>JAODKC010000021.1:5599504-5610709 GCA_026777985.1 Mormyrops attenuatus
TTTAGAACCCTCTTCCTGTCCCTCCTTCCCCCTCTGTTGGTTGCGCGGTGTGGGGGGGGGGGGGGGGGGGGGGGCCGCTTGGAGCCTATCCCAGGCAGCATAGGGCACATGGTTGGGCCTCTCCTTAGATGCGTGCCAATCCATTGCAGGGCACACAGTCATATACTACAGGCAGTTTAAGGACAATATGGAGGATGAAAGGAGAGATGGTACAAACTCCAACCACACAGAGCAGATGTGGGATTCGAACCCCTAACTCTGGACGCATGCTATTTCCGAGCCATCAATTCCAGCCATTGTGAATATTGGCAGGTGCACAAGACCCCGCAACTGAGAAAGTTTGATCAACAGAATAACTGAGTATTATGTAGTAAGCAGTCTGAAAGCTGATCCTGGAGTTTGGAAATACAGACATTCTCCCGTGGTTCTTTGGAGTTTCCCAGTCTGGCAGCCTTGTCGACGTTGTTCCGCTTGTGATTAATAGGGCCTTATGCTGCAAGTCTTCGCACTGTTGTTGAAGCTTTGACAACAACAACAAAAAAAAACGTAGTCATGCTGTTGTTTATATTCATTTTAAGCAATGCTACCTTCCTTAATATAAACTCTAAAATGTTTTTTTATAAAATAAAATTGAAGATAGACACATTTCTGAAGTGTTACTATTATTTCGTTGTTGTTGTTGGTGGTAGAATCTTCCAATAAAATAGAAAATGGATCACAATTCATTGATCTTTTTTTTCAATGTAATTAGAGCAGGATCATCTGCCTCCAGATCTCAGGCAATCTTGCATCTTGCCAGTGGCTGTCTGATGGTGACGGGGAACGTACATACATGACTTTTCCGTAAAAGAACAAATTCTTTTTTCAATTTATCTCTCTGCTCAATGTGGACTCTTTGTCAATATGAAGGCTGTACAGCTTATTTACATTCTCAGCACGAGTCTTTTCAGTCAGCCAGACACCATTGATCTCAAGCAAATGATTCATTAGTTCAGCGGAGGGCGAAGGAGGGAGGGATCGTGTTGCGCTCCTCCACTCGCATCTTACTGTGCGATTCCATCCTTAGGGATCATCAAGAATACCTTTACTTTAAAAAAAATGTGCAAGCCCTTGCATGGGCATGATCAGGCAGATTGTCATACACCTTACTTCAAATCTCGAGGGTAGCATGTGTAATCTTTTACAACCCTATTTGGACAAGGCAGCTGCTCTGATTTTGTCACACACTGGGGAATAAATTGCTTGACTGAAATCTTGCATGACTTTATCCTTCACTTATTACTGGCTAACTTGAATTACCCTTGTGGGCAAGACCTTTGACTCTTACAATTTCACATCCCTTGAAGCTGTCTGTTCACCTCAATGTTTTCCATAAGAATGCCTGAAATAATATCTGGCAAATTTTATGAACATGCATGTGTAGCCAATCACCAAATACAATGGCTTGCTTAGGTATTTACCCCCCTGGATGTTTTCACGTTTATTGTGTTACAACCAGAAACCACAATGTATTTAACTGGGATTTTAACCATTTTATTTACATAAGATACTTAACAATCTGAAGGTACTAAATATTTTAATGTGATATGAAAGTTAAACAAAAAAAGCAGACATTTGTCGGTTGCATAAATATTCACTCCCTGGATTCAATACTTCGTAGAACCACCTTTGGTTGCAGTTACGAAGTTTTCTAGGGTAAATTTCTCCCAGCTATTCACGTCTGAGTCCTGTGATTTTTGCCCATTCTTCTTGGTAAAATGGCTCATGGTCAGTCAGGTTAGATGGGGACATTCATTTCCAAGTCTTTCCATTGGCTCTGAAATGGACTGAGGTCTAGGTGTTGGCTGGCTCATTACACGACATTCAGCTTCCTGGTTTTTAACCACTCCAGTGCAACTCTCACCAGCTCCTTCAGAGCTACCTTTGGCCACTTGGTTGATTTCCTGATTATTTCCCTCCTTACCAGGTTTGGTACACAGCTCTTTCGAAGCAGAGTTGTGTTTCTACAGAGTTCTCTTTCTATTTTAATAATGGATTTAACAGTGGTCTGGGAAATTGTCAAAATTTGGGATTTTTTTTATAACCCAACCCTGACTAATGGTTCTCAAGACCATTTTTGATAGCTCTTGGTCTTTATGATGTTGTTTGTTTAGGTGTGTTCTCTAACATTCTCTGTACGTATAATACAGGTTACTCCATTCAACTAACCCTGTGTCTTCTGAAATCGACTATTTACACCAGAGTTTATTGAGAAGTTTCACCGCATGTGGGGTGAATACTTATGCAATCAAGGTTTCTCTGATTTCTCTTTGTAAACAACTTTGAAAACTATATAGATTTTTTTTTTTCAATTTGACACGATGGACCGTAATTTAAAATCCCATTTAAATACATACTTATTCCAGATTGTAAATACGCAATAGTCCAAAGGGGGTGAATGTTTATGCAAAGCATTATATATGCTAGTATAAACATGGCGATCTGGGACCCAGGTGGCACAAGCCAGGAAACAGTCAATGCGTCTCCAAGAACAGTCTTTGTTTACCTGCCGTGGCAGATCACTGCCTTAAGATGCAAAAAGAAAGTGCAGAAAGCAGCTGCAACTGAATGGGACTCAAAGCTACGTGTCATCAAAGTCTGACTTCCTCAAAATTTCCCAAAAGCAAGTGAGTATGGCACCTCATCATAAGCAGGATCCAATCAGGAGCGCGTAGGAAGGCGGAGTCACGAGGCTCCGTTGGCCCCAGCACGATTGTTTCTGATTACCACGAGCGAAATTGCATGCATCAGTGCTTAGCATCTCCACGGAGACTCTTTGTCACACTCTGACGGCGCAGGCACTCTGTAGAGGCACCTGAATTCCCTCTGACTGCCACAGGAGTGTCGCTTCTGGTGAGGAGGAGGGTCTGTGTCAGACACAGAGCTGGATACAGAGGAAAAGCCGACATACCATCAATCCACCCCTTCTCTTCGGGACACTGGTTCCTCCTCCGATAATTTTCATTTTCCACTTGACTGAGATGCAGCAGAATCTTATTTGCGGAGAGGTAATAAGGTACACAACCGTCGATGCACAGTCAAGAGGAAGCTATAATCCATCTATCGGCCTATAATGTGTTCATTCAACACTCCACCTCATGGAAGGGAAGCTTATTCATCCACTTGACGTTTTTGTAGGTGAGCGTTCGCCCTGCTTCCTTTCCCTCCCTGCCATTTCTTTTTCAGTCCCACCATCCCGTATACAAATAGGAATGTGCCTGTATTTCAATCCCAGTCATTAGTGTGGGGAAACGTCAGCTGTCATGATCTCAGGAGTGCTGTCTCCTCCCCAGCTCCCTATGCCAGGCTTTCTGATATCATAATCCTGCTGCTGTGCTGTGCCGTCAGCACGGCGCTCACACGCCAGGTCGCTACGGTGCGTGGATCCCTGCAGCACGTCAGATAATGCATCCCCCTCCCCTGCTACCACCACCACCACCTTCCCACCACCTCCAACAGCTGACAGGCCTCACTGGTGCCCCATCCACAGATCCACGGGATGCCATGTGCTCTCTAATCCAATTTTAAGGAAAATTAAAAAACGCAATAGCATCAGGAGAAGTGTGGAGGGAGTTCCCACTTTGGGTAGTCATCTGCGTTTCACCCAGTGCGATGGGGACTCCTAAGTGTTTTCCTTCGGACTGTGGATTAGGGAAATCAGAGGCACCCTGTGCTACACTGAGAGAGCATGCAAACTCCACACAAACAGGATGCGGGGCGGGATTCGAACCCCCATAGCAGTGCTACCCACTGAGCCACTGTGCAGTGACAGCTGCAGAAAATTGGGGTGGCCACCTGGGGCAGTTATATTTATGGGGGAGGCCACGCCACATGGCATCTGGCCACCTGGGGGGCAGTCCGCCTCGTTATATTTTGTTGACCGGGAAGGGTCCCAAGGTCCTCCTCCTCAGTATATTTAGCCCCTCGCTATCGACCAGAAGACCACAATTGATTAACTGGAGCATTATACATGAATCATCCTGCAACGGAGTTGGAGACCCAGCGCGGTCAACTGAATGATGGGTTGGGCGGCTACTTTTTACAGAATTAAATGCTTCATATTTCTTTTTTAATTTTGGTGAGGGGTGGCAACTGGGGTGGCCATGTATTTATTGGGGGGGGGGGGCAGCCACCCCTTTGATCCAACCCTGCCACCGTGCCGTAGCATATGTAATAAATGAGCCAGTAGAAATGTAAATAAATAATACAGTATTGAACCACATAAAAAAGCAGAGAAGACTCATGTGAGGTTAATGTGAAAAACCAAATGACAAAGAGGGTCATGATAGACACTTAAAAGGCATACCAATGCGTACAATAATTTGTAAAAAAATTTACATGCTAACATTTTTGACATCTCTTTAATGTTATGTTAAATACTTCATCTGTTCAATAATCTAAAATTCCTGTTCTGCATTCACTTCATTATAGCTCAAAATGATACTAATATAAAATTACTTTTAAAAACATAACTGTAGTACTAACATTTTAATACCGTGGTTTAGGTTATTTACATATTTCGGCATCTAGTAATTTAGCTTTAAAAATAAATTTTAAGTGGCCCATATTTTGCGTGTTTAACGTTGTCTACTTGCCAACACCATCCACACAATTCTTGCAATGTTACATTATTTATCCAGCAGGTGGCGCAAAATCAGGCGATATTTAACATATAGAAAAATCACAAAATAAAAAATAAATCACAAGATAAACAGGGACTAATGTCAAACTAGGGATATTCAGTCATCCTATTAAGATGTGTATCCAAAAATGAAAGAAAAGTTTTAGTACGTTTTGTTGTGATTAAATATTCCAAAAGAAAAACATGTTTCATTTTATTCCCATAAAATTTCAATGGGATTTAATCGTATTAAAAGTTTAAGTCCTTAATTTATCCCGCTCTTCAATTACCACCATTTTAATAGCGTCTTGCTATATAGATATTTTTTTTCCTTTATGGATATTTCTTTACACGCCTACGCCTATAGGCCTATCACATTTCAACTCGGTTCCATGAGCTGTGCACAATTATGCTGTAAAATATGTATCTAATGCGGAAAATATTATTGGACGAGAGCTCATCCGCGACAGGGAAAACAAAAACAGCTTCACTCCTGGTTTACCTCGCACGTTCAGGACCAAACTCCGCCGACACACGATTTTACGTTTTAGATGATAGGTAGCCCTTTATTAATGTAAAACTACATGGATTCACATAAGCCCCCATGACCACTTTTCTAGCTTTTCCTATCCCCGTCAATGGCAGCCAAATGTAGCACGTCGTGCATATTGTCATTATTCAGTACTACTCATAATACTAAGTTAATATAGCTTCGAATGGCAATTTACAGCGCCAAGAAATAAAAGCAGTTGTTACCAATTAGAACGATCGCCGAGGGACGCTATTAAGTTAAATTATTTGTATATATGTATATGTGTGGATGTATGCAACTAGCCAAAGGAGCACCGTCCTCGCCAAAGCGGCTCCTGTCAATTAGGTGTCAGCCACGACTCCGAGGCTTGGGTCTAGTGATGGCCAGGCGGCGGCAGCCTGCTCCTTCTCCCAGTGGCCGATCGCAGCGCCGGCCCGGGATCCCCCGGCTGCGGTTGGATGCCGCGGCTGCCCGTTACCGCTCCTCCCAAGTTCGGTTGCTCGGCAGCGTGCTGATGCTCATTGATGAGGAGAGAGCCGAGGAAAAACCCGACCGAGGGGAGACGGCTGGACCGGGGCAAGGCGCTCCTTCTTAGGGAAAGATCTACGTCCTCAGTTCTAATCTAACTGCCGGAAGAAACTGCTTTAAAAAATAAAAACCACGTAAAGGCGAGGAGCGGTAATTTTTATATTCAGATCTTGCGGAGGAGTAGTATGTCCATCCCGTTTCTGCTACGCTATAGCGTTGTGCATGCTCTCTTCTGGATTATTATTGTTGCTGGTGTTTTCAGCGTCTTGTTTCGATACGCGCATTGGAAAAATGGATGCAAACGACTGATTTAGAAATAGGAATAGCACTGAACCTGCAAAGTTCCGCGAATCGCTATCTGTCTGCCTATGGGGCTCAGTTAGATCGCCCGGCGCCGATGTCAGGACTCTGATGCTCCGCACCTGGCAGATTTCGCGCTTTGCCTTTGGAAGTTTTAGTACCTAAAGGTGTTACACTGTTACGCTGGGCTGCCGGAATACTTGAGAACCAGAATGCCAACCATCGACATAGATACTGAAGTGAGTACAGACCCATTTATTGATATTTTAAATGTATATTAACAAAAGCATGAGATTATTTTTGTTTTAAATGATATTAATGCAAACAAGCCTAATCAAAAATGAATACAATTAAATAACAATCGGTTCAACTAAGATTTTCTTATCTTAAAAGTTCCGATGGTAATTTGGCTTTGAAAGAAGCTGTATATGACGAAATATTAAATAGTTTTAACGGTTCATATAAAGCTTTTTATGGGGGCAAAATATAGCTTTTGTTGCATTTGTAGATAATGTTACAGATTCTGTTAATACCGCTGGCGGTCGAAGTGTTGTGAGTCGTGTTCTTCTGATCAGTGCTTTATCAAATTTTGCGGCGAAAAGTTAATTCCAATGTTACTGCCGGTTATAAAACTATTTAAAACTAAATGCATACTCCTCGATTGCCTTGAAATGGAATTTAAACACATAATTCAAACGCTTCTTGGTTTGTTTGGAAATTGATTTTGTAAATATCGAGCAATAGTTTATAAAACATCCGTCTCTTCATAATTTGGCTACTCGTTTTAATTAATAGCGTAGACAAACAAGACGACCATAACAAGTCACGATAACACGTGTATACATATAGAAATGTATGTGTGTATGTGTACATGGTATTTAAAAGTTAGACTTTGTTTCTTGATGAGCAAGATCAATTACACGCAGAGCTTGAGAGCCTAATACCCAGGGATGATCCGTATCTGAGTAGCAGTTAAAATAATCGGCACGACGGTGCCAGAGGGCCACTGCCTTATGTGGATTTCATGAGATTAACACCGGACTGTGTTTAGTCCTCGGCGCACAAACGTCACCAATCGGGATTACTTTACCCTCCCTTCCTCGCCTACCCTCAGTCGGTGTGGAGCACAGCGCCGATCCGCCACGCACTTTGGAGGGAAGCACCTGCTACGGCGATGTAGGTCCCGCACACCGTCCCACGGTGACCGAGACCGAAGCGCCCATGCGAATTTCTATTTGAATGTCAAGTATGACTGAAGCGTGGAGGGAGGGCTCTTTAAGGTAAGCGTAGCTTTTCTAAGATATTAATTATACAACATTGAAGCAGACTGTAGTTATAAAATATCTATATTTAAATGAATGCTATTTTAAAATCTTATTCCTGGTGCGGCTTTCTTCAGATTAGCGCGTTGCATTGGACCTGTAGCGTCATCTGCAGGCACGTAATACCGCGCCACTGTACAGGCCTACCTGTGTATGGATAGTATGACAGTAAAGCACAATTGACTTTCCATGATCTGTTTCCTGGACAGATATACCCGACCCGCGGCCACATTCCCAGTTCTCCAGCGGCTGAGCAGGTGATGGTCTGGCCACGATGCTACGCTTTCCTGTGAAGAAAATCCGCAAGCAGTTCAAACTCCTTCTGTTACTGGTCCTGCTCACCTTTGCTGTCTGGTTCACGTACCTGCACATCAACCAAGGCAAAGCAATCAAACTCCATCTTAACTATGGGAGAGGTAGGCATTTCAAACCTCAGCCTAATCTTCACCTCCACGGTCGAGGTGACCGTGTACTCGTCTGGAAATCATGCATCTTATATCTTTTTTAACGAATTTGTTTATGCATCTGTTATCTAGGTTTTGGTATTTTAGAGCATATTGTGGTTGACAATTTGGCTGTGCTGTTAAATAATTAAAAATACACCACCCTGGCGTGTTATTTTTGTTTCTTAAATGCAGAATGGTATGGAATAGATTCAGATAAGAATTGCAGGTTGTTTCCTCATCAATAATGAAAGGCTAGGTCTTCAGTGAATGACTTAGAGGCTTGCCAGTCAGAAAACACTGCAGTGTATCATTATAGTTTGTTTAGATAATGGGGAAGCAGTTTCTCACCTCTGCCCTGTGCCAGCAGAACTTTCATGTTTTCTTAATGTGAGGGTTTACTGCAATGGACTGACACGGTGTATATAGGGTATACTGCAGCCGTGTGCTCCGTGCTGCCTGGGATAGGCTCCTGGTCCCCATCCCCCACCCCTTCGCGATTCTGTCCAGGATAAATGGTCGGAAGATGGATGGATGAAAGCAATTTGTACCGAATATAAAATATTGCGATGCGGTTGAAGCCGGAGATCGAGACAGACGCTCATGGGTGTTTTGCTATAATATTAAGTTAGTCGGCCGACACGAATAGGATCACACCTGCAGCAAAACCACGACGTGATGGGTAGAAGTGTGCGAGGGAACTAAGAACTAAACGTTATTTACGTTATGGCAGCACATTGGATACGAAAACATGATAGACCTGGACAGGAATCACCTGGAACTAAATAAACGAAATTAACGGGAATGACCAAACATCTGAAACTCATAATAAAGTTACGTTCTCTTCAACGCAAACTGGTTATGCAAATCAGATTTAGTTTCACGGTTGAAGTTACCAACCCGTCAATATGATACACACACACACACACTGAGCCATGGGACAAGTTATACTCGAACATCAAGGCCTGTACACGTTCGCTTCTCGTGTTGCATTCACGTATACGTCCAGATCCCTCTTTTGTTAGTCATTCCCCGAACCCTTTGTTCACATGGTTTCTGAAAACGTACCTCGACCTCATTTTCAAAGACTGGGGAGAAAGGATTTCATTCTCGGCATTGATTGGTATTCTTAGACTTATTTAATCAGCCGAGTATTGTGTATTAAACGCTGTTATAATCAATACGCTTCACGGCGGTTGAAGGGTCCAACTTAGATATGGATTAAAAAGGAAGCGCGAGGACTGCTGCGGAAAGGGCTGGCTCCGCGCGCTCAGCGCCTCGATCGGTGCTGCAGGACTTGCACGTTCAAAGATGCTGCAGACAAAGTAAGAGGAGAGGCAGCGCTGTGTAATTAGGGTTTAAAAACAGCCGTGACATGGTAGTATGTTTTGTCAGCTGTCCGTGCATTAGCTGCGACAGCAAGTGCTCAGCATCTTGGGAATTAATTATCCATTAAACAGTAAACGGCTTGCGAACAAAAGGGACGGCAAACAGGATGACGCACATCGCTGCCCGTACCCCAGCCGTGGACCCTTTCGCTGCTCTTCGCGTTATGTAAATAGACTGCGTGCTGCCGTGAGGCGCGCTCACCTCCTAGCTGGTGCACAGGGTCAACCTCGACTGGCTCAGCAGCCACGAGAGGATGGTCCTGCCGGCCGGATGGCCCCGATCGCACCTTTACCCTTATGGCGCCCTGTATACATCAGCACCTTCTTCGCTCAGTGATATCATAGACATTACTTACAAAGTGTTCTGCAGGGCGTACCCTGGGTTGCCAACTCTCACGCATCTGGTGTGACACTCCCGCTTTCAGAATCTCACGACAGTGCAAGAAATCTTACGGCAAATCTTTATTATTATTATTATTTATTATCATAAACCTAAAATTAGCCACATCAAAGGCGATGGAGTAGTTTGCAAACCCTACCGGTATTAAAACTTACTAAGATGTAAATGCGTGTGCATATTTGAAAATTGAAAACCTTGGTTACCTGTGTACAGTACTGTCTAATTAGGATTCCTTAAAAATGACGTCATTTTTCATTTAATCTTTTGCTTATGATGGTGGGATTGTGTATCTCCAATATTATTTAATTTGTCTTCTTTCATCTGCCCAATAAACAGATCTATCTATCTATCTATCTATCTATCTATCTATCTATCTATCTATCTATCTATCTATCTGTTGTTTTTACTCCCGATTTCCTAGGCATTAGCTGTTGTCTTTAAGTCTGTTCAAGTTTACCACACTTCTATACGTCATCCCACCTCTGTGAGAACTGAGCACAATTGCAGGTTTCTCCCTCAGGGAAGAAATGTCAGGAAAGCTTACACACCCACTCCTCTTGCAGATGGCAGGCTTCTCAGATAAGGGCATTTTTCCATCCATGCGCACCGGGAAGCGAGATTAGCGAGGCATCTCGCCTTTTGTTTTGGTGTAAGTGGCCCTGGCGTGGTTAGTTCAAAGCCCATTACAGCGGGAATACGGTGAGCTGTCAGGATGATCTCCAGCAGGTGCAGGTCATCCTTGGTTGTTGCGTGTCTGTCGGGGTGCCGGGGGGTTCTATTCATCAGACTGGTGTTGGGGGGGGGTATTGTGTGCAGCCAGGGCTGGGTAGAGGGATGCAGGGATGGTTTATGTTGGCCATCTTCATGCAAGGATGTTCTCACCCAGACGTAGTTTGCTGTCCGCTCCTAACACAGGGGGCGCTATCTACTGTCACTGGCCAGAGTTGCTTCCCCACTGTGATGTTAAACAGAGGCTATAACCCATTTTTGGTCCACGGCATATCCCGAATCTCATACAAATGTTCTGCCATGCTAATTAGGCCTCATAGATGAACCAACAGGGCCTTGCACAATGATCAGTCTGTCCTCCGTCGTAATGTTTACTGAGGTGCTGCGAGTTTGTAGCCAAACAGTTTTTTACAGGGCTGCCAATGAATAGAGCGCTTTAATTAAAAATGTGCTCACACACATGCGCACGGAACCCTTCTCTCTCTCTCACACACACACAAACACTTGCCCCCCCGGAATGCGTCTTTTTGAACGTTCGCCGGATCCGCCTGGGGTCTTGGAGGCACGGCGTCCGTCCTAAATGCCCACTTACAGGGGGAGGCAAACTTGACTCCAGTTTCGGACAGATCGCAGATGCGGAAAATAAATAATCTTACAGGAGGGGCCCCGTTTTGCCCTGGTTGAAGGAGGCTGCACCATTTGGGGGAAATGGGCTCCCCCTTGCATGCTTGAGGCTGTGGGGAGCAGAAGGGGGGGGGCTTCTCTGTGACTTGATGCTATCAGTAATTCAGGGGGGGCTCTTGCAGAAATAATAGCCATTACTGATATTATCTACTATATTATTACTGCTTCCTCTGGGCCGGCCCGGCGCGGCGCCGGCCGGGGGGGGGGGGGGGGGGGGGG
>JAODKC010000021.1:5610719-5635358 GCA_026777985.1 Mormyrops attenuatus
CTGCTTCCTCTGCCCCCCCCCCCCCACACACACTACTGTACTGCTGCTATACTGCTCGCGTTATTACCGCTGGGGTAGCTGCACTCCTGCACAGCTTCAAATGTCACGTCATGCTTGATGTAACAGACCATTGGGCTCACAGTCAACTCTGCGGTTTTTAACTTATTATTATTATCATTATTATTATTATTTTATGTACAGTCATGCTTTTCATATTTGGAGTTAAAGTAAATGTCTGTGATAAAAGAGAGCATGATGAATGATGGAACTTGCCGGAAGCCAGACGTGTTGGCGTGCTGCTGCATTATGCTCTCTCTTACTGTATCCTATAGCCTGCTGTCATAGCAACAAAGAAAGACCCCGTGTCTCCCCATTCCCTTGTCTGAACTGTTTTGTTTTACATAAACGTGTGATGATAAGTGCTCATGTAGACACCCAAAATTGTGAAGGACACCTATGTTTTGACACCATTTTTGTGTTCTTCACTACTTTTCGGTGGGCTTGGCCGCCCCATCTTTTTCTTAGTCGTGTGTATAAATTGTGGAACCGAATGTGTGCGTGGCTCAGACGGCTGGGGGAGACGAGGAGAGCCTAACTGACAGGGTTTGTCTCTTTCTGTGCTGACAGCGAGGTTTTCTGGAGCTGTCTCTGTTAATGGGTGTTAAACAGAGTTTAATTTCACAGTCACGAAGGACAATTCGGGATATTTAGGAATCCCAAGGGGATCGCCGTAGAAGATGAATTTCAGCAATGAGCTTTAAGATGCCTTGGGGGTTACTGCATTTATAAAAAGAATAATTCTAAGCATTTGTCAAGCTGGAAATGGAGTAAAAATTAGACTTCATTGGGTACACATTTACGTAGCAGTTGAAGGTTTTAGTGGCATGTTTGACACTAATGTCTTGATTTGCATTATGGCGCTACTGGGGATTTAAATAGCAGAGAGCAGGCCGGTGCCCGTTCGGCAGCTGAAGCTGGGCACTATTCGGTGCCAGCTGGGTGTCTCGAGCGCTTCGCTCTGCTAGGTGAAGGGACTTCTTTATTCTGTCGGTAAATAAGTCCCAGCTGTGCTAAATGGAAAAATACTGTAGGCCTCTAGTTCTTCCTTAAGCCAGTAGGCTAAAGAAATCTTCCGGGAATATCCACCTTTTCCCCCACCCCCTGGCCCCTGCGTTGGGTCCCACTAGACGCATTGTTTGACGATACAGACCCAACAGTACATGAAGGAGGGGCAGAACGTAGAGCCCAGAACCTTCTAACCCTGTGGTTAATGTAATTTGCTTATGCCCCCATTTCTACACAAGATGGTTGTTGATATCGGCCACACGTATCAGGTTAGAGACAGGAGTGCCGCACGGGTATAGTGTGAGATTGTAGAAATAAAAAAATAAGATACAGGGAATGAGCCCTCGGTGAATGATGCCTTTGTCTCCAGGCAGTCATGCGGGAGAGCCAAGGGGGTATACAGTGATACCGTAAATCCCTCAGGTACCATTCAAAGAGAAGACCTAGCAAGCCGTCCACACGAGAGTTATTCCTGTTAATACTCATTCCTTAGTGTCTTCTGACTTTTATGGGCTAAATACTATCATACATACTACTATATTATCTTTACAGCTTTCATACAGCAGTGATATGGACTGAGTCGGAACGGTCATCTTTTAATCTTGCTCTTCTGAGTCGATAATGTGAAAGATCATAAACATAAACAGTCTTTTGATAACAATGTTTTTTTTAAAATTTTCCTGCACACTTTCTTGCACAGCAGTCCTCCAAGAAAAACATATATAACTGATGCAGCTTTAGCACGTAACCAACAGCAACAGTGGGACATCCCTAGCCCAGTATGACTAGTCTAGTGCTGTGTAGTGTAGTATAGTGTATAGTATAGTATAGTGTAGTAGACCTAGTATGAGTGTTCAGAGAAGAAAACACAGTCAGTGTGCTCCTAGGAGTAGATGGGTTTCATGAAGACTCTATGACATGACGCTCAAAGGGCCATGAGTTTGGATGGTTCCAGGCACGTCCTTTGAAGTGAGCCTCTGAATGGCCTTTGATCAGTATTTGACAAGGTGCTTCGAAGCGCTTGAGGATGTAACTTGAGCTGGGCGAAACTAGCCAAGGGTTCGCATCCACAAAGAAAGCCTTCCCGTCACTAGGTGCCATCACTAAAAAACGTCATCCTGCCACATTTGGCCAGTTGATATTGTTGTGAATGTGGCCTGACTTCATCCCCTGTCCCGTAACCTGAACCTGTCATTACTTTTTCATAACCCAGCATTTAGTCATTTGCTGTTTTTAATTAAACCACCTAAGAAGATTAGTTAGATCAGATTCTAGAATATTTTTGTAGTTTATTCATCAGGCTTCTAAGGTTGTATTGCATTGTGTTTGTGTTTTAGGAGTGCCAGGTGAGGTTCCTTCAATGCTGTCAAATGTGGTTCTTTAACACCACTCGTAACCGTGAAGTGTGCAGGAACATTTCATGACCTTTCTGAGTTTCCTTCCTTTTGTCAGGAATTTTAGACTGGCCTCTCCCCAAGCATTCTAACTGTTTGCAATATAGATTTTCTTACAGAAGCACACAAATGAAGAACAGTGTGGTTAGGACTGATACGGATTGTGGCAGGGGTGTCAAAGGTCTCGACTGCTGTACTATACACTTCTAGTTCTGCATTTGCACTTGTGGCCTTCCTGTTAGCTTTAACCACTCCGGCCATTCTTCTCCTACCTCTTTTATTAATGTTTTTTTTTATTCATCGCACCATTCTTTGTAAGCACAGAACTCCGGAAAACCCCAGTAAGCTGGCTGAGAAGATAGAGTCACAGCTACCAGTGTGATGGCACCAGTGTGATTATCCCTGCCAGTGTGATGGCACCAGTGTGATGATCCCTGCCAGTGTGATGATCCCTGCCAGTGTGATGGCACCAGTGAGATGATCCCTGCCAGTGTGATGATCCCTGCCAGTGTGATGGCACCAGTGAGATGATCCCTGCCAGTGTGATGGCACCAGTGTGATGATCCCTGGGTTTGTTCTGTATGTTCGGTCTGCCTGCACAGTCTGGTCTCTCTTAGGTGATTGGGGGATGGGGCCTGGTCATGAGCCAGGAGCTTATACCCTTTGGGAAGACGGACACAAGGGGAGTCGCTTATTTGCTCTCCTCGTTGTTTTCTTTTGATTTAATAGACCCATGAATATACTATTCATCAGTCAGTCATTTAATCTACATTTCATTACTGAGTTCTTTACCAGAGTTCTTGGATGTTTGGCTTTATTTGAATGGCCTGGCATGTCGGGCCGTTTCCTTCGTTTGCCCTTTATGTGTTCTGGTGCTCATTGCTGTTCTTTATTGCTCCTTGAGCTCATTTTGATTGAGAATACAGTTTTTGGATTTGAGGGGCCGGGTTTGGTCCCCTTGTGTTTCATCCTCAGCATTTTCTCTTGGTGGATTCCAGGTGTGCAGTTCTGGGGTGAGTCGGCATCTTCTCTTAGGTTTCCCGGTTCTGTTTAACTGGCAGCTTGTTTCTGTGTTTGTGATCCTGATTGTCCGGAGTTCTGCAGCTGGTTTGCCATGCAAACGACATCTTGTTTTATGTTTGCTATGGTTAGTGTCCTGTTTTTGACTCTTAGCCCCTTTTCCTGGTTCCTCGTACTGGTCTCCCAGTCCTCTTGAGCCTCACATTTTGTGAACCTTCTCCTGCACCTCATTGGTTACCTGCCTCCTGCAGGCTGCTGCCCAGTTTCCCCAGTCTGCCAGGTCTCTGCCAGGGTTTTGGGTATTGAGCAATATCCTCAGTTACTATGGAAGAAGAACCAGTGGTCTTTGGTTGGTGGGATGTTATTGCTGGTTTTGTCATAATCCCCCCCCCCCTTACTAATCTCATGGGTAAAACAAAATTTGCTTGGTCATCAAATTGCCCGTCTGCACCATGTTTAGACAGGTCTTCAAGGTCCAGGTGGATGCCAGTAGTGTTGGGTTTGGAGGAGTCCAGTGTGCAGTCAGATCTGTGGGCTGTTGACCATCCTATGAGTTCCTCTGTTTTAAGAAATCCAGTTGTTATCAGTTGAGCAATTCTGACCAGTAAGAGGCACTAGCTGTTATTTAGTCATTGCAGCATTTTGTAGTTTGTACATTTTGTAGGTCTGTCGAGGTTTACACAGATCACAATCGGTTGACTTTCTTGACTTCTCTTCAGTACCTAAGTCAGAGGCGAAAATCTCTTAATTAGATGTCTTAGCCGTTCTAATGCTCAATCGAACGGTAATGGCGCTTTTCCGTAGCCACCAGGAACCTAGTTGTACCCGACCTGTACCGCAAGCTGACGGTTTTCCATTGCGAGGTACGCAGGCCGTACCCGACCTGTACCCATGCTGACATGGCCGAAAGTATGGCTAAAGCGAGCTGGCTGCATCAACTACCATCTGATTGGTCAAAATGCACATTGAAACCAGTGATCTGTGTCGATATGCATGGATTATCTGAAGAAAAAAGCGACATATTCTATGTGTTATTAATTATTAGTAGTATCGCACATTCCTGATAACTTGGAACTAGAAAATTTCAGACCTTCTCTTTGAAAAAGTGTTATAGAACAGCTTAACGGATTGGATTTGTAATGCAAATTTACACAATCGAATGCTAATTCTGCTAGCGTTTGATGGTAACATAATACACTGATTCTCACATACGTGCTAGCGGAAATTAGCACATAGTAAAAAAAAGTAAATAATAACAATTGCACATAGTAAGTCATGACGTACATCGTGTGAACAGTAAATAAGCTTCTCTTTGGTTTTACTTCACTGTCAGTCTCCAAGCTCGGCAGCCCCTTTAGCGAGCCGACCCCTCTGCAGTGGAAAACCGAAATGAGCTGGAACTGCACTGTGACTAGTCTCTTCATGGTATAGCTTGGGTACGGCTGGGTTCCTGAATGCCAGTGGAAAAGCGCCATAAGTGGACATAAGTATGCTGTACATGTTCAGTTACATCCACATAATTTGCTGGTTGGAGAAACAGGGTTTTTGTATTAACGAGCTGGAGAACCTAATTAACTGGCCGCTGAGTATAATGGAACTTAGTGATGATACACTTCCAGATAATCAGTTCTGGAAAATGAATGGATGTTGATACTCGGAAGTCTGTGGTTGTTCTTAATTTGAAACCTTGCTTGTATTTTGCAGGGTAATATTGGCAAAAGAAACTGTTTATGGACTTTTTTTCAGCATGTGGCAGACATGAGATAGGCGACTGTGTGCCGTACACAGTCCTGGTGGCCTGAGTCCAGCATAGTCCTGTAGCATGTTGAGGAGAGGAAGGGTCTCTGTAGGGGATCTGGAGGAATCTGCCGTAGCGTATGTCGTTCTCTGCAGGCTATCCCAGCAGATCCTGGCCAACAGCGTCATTGGCACTAATGAGACTGTAAGGAAAGCCATCTCCCAGTCAGACAAGGCCCACACTGTTGAGAGCTTCTTTTGTAAATTATTAATGTTTTTTTCCCTTTTACTTTATCTCATTGCTGAGTATAGTGCTTTTTTGATTCTCTGCACTTGTTTACAGACTGGCCAGCTGTGTTAAACTTTGATCGGCTCATGGTGATGTCACGTGACTCACAGCGGCATGTAGAGGAAGGGCTTGTGCCCGTAGGTGCCTTTTGCTTTGAATGGGACCCAATGTGCAGAGATGTGTCATTTAACGGGATTCATCTGATGGGGTCCTTCCTGCGGGGCGCCTCTCCGAACAGATATGTGTCATAGATGCCGCGAAATTATGGTAAACGGCAACGGCCCTGTGCAGTGATCACGGGGTTTGTCACCACACCTTACGAGCTAAAAAACAAACGCGATATGGAAGCTTCAGATAATGGAGAAACTACACTGTCAGCTTGGCCCATGTAAAGAAGCAGGTTCAGGCAGTTTTGCAGCCTGATTTCAAGCTGATGTCATCGATGGGTTTGTGGAGAGGCGTTGCATGGGCGGAAAGTTCTGATGGGGGCTGGAAATGGGTGGGGGAGAGGGGGTGTCTGCTGGTCCAAGTGGAGGAGAACATGCAGTAGAGGAGGCTGGCATCATGAAGGGAAAACATCTAGCAAAGAGCGGTTACCCTCACTTATGTCCTGAGGACTGTGGCAGGGTCTTGACGCAGAAAGCAGAGCAGGCCTCGCGCTCATCCTGAGTGATGGTGGCAGGGAGGGTGGGCTCTAGTGACGGAATATGGAAGCTGCTGTTTTTTGCAGCTTTGTGGGGGGGGGTTCACACCTCTGGCATAGTAATGCCTGGTTGTTTTGCCCTCACATCTAACTGTGCAGCAGGAGATATGTCCGAAATGCCCACCTCGAAGAACAGCTACGACGTCGGTTCACATCCTTATTCTGTGATCGACCTGCCTACAACGCAGGCGACCTGCCTGCTTCATTCCTGTCCTTGTGACTGCTCAAGAACATCGCGGTGATGAGTGATGTGATGTTGGAGGAAGGGATGGGGACTTCTGGGACCGAAGACGGAGCCGGGGCACGTCGTCGTTGGGTCGCTCTAATTGCTGCCTCGGGGCAAGCCGAGGTTGGATGATAAAACAAGGCATGACGGCCTGCCGACTCCTCTGTTAAATGTGAAGCGGCCTTGTGGTGCGGGGGGGTCGGAGGGCACGTGTCGGGCATGGCTGTAGACCTGTCTCTGAGAAGCCATGAAAGTCTCATCTTTTAGGCCATGCAACAGCCCTTTCCTTTCTGTATCTGTTAACAGACGTGCTCATCATGCCAAAGGCTTACATCAGATGTATTATTTATGTTGCATTCATTTATTTATCATAACTGGTGGCACTTCATGGCAGCTCTAAGAGACATTTTAAGCTTTATGGGGCGAGCATACCGTGCTGCTGCATTAATTGGCCGGATTAAGCTTCCTGGGGGTGGCTCTGGTTTTGCTGTCAAATGGGATTACATCGTACTCATCGGGGTTCTGGCGGTGACGGACAAATCAGTTAGATACGGCCCTGTCCTGCCACCACACAGATGGGCATCATGGTCACCATCAGCTTTTTCAGAATGATTTTCATATGTGGCTTCCAGTGGGATCTTGCATGGGACTTTTACTGCAGCTGTAGACTCAGCTCCAGTGCAGATGAATGCACTGCATTAAGCCTGACTTTGCAAAAAATCCAGCTCCAGTATAATAAAAAAATGAATGATATCCTGCTGAACAGATACTGCCTGCCTTTGTAAGCAAAACACACACTTAAATTAAGCTGCATCTCTGATAAGGGAGTGAGGCTAACATTATTAAAGGCTCTGCCAGTGTTTCCGTCCCTATCATTGCGGGCCGGTTTGTTCAATTTATGGAGACATTATCATAACTTAACTAACAAATTAATTAACTGTAAAAGTAATTATAATCTGAATAGCAAGCAAATGTTAATTATGTTCTGGTTGTGCAAGGATTTATATTCTCATTTATTCTTCTGCAAATGCTGATCCTGCTGAGGTTTTATGTGTTTCCCTTCAGTTCTACAGGGTTTATTTGACCCTGATCTTTCCGTTAAGGTCAGTCCTATTAATTTCGACTCTGCGCTTGGACTTAATTGTGAGTTTCAGTTTGAGTTTGCCTCTTCTTGAAATGTCACTAAGCGTACCAGTTGGTTCATGCTGTTTTTTGTCATGTGATCAGTATAATTTGCTCCCTTTTTTTTTACGCATAAGGCTTTCGCTGCTGTAAAACCAAAACTCACGGTATGCAGTGACTTAGAAAAAACCGCCAACCATGGTGTCCTTTCTAACGGGGATCTACCGCACAAGTGCTCTCTATGTGTATGTGCCACATTAATATTAGTTTAGGTGCTTCGTAGACACTGTTGCCCAAAGTATTTTCTAACACTTTTGCAGTTGTCATTTTTCCTGACCTACCAAACATATGAATACAATGGCATGGTCCTCATTTGGGCAGATCCTTAACTATTGCACTGGTGTGCTGATAGCAGTTTGTAACTGCAGTCCATTTCTATACTATGCTCGATCAGCGAGTGCACTGTAGGGGAGGCTAGAAAGGAGGCGGGGCTATGAAACACGATCCAGTGATTTGATTTGTGTGCCAGCATTGCCTGCTATAAAAGGTAAGAACGTCTGCCAGCCTCTCTAGCTCCCAAGTGGGAAAGTAAGTGAATGGGATTGATCTACAGTGGGCTGCATTCCCCCCCCCCCACACCTAATTTCAGAAAAAACTTCCAAAAAATCCTTAGCGGTTTTACCCAACTGCACTGTATTTGATTCTCATCCCAAGAATTTAAAGAAGCATTTTGATGGCAGATCAGATAGCTGAGTGAGATGGAATTAAAACGAGCCAAATGGCAGGATGCTTGAGATAAATGACCCCGCGCATGAATCATAGCCCCTTCGAGGTGCTGTTTGTTCATCTCAGCTGCCTTAATGATGGCACTGCGATAAGCAGCATAACAAATGAATTTTAATGGGATGGGAAACGTGAGCATTTTGCCCGCCTCCCCGGATTGTAATTTGGATGGAGAATTAGTTTAAAGGCTTCATACGGAAGTGCCCTCCTACGGTTTTATGGCTGGGGAGGGGGAGCTTCATTCTCTAACTACGGTGTATCATTCAGGTCATGTAAACCTCTGTCCAGTGGCCAAAAAAAGCTTTCCCTGGGTTGGGTGATGAAAAGGATCCCGTTGAAGGCTTTTAGTGAACAGGATGGGTGGAGATGGAGAAGAGGGACTTTATTAAAGCCCATAATGCGTGGTCATTCTTGTGGTGCCCTTTTTAAATGCTAAAAGGGAAGTAGAAGGAGTTTTACAGAAGAGGAGAATAGATGCATGTTCTTGGTGGAAAAATTTTTTCTTAAGTGTGTAGAGGTATTCAGTTTCTGTGAGAGTCAGGTTTGATTGAGGGACTGTGTAAGGCTATGTCTGTGGGCTGAAGCTTGGAGGCAGGGCTCTGCTGAATGGTCCTGCTTCATTCCTGTCCTCAGGCTGGCTGGTTTCTGGGCCCCCGTGGTCCTCTCCGCTCCTCATGCGCACTCATCTGGGCCCTCAGCCACAGAACCCGGGGAGGAGGAGTCTTTCAGACTCGATGTGTGGATCTGATCCAGCACACAAGCACTAGTGCGTAGCAGTGTGAGGGGACAGCAAAGGCTCAGCTGAGAAGATCCAACCAATCAGGGGAATGTTTCACTGTTATGATCTCTGTATATCAGGGGAGGTGGTGATAATGCTTCTAACAGTCCTTTAAGGTCAGAGGTGGAAAGTTCAGGTCCAGAGACTAAGAATCCAGACCAATATTTTGTTTCAACCAACCAGTTGAGCGCTCTGTTACTGTAACTCTTTATGCTCAACTGGTTGGTTGAAACAAAATCCTGGTATGGACTTTTACTATCTGGACCTGAATTACCCACTTCTGTTTAAGGTCCAGGGTTCAAGGTTCAAGGTTGTTTTTATTTTTATCTATAAACAGAACAGTGAATCTCTGGTGTGCTGCCCGCTGGCGCTACAATGCACAAACTCACCGATGTATAAATTGTTTTCATTCGATCCGCGTTTAAAAGTAATTTATTCTCTGATGGAAACGGGGGTGATAGTTGGGGCGAATTGATTTAGAGCATGTTGCCTGTTGCGTTCAGCCGTGCAGAGGCTTGTAATGCAGCACTGGGACATTTGTATCCCTTAAAGACATTAATCAAGGGAGAGATTCATTTGTGCTTATATGCACTTCGCTGGCAGCTGAGAAGCAAACTGCATTTAAATAGAAGAGTAATTGTTGAAGCTCTTGTTTATCTAACCTCTACAATGCAGGTGAAGTAACTTAAAGGAAAGTCCATGTATACTATGCTTGTGGTGCTATGGCCTCAAACCTCCTGGGTTAAGGCGCTTTGAGTCCCATCAGCAGCTCCGTTTGACTGTGTGTGCACAGGTTTTCTCCGGGTACTTCACTACTCAGTCGGATAGGTGAATCGTTTTGATCCATGCCTGCGGTTGGCGCTGTCATTCTGTGGGGCTTGATCAGCATAAACATGCTGTTCATTACCTTTAAAAGGGCTCTGTGCATTTACTTCCTGTCTGTGCTTGGGGTTGTGGTCAGGGTGGTATGGTGGTCTGCAGAGGTGGAAAGTTCAGGTGCAGAAAGCAGAAATCCAGACCACGGTTTTGTTTCAACCAACTAGTTGAATATAAAGAGTCGCAGTCACAGAGCAAGGAGCTGGTTAGTTGAAACAAAATCTTGGTCTGTATTTGTACTATCTGAATCTGAACTTTCCACCTTTGTTGGTCCGTCGGGGAGCGTTAGTGCCCTGGATATTCGAGTTCTTCTGCGTGTGGAGTTTGCATATTCTCCTTGTGGCAAGCAGACTGCCTCCCATAATCCAAAGACATGCAGCTAGGATCAACCGTGACTTCAAATTACCCACAGGCTTCCTTCCTAGGTTATTCACTTGCCTTCTGCCTTATACATACTGGATAAGCTGCATGGATGATGGATGTATGGGTGTCTGAGTTATATATATCAGTGTATTTGAGTGTATAATGTGAAATCAAATTATGAAATTGTACTATTGATTATTAAATGGTACACTGTGATTGCCTCAAGCCATTAATAACTCAAACTCATAGTGCATCTATCATAAATTAAATATTTATGTGCCTATTGCACAGATTTGTACTTCACTTGAGTGGAAAAATGTCTCTTCAAAATAGAGCTTGACTTTGTGGTTATTGGTCAAATCATGCGGACTCTGGCTCCTCTGCTTGCATTTCTGTGCCTTTGAAGCCTGAGCCACACGAGTTTGGCAGCCTTGTCACTGTCCTCTCTTATAGTAGTTATGGATTCTGGTGCCTCAAATGGCGAATGTCCACTCGCAAAAGTACTTGCCATGTTGAATTAAACTCAGAAAACGGATGCTCACAGGGAAAAAAAATAGTTCTTTTGAGAAAATCTCACTCCAGCTATAAAATCTAGTGGCATTTCTCATGGCCTGTTCAGTACCCACAGAGCTGCTGGCACCAAACTGAGCCACTTGTCAGTCTCGTGTTCCCTCTTACCATGACTTGTAAACAAGATCTCAAGATGGTTAAACACCTTCAGAAAAGCAGACCCTCCTCCCTGACCTGAAAACAGCAATCCACTCTTTCCTGAGAGAGGTCCATAGCCTCAGATTTAGCGGCGCTCACTCCCATCCCTGTCATTTTGCACTCAGCGTCGAATTGCTCAAGTGTGTGCCTGAAGTGTGGGCTGGATGAGGCCAAAAGCACGACATCATCCGCAAATAGCAGGGATGTCAGTTCTATACCCGTTTATCAGGCACCATTCTAGTCACGATCGCACCCTTCATATCCTGTCCATGATAATCACAAGCAGGTGTAGAGCATGTGGACTATGTAAACTATGTTCGCATATTCCCACAAACTCTGACACAGCTGTGTGAGGTAGTATAATTGGTGCGCTGTTCCATGACCAGGATTCCTTCTTCAGCGTTGGATGGACTCTCTTCTCTAGTACCCTAGCATAGCCTTTCCCAGAGGTATGATCTAGTGCTTTTAATATCTCTGGAAGGACTTCATCTGCCCCCGCAGCCTTTTCACTATGGAGGCCCGTGACCACCACAGTGACTTTAGCTGCAGTGACTATTATTCAGCAGAAGTGCTTCCTCAAGAGAGTTGAGCAATGTTTGATACCTCTTGATAGTCTCTCTTCATGACTTTGGTCACGCACAAGCTTTCACCTTTGTGCCTGCCTCTGCTGAAGCCTTTGGCCTGTTGGTACCTGTCAGCTGTCTCAGGACACCCCCTTGTCCCAAAGGCCTCCTCCTTCAGGTTGACAGCTTGCCTCACTCCAGTGTCCTCCAGCAGGGCTTTTTGGCTACAGCTCTTTACAGCTGCTGCAATGGTTGAGGCCTTGAAAATCGTCCATTCAGACTCCATGTCCCTGACCTCCCTCAGCACGTTGGAGATTCTTATCCGGAAGGGTAAGTTGAACTCTTCTTGCGCAGAAGCTTCAGCCAGACTCTCCCAGCAACCCCTGACTGCATGTTAGTCAGTGTTGACCTGGTCCATCTGGCCTCTTCCCCATGCACCGATTTTCAAATCACCATCAAGTGGTGATCAGTTGATATCTGTGCCTGACTCTTCACCTGAGTTTCAAAACCATACGACCTCAAGTCAATTGAAACGACTACCGTGATGTTTATTGACTTTTCAGTTCAGGGTGCTTTGGGTCCATGTGCACTTGCAAACGTCCTCGTGTTCAAACATGGTGTTTATGGCCCCGAAGGCCACCACTCAGGGTTAGATCTGGGGGAACCTTCACAATGACACCCCTCCAGGTACATCTGTTATTTCCCAAATGAGTGTTGAATTTTCCCAGCCAGACCATAGAGTCTGTAGCTGGTACCCTTTCGAGCACCTCTCCTACTTTTGTACTTTGGGTCTGCTAGTTAGTGCATACACGCAAACAACAGAACCTCCAGCGGCACGGTCCTCAGCCAGGAACTGGAAGTATCCCCCACACCCACTTGTGGTCTCTCTCTATGGGTGGAGTAAGACAGACTCCACCCCTGATCAAGATATCAGCTTCTAGAGACCACCCAATGTGCACGGAAGTAAAGCTGATTCTATCTAGCTAAAGCCTTTCTGTCTCCAGCACCTTCCCTGCCAGAGAGGTAACCTTCTACCTTCCCAAAGCCAGTGTCATTTTTAATCCATTTAATCCGTCTTGGTCCGTCCCACTTTCCCGCAACCAGGGATGCGTCCCAGCAACCTTATTCTGGGCAGGTTACACTGCTTCTTCTTAGTACCTTTTATTGGGGGTCTTGAATCACAGTTATTCTGGCCTCTTCCCACAGACTGGTTCACTACGGGAAGCCCTAAGTGGAAGTTTAAGCCACAGACGACTGCTCTGTGGACCGTCGAAGCACACAAACCCCTCCACCATGTTCAAGTCTTTAAAATAAATGTAAAAATGTAAGTTTGAACTCTTCTGAAAATCAGATTATCTTGTTTGTGTTGCAAGAATAAGTAAGTGGCAAGGTACCGACAAAGCCTGATATTTAATTACTTTTTATTATTATGATGACTTTCTCTGGGTGCCTCTAAGCTGGTTCCATACTGGGTCAGACCCACATGTTGACGAGGTGTCACTGGGGTTATCACTGGATGATATTCAGTGGAGGAATTTATTTTGATTCCTGGTGAATTTTAAAAATATGTCATATCAATGTGAATGATAATGATACGGACATTCTTATATTACCGTATATTTGGTCTTCACTTTTAATAATGAAGTGGCTAAGTGAAATTGTAATATAATGCC
Source organism: Mormyrops attenuatus (assembly GCA_026777985.1). Lineage (NCBI taxonomy): Eukaryota > Metazoa > Chordata > Actinopteri > Osteoglossiformes > Mormyridae > Mormyrops > Mormyrops attenuatus. Next base: position 5,624,020 of record JAODKC010000021.1, read on the forward strand.
TGAAAATATCAAATTGTCTTATGCTAATAAGCTGTCGGCTGCACAGGATCTGTTCTGCTCTCTCGGACACTCTTGACTCAGTGTGGAGGGATGTGTGTGCGCATGTGGTCTTTTTGGAGGGAGGAGTCCGCGCAGAATGTGGGAACTCGCCTTGCTGTGGATATGTGGCCCTGCCTCCCATGCCATCTAGTGGCTGGGCTCGTAGGTCGGTCCGGTCCGCACAGAGTTACCAGACGGCTCATTGGGGCAGGTGGTGCCTTTCTGTGGCTCACCAGAGCATGGAAAATGAGAGCAGGCCGCTTGTGTTTACTTCTCACGCCCAAATGTAAGCAGAGGTGGATGTGGTATCAATGGGGAGACGTGGCTCTTTGCACAGATAGGATAGATTTGAGCACCTTTTGAGCAGCAAGGCTAGGATGCGCCGGGCCATTTCTGCGGATTCCCGCTTCATGTGGCGTTCGCCGACTCAGTCATTTACTTTTGTTCCTATTAAAATGTGCTGCCTCACATTCTTGTTCAGGCAGCCGTGACTCGGAATTGCAAAAGAGCTTAGATTTCCCTGTTAGGTTACATCCCCCTTTTTGCGTGGCCCATTAGTAATGATGAGAAATATTCTTTCTAAACGAGCGTGCATGAACGTGAACTCGCACAATCTGTGTGATTGTGATGATCATTAGGCCCCTTTTTTCTTTGGTGGGAATGGTACCCCTGGTGTATCCTGCTCGAGAGCCAGGCGTTTGGTTGTAGCGTTGGGGGTGGGGGGGGGGTGGGCAACGCTTCAGTTACCATGAGCCGTTCTGCCTCTGTTTATCATTTATCGGCTTGCTCTCCCTGAGAATTCTCATGCAAACTGCTGAGTCCAGTCGGCTGTGTGAATCCAGAGGAGCGTTTTTCAGGCAGCGCTGGTGCTGGGTGTCCTGGCTCTGCGGGGCGGGATCAGTGTAAATGTGCCATTCGTTAAATGTTTTTTAAAAGCACTCCTGCGTTTACATTCTGGCTGCTATTGGGGTTGTTGTCGGGGGTGTATAGTGGCTCACTGCGAAGCACTGGTGCGTGACACCTCTAGGGTCCTGCTGCCTGTGGAGTTTGCATAGGCTTCCAGTAATGTGAAGGTTTCCTCTAGGCATTCTGGAATCCTCCCATAGTCCTAAGACATGTAGCTAGGCTATTTTCATTTAAATTGCCCATTGGGTGCGACTGAGTGCGAGTGCAAGTGCCTTGATTGGCATCCCGTCCAGGGTGCGCCCCAGCCTTCTGCATTGTGCTGCCCCCTGTAGCCCAGTCTAGGACAAGCTTTAGGAAGACAGATGGGTGGGTTGTTGTTCTTACTAATATTTGGGTGGTGACTCGGTATCTCTCTGTCATCCGTCTATCTAACTTCAGTATAGGCTGCAGCCTTGTACATTATGTCATGCCATGCCACTTTAATATGTAAATAAACTTCTGCAGTACTGCTTCCAGGGAAGGCTGTCTCACCAGTTCTGGCGCTTTTCCACTGCCACTAAGAACCGAGCCGAAGAACTGAGCTGTTACCGCGAACTGCCAGGTTTCCATCATGAAGTACGTGAGCCTTGCCTGAGCCGTACTCATGCTGACATAGCCCTGCTTACTAGCGTGACCAAACCAATCTAGCATGACCACCACCTGATTGGTCGAAGTGCACTGAGGTATCTTAAGGGGGAAAGCATGTATATTCTGTATATTATTCATTATTAGTAGTATCACCCATTGCGATGTATTGATGCATTCCCAATAATTCAGAACTTGAAAATTTCCAAGCTCTTCCTACTTTAGAAAGTACTATAGAACAGCTGAACCGTCATGCAATATTTATGCAAAATAATGCTAATTCCGCTAGCGTTTGATGGTAACATAACACGGCGATTTTCAAAGATGCGGTAGAAAATTAGGATATTAGCACACCGTAAATCATGACGTATATCGTGTGAACAGTAAATAAACCTCTCTTCGGTTTTACGTCACTGTCGCTCACCAAACCCGGTAACGCCTTTAAGGAGCCGGTCCTTCTGCAGTGGAAAACTGAAGCGAGGTGGAACTGTGCTATAACTAGTCTCTCTTCGCGGTATGGCTTGGGTAGAGCCTGTATGTCAGTGGGAAAGCGCCATTTGTCTCTCATGGGCCACGGCTGACTATCTCTAAAGGTTTGACTGACACACGTCGGGAAGGGTGGGTAACAACTTGGAAACATCGCTCATGCTTCACTGGAATGCGCCACAGTGAAAATGCACTAAGGATCACTCCCTTCTTGGAGGTTCAGAGTGGAGAGAACGCAATTTTTCATCATTACAGATAACAAAGGTACTTATTAAAGTGATGTTTTATTATTTTTGTCTTGCCCCTCTAAATGAATACCTGTCAGAGTGCTATGACCTCACTCTTCTCTAATGGCAACTGGGTAAGTTATGAATTGGTAATTGGTGCCATTAGCTTCAACACTCTGTCAGTGGATGACACAGGGATGAGATGTAAAGTAGCACTGTGGGGCGGATACTGGTGTGTCCAATCAGAGTTTGCGCTACTGGTTGCCGTGGTAACGCAGGCTAACCCCTCGTTTCCTCAGAGCGGGTGTGTTGCAGCTGTACCCAAATCAGCTCCTAGCAGCCCTGTCACTCGTACCCCGCCCTCCATGTGCTGAGATAGCTAGCCCCCATCCCTTAGTTTTTTTTTCAGTCTTTGGCAGGGCCGGGCAGTCTCTGTCACCGAACCCATTAGCCGGTCATCTGTCATGCTAATTGAGAATCGATGGAGAGGAGTGCTTGCTCGAGACTGGCCATGTTTCCAGGGAGCGGGCCTCCGTTCCGGCCAAGGCGCGACGGGAACCTCCACCTTTCGGGCTCATTTCATTAGCAGCGGGCCGTTAATGAAATCTCCCGGTGACGAGTCACTGCCGCCAACCCACGAAAAAATATGCTTGTTGCTAAGCCTCCATAGTGAATGAATAAGTCATCCTGAGAAATGCAGGCTGAGTCATATGTTTGTTGGGACTGGAGGGAGTCCTGTGCAGGAGCTGTTGGTCGTAAGGGACTATAGGGCTGTGGGTAGTATAGTTAGGGCCGGATCATGGTCCTGTGTGGCCCCCCTGTCACAGGGTGGGGAGGGAGGACACACAAGTACAGTGCACGTACCACGTAAAGGGTCTGCATTATCACAAAATATTTGCTAGGAGACCTGGGGGCCCTGGTAGTTAACTCTCACTGTATATGGATAGGGCCTGTATCCTAGGGGCCCTTGTGGTTAACTTGCGCTGTGTGTGTTGAGAGGTTCTGGGGCCCTAACGGTCAGCCCTTGCTGTGGATGCAGGGGGCCCTTTGGGGGTCCTGATGGTTAATTTGCACTGTATATGTCAAAGAGCCCTCAGGCCCGATTGTCATTTCTGGTTTGATAAGCAGGGGGCCCTGGAGGGGAACTCGCGTTGCATATGAGGGTTGTAGTGTCCCAGACCCCGGGACACTGGTCCCACTAGCGTGGCCCATAATCCAGCAATCAGTATAGTGCAGGAACTGTTAGTAATTCCTAACAATTTCTGTTTCAAAACTACCCCTATATGGAATTTGCCAGGGGCACGTTTTTGTTGTATTTGTGCTGGTAGATCTCCTTGGTCCCCACCAAGTGGCAACTTGGATGTGATGTGCCACAGCTGATGGGCGCCACCTAGGAGTGGGGCAGATTCACATGCAACTAGAGCAGGAGGTGAGGGGGTCATAGCCCAGAGGAGGAGGTGTGGTGTGTCACCACTGGAAAACTCCAAACTCCTAAACAAACAGGGGAAAAAAACCATTGTCAGGTTCTTTAAGATCGTGGCTATCTTTGAAAATGTCTTAAAAACATCCCTTTAAATCGCATTAGTTGTCTGGCTTCTCCCAGAGTATGACAGGAATTTAAAGCAGCAGTTACTGCAGTTTGTCTCATTTACATCTTACATGATCTAATTCATTCCAAAAAGCTATGTTCATTTGGGCTTCTAAATATTAAGTTTTGTAGTTTGCTTTGCCAAAGTCACTGAAGTGCACAGTAATTTATAAAAGGAAAAAAGTTACCGAATGTCTTGACAATGAACTGCGTCTAGAATCTATTACCCATGGAGCTGAATTCTTCCAGCATTTTTATTGTTTATGATTTTTGAACATATTTTCAGCCTTTAGTAGAATCTGTGTTTGGAACCATGGTTTGAGAGCCATCGCTGTGGAAATCCTCTTTCACGGCCTGTCATGTGACTGTTCCTTGTGGCCCCCATTCAGCAACACGCCCTGCCTTCGCTGCCATTGGAAGAGGCCCGATAAGAGTAATTGTACCAATTGGCTCTCTTCACCTTTAGGGTCCAGTTCTTTTGTTACGCCGTCGTCAAGTTTGTTGCAGTTGCTGATGTTGAGTTGCTCGGGGAAACCTGACATACAATGAGACGAGCTGTGATTTAGGAGGGAATAATGTAAACCCATTACCTGCCCTCCCTTGTGAAATGCCCTGTTTCGGATGTTAATTTCCTGTGGCAGCCAAGCTGTTGCATGCGGATTGTTCTCCCTCGTCCCGCAGGCCTGACTGAGGTCACTCGCATTCCCCACATGGCGGCCTCAGGTAGCTGCTCTGTGTTCAGTCTGCGCCTCGCTGCCGGTAGTGTCCCCCGAACTACATGTGACACATTGTGTCGGAGCCAGGGTCGGGTGATGGGCCTGTGCCCCCCACCTCCATGTTCTGTGGAGCCCTCTGACCAGTCTCGCTAATCGCCTGCCAGATGTGGCGACGAGGGACAAGGCGTCACGGCTCTCAGGCCCCGACAGCTCAGCAATTCTGTCCCTTTGACAGCCCCCCACCGCCATTCTTTAAATATTGATCGATTTCAGCCCCGGCTCTGCCTGTATGGATCTTTCTGTATTCCGTATCAGATCTGTAGTGTCATCTTTGGCATATTTGAGATTTGAGATTAAATTCAAATTAATTACTTTAGTTGCTAAGTAGACATTTTACAGAAAGTGAGGAGTGTGGCTTTTCGTTTCACCACCGCCGTCGTTTGTAACCTGTGAAGCTTCGTGCCACCGGTAGTGTGTTTATATAGACAAGGCAGATTATTCTGTTTGGCTAGATGACAATGAAATCTCTAATGAAACATTAACACCTCTGTAAGCGTATGGCACACTGTCGACTGGCAGCTCTGCTACAAACAAGTGGCAGCCCCAGTTCCAGTTTAATGATTAATGTCTTTCCACATGTCCCCGATGAGCGTTATAGACAGAGATCGAAATGGGGGTCAGTTGAAAAATGACAGTTTAGGTACCATTCTAAGTAGCTCCAAGTTAACGTTAGAAGAGAACGAGCCTGGAAGGTGCTACATTTATCTGCCACCTCAATTATCACATTGGAGGTTGGTGGATGGCGATCAGCGGCATGCGTTTTTAGGTGTGATTTACGGTCGCCTGCAAGGCCATGAGTCAGATTCAGCAGTCGCTCCTCAGGAGGGAGAGTCAGATCACGCTGAGTATCGTGACAAGTCAGGTGACCCTTGCGTGTCCCCAACATGCTTGAAACTGAGAACGAAGCTTCGAAGCCTGTATGTACTTTATGTAGCAGACACTATTGTCCAAAGCAACATACAAGTGAGACAAATGGCACATTACAAGCATACATGCAGCGGAGGAGTCGATTGGGCCTAAGTGCAGCTAGGCCGAGCTTCCAGTGAATGCTCAGCTACATGTGTCAAATCTGCCCCAAGCCCCCCACCCAAGTCATTCTCACTGCGGCCAGATATGATTGGTACTTCTGATTACATCACTACAGATCACTCAGACACGTCTAAACACAATAATGCAGCTGGCGTAGACCTACATTCAGGTGCTGCTATACTCACGATCTCGCCATGAAGCCCTGAAAGGGATTCCAGTGCTATCTGCCTCTGAAAGCATTTGGCTAGGCTTATGTTTCACATTTGCATGCATGAATATAGATGGGGGTGGAGGGGCAGGGCCGCTATCACAGTGTCGGTGACAGGGGTGCTTGCTCTCTCCCTCCCCTGACTCACTGGTGAGTCTCTCTCTCTCTCTCTCGCCCGCCCCCTTGCTCCCTGTAGTGTACGGTCCCATTCAGCCTCCTACTGCACCCTGTGGCTCACGGCCTGCTGCTCTCTTCTTTCTCTCTCCTCCCCGCCCAAATTATCCATACACCCCCCCCCCCCCCCCACTCCCACACACCTCCGCTGAAGTCTCTGGTAACAACATTGCAGCGGGTGACTGATCCGCTCCCATGTGCAATTTCCTCAAACAGGAAGCTCTAGCAAACCTCCCATTTCTCTTGAAAGTTCCAGGAATCTCCATGAAATTGACAGCAACATCCCAGAAATCTGTCATTTAGCTATTCAGCAGTGGTAAAATTTGCCATAACCTCACTGCCCCCCCCAGTCAACTAATTTCTGCGTTATGCCAGCAGTGAAGCACAAAGGCCGACACACTAGTTGTGACACCACCGAGAGTCGAGCCCGCTGGCATCGGAAACGCCGTCCCCTGACTTCACCTCTCTGCAGGCTGCTCTCTCTCGCAGTCCGTTGGCTTTATGGCACGTTCGCAAAGGATGCGTGGGAAAACTTATTGAGCATTTTGCTGCGTTAGAACTACCAATAATTATGGATGAGGGGTGTGGCTTATGCAGAGGCGTGGTCGGCGAGGAGGTGTGGCTAATGAGGGGGCTTGGTCAGTGAGGAGGTGTGGCGAATGATGGGTGTGACTGGTGAGGGGCGTAGCTGAGGGGGCTGGGCCGGTAAGGAGGTGTGGCTGGTGAGGGGCGTAGCTGAGGGGGCTGGGCCGGTAAGAAGGTGTGGCTGGTGAGGGGCATTTCTGAGGCGGCTGTGCCGGTAAAGAGGTGTGGCTGGTGAGGGGCGTGGCTGAGGGGGCTGGGCCGGTAAGGAGGTGTGGCTGGTGAGGGGCGTGGCTGGTGAGGAGGAGTGGTTGGCAATGGGCACTGTCTGTTTGTCACGTCCTGCCCCTGTGGTTGCAGCAAGTGCTCGTATTGCCAAGAGCCACCTCTTTCCCTGAGAAGATATAGAATTCACCAGCAGTTTTTTGTTGTTGTTGTTGTTTTTTTAATCCTGGGAATAACTCGTCGACTGCGTCTCCTCCTGTTTGTGACGTCTGGTGAAGTACATGATGGTGGCGACGTGAGAGTGGGCTGCTGTCTCCACGCAGACGAGCCTGCTGGTCCAGACGGCTCTTGTGCTCTAACTCCATGTTTATCTCTCTGCTTGGGTAGTCAGCCTGTGAGTATTGTCCCTATGGAAGCGACTTACCATTCAGTTCTGCTTTGTGCCCGTGCTTCGCAGCCCCTGATGTCATATGGCTTTTGCTGTTTGTTTTACTCTGTTTACTGTGCTCTTATTGTGGTTGTGTTTTGTCAGGTTTCAGATGTTATTCTTGCCTTCCTTTAGGGCCAGAATAGTTGAAGTTGTCTTTTATATCTGTAAGCTACTGGATGCCTGAATTTCCTTTAGGATCTGTAAAGTATCTATCTATCTATCTATCTATCTATCTATCTGTCTGTCTGTCTGTCTGTCTGTCTGTCTGTCAGTCTGTCAGTCTATCGGTCTGTCTTCTGTCTGTCTGTCTGTCTGTCTGTCTTCTGTCTGTCTGTCGGTCTGTCTTGTGTCTGTCTGTCTGTCTGTCTATCGGTATGTCTGTCTGTCTGTCTATCGGTCTGTCTGTCTGTCCACTCTGTTATCTCGTCTCAGTGACTCGTGATTGGCAGTGAGGTGGTCCCTGTCCTGGACAGTGTACAGATGGTGTTCATGGTACAGTGTATATGGAATGAAAAGTCTGTGCTAAGCACTGGGCTGCCTGGAATCATGGCCACACCCACTCAACATATGCCCCCCAATTCTCCCCACTGTCATGGCTAATGGGATAGGAGCTTCATTTGATAGCATGAAGAATCACGTCCTGGGATTGTCCCTTAATGATGACAGTGGGAGACATGAATTACCCCTCCGCCCCATACATGCTCATGCCCAAACAGTCCCCCCTCCCCATCCCTCCCTCCATCACCCTTGCTATCCCTTCCGTCTTTCATGTGGTGAGATTAATGATGGCGGGTGCGAGTCCCCCCATTTTCCACAGGGGATGGAGGCTCGTCAGTGTTTCCCCACAGGCTTGCAGCGGTTCCTCAGGCTCCGATGTGTTCAGCAGGCCTCCATAGCGGTATAGCGCAAGCCTGCGGGTCTGGGAGTGGCCGAGGCAGGTGCTCCTGGAGCAGTACCGTATTCTGGAGGACAGTGGGCGGGCGGCGTGGATGCTGCAGTACGCATGGATTACAGGTTTGGTTCCGGGAGCCGCAGTTGTGTCTCTGAGCAAGGTGCTTAACTGGATAAGCTTAACGGTTTCCCTGGGTGTGGACGCGGATCTCCATAATCCCTGGCACTGGTTCGGTCTCCTCTCAGCAGGCTGCCGGGCCGCTGTGGTGGCGCTGAGCGGGTGGCCGGCGGCAGCACATTGGGCGACAGCCCCTGACGAGTCTCCCTACTGGTTCTGCGCCCAGTCTGTGCCATTCCCAGATCCCTCACGGCTCCTCTCGGAAGGAGCTGGCAGAGATGGCTTCGTGTTCTGTTTTATCAGCTTTTCCCGGCCTTCTGGGGTTCCATGTTGGCACTGTTCGTGACAGGAGGGGCGAAGAAAGGAGAAAGATGGTGAGTGAGTGGGGGAGGGGTCCCAGGGAGTAGAATCTGGCAGCATGTAGACTGAGGTGCGGGGCACCAGGCGGAGAACCAGAGCTGGGAGAGGCAGGTTGCTATGGGCGACTTGCTGAATTCCAGATTCTCCTGCCCCTGTTGCCAGTGGTGACAGTTGCTGGTATTAAGTGCTGAGTGATGGGAGGCTGCTGGTAGAGGCCATTGGACAGGAGGACTTTTCTGCTCTGCCAGTAGCAGTGGGGGCAGAAGCTGGCAGGATGGTTGAGGAACTGTCCCCAAAATGTATTGGTTCAAACCCCACTGGGCTTTGTTCCTTCGGGGTGAGACCCTTGTCCTGAAGCACTGCTTCAGTAATTATCCCGCTATTTCAAGAGGCGAAAGAGGATGTGGTCCACCACACACCTGTTTTGCGTTACCATGGCACTGGGCGTATCTCACCTTCATAGGGGCTACCCTGTGCACCATCCTCCGCCTCCGCCCGCCGCCCTCCAGGGGACGGGATTGTCCTCCTATGCCCGGCAGAGAGCACATGCCTTGACGGAGAGGGGATACAAGTCTCCTGCTATGTTCTATGTGAGCTGGATGATTTGGGAGGGGCGGGGGGGCAGAATAGGCCCACTGATTTGAGGGTGGGGGGGTTGGGATCTTCACCTGGGTAGGTACTATTTTAATGGGAAACTAAAAACAACCAGCCTTACTAAGCAGTGGTTTTTGAGGGGGCTAACATGTCTCCAGCCTGTCTAGTTGCTGGTTTGGTGTGGGGAGGTGGGGGGGGCATGGACACCCCTGGCTGGCAGCTGGTCCCTACAGGTGGTGAGATGAACCATGGGAGTCTGAATGAGGGACGAGCGACACGCACCTGTCACAGCAGCAGCTGGGTGCGGACGCATGTGTGGGTGCGTGTGTGTGCATGCACGCGTTTCTTCTGCCAGCGGGTGTCTCATCAGCAGCCCAGGCCGCATTATCCGGCTCGCGTCAATTGCTGCGTCATCTACCGCACACCTGCGCTCTATTATTAGAACGCTGAGATTCACGCGTATGGGCACATAGAGGGAATTCGTGAATTCACACGGCCGATACAGGTAAACACGCTGTTTGGGGGGGGGGCAGCTGCTTGGATGGGGTGTCTGGAACCTGTGTGGGACCTCTGGGGGAAGGATGTCATCGGCATGGAGTGTGAATTTAGGCCCAATCACTACACTGTTATGGATGGTTTTTATGTTCGCGGTTCATCTGGGTTCTGGCCTGCCCCCCCCAGTGCTGCTCGCAAGGCCACGGCCTACAGAATTAGCAGGGAATTAATCGCTGTCCCTGATATGAGGAGGTCACGTCATATGTCTCCATTCCCCCTCCCTCCCAGTTCGACTCTTATCCACCTGTACCCACCCTCCTTAACACAAATCCCATCTTCTGCCCTCCCTTTCATCCTTATCTATGTATGTGCCGGATGCCATCTAACGATAATTAATTTTTACATGATTAACGTGAAAGATAACAGTCTGATCGCTGCTACGACGGAGCCTGGCCAGCTAGCGGCTCGCCTGCGATTCCTGCAGATGCCTCCCACGCGTTCGGATTGCGCTGCCCTCCATCTGCCGCATGCTGGTAACCTGGCGCTACCTTTTATATCTGAGTACCCATTTAGCCCTTAATTCCAGATCGGGGTGGCACAAGCGCTTGGCCCATAATCCCTCCCGGGGAACCGTGATCTCTAGTGGTGGCTCAGCTCCCCAGAGTGGCTCTTATCTTTTTGTTTTCACCACTTCCTGTGATGATCGTGCTGCTTCTGGCGGGAATGGGGATCGCCACCTCAGCGTTTCCCCCTGCGTCTTCCCGATCACTTGGAGGCTAATTGTTCCTGATGTCTATCATTTTGAATGTAGAAGCCTATTTGGAACGACAGTGGCGCACCCGATACAGGCGACCGTCAAGGGTGGCGGGTGAATTTGTGTCATTTTTGGGCGTGATTCCCCCTCCCCCGGGACGTCCTTGTCATGGTCATGTTGAACCTCTCCCATCCTTATTCAGGATGATTAAAGCAGTGGAGGATTTGCTGAATTGGGCTCTGTCACACAATGGGGAAAGCCTTCATCCCCCGTGAAGGTCAGGATCCTGCTGACCCAGGATCTGAGCTCCGGTGACACGGAGCTCCTTGACCATCTGCTGATATGATGAGCTCAACCTGTCTCCATCAGCCTTTGTATGTCAGAACCTCTCCTATCTACCCTCCCCCCCCCAGTGTCCTCGATACCTTCTGGATTTTTAAGGCCGTCAATGTACGCAAAGTATATTAGTAGGTATACGAAATCCAAAGTCTGCAGCAGCAGGCTTACACCAAGGCCTCTTAAGGACTAATTACCCCCCATTTGCAACGTCAGACTCACGAAAGGCGTCGATAACGAGATCCATGGCAGCACAGTGAGATCGCTGTTTAACCCCTGGACAACCGCTGCAGCTCTGCCCCAATAGAGCCTCCAGTTGGATTCATTTGCATACGGCGGATGTGAAGGGCCGGTTTCGCCGTGCACACACCTCATTTACATGCCTTTTTAATCACCGTTTGTTTGGGCAATTGTGTGCTAATAATATGATAATGAGCGGACCTAAGCTACCGGTGCAGCTTAGCGTTGTTTGTTTACAAATGTATGCTAATGAGGAC
>JAODKC010000021.1:5645206-5669720 GCA_026777985.1 Mormyrops attenuatus
CCACAACATCAAAATAACACAGTTTTTTGTCTTGGGGAGGGGCCTTTTGGTCCCCAAAATGTAAAATACCCCCCCCCCCCCCCACACACACACACACACATGTCTTTACTCTTTAATTCACACACTTTAATTACCATCAAACACTGGCAGTGGTATGATTAATACTTAATTCCTTGATATTAAAGAGGACTGCGGGATTACATGAGTTGAATAATGAAAAGGATTATATGGAGGAGATAGCGTATGTGGACGATGGGACTGTGTTTGTTTGTTAATGCCGCACAGGAGGTGACGTATACCTGAATAAGGAATGCGAGGATGAACGGGAGTCTGCAGTGTGATTATCATTCCTAAAATGTTCGGCCAGAAAAGCACGTACCCTAAATCCCCCCGATTGGGTCGGCAGGATGCAAGAAAGCAAGTCAGTTAAATGCGCTGATTGTAGACTGGCCTCACCAAAGTTTCATAAACCACCTTAACACGTCTTTTTTCCCTCAGTTTTGACAGCTGTAGAAAAATAGCGACTGTGTTATTAGACAGGTTGTTCAATTTATATGTGATTTCACAGTTACTCTTCTGGGTCACGTGCTTTTAGTCACGGGAGACGGGAAATATTTCAACTGCAGCCTATCATGGAAATGCAGCTGGAGACCCTGGTGAATCCCCTTTAGTTATGGTTGTTTACCATTGAATAGGAACTTTTAAAACCGACCAGCTTTTATTTTTATGTACTTGAAACCTCGAACTAACAAAGATATTCCGCATTGCCCAACAGGCATTTTTATGGTAGTGGCAGTGATTCTAGTCGACCAATCAGAATATTCCTATGGCTCTTGTTCATTACTCTCTCTGAGGCGAGATGTGGTGTTGTGATCTCATGTGGGAACCCTTCAGCATGCTGTCTGCACTCGGAATGGGGGGGCATCGCAGGCATCATAAATGTCCTCCTAGGAGATCCTTCTGCAGTCAGTTATGTCTATCCGCCATGTACTACTGCCGCCCCCATTAAGAGAGAATAGGGTAGGGGAACATGAAGCAACAGGGGGCCGAGGAGGAAAAAGGAGAGTGTCAGACCTTCCCAGATCGCTGCCCCCATCGTGTGGATGAAAAGGAGCTTGACCAGCTATGAATGTGGAGGTGCGCATTACGGGTCATTCCCTGTAAGTGGATGGTCGCACGTTGCCTAGTTTTTGTAAACACTTCCCCCTGCCCCCCCCCGTCCTTTGTTCAGGCTATCACCATCTCAGAATTCTCGGGATCAGATGAAGGATCCAGTTTGAGATACATTCGGATTGAGTTGGTTACAGCCTCCAGCAGCAGCCAACGGCAGGAGCCGGCGGGGTCATGGGAACTGCAGCGCATTCTAGCCCCGCCCCCCGGGGGTATCTTCCTCCAATTAGGTGTGAGTCACCGCCCTGTGAGGATGGGCCACCTCTCCTTTGCTCGTATCCCTTTGTTAGGCACCAACCTTGGGGCGGACAAGTTGCCCATAAGGGGCTGTGGTCTTTTCAACCAGCAGGTCGAGGCAGCCTCATAAATATTCAAAACGTTTCCGCACGTTGCCTGAGATGACACTTCTTTCATTTTGGCGCTCAGTGGGCGTAGCGGCAGTGTCACGCTAATCCACAAATAGCCAGCTGGACAGCCCCTAGGCAGCTAGGGAGAGGTGAGGAGTCACCAAACTCAATGTCCTCGTCCCAGCTCTGGAACCTCGTCCCTATTCTTCGTGCATTGCAGCTTTTATTTTCTGCCAGACTCAAAGGGGGGTGGGGGTTCTGTCATGTGACCCCACAAGTTACCCCTGGCAACAAGATGATTCACCAAGGTAGCCTTGGCCATTGCCCGTTCAACAGCCTCCCCAACCTTATTATGTTATACTGGAGAAAATCAAATCACCGCGCTGGTTACTATTGACGGAATTCACATTAGCCGGGCACATGAGTTTGGCAATACGTGTGATAGCCCCTTAAACATCACTTAGCTTTGTGGAGATGACTGGGATTTCAGGTTCTCAGGGAGGATGACGTTTCCGGTGGAGCCCGTAATTTTTCTGCCGCACAGGGGACTGAAGCATGTAATAGACTGAGCGAGGAATGTAATTATTTCTAATGTTACGGCGCAGTACTCTTCCCTGATCAGATGTACCCAAAGCAGAAAGCAATAACGGCAGGTTTGTGGGACTCAAAGCCGCGGGTGAGTGAGGTGAAAAGCATATTCTCTGGGCTGTCTTCATAGAACATGGCTCCTTTATTTGCAACCAGTGCCAAGAGAGGGAATGACTTTTAGACCTTGGATTTAACAGATATACCCTGAATTACTAAAGGCAAAAAATGCCAAATTTAGGCGAGCTGGGGATGTATGAACAGCTGGAGAATGGCGATACAACTTGGGGTGGGGTGATGGGGAAGGGTAATATAATTTTTGCAAGGAAATATGTTTATGGCCGTCTATGGCGTTGTGCCTGTTAAGAATGCAAACGGCCTCCGTCGCCGATTCACTGGAGCATAGACACTTATCTCTTCATTGGCTCAGTGTCTTTGTATATCATTCCCAGTAGAGTAACTACAAAGTGCTTAACGAAGATTTAGCAGCGAAAATTATGTGCATGTAACAGATGGATGTAATGGAGCTTAACATCATACAGTCTACGTGAAAGTGCCAGAACACAACAGAGGAGAGCTAACAAAGTCCTCTAGAACTATCCATTCATCCATCCATCCATCCATCCCTCCATACATCCATCCATCCATACATCCATATCTATCTACACTACCAGTCTAAAGTTTTTGCACACCGCATTTTTTGCACACCGCTTTTTTTGCACACCACTTTTTTTGCACACCACTTTTTTTGCACACCACTTTTCCATGTATTTCATAAACTTCAGATTTTTATTCTTGTTAAGCATTGGAAAGTTGACTGAACAACTATAAATGAAAATATAAGTCAAATAAAACAGGTTTCTTTTATAACGTGGAAGGAATATGTAACAGTGCATGTCTGACATCCTATTAACTGCTTATTTAGTGATGGCATAGTCAAATTCTAGGCTGTCCTTTAACTTTAAATGCACTTGTTAACTTTAAACCCCTGAAACAGAGCAGTATTGAATGTCCCTTGTAGAAAAGAATGCCTTGAATTTTCTCTGCTCTTTTAACTGCTAGAGGAGGTTACTTTGTTGAATCAAAGATGTGACTTTTTCGTGCCAGTAAAGGTACTCAGACGATGAACATACTGTAAATTTATTTGTTAGCAAAGAATATAGAGTGTATTTTTAGTAAATGTTAAGTGAGTAACATGAAAATGTAGAAAATCACATGTGTGCAGAAACCTTTGACTGGCAGTGTATCTCCTAACCTTTTTTTTATGGTCAGGGTTCTAGGTAGCATAGGTCACAAGACCGAGGAACATCCTGGACAGGAAGCCAACTTAGGAGAAATCAAATGCACAGCTTTCTCAGCTGGCCCTCCTGGGTACACTGTCCTTATCCAAGTCGCGTGAGTGTCAGGCCAGCCGCTAAATCTGTGAGCCAGCAGGAGGAGTTTCCTGCATCTCTGATGTGCTTTAAAGCTCTCGGCTTTGCGGCTCACGCTCAGCTAGCGCTTGTCCCTTGGTGCAGTTGTGTCCCGACTTGGGAGAGTGGAAAGACACCTATCGAAGGTCAATACTGCTGTGGAAATATGAGATAGATGAAGATACATGTACTGCAGCACCACCAGTGTTATTTAAGGTGAGCTAGACTGAAATAGTAAGTCTTGGGTCTAGAGTTAAACAGAGAGACAGAGAGTGAATGTTTTACATTGACTAGCAGATGTTGCCAAACACAGAGAACTGTCTATTTTATCACCAATAGCTCTTTTATTTATTGGAAGAATTACAATCAGACCTGTATCCTTCATTCAAAGTGAGCACTGTACACATTTATCAGCTTAGATAAGTGCAAGCCTGACCTTTCATCCAGGCCCAAATTTTGAAGACCATCCTGGAATGTAACAAGAAGAATTGGTTTAATGCCGTCACATTTTATACTTCTGGTTAAGATTCTTGCTGCGGGTTTCAAATACTCTGCAGAGCAGAGACCGTGTGATTCGTACTTCCAGAGAATGAAGGCAGTGCGGCAATCTGATCCACAGCAAAGGTGTGTTAGAATTTCTGCTGTACCTTGGGCAGTATGACGCTGACTTGGATTTGCACGCTTTCTGAGCTGCGGGTTTCGTAGATGTATGTCTAAAATGAATATTCACATATGTCACATTGTGAGTCAGCACAGCAAAACAAAAGTTTAGGCCCATCAAGCTGGCGAGAACGTATTTTCATTCGCGTTACTCCTTTTTAGGGTATAGAGACCTTTAAACTTAATTGAAGCAGTATTCCAGGAAGACTGTGGGCCAAATTAGGTCGGGTACATTTATGTGACATCAGCACATGAATGAGAATTAATTTTATGCTTTATCAGGTTTCTAAGCTACATCATTTATCTTCCCAAGTGGGGGCATGTAGGAGAACATTGCTGGTCCCAGCAGCAGTTTGTGTGGGACTCCCAGCAGCGGTGATGTAAATAGGAGGGAAATCCACATGGGCCAGCGTAGGTCCATCTATGTATAGCAGCATACATCTGCAAGGGCATGGTCAGTTTATTAGGTATTCCCACTTCCCAATGCAAGCAGCCAATTCTTCCATAGACTCAGAGGTGGACATTTTAGGTCCAGAGAGAAAAAATCCAGACCGAGATATTTATTAACCAAGCTGATGAATCACAGTCACAGAGTACTCCACTGGTTGGTTGAAATAAAATCTTGATCTGGATTTTTACTTTCTGGACCTGACCTGTCCCCCTTTGCATGCATTAAAAGGGTGTCACTGAATAGGGGTTCACTCCCTACTTGACTGAGCATTAGACCACTCCAGACACCCGATCTATGTGACTTTGAACATGGTGTCATTACTGACACGGTGGTTCCATATTTTAGTAAGAGGCACCTCCCTATCGTGTCTGTTGTTTACAGAGAATGGTGCAGTAAGTACAAAACATCCAGTCTGTGGTAGGTCTGTGGTTGAAAACACCTTGTTAATAAGAATGGCCTCACTTGATATAGCTAGCAAGATAGCCGCAAGCACAAAAATAACAGCTCCGAACAACAGTGGTGTGTAGCCTTCTAAACATGCTCACTTCCTCTTAGTATTTAAGTGCAGCAAAGGAAGCTTTAAGGATTTTGCTAGTAAGGGGCCTGGTGGACCAGTAGGTTTCCATTTTAGTTAATGTTTTTTTACTAGAGAAGTTGGTATTAGATTGCTTGCATTATCTGTTGTGGACCAAACTAGTTTTCAGCTGTTTGAGATGTTTGTTACTAATTTGACTATTAAGGAAGTCCATTGCAGCTAATTTTTTGGTAGCCAGAAAGTCGGTGCCCTTGTTAGTAAGTTTAGCTGTGCTTCGGGGCAGGAAGTAAGGATTGTTTTCTTTGTTTCCTGAAATTCTCAGAAATAGGCAGAGCCAATGAGATACTGAGGTGTTCTGAGCGCGACAGCACTGACGGTCCACACAGCCTGGATGAGCCACAGTTTGCCTCCTTTCGGTTTCAGCTTTTGTTTGTAGACTCTAGAGGTTAAGGGAAGATGTCAGAGTGTTAGAATATGGTGTAGTGTCAATAAACATTGAGCTGGGTCATCCAGGGTCCATTTGAACACTGCATGGTAGTTATTTGTGCTATTAATAACACTTTATTATTGAAGCATTTGGTGTTAACGGCTGGACAGTCTGTGGCAGTAATAGAAGACTGATGGAAAATGATGTATATGATCATTTAATGGAGAGAGTATCACTTTTTGGACATGTACGCAAACGACTATGTATTCCTTGTGTTTACCCATCTCTGTCGTGTATCTTGTGTCTGTTATTTATTAACTTTGTCTGTTAATTGTTAGCTGTCTATTGTCATGCTGTCTCCATTTGGAGCGAGCTGTGCCAACAAAGATCCAAGTAAATCCATCACAACATTATGGGTATACTGAAATTAAAGGGTTACTTAATAGCTATGTCCAAACCAAGAGCCATGAAAGACAGGAAGTCGCTACATTCATCTAAGGGGCATGAGTACAGTCCCACAAGTCCGGATGTGGGTACCTCAGACATTATATTAGACGTCTGTGCCTGAAAAGAGGAACATTCATTACTGGGTTTTGGTTCTGTCTGTATGGTTTTATTAAACATGGCTGCAGGGCTTCCTTTACAGTGAGTTATGGACTTTCTGTAAGACTAAAGTAGCTGGACAAAGCGTCAAAGCCCTAAGTCGGGTTTTAGCCAGCGGGCAGAGGTCAAAGGCCATCCACATTGGCAGGGTAGGCTTTGTTTCCTAAGGAACAGTGTTTCGTAGTAAGGTGCTCTTGAATTCCATTTTAGCCGGTTCATCAGAATCAAATTATTAACTCAAGTGGCCCTAGTAGAACGTCTACATTCACTGCAGGTCTGGCTGTGACGGCAATATTTGGGTCATTTCAGTGATTTTCTTTTGAGTGTGACTGTGCCATGTGGGGAATAGCCTTTCGCTAACATCCTGGGCTGGTGCCTGAAATCAATCAGAGGCGGGAGGGTATGCAGGCCGTGAAGGAGGATCACATGGCCTGGCTGTTCCTGCTTATGGTTCATGGAGGTAGTTCGGCATATAGTCTAGCCCACCATGGTTATGTTTTGTGGGATGGCCTGGAAATAGAAGTTCCAGGATGGTAGCTGACTAGCTTGGTGGTCCAGGGCTGGCAGGACGTCGACGTGACCAGAGGGGCCCATGCCAGGCCCTCACGGCAGCCAATTTAAGCCGATTTAAGCCATGAGTGACCAGCGATGGCAGCCCCTCGGCACAGGAGCCGTGACTGTGGGTGGGCTTCCTGTAGGCTTTATGGGAACCTTTCAATTAGCCACACTTACACCCTGAGCAGAAGGGACAGTGACTAATTATCCAACTGGTGTCATTAGAAGCTGCGGTAGGACATGGGAGGGGGGGCAGGCCTGGCTGGTGGAAAATGGGCTGGAGCGGCTGGACATATACTGGGCATGTACTGGAGTGATACTGGTGATATAAAGTAGTGATTCCCAATCTGGTCCTCGGGGACCCACAGACAACTGGGAGTTGGGAGGCAGCAAAAATGTGGACTGTCTGGCAGGGAACTGGGAGGAAGCAAAAGTGTGAACCTTCTGCGGGTTCTCATGGACTGGTTTGGAAAACACTGGTGTAAAGGAAGGGTACCACACTTGAACCCTTCTGGAAGGTTCTGAGAAACTAATGTGTTTGGTTACACAGCAGCTGGACTGAAGGCCTGGCTGACTGTCCCTGAGCAAGACTGCAATGGGGTCCGACTAGAAGGTCTCAGACTAGATGCTCAGAGTGGCCTTTTCCGACCGGGTCATCGGTGATGCTCACGGGCACATGTGCCGACGCTTCCGTGTTTCACCCTCCCCGCATTTTTGGCCCAGGGCTCGTCACCATGGCTCTGCATTGAGTCACTTGCCGGCAGTAGTTAATTATCGGGAGAATTATCTAGTGTGATTAATGTGCGCTTTTGTGGGGGGGTTCTTTAAGCTTACCCACATTAATATGTATTTTTTACATTGCAGTGCTATTGCGAGCTGACTGTACATGTTCTCTAGCATTTCGGCTCACCAGCTGCGGCTCACGAAGCCTGCCCTCCCCAGTTTTTTTTTTCTTTTGGGGGGGGGTGTGGTTGACACTGCCCATTCAGTCACTGTATCTGGACAACTGAAGGCCCTTTTACCTTTCAAGTCCTTTTCCTCTACCCAACTTGGGCACCAAAGTAACAAAAAAAAACAAAAAAACAAAAAAAAAGATTTCCATTCCATGACTCCGCACCCCCCATCCTTCTTATCTAGAGCTTCCACAGTCTTTCCATTGCAAAAAAAGGAATTAATATTAAATGCAAATGAAAGTTTAATGTACCTACAGCATGTAAACATTGATCTGAATGAGATTGGTTTTGATGCCTGAGACAAATGTTGAAGCAATTTTCAGGACATCTTGACCCTCCCCCACTCAGAGTTGCCTGATTGATAAGGATGATAGACAAATGTCTGCTCTTATGAACCTTATTTTCCAAGAAAGCAAGAGTCGTCTGTAGAGCATGGAGGCTATGGAGATTGGCATCTTCAGAGACCAGCAAATGCAGAACCCCTGACTAACCCCAGCTCTGTGGGCCCAGTTTCGCTCATGGGAGTTTTACTTACGCAAAAATGTTCTAAGGGCAGAATGAAAAATGATTGGTTCAGAGCGATAACCAGTCAAATTGTAGAGGAGGTGGGTCCAACCAATCAGATGTCTTGGTCCTGCCTCCTTTAGTTGCTTGGACCCACCTCCTCTACAGTTTGATTGGTTATCTCTCTGAAGCAATCGTTTTTCATTCTGCAATCAGAACATTTTTGTGTAAATAAAATTCCCACAGGCAACAATTTCAAAGGAGCATGGGCTCTGTTATGTTTGGCCATCACAGATGAGGACCATGCGACTCTGGGGGCGTGACCGAGAGCAATGACCCTTCTGGGTAAACCAGTCGTGGCACATTGTGTTGTCTGACTGGAAGCTTGAGGATCACGGCTCCACCTCTCAGCTCTCGGTGGTAGCTCTCCTTCTTCCTGTAGGTATATAGCCATTGGATTTCTTGTTATTCCTCAAGGGGGTCTCCAATTTGCAAGAATGCGAGAAAAGTTGGGCTTCCTGCACTGTCGTCTTCTTGCCAAAAGTCCCTTTGGCACACGGCGCCGTTGCATCCCCAGGCTGCCTAGTCAATCTCCTCCCGCCAGAAGCTCCCTCTCTTTCATGGCCATGCAGCTCAGAGGAAGGTAAGACAACATCTTCTGGGCCTGCTGGGGAAATTGGACTCGTGTCGAGCTGGCAAGCTGACAATCCCAAGAACATATTCTTCAGCCTACCTGCTACAGCATCGTGTCCCGGACATAAAGAAATTAGTTGTTTGGGCTCTTATCTAAATAATGATACACTGAGTATAGTCATTTGTACGCAGGCTAAAATGGACGTCCAATCAAAACCACCCCCCTCACTTCTTGCTAGTGTTTTGTCAGCCAGCCACTGTCCTTGGGTGCTTTGGGAATGAAAAGGGACTCATAACTAGAGAGATCCCCATAGTCCACTGCAGTGCCAGTACGCACACCCCATGCTGGAGGAAGACGTGGTCATGGAAGAGGTGTCCAAAATGGAAGTTTGGGGTGAAGACGATAGCGCGAGAACCTGATAACGGACAGAGATGGGTTACGCCGATCTATAAAAAACAGATTATGTGTGGGTGTTTCGTCAGGATGTGCCATGGTTTCCACTTTTGTTTGGGGAAGGCTTTTTCACCTCATCAAAGGCGGTCAGAATGAAGGACAAAGCAAGGAGAGCCCCACCGAGAAACGAACACAAAGTTATTCTTTCTGCTTAATCTCCAGCATCTGAGGTATTTACTTTAAAGAAGACACAGCTGACAAAAGATTTGGCGCGCCGAGCAGTGTGGATGGCTTGGGTGTGATGAATAATTGATGAGAGAGCCTCAGTTTAGCGGCTTTTTTGTTGCTGTTGGGGTTTATATTTTGTGTTATTCATGGCGTTCACAAGGGGATCGCTCGCTTTGCAGCACGAATCTTCTTCCACAGCTGGATCTGGACAAATTTGGTTCAGATGCTTGCTTATGTTTGTCATATTTCAGTGCTATGCTGTTCGAATGAGAAGCGTCAGAGGCGTCGTTTGCAGCTGTCGAAGATGGCAGCGCTGCTGCGAAATGGAAATGCTAAGGCTGGAGGTGTTGGGCCTCCTGGTTAAACGTGGATGAGATGTATGTGATATGGCAGAAAGTCAAGAGAGGATTAGATGTGTTGTAAAGTCGTGCGGCTCCGTTCATCAACCGGCACAGCCTTTGAATCCATGCCAGTCCAGCAGATTTGTAGGTTGTCCCATGTTCTGTGAGAATTGTGAAAGATGGCTAATTTGGATTCAGGACCTGGCTCCTGAAGGGTGCCTTTGCAGACGATTTACAATGTGCATCCTCGCCAATACTCCAACCGTTTTCATTAACTCCTCATTCGGAGCAGGCCTGTGATGATCTCAGGTACATGGAACCCACCATGGATGAGAGAAGGACATTCCCACGTACACAACATACACATGGTGTAGAGTCAACAACGTGCCCCGACAGCGCCAAATTTGGAATGGAGCCGTAGTGCGTGTGCGCCATACAAACAAAATTTAATAAAAATGCAAATGTGAAAATCTTGAGCTTCTCATAAATAACTGTAACAGTACTGTTTAATGTGTTGTAAGATCAGTAAAAAAAAATTTCCTAATATGTTATTTGGCAATGGGAACCTATATAGTTGACTGTCGAGACTTTATTTTAAAAACAATATGGTAATTGTGTTTGATGGAGCATTTTGCTGGAGAAAGTGAGAGAATGTTTGTTAGGAGAGTGGAAAGCAGTCATCTTTAATGCATAAGAGGAAGGCATGATGGTGGAAATGCTAACTCCTCTTGTGTTCCTTCCTCATGTCAAAGTGGTGGTCCTTACAGCACGCTGGACATTTTGTGACCGCTTACCTCCAGACTGACACCTCCTCCTCCTGTTTGGCCAGCTGTCTGTTTTGCAGTTTATAATGCACTGTCTCCTTTGAAGAACGACCCCTGGCACACACTTCTCATTGATTTTCACCGGCCTCCTGGATCCCTGATTGATGTCCCCGCAAAGCATCGATTCTGGCTCCCCCCTCGCCGGCGTGCTGCTCCAGTCTGCAGGAAAAAGTCTTGCTCGTTTTACCGTCGTTATTAATGCCGGCGGGCAGCTGCTGGGACCCTTGTCAGCACCATGCCAGACGGGTTTCCTCCCGGTTCTTGCCCCCCTGCTCTCTGCTTTGGCGCTACTGGGGAAAATCCTCCTTTTTCCTCTTTTTTATCAGTGAGTATCTGGGAAGCTGTTTCCCATGGTGTCTAGGACAGGCCAGCCTTTTTCTGTGCCGAGCTTTCGTCTGAGCTTTCGTCTCTGTGAGCGTGGCGCCCTGGTCTCTACCCATGGGCTGCCTGTCAGGAACTTCACCGGCGCTCTCCGTGTCGTGACACGTTCACGCAAATGCAGGTAAATCCCGGGGCACTATGAACTGTGTCTTCTGTCTGTGTTTGCTTGTGATGTTGTCAAGGGGATTCCGGGGACACACATCGACAGAGTAGGCCCTCACAGGCACAGCAAGACTCTGTCACTGGGAAAGGTGACAGCAGTGTGGGCTGAACGCGCCGTCTCTGCGCTCTGCCTGTGTGTGTCGGTGTGCATAGTGGAGTGTTTATTATGAGTGTGAGAGAGGGATGCGAGTGACTGGTGCAATGTGTGGGTACTGCAGAAACAGCAGGGGAAGGGGGGAGCAAGTGAGGTACAGAGATGCATAGATGCAAAAGGAGACAGCTTAATTTATTTTTATTGTGTTCAGTATTATATTCTAAGCCGCGATTCACTCTTAGACTTGCTTTTTACTGTGAATTTTTCTTATTTTCAATGTGGGTATTGACCGCATTTTTTGAACTATGGTAACCCTCTTTTTGGATTTATTTCGTCATTAGTCTAAATGCACATTTTTTTTTCTCAGGGACGAAAAACCTGTACCACTTTTCACAAGCAGCCTTAAGTTTCTTCCCTGCTTGTGCTTTTGTCCTGTTTAGAAGGATGTGTGGGAATCTTGACTCCTGTGTTTCTATTCTTTTGGGTGTGTAAACATTTTTCAGTAATCTTCACATCGCAAATAGGGACCAGCTCTCTAGGTGATATAAACCAATATAAACACAAGGAAAAATGATACTTATATCTGGTTCAGTGATCAGATTTGAACCTAATTATTACTTCCCTGCTTGTGTCTGTTATTTTTAACAGCAGTAAAAGAGAACCTACCCTCCAGCTTATTAAACTGCCCTACAATGACTTCTTACTTCTTTGCCGAATATATTTTTTGACTATTATATATTATTTGCTGCAGTGCTAAACCTTAAGCTAAGCACCATGTGACTGCTTTCACTCAGGTCCTGTTAGCATGGCTTCCATAACAAAGAATTTAAACCACGACCCATGAAATGGGGCTGTGGCTACATTTTATCATCATTCTCTTTGCATGCTTTTGCAGCTAATGGACAACCCACCAATGTCACAATAGTTGAATAGTTGGGGGCCCCTGTAGAGTAGATGGTAGGACCGATAGTTGGGGGCCCCTGTGGAGTAGATGGTAGGACCGATAGTTGGGGGCCCCTGTAGGGTAGATGGTAGGACCGATAGTTGAGGGGCCCTGTAGGGTAGATGGTAGGACCGATATTTGGGGTCCCCTGTAGGGTAGATGGTAGGACCGATAGTTGGGGGTCCCTATAGGGTAGATGGTAGGACCGATAGTTGGGGGCCCCTGTAGGGTAGATGGTAGGACCGATAGTTGGGGGCCCCTGTAGGGTAGATGGTAAGACCGATAGTTGGGGGCCCCTGTAGGGTAGATGGTAGGACCGATAATTGGGGGCCCCTGTAGGGTAGATGGTATGACTAAGCCTAAGCTGAAAAGTAGGTCAAATTCACGGTTTAATGTTGATCTCAGCCAGGAAAATCCCACAGAAGGCTTATGGATGGTGACTCGGTGTGGGTTAAGTGCAATCAGCCATTTGTGGGTCCTTAAAACCAAATGCCACTACTGATGCTGACAGGAACTTAATGGCTGTCACATGGTATTTGACTTGTGGGCGGGGTTCATGGGTGCTTGCACATATAGGGTATTCTCCAACGTATTTACTCTGATGCTTCCGCCTACTGAAGAGCTCAGCATCATGAAATAGCATCAAGGCCCTATAACCCCCATAAGCCCAGGCTTGCATTAAGTTGCAGTCTCTCCAGAGGCAAGCGCATTCATAAAAGACCCATTACATGATTCAT
This sequence comes from Mormyrops attenuatus, assembly GCA_026777985.1. NCBI lineage: Eukaryota > Metazoa > Chordata > Actinopteri > Osteoglossiformes > Mormyridae > Mormyrops > Mormyrops attenuatus. Next base: position 5,658,146 of record JAODKC010000021.1, read on the forward strand.
TATCCAATTTGCTGTGTATTAGTCACATGGATTTGGAGTTCAAAGACTTAGGATGGATGAAAACGTACCGTGCCGTGTGAAACGCAGAAAAATGCGCTGGTCTTTTATTTATTTAATTATATATTCTTTTTCAGGCCCGTGTCATCATTTGCATGGCCCTGTGTTTCAGTAATAGGCTGCCGCCACTGACTCACAGATGGCCCTTTTAGCAGGTGATAATTCCTTATCTTCGGAATCATCAGGATCACGTCGGAGCCGTCGTCGGTTTTTGACAGGGAACAGCTGGGATCCCGGAGGTTTCAGATGGTTTCTCTTGAAGGGCACCAGGGTGAGGGAGACCGACACCAGTGCCGGTCTCATCGCCGCGGGGCGGCGGGCCCCCCCCCCCCCCCCCGTTGACAGCAATCTGCTGCAAAGAGGTGAAGAGAGAGAAAGTGAGGTGAGACACGCCACCCGGTACATCTGCCTCACTTGGCTACATGGAAACATCCAAACACAGCCTGGATAAGCTGCCGACTCCCACAACAGGAAGTGTGACCGCAAACACGCAGCTAACTTCTGCCATGTGCACATAACCATACACACATTCCTGGCTCTGGACACATGAAACCGGCGCCACCTTTCGCACTATCAATACCTGGGCTCTCATTTATCAACACGTGCGTAAAACAATCCCTAAATGTGTGCGTAAGCATCACCAGTATTTATCACGCGTGCGTACGTCCAATATCAGTGCCTGACCTCACAAATGCTTTTCTGGATGGGTGAGACACAGACAAAATTTTGTAGAGAGCCAAACCATTTGGCAACCAGTGACTGGTCAAAGACAGAGAAGGGGGCAGGGGACAGGGGACAGGGGGCAGACGCAGGTAATTCTGTGTAATACACACACACAGCACTTTGCAGCAAATAATAATATCAATAGAAAATCACAGCACTTTATAATAAAAAGTCAGGGAACAGGGGGCAGGGGGCAGGGAACAGGGGACAAGGGGCAGTGGACAGGGGACACGGGACGGGGGCAGGGGGCAGACGCAGGTAATTCTGTGTAATACACACACAGCACAGCATAGCACAAATAATGTCAATAGAAAATCACAGCACTTTATAATAAAAAGTCTCCATTTAAATTTCACAAAAACATGGCACAACTTGAACTATGACAACGGGGTTAGTTGTGACACAGTGTTGCAACTAAGTTGTACATAGTGTACAATGATAATGACATAACAGCTATTTTCAGTTAAATACAGCCTCATTGGCCCGAAAGATTCAGGAAGAGTATCGTCAAATAGAGTTGAATTGAATTGATTGCATTAAAAAAAGCCTTTTCTAACAAGTGTTACGATTAACCCCACCCAGGGGGTAAATTTTATCATTTCACTTATACCACTTTCAGGGCAATTGAATGGCAGGTCCTAAAAACAAACTTCAAGTGTTACAAACTTCATTTGTAACAGAGATCTCTATGTTGCTTGCAGAAGGATATGATTAACTTAAATGTTTTTTAAATTATTGCCAAAACCAAAAGCTGTCAGGCTGTACCCCGTGTTTCCCATTCATAGTCGGGAATGTCCACATATCTACCATCCTCAATAACACACCGCATACCCACAAAGAAATCAATCGAATCTGCAGTCCTGCACTGGGGCCACCCCAGTGAGTAACAGCCGCTTTAACACTGAGAGAACATGTGCACTGTGCACAGGGAGAGTGGGGATCGCAATCGAATCTGCAGGCCTGCACTGGCGCCACCCCAGTGAGTAACAGCCGCTTTAACACTGAGAGAACATGTGCACTGTGCACAGGGAGAGTGGGGATCGCAATCGAATCTGCAGCCCTGCACTGGCGCCACCCCAGTGAATAACAGCTGCTTTAACACTGAGAGAACATGCGCACTGTGTGCCAGTGGCCAGCATCATTTATTTGCTTGCTCATGCAATAATGAGATAAATGAGTTAAACAACCACATACAGAAGAAAATCTGAGAAGGCCGCAGTGGTTTCTGCTTGAGTAGTACGGGAAGGTGAACCCTTCACCATGCATGTGCCATTGGCATGGCTGCCATTTGCGGTCCCAGAAACATGTAAGCAGCACCAAGGCCGACGTGTTGCCAGTGAGACTCTGCCAAGCTTCGCTGTGATCGGATGCCACAGGACGAGGCCCCCAGCTGCTCGCAGAGCGGCATCGTGCAGTCACTGCGAGCAGATGTGCGGCTAATCAGCACGCGTGTACATTATGCATGCACAGGCTCCCAGTGGCGGCCACGCATCAGCTGTGCTTGCTGCCTCTCTGCAGACCCCTCGGCCCCTAATGGCAGGCTCCCCACCTTCAGAAGGGGCACCCTTTTCTGGATCCTTAACTAGATGAGGAGGTTCTGGTATTTTAAATGGATCAGTTTGTTTATGTTGCTGATCCTACATACATTTCCTTCAGGGGCAGAACTTAGCTCGAAAAGTGAGACTATTAACTGGCTCGTCATCATTCTTGTGATACTTCTGTCCAGAAAAAATTGACAACGCAGCCCCTGAACCCACAGTACTCAGTCAGCGCCATAAAAAGTTATGGGACATAGAAATTACAGGAAAAATATATAGAGAGCATAGCTCTCCTTAATTCAGGACTAGCAGAAGCCAAACACAGGCAGTGTTACAAAGCACATGTGCATTTCATGTACTGTAACGAAAGCCAATGGTCTGTTAACAGAAGCTTGCACTTTATAACATCATTTTACATGGCAGTAGGATAGAGATGCTTTTGAACTAGAAAATGCTCCATCACAGGCGATAACTGTTGCTCTTTTACAAAGTGGATCTGTGGAGTGAATTACTTGGCAGGATGCTGTTGGACATAATTACATTGCTAACTTTCGCCCTTTACTGTACGTTAAATACTGTCGTTCACTTATGAAAAAGAAATACTACTGAGTCTAATTTATGCCCAACAGTATCCCCATTTCTAAAAACAAAAGACTTTTGTAAAATATGATCTTTAAGAAACCAAAGCAGATTGTTCCAGATGAGAAGCTCCTGATAACAAGTCGGCTGGTTTTCCAGTTTTGGCAAAATGCAAAGTTCTCTGCTTTGCAGTGACCCTGGATGCCTTTGTTCTCCCTGCCAGCCATCATGTCAGCATTTGATTCCCAATCAACCTCACAGGGCAACTACAGAGCTGCTGGGTCTGGAAGGAATCGACGAAAATGAGACGATGGCGTGCCGCTTCTGTGTGTCGGCCAACAGCCAAAATCAGTACCCTCATTAGGACATTATTTACCACTTTGTAGAGGATGCACTTGGAGAGTTGGCTTATTGCCTGAGCAGTCCACACTGTCCAAAGCACAAGAACAAATGTAAACAAAGGGATAACGCACAGGCCTTTAGGAATCTCTGTTATCAGACACATCGTCACTGCAACGGCACGATAAGAGAACTCAGGGTCTACACCCACCAGCGGGGTCCAGGGCATGATCCGAATGAAGAACTACAGTGATCAGAGTGCCAACTGGGGGCAGATTAATTGCAGTGGAGCTAAAGCACTGCACACACTCGCTTTGTGTTTGTTATGAAGTAAAAGTTCAAAGAACAGCTTCAAAGGCAATTAGAAATGGCCACACAATTACCAAACATACATGGTGATTAAATCTACGAAATCTTAATTAGGTTGTCGTGGAGATGCATATGTTGTGATGTCATTATTATTGACAAGACATAATTGTCTGCTTTGCCACTGTCAGGAGGCCTTCCCATCATCATCATCACTTCTCTTCCCCTTCACTCGATATCCACTAAACCAACCATAAAGCATCCAGCACCTGGGACCATTACATCAAGAAAATTAAAAGCATGGAACCAAGTACACCTCCATATATCATGGCAGGGGAGCCTGCCCGGGCCTTCTGACCCTCAGTAGACGGGGACGTACCTGCCCGGGCCTTCTGACCCTCAGTAGACGGGGACGTACCTGCCCGGGCCGTCTGACCCTCAGTAGACGGGGACGTACCTGCCCGGGCCTTCTGACCCTCAGTAGACGGGGACGTACCTGTATCACTGCACTTCTGGCTCAGAGTGCAGAGAGCATAGGCAAAAAAATCAATGATGCCTCCAGCTGAGAAGGGACTCGTTCAAAGGCTAAATACCTCATTCAGGCCGGCAGGAGTCTTTAGTGTGAACATTATAATCATCACTAACATCATACCAAATTTGTTTAAACCAGAGCTGGGGACTTTGATTTGAACATCTGTAAGAATATAGTCCACATGAAATCAGGGTGAAGTGTGAGACGAACCCAAGCATAATAATTTATGTTCATTAGCACACAAATGGCTTGCCAAACTGAACAACATGTACACCACAGGGAGAGGGACATTGAAAACCTCAGTTTGCTGTGTCCTTAAAAGGGCTTAGAAAGGTTACCATCCATTACACAGCAGCCACGAAATGATGAATTTGTTTCACGTCGTATTTAGGCTGATAAGTACAACACCACTCCGAGTGGTGAGGCCTTTGCGTGCCGTAATGATCCATAGGGCTATGTTGTATGGGGCTTCCCGTGGTGAACATGGCAGGATGACCAACTATGATCCAACAACGATTCCCAATAAGAGGTACCGAATGGAACAAATGTATGCTAGCCAGAACAGGGCTACTTGGACCAAGCCCTGCACCAGGCCTGAAGGAAGTATTCAAAAGCGAGTGCCTGAGGACCAGGCCGCCCATGTGACCCAGGCAAGCTGAACAACCATAAGACAAAAGGTGGGGGTCCAACTGGGCAGCACACATCAGATGGGAGAACCCAGAGGCATTAAACCTGGTCAGCCCCTGAGTGGAGTCAGCTGACACACTTTGGGCATCTTATAAGGATTCCAGCTGGACAGCTGCCAGTGGAAGAGTGAAATGGACATGGCCTGCTGGGCGGAGAGTCCGGGGACGATCCCGGGCACGCTGGAAGAATTCTCTCTCTGCTTAGGAATGTCTCGGAATCCTCCGGAGAAAAAGATGATGATGATGATGATATTGATATTATACCCAAGTCAGACATTATATGGGAGGCTAAATCCGCTGGATTATTCCTCTGAAGAAAGATAAAAGACACTGCAATAAATTATTATTTCAATAGACGGAGCTACGGCAATCAAATAAATACTTAGAGTCACCTTGTCACTTTCTACATATTATTTATATTTTCCACAGTGATTTCTGTTCACATCAAAGAGGTCTAAAAATCAGTTGAGTTTGGGCTGCCAGTCGTCACGGGAAAATCAAATCTGGACCGAAATGTGCTCATTCAAGCTTTGAACGAGTGGAAAAACAGCGGGGGCAAAAATGGGGAGCTTATTTAAGTCAGAGTCACCTCATCTGGGGCGCGGTGGCCGGGAGCCTGCAGCTGCGATTCAGAGGCATCGTTAATGAGGCTGATATTTCTTGCCAATCAAAGAGCCACAATGAACTTAGGCTTTATCAGCCTTAAAATGAACTGCTTCATTAAAAATAGGAATGGCCTGGAGATCTGCACAGATGGTGCCTCAAGCAATGGTAGGGAGATTATCGAGGAGGATCCTGAGCAAGGCGCCTCCCAGAGGCAGAAACAAAGAATGCAGCCAGCAGGAAAGAGCTGCCTTCAGGCAGCTGATAATCCCAGCCCTGCCAGGTGCCTTCAGAGAAATTTCTGCCATGCAAACAGTCAGCTTTCATCCCCCAAACAGAGATTTGGGGTTCCTCTCAATGCATAAGGACCTTCATATATCACACCATACCCTGGCTTTTGAAAAATGCCCTTTTCTATGTTGTAAATCACAGCTAAGGCACAAGACGACACACCACTATTGGGGTTGTCTCCTACTCTCCTTCAGTCAGCACTTTGCACGTCTAACTTGGTCTGGAAATTCACAAACAGATGTCAGTGTATCACATGCAAGAAGGTGGCAAACTACCATTCTCTGCTGTCGCTACACACAGGTTTCAAACAACGCCCAGGTCAAGAGCCAAGCTCATTTTCAGATTTGGGCCGTTTTATTCATCACTCTCACAAGAAGTAGCCCTTCTTATAAGTTGTGTTAGACCACAGAGTTGCCCGTCCTCAAATCCACGAGTGGCTTTCTGCAGTTCAAACGCATCCTTCATCTCAGGAAGTTGTCAGATACGTAACGACCCTGAAGTACTCTGTTAGTAATGATATGCGCAGCTGCCTAAAAATTCTTTTAAAAGGACTTTTTTGGTGCGATGAGAAATGGCCGACATCTCCACATGGAGTAGCAGGATGCCGGCCTGCCCTTACTGTGTCTTTACTACATCACATAATCATTATTCAGCAGTCTTGGCATCTTCACGGCGCAGCGAGGGATGTCATTATGATCATGGTTCAATTTTCACCGCAAATTACAATAAATTTATTTGTATACCAATACGGTATGTTAAGCTGTCATGGCAGACTGCACAATATCATGTCTTTAACCTCTCTGAAGCACAGGGGACAGATACAACATGCACAGACTCAGATCGCGCTGCATATGCATGGCGCAGAGCGTTAGGGTGCCATGCCTGTAATGAGAAGGTTGCCGATTCAAATCCCAGAGTCAACAGTGTGATGTCACAATCAGAGCCCTGAGCGAGGTCCTGACTCCCGACTGCTCCGGGGACTAGATCTCCCTGCTTTCTCAAAAAAAAAAACTTCACTTTTGATAAATAAATTTTGATAAATGAATAAATGTATATCTGGCCTTGTCATGATCGGTCCTCCTGACCTATTTGCTGTAGCCAATGCCTCTGATACCTGGTGCCACGTTGTGTTAAACTGGAGGCCACGTTTTTCCCACGCAGATGCAGCCCTCAGCATCTCAGGGTATGAAGAGGCCCCCAATCCCCCACCAACTGTGCAGGTCAAGGAAACCTTGACAAGGTCTGAAACATCAGGGCCACAGGGTTCCGGTTCCTTGGTTCCGGTGGGTGCACAGGGCCACAGGGTTCCGGTTCCTTGGTTCCGGTGGGTGCACAGGGCCACGGGGTTCCGGTTCCTTGGTTCCGGGATGATACGCAGTCTGACGGCTGAGGATTCCTGGGCCTCAGGGGCTTCAAGCTCCCCAATGAGGTTACAGATGGATTTAATGTTGCTTTTTGCTCAGATAGAGAACAGCATTCTTTGGCGTGGAGCTGCTGTCTCTCCTGCTGGTTCACCAAACAGAGCAGGATGATGGCGTACAGTCTGCTTAAGCCACAGACAGGAAATGTCAATGGGAAATGAGTACTGAGTGACAAAGAATCCATCATGAGCCACACACACCACAGCTGCAATCAGCCCAAAGAGGGGTTTCTACTGGTGACAAAAAAGTGGGAGGCAAGATGTCAGTGGGGAGCTGAACGCTTCCTGGATGCTGCTCCGCTCTCTGCCTGTACCCATTCTGCCAGGGTGTTGGATGGGACCAGGATGGAGGAATCGATCAAGCAGAGCGGCTACAGGAGTCCTGAGTCACAGACTTCTTTTTCTTTTAACTCATCAGAGACGATACACCAAGATAAGGAATCCACTCACAGTGCACAAACTCGCCTTTCACAGAAAAGATTCTGTAACTTCAGAGTCTCTGTTTAAGAAGGCGGTCAAACACATGATGCCCTCAGCACTCACACACCCTGACGCTGACCCCCTATACGCACAAAAATAGTAAAGAGTGAATAGTCTTCTAGGAAATTTAGATTATTTCTTGGCAAACTCCCCATACTACTTCATGTTACAGTCCTGTGCAGTTGAGCTGGAAAGTTTAACTTTGCAATGAATCATATCCTTTTACGGATTTTCCTGTCAAAGCCAGATAAAACGAAACACTAATAGTCCCCTTTGAAAAACAGAATGCCGTCTTCTGTTGGGGGAAACCAGCCTGTCGATGACTGTGAGCTTCAGCGTTGTACAGTGTCACTGGTACAAGCATGAGGGGGAAATGGCCCAGCACAAGCCACCTAATGGAAGGGCGGGCGAGCCCCCCCAACCTGTGCTCAGGGACATTTGATCAAGCGAGGGAGGCGCTCTCTGATATGGGGAAAACAGCGGGGGTGGCTCTGTGCCCATGTCACTGCCTGGCACTGCTCAAATGAGTGCCTCACGTCCGCAGGGTGGCAGGTTGGTATCTCAGGCCTACTCTGTGTACAGTCTGTTTCCCTAACATGCCATGACTTTATCCCAGCACTCCAAAGACAAGGTCGGCTGATGGCTGTCCCTCTGCCCTAAGCGCACTTGCCCCGCATTTCACTTCACATGTGATCTGTAGTGTTTTAACAATGCAGTTTAAATGCAAGCTACTGATAAAAGACGTGAAGCCTGTACTGCAAGGTGACCCTGACCTGGAAAAGTCCTGAAAAATGGGTGGATGGATGGATTGTTGTCCAGCCCAATGGGTTAACAAAGAAAGTTGAGCCTGTCAGTCTCCTTCTTTGTGCTTGTTTCTGCAGAAAACAGGCCTTGATATCATCGGCGGCAATTAATTTCACTGCTTTTCACGTTACCAGGCAACACAATAGACCAGTCAAGTAGGTCCTTATTCTAGTCCTCATCACAAGCCGCCCTCAAATACATCCCAGCTCCTAAATTGCAGCTTTAAAATATGAAATTTACATCAATATAGCAGCAAATTTGAAGCACATGTAGAATTTATTCAATGTTTTTAATCAACCCATGTTTAAAGCACAGATGTCGACATTAACGCCATCTCTGATGATATCAGTGTGCCGCCGTTCAGTAAGATAATTACAATCATCAAGTCGTCACGGCAGGAGCACATAAGTGACTATTTCATTCTGAAAAAAGACACCTGTATTTCACTCCAAATTTATTAGTTTTATTTTAATACCAAATTAGATTCCTCTACCTGGCACAGTGATGGTCTTCATTTTTACTCAGTTCAGAACAATGTTTCCATTCTATTTTGCGATAACTACTTGTCCAGGACAGTGTCATGGTGAGTCCAGACCCCAACCCAAGCAGCACTGAGCAATGGCACACCCTGGACAGGATGCAGTCCATCACAGGGCACAGGGCAGGGGACACCCTGGACAGGATGGCAGTCCATCACAGGGCACCGGGCAGGGGACACCCTGGACAGGATGGCAGTCCATCACAGGGCACCGGGCAGGGGACACCCCGGATGGCATGCCAGGCCATCATAGTCACACATGCTCTGGACACTATCAATTCACCAGACGCCTGCTACTATGTTTTGAGATTCCCAGCAGAGCTAGAGGTGAGATTAGATTCTGAGAAGGGCAGGGGGTACACTTCTACTTGTCATGCTCCATCTCTGTCTAGCCAGCAGATGTCACTGCTGTGCTCTTTCACTGGTGTCTACCCAAACTATTTTCAATCCATTGTTAGGTGTTTGTTATGGCCAACCTGTCCCTCACGTACTTACAGCAGTGTTTATACGTGCCCCTCTGTCCTATGCTCACCAGTCCTGGCACTGTCGTTAGATATTCCGTGCTCCTTGTAGGTCCTCGTGAGGACCTGCTCCCATGTGTAGCTTGACTAATAGACCCCTTCGGGGGTATGTGTCACACTACTACCATCTCTGGGGTTTTTACTTCTCCCCGCCACGACGGACATGACACTACCCATGGAGCTACAAAGAAAATATTAATATTTAATAAAACTCCTGCATTCATTTGACATTGAATGAGTTAGAGCTTGTATAGTAGGTTTGGTTGACTGGGTCACCGGCTGGATCGTGCCATTCAGCCGTACTGGCTTATATCCAGTAACGCTGTGTCCAAACGCATGGGTTTGATGGTGATTGCCCTGTTACCCACATCACCATCACGTGGGTACAGACAGACAGGTGTATAGACAGCACATTTATATGTAGGGATACGTAACCCATAGAGAGCAGGGCTCCATGCCCTGTCTGTGACACATCACTCCTGTGATCATCACCAAAATTATCTACCATCTGCACCACAGCAGCCCGTCTGTTGGATTCTACCACACCCAACACCCTGTCAGCGAATTGTGGTTATTCCCTCTTCAGACCGCTGTCGATTGGTACCCCACAAGCCTTAATGTTTTGGATCTCCTTATGTTCTCAATATTTGAGAAAGCACTTCTTCACACAGTGTGTAGTTAGAGTATGGAATAGTCGTCCTGCTAGTGATGTGCAAGCTAAAACTTTGAGTTCCTTTAAATCAGAGCTAAATAAGATTTTAACATCTCTGATCTATTAGTTGCGTTTTTCCCAAACGAGCTTGATGGGCGGAATGGCCTCCTCTCGTTTGTAAATTTCTTATGTTCTTATATTTGGGATCTGCTCTAACCATGACCATAATTATTTGGCCCTTGACACTCAGATCCTTACCCACTGAACATGTCAACTCTGAGTACTAAATGCTAGATTACCGTCTAATATATCCAAGACCTTGACACAGGCTGTTTTTATGAGATATACAACATTATTCGTTTCAAGTGGGGGTGGTCATAATATTTCGGCTCCCCTATACGTAGAGCATGAATGAGGTTATACACACGAAAACACTGTAACAATGTCGTTCACCATAAGAAACAGGGTGCACTGCACAATTGTTAAAAGGTTTCGCATTAAGTCATCATACAGACAAAGACAGAAAGTGAAGCAGAATGATCATGCAAGTCAAAAGGAGAATAAAAACAGGGACTTTCCTTGGGAGATTCTGCTGCATCAGGCATCTGGAGTCAGTCAGGAGCAGCAGATAAAGAGAATTGTGACATGTAAATGTGATGTTAGATCTATCCTGTTTGCCTTACCTTCCCCACTACAGACTGAGGCGCATGCATTCAAGACAACAACAAACTGAATTATGAATGCCCTGGTTTTTCATTCCCACACTGTAAAGGCACTCCGCCCTCCCCAAGCAAGTCCTTTGTGACAAAATGAGCACCATTCAGAAGCAAATTGCTCATGGTCCAAAGCATTAATGATGAACATGTGCTTCAGTATCAATCTAAACACGAATGCCTTCTTTTTAATGGGCGAAATCAGCAAATCAGTAGCGCTTCACTGTAAATAGCTGTCATTGCAAGCTTGCAAACTTGAAAATCAAGTCATAAAGCGAAAGCTGTGAGGACACTAATCTGTTCACTTACTCTTTGACTGATGGGATGAATGAATTTAATCAGCTCTGTGAAAAACAACACTGAATAAATCATTAATACTACTCAAATATTATTGGTTCCATTTGAGCTGAAGTATGAATGAATTGGAGCTTGTTTGATGAATAGAACAGGATGTACAGAGATGTATGAATCTGTACAAAAAGCGGCACAGTAACACACTGCTGCTTGTGGACGGTCAGGTTCATGCATGTAAATCTGATGCAAGTTTGAAGACCAACAGCTAGCCAGTGACCACAGCTCCAGGACGATCAAGAAACACCAACAATAAGGCAGCTGAGAGCAGTGTAGAGCTCAGCAAGTCAAGCCTTTGTGCCTGTCATGAGAAGGTCACTGGTTTGACTCCTGTGCTGAGAAGGTCACTGGTTTGACTCCTGTGCTGAGAAGGTCACTGGTTTGACTCCTGTGCTGAGAAGGTCACTGGTTTGAATCCTGTGCTGAGAAGGTCACTGGTTTG
>JAODKC010000021.1:5669820-5689850 GCA_026777985.1 Mormyrops attenuatus
TTTTGTCCGGGTACAGGGGGGATCCCCGTGGGTTCATCTGGTTTGTCGTGACGGGCCCCAGGGTGTGGGTTACCCCCACCAGTGCCAATATCCACACCGCCCCCCCCCCCCCCCCAACTTCCACCCCAGTGGTTCATTCATCTCTGCTCCTGGGGAGCCACGAATTTTCAGGATTAGGAAACATTTGCAGCAGCGGGCGAGTGCCGAAAATGAACTGATCCTTCCCCGGAATTGGTTTTGTCCACACTTCCAAAGCTTTTCTGCTGTCTGAAAGGTAAACAGTGCTACTATGTAGGCAGCCATTAGCTGTCAGTCAGAGTCTCGCTTAACACGGTGTCTCCCGTTTTTTAAATCGGCAGCATTAGATGTGGAAGCGCGGCTCCTTTTCCTCACGTAGGATGTTCTCTCCTCGAACACGCGCAGACAACACACGCAGCACTCACCCCGAAACACACGCCTGCTGTCCCCCCCTCCCCCTGTCTGTCCTTTGTGAGCGTTGGTGTACCGCGCTCCGCCTTGATGCACAAAAGCAATGAGAACAACGCAACAAATGCATGGTTCCCCAGTCAATGCGCCCACTCTCAGCCCCGTCACGCATAGCGCCAGCTCTGAATGAGTCCGAAAAGGCCAAGGCGGACCTTAAAAAAGAGACAGATATTAAAATGCGACGCTGGTTTTGCAGGTGTAGCCAGCATGCTGCTTTAGAGGACAACTTTTGCATTTTTAATTGTGCCCCCCCGGGAGGGCTGAGGGGCCCTGAGCTGGGCTGGGAGGGTGTTTTGTAAGCTGGGCTTGTGACAGGGGCTTGACGTGGGCGGCTGGTTCCTGTCGGCAGCCTCTCACTAGGGTGCCACCTGGGCGTGGAGGGAGGGGGCAAAGGTTGTGGCAGTTTTATTTATTTTTCTTCTTGATTTCCCCGGCATTTGCCCGTTCAGCCTCCCCTACGTAGGCAGATGGGGTTCAGGCTCACACATGCACGCTTGCCTCCATTTAGTCTGGCGATTTCTCGATTATCCTTCATTTAAATCCGTAATTTTGCCAAGCAGTGGGGGTGGCCCTTCACGTGTCGCCAGCCTGAGATTTTTAAAGGCTTTTGCCGCTGGACATAAGCTGTTGATTTATAGGGAGACTCTTCCTTGTTTCTTCCACCTCTCAAAGTGCATTATTTAACACTTCTGGCAAGTTTGTAATGTTCGGGCCGCCTTTGAAACTCAGCTTATTTTTTACAAGGTTAAATCGTTTTAGAGGAACATTTCAGGTTAAGTATCTTGCTAAGGAGCTCAATATAAACCCCTGTGGAGCCGTTACTGTGGCATAATGCAGATCTTTTCTTCCTACATAATGACACCTGGTGAGAAAGAAAAACCTTTTTTTACGCTAATGTTGCATTTCACTGGGTGCTAGAAACGAAGATAGTGCATTAAATAAACATCAGGATACCAGTGAGCACTTGGAAGCCTGTTGGAGTGTGGATAGGTGAGGGGGGGGGGCTGTTGTCTCTGAGGAGGGGAGAACCACAGAGGACACCAGGCATGGGGGAGCATTGAGGAAGGAGCTCTGCAGGTTACCGAGACTTGGACAGACAAAAGTCATGCGAGGGGCAGGGGGAGGGAGGTGGTGGAGACAATATTTAGGTATGATGATCACCTTTGTTGCCTCACACTTGGATTTTTCACCATCCATCTATTAACTTGCCTTCGGCCTGTCAAAGCCCATAATGCTTTTCCAGGGTGTTCCTTCTCGTTGCTTTAACCTAAATCCATAATTCAAGTGGTCTTTGACCTCTGAGAGCAGGGGCTCTCAGAGATCAAAGAACAGCCAATGAGGTGAGCTGCTCTTGTGCCACGTGAAGGACGGATGCTGTGACCTCTGTCGTGATATTCCTCAGCCAAAGGCTACTGGGTGCTGAAGGATCTTGCACTGTGAGCTCCGAGCTCCAGGCGGGAATGCTGTTGTACAGTTGAGCTGAGCCAGGAAACCGGTGCGCCGTGCTTTCACTGTGGTCACCTGGCAAAGGAATGCTTTTTATTCTGTCACTGATGCTCGCTGTTACTTAAATATGTCCTGATCTGTCCCAGCTGATCACTGTCACTGAACTACATCCTGCTCTCTCACTGCTGATCACTGTCGCTGAACTACATCCTGCTCTCTCACTGCTGATCACTGTCGCTGAGCTACATCCTGCTCTCTCACTGCTGATCACTGTCACTGAACTACATCCTGCTCTCTCACTGCTGGTTACTGTCACTAAACTGCGTCCTGCTCTCTCACTGCTGGTCACTGTCACTAAACTACATCCTGCTGTTTCACTGCTGATTGTTGAACTACATCCCAATTCTGCCATGACTACTCATTTTCATTGGATTGTGCAATATTAAGTCTTTTGTAATGCCCTTGGTCACATTGTGTCTGTGATGCATGTTACTGCAGTGATCCACGCTGAGCTGGTGCCTTCCTGGACTGTACCACGCTCTTACTCGGTCAGCAGGTGGTACAATGGTCAGCTACAAGACTTGTAAGCCCTTGGAAGGTGCTACTTTTTTACCGTTGGTCGGCTCACCGAAATAGTAATAATATATGAGGCAGCATTGTACTGTTTCTACAGCTTGCTATCGCAGGAGGGAGCAGCCGCGTACTGCGCTTTATCAGAGGCATAGAGGCCGGGGACACCGGCGGTTATGGGCGAGATAAGAACCGAGGGAAGGACTCAACAAAGCCAAAAGGGGAAAAACTGCTGGATGCTGATCAGCAGAAGTGTCAGAGGAAGTGATGGTGACAGAGTTTCCTCAGCAAGCCAGTTAACAGGGTAATAGATCATGGAGAAGCCAGAGAGAGTCGGTGAGCATTTGGTCTTTGTGAGCACATTATGGGAATTGAGGTTCCCACTGGGGAGTCTAAAATATGGCTGATGACAGCATGCTTTGCAGGGTGTATTGGTATTGATGGTATGCATTCGGTTAATATACCTTGATGTACTTTTGTCCTTGAGTCTTGGTAAGGCTTTCCCATGTTAGCTGTGGCACACATGTTTGTCTGAGGAGGTCTGCTAACTGTATAGCTACCTGACGCTAACGTAGGGGCTTTGCTTGGCACTGACCGCCAGCTGACCCTGCGGTGAGCCCCGTGCCTTTATTTTAAACCTGCTTCATGTGGCGTCCAGCGTGGTCGTGCTCTGAGGAGACTGGGCACCTGGGGGAAAGTGGTGACTGGGCGTAGGTGAGCCTGTGATGGCTCCCTTCAGTTTACTGCGTCAGGCAGCACGCCTCAGATGCCTGAGACTGCCCACCGTAACATTCTATACAAGCATCTTTTTTCTCCTGAACGGCAAAATGACACAAATGGTGCTTGAAGTGAGTAGCACGGTGCCTAAGCAGAATCCCTGCTACTGGTAAATGAGACTGGAACATACATCCGAATCCTGCTGCTTAAAATAACTATATGTATAGCGGGAAGCTAAAACTGGCTACCCTCCCTGGGAATCATGGGATTTTTTGTTTTGTACTGGAGGCTTCAGCGGGTGAAGCTTCTGCTGTTTGTCTTTCGTACCATGTGACACGTCCACATTTCCCCAGGAATTCCACTTCGGTAAATATCCAAAGGCCAAAGGTCTGAGAGTAGAAGTCTCATTAGATTTGTGTATCAAGCAAATGTTTTACCATACGTTAAATTTATTAAGTGGTTAGTAGATGGTGTCGTACTCTGGGATCCAGACACCCATGTTAAATTTAACGCATACATACGTTCTCCCCCACATGTCCAGAGCCACGGCGCCTTGCCAGTCTTCCTGAGTCAGCTGATCATGGCTGAAGCGTTCGCGTGCTTGACACAGTTGGCTGCCACATTAAATCCAGAGCTAATCAGGGCCGAGTCTTGCAGCTGGGCCGGCGGGTCCCTGCCGTGAGCGAAGCATGGGAAATCTCTGACATGAGGAGAGGTGGAGGAGCATTAAAATAGCACCGGGTCTGTAACAGGGGATCAGCAAAGCGGGTCAGCGTCTCCCGGCAGCCTGTACAAGTGGCTGATTGCCGGGGAGGTCAGTGCAGGCTCATCCTCCCTGACGAAAGGGGCTCGCTGTATGTCGTCTCCATGTCTTGCAGTCAGTTGGGTGTCTTTCAGTCAGCAGCCTGCCCTGTAGTCAGCTCCGTGTCTTGTGGTCACCTCCGAGTTTTGCGGTCAGCTCCATACCCAGTGGTCTGCTCCATAGCCAGCGGTCAGCTCCGTGTCTCATGTCTTGGTCCATGCCCAGTGGTCAGTTCTGTGTCGCGTGATCAGCTCCGTGCCCTGCAATCAGCTCAGTGTCTCATGTTTAGCTCCATGTCTCGACGACAGTTCCATACCCAGCGGTCGGCTCTGTGCCTCGCATTTTGCTTCATGCCCAGTGGTCAGTTCCGTGTCCCACGGTCACCTCCATGTCAAGCCACGTACAAACGTGGGGTGATGCTAATGATTCCCAACCTGTGTGACATGGGGCTCTCTTGTTCTGTCTCCTGGTGGACTCATTTCCCAATGATGTTGACTTTTCCCTTCTAAAATCTCATTCTCAAGATCCTGTTTGAGGGAAATGATTTGAGAGTTAATTCGATCACATGCATTTTGAATATTTTCCTTTTTCTCCTTCTCCTCCTCAGCAACAGATGTATTCATTACACATTTTCTGTTAAATTTGTCAAATCATATTCTATAAAAATGTTAACCCCCACCTCATTCCCAAAAAAGGTATTATTTTCTCAGTGCCTGTTATTTAATTCTTTATCATTTCATTGCTTGATGCTGTGCAGGCCGTTGTCCTGGGCTGAAACTGTTTGGATATTAAATAATGGCTGCTTTTATTTGGACTGAGGGCTCATGGAGGTCCAGCTGACATGGGCAGCAGAACATAGGAATCACGGTAAAACTTTGCCAAGTGTGAAGGGCAAAGTTAGCTGGAAAGCAGACCTGGTGTGTTTTCAAAGCCGTTTCAGGCTTGAGAGATTTTATAAAAATGATTGGCATTCCGATGTTCTTCTTTTTATTTTGCTGAAGCCACCAGTGATCTGAAAACATTCAAACCAATTAAAATAGATGAATAATGCGAGATAGAAACAGTAGAGGGGTTAATCAGCAGAGGAAAGCTTTACGTAAGACTTGCTGTTTAATGATTTTATTTATTTTTTAAGTTGTTTGTCTCATGTTGAAAAATGTTGATACATAAGGTGATTTGCTGTCACGGAAACATGCAAGTAATGAGAAATGTGTTTGTTTGAACTGAATGTTGTCTGCCATGCTGATTTTAAGTGCTTCTGAAAGGCAGAGGGCTTCATTATATTTGGGCCAGACTTTTTTTTCCCCTTAAATGGACATTGCTGTCAGTCTCCATTTCCTCCTGAGATTTTTATGTTTATGGATGGTCTCTTTTTTAACATGTAGTTTCATAACAAATATAGGGAATGTCAATCTTTGCAACTTGTAAATGAGAACATCCAAAATCAGAATTTTCCAGTTCAAATTCCTTGGGATTAGTGAGTTTGGTCTTTTAATAACAATTTCAATATAACCGCTAAGACAAATAGCAAAGTTCTGTCTACTGCTGTGCGTAAAATAATGGTTGTGAAATAATGTTGTTACTCGTCATATTAACAAAAGAACTTCCCCATTCTTTCAAATGTTTGCACTGCTATGTCTGATGTGTATTTTTCTAGCATTTTTACATAAAATTGAGGGAGTGTGATACTTGGAGTGGTTTTTGTTTTGCTTTAGCTAAATTCACAGTATAGCAAAAGTAAATGTGTTACCAGGCTTTGCTACATCATGAACGAGCATCTCACCTCTTCTCTCGGAGGCGGTCATGATGGCGGTGTTCTGAGCAGGTCCAACCGGTCCACCTTTTCCAAGACCACAGACTTGAGCTCATTCTGAGGGAAATGTAGACATTCTCCAGTCAGTTAGGAGAGATGGTAAATGGACTGCATTTATACAGCGCTTTTTTATTTCTACGACTACTCAAAGCACTTTACAATTTATGTCTTACATTCACCCATTCATACACCGGTGGCAAAGGCTGCCATGCAAGGCGCCAACCCACACACCGGGAGCAATTTGGGGTTCAGTGTCTTGCTCAAGGACACTTTGATGGGGACAGGAGAAACCAGGGCTCGAACCTGCAACCCTCCGGTTGCCAAACAATAGCACTATCTCCTTCCCCAGATGTTTTGTTAAGCGTGTCCTGGGTCTATACTACGGCCCTGTCCAGTAGGACATGTCCATTCCTGATCTAAAGGAGCAGTGGTTCTATTTAGAGGTTTATCCGGATCTCAGAACTTGTCACCCTGTCATGGAGTCCAGCAAGAGAAACCTCATTTCAGCCTCTGCTGCTCATGACCTTCTTCTTTCAGTTTTCACCCACAGCTCATGGCTGTAGGTGAGGAGAGGGAAGCAGATTGACTGATGAGCCCCAAGCTTCATCTGACAATTTCACTCCCGCTTCACCGCTACAGACCCAGAAAACTGCCGTCAACCAATCTGCCTGTCAATCTCATGCCCCTTCTGACTGTCACTCATGACCAACATCCTTAAACTTCTTCACTAAGGACAGACTCTTACCCTTGTAATCTCTCCAGTCCACTCTCTTCCAAGAGAGTGCCATAGCTTCATATTTGGAGGTGCTTATTCTCATCCCAGCTACTTCAAACTCAGCATCAAGTCGCTCAGCTGTGTGGTGGAGGTCTTGGACAGATGAACCTAAAAGCAAAACATCTGCAATTTAGCAGGGATGTCACGTCTACCCCCCATTCTGGATGCCCTAATAGCCATGCTTCATATCCTGCCGATGATAACCACAAACAGAAGTGGAAATGAGGTGCTTCCGGATGCGATGTGTGATCTCCCTATAGTCGGAACACATCCTATGGTCCCTGTTTTTCCCATTTTCCCATGTCCCATCTTCTCTAAGAAGGCTCGCTCCTACAATCTACATTTCAGCACATACACACAATCAACAGTCAGAGTTTTTATACTTGTGCTCACATAGAGGCAACCCCCTTATTCACTGGGAAAAACTCCAGCAGCAGAGCCTGGGACTTGTGAGTATCACCACATCCACTGAGATCTTTCACAATCTCCAGATCAAGAAGTTTGGTTCCAAAGCCCACACTGCTGGCAGATTCTATCTAACTAATACCTTTTGGTTTCCCACACTAGCCGAGGCTCCCTCCCCCCGAGAGGCAAAGTTTCTCGTTCACCAAGCCTGTCTCTTGCTAAAGCTAATCCATCTGGGTTCTTCTTGCTGGTGTTTGCTGCCTCGAAGGCACCTCACTGGACCCCCACCTTTCATTTTGTGGATGGCGAGTCGATAAGATGACTCCACACATTGTCTGGCTAGCTTTAATTAGGGGGTCTCTGTTGGGTATCACTCTCTGATCTCTCCTCACATACCTGTTCACCAAGAATGTCCCATTGTCCCTCTCAGAAGCTCCAGATCCAGATCCACATGACAGCCCTGTAAGTCAGCTTTGTTGTTTTGGTGCATCTTATTTGACAAAGTCACCCCACCCCACGCAGTGTCTGCATATAACCCAGTGTATGCTGTGATGCATTGATTCACCTTTACACTGTTGATTTAAATTTTTAATTATGCTTATGGAAATGTCCTGAGAAGCATTTGTTTATGTCCCTGTGTGTGTTCTGCTAGCTCATGCATGAGTGCACACATACACATACACACACACGCATGCACGCACGGACGGACGGACAGACGCACGCACGCACGTACGCACACACACACACACACACTCCTTAATTTATTGATTTGATTTGCTCTATACCCAAATGTCACTGGTTGGAACAGATCCAGGGCAGAACATGTCGAATGCAGTGCTAAAAAACCCCTGGTGTTTATTCAGCTGTGCAGGATTTATGCAGTTAATTCCGAGTTAAAATGGGAAAACAGCAATAGGGAAAAGCATGATATAATGAAGCTTCCAGCAAAAGTGGCCAGGGAATAAGCAGGATCCCAGGGGAAGGTCTATGAATCATGCCAGTTAGAGATCTGGGCAAAGAAAGGTTTTTGGGCTCCTTTGAAGAGGCGGTGGCCAGTGACTCCTGGTGGTCATTCCTGAGGAAATCTGCACCACAAGGAGTGTAAGGGGTAAACTCTTCCCACAGCCTCATTCTCCCAGTTTGAGGCGAATGCACTGCCTTTATCCTCCCTGGAGGCCCCCCCCCCCCGAGGCTAGCTGGTTGTCCACCAGCCATGTGCATTTGACATTGCTCACAAGGAGCCCTTTGCTATTGACGGGAGCTGTCCGCTGGCCAGGTGCTGAAAGCGGTGTGGAGGTACGCGCACCCTGGTAGGGTTATTAATGTTCAGGAGCGGCGTGCACGCGGCCTGGTGTTCTGCCTCCTCCTGATCACACTGTGCCACTTTGCGGAGACTGTCCGGCGTGTCCCATGAGGCTGGGTGAGTAATTATTGGCTGTTACGGAGGCCACCGTCGCCGGTACCACTTGGAGCCGGGAGTCATGTGCCACTTTCTGTGCGAGCGCTGGATTTGTTTCACTTTATTGTTAAATAAAAGCCCCCCGGCCCTCTGCCCTCCAAGGGTCCCAAGTCATGAATGTTAAGGAGGCCCCCGCTAAGTGCCACCCTGAACGCTGAGTGCACAGAGCGGCGGTGGAGGAGTGACAGCAGCCATGGACAGATGCATGTAACTCTGACTGGCATCCCCAACTCCTACACACCATGTTTAGCCACGCCCTTTCCATTCAGGAGCCAGAGCTAATCCAGCTTAATCATCTAGCTTCATGAGAGCTTAAAACGACCCCATATCTACAGACTGGTGGAGAAACCAGATACTGAGTAGCAGTTGGTTAGCCTGGTTAGCATCCTTCTGCAATCTAGCTTACTCAAATTGCTTTCACAAAAAAAAAAAAAACTTATGCAATTTAAACATTTTTTGCCCATCCTATATTTATTATAAATGCAACATTTTTGGTGTTCGCTGAAGGGTAAGAATGGAGAATTAAATATTTATTAACTTGGGTTTTTGCCCTGTATCTCAGGATGCGGAAAACTAAGATATGATTGTGTTCATGGATCGTTTTGCTTCACTTGTTGACAAATGACTTGAAAAATAAGCCCCAGACTCCTGCTTTCAGCCTTTCTTGTTTGTACTTAACGAGGAGAATTAATTAACCTCATTGATATTCTGTGGCTCTGTCTCCAGCTGTTTCCTGATGTCAGAATCCATCTGGGCTGTTATTTCTGACTTGTCTGTAACCTGGTGTGAAGAATCAAGGGCTCATTTATTTATTCATTAAGGCTTTGGTGCGTACAGAGGTCAGCAACACTGGCCTGGGTAGAGCTTTAAAATTTTATTGACTTCAGGATGGATATTTGGCCAAGAGAGGCTTGAGGAAACTATGTGATGCTCCCTCATTACAAAGAAGCTGGGAGGTATGAAACAGGAGGCAAATTGTAGACATTGATTGAAGCTCTTCCAAAGGTATGCTGTCATTTGGGTTTAAGTAAGATAATAGCCAGTGTAACTGAGATGGATGCCGCCTGTGCACCATCTCCAGCCTAAACTACCTTCTTTTTCTAACCATCCACCTCATTTACAAGAACTATTCTGATCATGCAGCCCTCACAGACAACATGCACTATATGGACACTATTGGGACACACCTCTTAGTCACTGAATTCAGATACAGTGGTATGATATCCGCTTTGGAATAAGTCCAACTTGGTATACGTCCTGTTCAGACGCGAAAAATATTGCTTGGTATACGACCTTTGTTTGGAATACGACTCGCTTGCTAGAACTTGTATGGTCAAAATGAGTCATAACACCGCACGCTACCCTTGTTTACCTCTCGAGTCCAAGCCACGACTGCCCACGAGCGTCAGTACGCCAGTTGCTACCGTTCAGTGAACAACCCGCGCTATAACTGTCTTTTCATTTATTTCATCTAATTGCTTTTGCATTGATGTATTTTAGTATTAAGCAGTGTTTAAATTATTTTATACAACCCCATCAATGTATAAAATGCCAATAACAATAGGATTTTTTTTCATGGGAACGGATGAATCGTTTTCCCTTTATTTCTTATGGGAGAAATTCATTTGGTATAAGCCTTGTTTGGTATAAGTCCATGGATCTGGAACGGATTAAGGACATATACCGAGGTACCACTGTATTTGATTCAGACTTATTGCCACAGGTGTATAAAACCAAGCACCTAAGCATGCAGTCAGGTTTACAAACATTTTTGAAGGAATGTGTCATTCTGAAGAGCTCAGTGAAGTGTGGTGGAGGAGGGATAATGGTATGGGGTTGTTTCTCAGGGACTGGGCTAGGCCCCTTAGTTCCAGTGAAGGGAACTCTTAATGCTTCAGCATACCAAGGCATTTTGGACAATTCTTTGCTTCCAGCTTTGTGGGAAGAGTTTGGGGAAGGCCCTTTTCGGGTCCAGCATGACTGTGTCCCACTGCACATAACAAGGTCTACAAAGAGATGGTTAGGTGTGTTTGGTGTGGAAGAACTTGGCTGGCCCACACAGAGCCCTGACCTCAACCCTATCGAACATCTTTGGGATGAACTAGAATGGAGAATGCAAGCCAGGCCCTCACCTCGAACATCAGTGCCTGACCTCATAAATGCTCTTCTGGATGAATGAACAGAAATTCCCACAGACACACTCCAAAGTCTTGTAGAAAGCCTTCCCAGAGAGTGGCAGCTGTTATAGCTGCAAGGAGGGGACCAGCCTATGGATTTAGAATGGGATGTCAGGTGTGATGGCCAGGTGTCCCAATACTTTTGTCCATATAGTGTATGTACGTTTTATAGAAAGGGGGGGAAGGGAGGGGACAAAAAAATGGAGCGTATGAATGGGGGGATATCCATGTTTGTTACTCCAGTCTGAGTACCTGTCGCCAGTCAAAGACATTATCAAACAGTGATGCTTTTCCACTGGGCTGGGCTGAGATGGGTGCACACAGGTGAAAAAGGTGGCAATTAGTGCATAACTTCACATGAAAGAGTCTGGAAAAAAATGCACCCCCAGTCCCCCCCACCCTACTCCCATACATATGTGCTGACTTCTAGGTTTTGTCCTGGGTGTTCACTAGGCTTGGGCGGTGTCTCATTTTCCATATCGTGTTAGACCGCGGTATACTGTATTTTGACAGTATTCTCTAGTTCCCCACGATACAATTTCCCGGGGACTTCCCCCATGCTGTGTTTCGCCAAAGGACAAACTGCAGGGCGACCCCACCTCCGCTTGGTTAATTATGTCAGCAAGTATTCAAAATACCACAGTAGACTCACAATGCCAAAGTATATGCAGGATACTGTCTTAGCGTAATAGCACCCAAGCCCAGTGTCCGTAGCCGTTTGCCCTGTTTTTGCTCACTGTCACTGTGTACTGGATACGCCATTATGGAAGCATGGAATGGGAGGTGACAGGATTTGCTTTGCCTAGCTGAACGTTTGCAGCTCCCGCATAAACATTTGCTGTTGTTCAGCTGGTGCTGTTATCTAAAGAGACTTTTAACCAAAGCAGTAACAAAATTGCCACCCATTTATGCAGCTCGGTATTTTTACCGCGAGCGATCCCTCCCCTGCACTGCGCCTGAGGCGCCGCTCAGCCCACGTCTCGGCCCCAGCCTTCGGCTTGGCTGGTTCGGCGTCGCGGGACGAGCGGCGCAGTAAGACGTGCGGCGGCTGGCGACCGGCACGTCACACGTGCTTCCTGACTTTCTCAACTTTCTTTTTCTGATGCAATGAGAGGAAAAGAGCAGCTCGCCGTGCGGCAGCAGGTCCTGTCTGCGGAGCGCCGTGATGTGGCTGCTGAGAGGTCCTGCTCATCCGCAGCGCTGCGGTCCTGTCACTTTGGCTGCAAAGGGGGAGCAGCGTTGGCCGGTGCTGCCTGAACAAAGTAAACCTTATATTCTTTGGGAACATTACTGCTTTCTGTGGGGACTTTGTCACTCTGTATTATAACCTGAAATTTATATCTGGTTCCTCACACTGTGTACAACTTTCTGATGCTGGGTTACTGTAGTGCTAATCCCGAGGTGTTACCTTATATAACAACCTCTGCTGGTACATTGAAATCGACCTCAAAGTTAACCCCCCAAAATATCTCCTGTTACATACCTATCCACATATTGCTAGATGGTGTCTGACTGGGTGCGAGCACAAACATACTCAGGGAATGCTGCTGGCACAAGCTTTGGCCCCAGAGAGGCAAATTTTATTCCGTTGAGCCTCAGGGAAGCAGGATGTGGGGAGGAGAGAGAGAGAGAGAAAAAGCAGCAGTTTGCTACCAAAAAAGGAAGTAACATAAAAAACAGGAGGTGACCCACAGAAGCGAGGGCTGGTCTCTGACCAGTCGGTGCAGTCGGTGAGTCTGGCAGTAGGACGCTGTCCTTCCTGTGCCTGCTTGACAGAAGAGGGCACATCCAAATAGTGCTTGCAGCTGTTGTGTTGCTGTGTTGGGGGCAGGTCGTCACAGCCATGTACCGCCCAGGTGGTCCTAAACACGGCTGCTGAAATTGTGACTGGTATTCGCTGCCTGTCAGGGTGCTGGAGCGGCGGGTGTGTGTGAGGTCACTGTGTGTGGGGCCCCCAAGGGCCACTGTCATGGCTGTCTGTCAGGGTACCGGAGCAGCGGGCATGTGTGGAGCCCCTGTGTGTGGGGCCCCCAGGGGCTGCTGCAGCGGCCTCTATGCATTCACGCTTGTGTTTAAACAAAATATTAACTAGTACTAACTAGTTACTCTTTAGCAAGTAATTAGTAATTATCTGTAACTAGTAACACGTGTCACAGTCCTAAGTTTTTATACTAGGAATAAGTTCTTTATCCAGAATCCAGCTGCTCTTGTTGAGGTTTAATGTGTAATGGGCTGTAAGGTTCTTTGTAGCCAGAGTAGCCCAGAGAGAAATTTCACCAGAAATTTCAAGATGATGTCCACTCAGGCGACACCCCCACCCTGCTTCACCTGTCACTGGGAGAGATTGTGACATCCGGGAGGACATGACTCATGTCTGACGCACACGCTTGGCATGACCGCTCCTATGTGACACGTGAAGGCCTTCAGACACCTGGTGGCGTGTTACACGGGCAAACCCGAACACTGACCAATTACGGCAAGCTCAGGCGTGAGCTCACCCCCTTGTTGGTGGGGGGTGCTGGGGTCACAGGGTGTGCTGTAAGTAGGGGGCGTCCCCCAGCCTCCATTTAATAACTAAAATACTCATGACATCATCAGAAAATCAGCATTATTCATATTCAAAAGAATACAAAAGATTATTTACTTACAGCTTTCTCTGAATTTAAAATACCAATATTCTGTACAGAATGTTGCAGGCGGCACAGTAAATAAAAATAAATTATAGTACTAAATGAAACATGACTAGAGAATAAAATATGGCATTAATTAATAGGTAGTAAATGTTGTTACAGTGGTTTATGAAGAATCCACAGTGTAATTTGTTTTTTTTGCCGTAATCCCCTGCCCGGGCAGCTGGAACCGCTAAACGTGCATCGAGCTTCTGTCATGGGCAGTCAATCCATTATAATATATTATTTACACCTGAAGTTGGATTTTACACTGCTATAAACTCTATTTTCAAACTGTATAACTTAACTAGTACCAGCTGTCATTAGCATAATGTGCAATAATAAATAAAATGTGACCGATAAGTTGGTTGAAATCAAAAGTGCATAACAGTGAAAGACTGAAGCAGGTTTGTAGGACGCTCCCTTTAGCTACATGTGTAGAGATGTTGTGAGATGGTTTGATGCATTGCGCAGTTTAGGGTCATTCACTGTGCTTCTGCTGCCGGGAGCTGTGTGTTTACCGGAGTGCTTTGCGTACACGGTGTGGGTGTCCATACACACGGGAAAGCTGGCATGGGAGTAAAGTGTCTCTTTCAACCCCCCTACTGAAGATGCGTGCGGGGAAAGGACCTCTTTATATGGCGGGTTAGATAGACGGCATGTCCACAGGTATTAATGCGGCCCCTTAGTCTGTTTCAATTCTCATCAAGAAAACGGGTTGATGTTATATGGAAAAAAAAGTGTGACTTGACAATCTGGTCAGGGTCATGAGTAGAGTTGCTATGGATCCCGTATTAAATGGTATCATCTTGTAAAAAAATAAAAATAAAAAAAAAAAAGTTGTGTCCCGTTTTAACCAATATGGGACGCGATTTGTCCCATATTTTTGTATCCAGACCAAAATACAATAAAATCTGGACCTCGCAATCACATCGATTCCCCTGCCCCTGTAAGTGGGAGGTTGGGGCCCCTTAATTCTTCAGGCTGAAAGTGGTCCCTTAGTCACAAGGGACCCAGAGCCATTCCTAGCTAGTGTGGGGCTCACCCACTGTTGGGGTGACACCAGTAAGTCAAACTGCATGTCTTTGAAACCCAGATGACTCAGAGCAAGCACGCAAACTCCACCCACGCGGTACGATGATGGGGTTCGAACCCCCAAGCATGGCAGCGTGACGCAACCCTGCTGCCCCCGTGCCCGCGAGCCACCAGAGAGTCGGTCAAACTAGACATTGTTTTGACCTGAGATGGACTGGTGTCCTATCCAGGGCATACCCCTGCCTTGTGCCCTGTACCAGTGCTTCTCAAACCAGTCGGCAGGGATGCCCAGACAGTGCACGGTTTTGCTCCCTCCCAACTCTCAGGGAATCAGACTGACTGGGGGAGCCCCAAGGACTGGTTTGAGAAACAATGCACTATGCTGCCTTAGAATGGAAGAAGGAGGGATGGGTGGATGGATTGATTGATCGTTTGTTGTTACGGCTCTGTCAAACTCGCTATTGTCTTGGAAAGTTTTATTAGCATGATGAATGATTAGTTCCCTTTCAGTCATGAATCAGCAGTTTTATGACTTGCTCCCACCTTGCTGTTAGCTATTCTCCCAATCTGTTTTATCTTTATCTTTGGTCACTTAAAGGCACTTATATGAAATAATCCCACTAATTGGAAACGATTTCTGCATAGTCCTTTAGCCACAGCCGCGAGAGTAAAATCGCATTAAAAGCTGTATCATGAATTACTGCCTATCTGTGAAGCTAATTATAATTCAGACAGTTTGTAGTCTTTACCTAACCATCATGCAGTTCAATATCTTGCAATTCCAATAAGCATTTTAGTCATTTTCCCATAATTTCCCAGAGCAAAAGTTTTATGATGAGCCTCAGCCTATAATAAAACCATAATAAATGCAGAGGAAAATAAAAATAGTTTGCTGTGGGTAACAATATGAATGGAAGACAGGGTGGCAGCAGGCCTTAGATATGCAGAACTGGGCGTGAATTTTTCCATCCACATACTTATAGGCCCTGAGGCTGAAGCCCAGGGAATGAAACGTCCTTCATGACATTTAAGTCACTATTAAATATTATTCACTATATTCAGATTATATTATTATATTATAGAGCAGTTCATAAATATATAGTATGGCATTCCAAGAAAATAATGTGACTGTTTTGTGGTTTAAATATGTTCATTTTCAGATCCTAAATTTCCAGATGATTTTGCGCTCTTGTCCAAAGTAGCTCTTTCTCCCGTTCGTACAGCTGAATAAGGCCGGTCATGTTGGTTTTTTTTGTTCCCGACGACTCCGGAGGATCTCTTCTGGGGATGACCTTGGGATTACAGCATCTGCTGTCCATGATTTCCGATCTGAAAGAGTCTCCCGCTCTCATGTCCTGTGCGGCAGGAGACTCCTGTGAGCTCTCAAACACGTACCTCATGATTTCTGACAGCCCTAGATCTCAGAGACGAGTTCAAAGTGACTCAAACATTTTGGTCATTAGATTTTTTTAAACTCTCCTATTTTACTGGGGATTTCAGTCTCTCTTCATCTGCCACCAACTGCTGGTTTTACGTTACAAAGTCGGCACTTTTTACCTGTGAGCTGCCTTTTAAAATGTCTTACTGCGCGTTTGCCTGCAGCAGATCTGCATCCATTTGAAACTTGCCTCAGTTTTGAACTGAACAAGTTCTTCAGTACCCGAGCTGCATCTCGCACAGGCTTCTACAGTCTGTTGGACCTTTTCCTAAGTAAATGCGTCACACTACTGCAACTGAGTGAGCCTTATGATGCCTTACGTTAATGGTTTTCGACTGGTCCCACATGACAGGTCCCACAAGATTCCTTGGTCATTAAGTCACGGCCCAAAAATGTTGTCACATTGGGGGGCAACAGTAAAGGATTTTTTTTAAACCACACACTCCATGACCCACTTTTGGGTCACAACCCCCCCAACTGAGAAACACTACCTTCCATGATTCAAAGATGATTAAACCACATTGTGCTTATGCTGATGATTGAGGGGGGGAGCATTGTATTAAGGCTGAGTAAACAGCAAAGGGGGGGGGGGTTCAGCCCTGTAACTTAGCATCATTTTGACCCTTACGTGTCTTCATCCCACTCACCAAATGTCAACACTCACATGCAACATACAGAGTGTGTAACAGTCTCCCAGCGTCGCTTGCTTTGGTTATGATGAGTTTACTAGAATTGAGAGGATAAAACGATACTATTTCAAAATGTTCTTAATACTCCTCCCCTTGTTATCTCTGATTTTCTGGAAGCAAAGTATTTGGGTGGTATTAATGGATTTTTTTTTTAATGTGGTTAAAGCTGTTCTGATTGGTCTGAAATAATACCAATGTCACAGTAACACAGAAAGCAAATTTTCAGTTCCTTTATGAGTATGTTTTGTTTTATTATTTTCCCCCACTGAATGACATGCTGTTTGGCATGATCGTATAAATGAGAGCTATGCAGGCGTAGAAAAAAACTGTCAAATTGACTTCTAATTCTATTTTTGATTATTCTTAGCCAAATCTTGTGAGCTTTTGTGTTACATAAAAAATGAGGAATATATTTGCGATTTTCAGCTGACTTGTTGCATGACTGTGCACAAGGGTCACAAAACAAAATTTCCCAGGCCAGCACACCCGCTGGAGCGTAACTCGTGGAGATCATCCCATACGCTCTGGGCGATTAACCCTTTTGAATCTTAAGCCCTCTCTCTCTGTCTTACAGGAGGAAGAACCCAATGGGCTGGGAGACGAGAGCCGAGAGCTGATAGAAATCAGGAAGTTCCTGAAGCAGAAGCAGAAGAAGCTGCGATGGAAGCTGGAGGTGATGACCTCTGTGGTCTTCTCCAAGGGGCATCTAGCCAATAAGGGATCCAATACATACCCACTGCCTCGCCATTCAGCCATGATTATACAGTCAGTAATCATGGACACTGCTTTTTTTGATTTAATAATATTCCATAGCCCTTTGCAACCAGCCGAAGTGAGACTCTTTGAAAGGCGTGTAAATAAGGTGCTAGGCCATTAGCCCTACACTTGTCTCGGAATCGCTTTCCTCGGGTACGGCAGTGACATTCCGGAAACCAAACTAACGACCACACACAGGCTAGGGGTGTTTC
This sequence comes from Mormyrops attenuatus, assembly GCA_026777985.1. Classification (NCBI taxonomy): domain Eukaryota; kingdom Metazoa; phylum Chordata; class Actinopteri; order Osteoglossiformes; family Mormyridae; genus Mormyrops; species Mormyrops attenuatus. Next base: position 5,687,270 of record JAODKC010000021.1, read on the forward strand.
TCAATATGATTACTCGTCCGTACCTGTGTTCTCGCGTACCCGGTTTACGTCATCTTTATTACGTCGCGTACCCGGTTTACGTCATCTTTTTTACGTCGCGTACCCGGTTTACGTCATCTTTATTACGTCGCATACCCGGTTTACGTCATCTTTTTTACGTCGCGTACCCGGTTTACGTCATCTTCTATTGCCGAAGACCTGTTCCAATACTCAAGAACAGAAATACAGAGGACAGTAAAAATGCCCAGGTGTGGTTCTTGCCCCGCCCCAAATATCAAGGATACATCAGTTGCATCCTTGCCAAACGAGACCACTCCCATGATTCTTTGCACTCCAAGCTTGTTCTTGGGAGGCAAGTTGGCAAGACCGCTATTGTCAAGATCACAAGTATGATCTTTGCGTTCTTTGTATTGAGACACACCCCAGGCTAGGATGTCAGGGGTGTCTCTGTGATTTTGGGCTGTGTCCTTCTGGCGTCATCATCAAAGGTGATTCCTGGAGACTGGGGTCAGGCGCATTCTGCCTGTGCTGTCATGTCACTCTGGTCATTTCCAGCTGGGAATGCTGGAAAGGACCTCACCCCCCCAACCCCGCGAGAGGGATATGGCTTAGAAGGGCAGGAGAGTGAGGAGATGTGATCCAGGTGGGCACGGGGCTATTAGGTTGACTCAAGGGCAAAAAAGAGTCTAAGTGAAATGGTAACCAAACACAAAAAAGTTATCAAATGGTCACACCTGAGCCTTAATAAGGTTGTGTGCCTCTAACGATGAGCTTAGACAATAACCCTGTAGGGCCATTGGAACTGCTTAACCCTCTTGTCCCAAAGATCATTTCTCTCATAAAACAAATACTAGCGTACCTGTCATTGTACCACAAATATTAGCGTACCTGTCATTTTGCTGCTTTTCTGTTAAGGTGGTGCAGCCCTGCATATTTCCACAGAATTCTGCATCAGTAGGGGACAGTGTGTAGGAAACCTCCCATAATGTAGACGTACAATGGATAACGATTTTTCCGATATTAACATCTTGGCTGAGGATTTAAGGACGTGGCCCCTACAGGTGCACACTGCAGCTGTAATGTGCTGTTCTATGGCTGTCTTTGAGTGGCCACACAGCACCAACTGTCACCAGAATGCAGCTCATACAATTTATTCCCCACGTGAATTATTGACAATGCCTGATCGAGGGGAAGGGGACGATAACCCCGACCAGGGGGGTCAACATCTGTCGATCGGGAGGGGATTACAATCAAATTTTAAAATTTTCGTGAAGATTCTCTGGAAATTATTACCCTAATAATAATAACCCTGCCGGGGGTGTCTCCCACCAGAACCCTCTGGCTGGGCTTACAGTTCGTCTCTGAGCATCAGTAAGGTTTGTGGTATTTAGCTAAACTTTGCTGAACCTCAATTAGGATTCAAGTTGTGAATTGCTTGTTAATTTACATATAATCTCCCAGTGCCATCTGTTAAATTAACATTTTTTTTAAATTAATATTGTATAACGAAATGGAAATGATTACTGTCATTTGATATTCACATCCATGATTTATTGCTTGGTCGGGTCTTGGGCTTGATGAGTTGAGGAATGGACTAAAAACACGAAACTGCATTCAGCTTTTCTGTCTTTCCTTTCTGTCTGTCTGTGAATGGCATCTTTATAAGGATGGGAGCGGTACTGCAGCTAGGATATCAGTTGTGGACAAGCCGCTCGGAACGTTCCCCCGGTCCTCTCAGAAGCGTAGTTCATGAAGCAGGCTGGACGAACAGTGAGATGCCGTTTCAGGAGAGTCACAGTGGCAAATTCCTGCCTGTAATTGCAGGCTGGCGAACTTGCCACTGAATGCCGTTGCCTGGGAATGACAGCGCTGTTCGCTAATCCGCTGGCTAGCTCACTACACCGAAACCCTGGTTATTTTTGGTGAGGTTTCTGGCCAGCAGTATGGCTGTTTGACACGATGATGTTTTAAATGGAAGCACACATTCCTTAGATGTGTCATTACGCCGTTCTCTTCCTTTTCTGATGGATGGTGTTGACATTGCGAGACAACACAATGTTTTTCCATTATGATGCTAATGCTGATATTGAATGTAGAATAGAGGTAACTCTTCAGATGGGCCTTTAACTTGCCAGTGTCCTTGGGGTATCTTGGAGACCCCGTCTCTGCATTGTTGCAGCGGGAAGCTGTCTTTGGTACAGACAGACAGACAGACGTGTGCCATGGTGTAACTGCTTTCTGATGAAGGTGTATAACTATACAGCCCAGTATGCTTTACACTCCTAAGAGGAAGAAGAAGATCTAGAATTTGACAATTGCTCCCCCTTCAGGGCTCCTTCCCCTCCCCCCACCTTCTGTACCCCACCCCCACATACCCTGGAGAAGCAGGAGGAGGAGGAGGTTTAATGAAGCAGGGTCTCCTTCATCTTCTCCTTCTTGCCCTGCACCCTCTTTCATCCCTTTTTTCCAGCTTCCTGCAGATCTCCGGCTGCTTCTTCCTGTGCGTGAAATTGCGTGTGTGTGCTCTTCCTCCTGGCTCGTCTTCCCCGACTCATCTGGGGTGGGGGTGGGGGTGGGGGTG
>JAODKC010000021.1:5738078-5760272 GCA_026777985.1 Mormyrops attenuatus
CCCGGCGCCCCCCCCCGCCCCCCCCCCCCCCCCGGGCCCCGCCCCCCCCGGGGGGGCGGGCGCCCGGGCGGGGCGCCGGGGCGGCTTTTCCTGTGTTGCTTTAATAAAAATAGAATTGACTAATTTTGAACAAGACTCTAAGTTAACTGTGTATAATGTCCTCTGTTCAGCTAAATATAACAGTGCAGGCCAGTGTCTGTATGGCGCGAGCATAGTGAGGACGGCCCACTTCCTGTCCGGCCGCACAGGCCAGTGGTGATGGCACCACTTCAAAGCGGCAGGCGGGACTGACCGGCTAATTGAGGGAGATTATTGGACGCCGGAAATGAATGGCGGGAGACTCGAGCCGTGGGTGGTGAGATTAGGGCAGGGAGCCCGTGGCTCTTTCCCCAGTCGATACCATCTAGCGCTTCCCGATTTCCTAGCGTCTCCTCCCTCCGATTAGAGACGACGTGAGTCACTGTGGGGCCGAGAGTGATGCAGGGGCGGGGTGGGGGAGCATTGGGGAGGAGGCTTTTGGAGAAGAACCGGTTTGGTTTGTGCAGTGGAGCTCATCGTGGCACCGCAGAAGGGAAAGGGAAAGACGGGATGGAGATCCTTGAGTTCTCTGTGTTGCGATTCTCATTCAGGAAATGGCTGGAGCCTGTGCAGTTGGAGTTTTAGGGTTAATGAGTGGAGCCCAGGCACTGTAGGCAGGGCTGGCCTTGGGCCCTGAGCTTTGGGCTCTGGGTTCTGGGCTCGGCGCTGTAGCCACAGCACCTGTGTGGGGTGTCGGCCAGGTTCCCTGGCTGCAACGTTGCATGGCCAACCCTTTCCTTTCTCCTTCAGTCACAAAGGGACCGATTGAGAGTGTGAGGGAACCCCTTAAAGTTTGGTGGTTTTGGGGGGGTGAGAGGGGGTGTCACCTCCATGAGGCTCAGGGCGACCTCCCTCGTGTCGCTCGGCGGGCCGGCCAGCAGCAGCACGTGCCGTCACAGCTGAGGAAGGATCTCAACGTACTGCCGATTGGGCCGTCTCCACGGAAACCAGACCCAGACAGGAAGTCAAGGGCAGGGAGGGAAGATGGCCAACAATGACACAACGGGTTTAAAGTCTGACAGAACTCGAACGGAGAGAGAAGCCGTTCTGTCCATCCAGCCTGGGGGGGGGGGGCATGGAAAGAGGTGCTGCACAAATAACTGGACCTTTATTTGTGTGGCATGTTTGTTTTTTTTCGTCTTGTTTTCATTTAATTTCTTTCGCGAGCAGCCGCGTTTCTGGGGGAAATTAGAAACCTCAAAGAAATGTCCTTAAGCAAAGACCAGGCGGACTCCAGCCTAACAAAGAATCACTCAAACCCAGAAAAGGGCCTTTCACCAGCTCCGCTACTGGTCCTCTGCTCTCAGTATTCTACAGCCCTCCTTTAATATATCCTGAAGGAGATTTATACTGCGGGGAACGAGGCCGACACCATGCTGAATCATCCTTCTATATCTTCCATAAGCTTTCACAAGACAAAACATTGTTTCATTTATAGACTTCTTGTAATGCATCTTAATGGCTTCCACTTACAAATGGTGTATTGACATAAGGAAATTGCAGATAGATAACAGGGAAAATAAACATCTAATGGAATAATGGGTTTGTATTATTATATTGCATCAAAGAATAAATGGAAACTACAACTCTACACAGCTGGATTTCAATTATATTTATTTTAAATTGGACAGCACCCCTGCCCCCGCCCCTGCCCCCAAGTAGTGGTTTGTGTTTGCTAACATTCCTATCTACCCTTGCTTGTTTTCCAGCTTAGGGGTTTAAAAATGCCATTATTTGGTTGTTTTGATGTCACTTCCTGTCAGCTCGGCATGAATAATATAAACGTTAATGGTCTGGATGATTTAATTGTCCTTAGATGGGCATGTGTCTGCTTGTTAGTGCACCAACGCCCCTATGATTTATTACTGTTGATTAAGGGGCCATCACAGCATCACACTGGCAGGTCTCTGTCCAAGTAGAAACTAGTTTGCTTATCAAACGACCCAGTGTAACTGGCCCGTGCTTGCTGATCGGACATGCTGGCTCGTTCCAGCTGCACCAGGGTACAGTTGCACTTTCACTGTCTTTCCCTCTTCCCTGACTGACCACCTCCTCTATTCTGCCCTCTCCTGCTTCCCAGAATGCATTTCTCACCAGCTTAGGGGTGTAGCTGTAGTTTCTAGGCCAGGGGTGGGGAACCTTATCCATGGAGGGCTGATGTGGGTGCGGGTTTTTGGGATGGCCTCTCAGTCAGCCAATAATAAAACAGCGGTTCTCAGCTCTAGTCCTGGGGACCCACTGTCATTGGCTGATTGGGAGGCCATCCCAAAAACCCGCACCCACAGCGCCCGTTTATGGATCAGGTTCCCCACCCCTGCTCTAGGCCAGCTCTTAGCGTGTCTATAGCCCGTTGAGTTTAGTTAGAGTTTGCATTTGTTCAGCTTTGGGGAAATACTGTGAATTAGCAGCAGAAGTCCCCCCCCCCTCCCCCATCAAGTCATTTAAATGTGTATTGTATGTAAATATGAGAACAGAGGAGGATGGTGTCCTTTAAACCCCTACTTTATTAGGCAAATGCCAGGGCGATCCAGCCGGCTCCGGGGGAGGGAAATGCAGACTGTGTGGTCAGCGACCTTCCTAACGTGCACACATCCAAGAGGGAGCGAACATTCTGTTGCCGTAGCACGAAATCCAAGATCCCCTCAGACAAATGTGGTTTGAGGCCCGGCTGTCCGACACGGTTATTGCAGTTGGACTTACTGAGCTGCGGATGGGGGAGGAAAAGTGAATGTTACTTAGCGGTTCTTCCATCTCTTTATTGTATCCCACTCGGGGGCTATAACCTGGGATGTTGGGCCGTGACCCCGGATGGGGGCTATAGGGGCTGCCGTCTGGAAGGAGGCCGAGTTGGTTCGCTACGTCGCTCAGGAGCGCCGCATTCCTGCGTCATCTTCAGCTTGAGTTTGTATAGAGAGGGCGCCCATATTTCTAGTGTGGATTTGGCACAGAAACACCCACAAGCAGTTGTCCCTGGAGTGGGCTGGCTGGCTTCGGGGCACTGGAGGTTTGTGTGAGGAGAGCCTGGTCCCCGTCCCGTCCAATTGGGCCAAGGATGTTGCTGGCGATGCTCCGGGACCGCAGCCTTAGTGTGACGTTAGCATGCTAGCCACAGGGAGGGGACCTCTGTGCTCCCCTGGGAAAGAGGGGTGCCCTCGGTCAGCCCCACTTCCCTTCCTGGCTGGTTCTTCGCCCACAGGCATTAGCATTTCTGCCCCGTTTGTTTGTTCGGAAGGCCAGCCAGCGGCGGGAGAGCACACAGAGGCTCCCTACTTGCTTCCGGCCGTTAGCTGCCGCCGCCGCCGTGCTGGCCTCTGCAATACCGTGAGAAAATCGACTGCCAATGGAATCTTTTTTTGCGGTGGGAGGTGCTGGCTCACAAAGACCGAGGGAGCTTTGTTCCTGACAGCTTCCTCCAGCGTGTGTGACGCTCGTATCCTGGATCTCCTCGCAGCCTCGGGTTTTTGCTGCTGAGACTTTAATACCCAGAAGAGGGTAACCTTCACCACATGAGTAGCTTGATTTTCTTTGCTTTAATAATAATAATAATAATAATAATAATAATAATAATAATAATAATAATAATAGTAATAATAATAATAATAATAATACATTTTATTTTTAAGGCGCCTTTCAAGTCACCCAAGGATGCCGTACATGAAACGCCGTACATTGTTTCTTTCATACCGACGAGTGAATTTGTGTGTGCTCAATGGTGTGTGTCTTACCTTAGCATAAGCTATTAGCACCCCCCCAGTGTGGATTTTATTGAGGGGTATCCACGGTATCTATTCCCCCCCCACAAGGCCTTTTTATTGCTGCCCCGGGGCAATTGTACAGAGTGACTCCCTGCTGTCAGGAGGCCTGGATCGTTTCTTAGGAGTTCAACACTCATTGGTCAGGCTAACAGTAAGCAAATTGGCCCGTTTGATTGGCAAATTGCCTCTCTTGATTGCCCCTTATGGTCTGGAATGGAATGGAGTGGAGGCTGGGGGACTTGATAACACCTGTCACTGAGAGCGCCCAAGGGGGCAGGACACAGGCTGTCCTCGGGACTGGTGATGTGACATTAAGGGCTATGTCTGTCGTGACCTATGACGACAACATTCTGTGTTGCATTGTGACTTCAAGTTGACGTGTTTGTTTGCACAGTTTGAAAGGTTTTTAGTATAATATTGATACTTTAGACACCCCTGGGGGGATATTTGTGTTTTCACTACCCCATCTCGCTGTCCATGAGACATACTGATAGATACTGAAGGTTACTACACAGGGTTGACCAGCATCCAGCCCTTCTAGAGCAATTTGGTTTAAGTGACTTGCTCACGGGTCCAAAGATGGCTTAACAGGCACGATTCTTAATACACAGAATCGCACAGCTGCCCTGGGGCAGAACAGGTTTGTGTGATAGTTATCCTTTGTGGGGCCGTAGGGACTAACTTTGCATATCATGAAAAGCTTGAATGGTGACTTTTTTTGAAATACACTTCCCCAGCGTCACTGATACAATGGTACATTCGGGTTAAGTATGTCTCCCATGGATTGTCTGTGTCAGAGATGGTCAGATGGTAGGTCATTTTAGGGCTCGTCGGGGAGCTCGTGACAGAATGGGCTGGGCTCCAAGTAGATCCATATTGTGTCTGAAGATGCACTAAAGCGTGATGAAGTAATTGTGGTCTTCCATGCTATCTAGGGTCTTTGCCTGCTGAGCATCTTTAAACGCAGATGCCTCCCTGCTGAACAGCGTGAAGAGTCTCTTCTTTTCAGTGATACTTCCTCCTCTGTTTTATTCATCTGGTGAATTTTGCCCAGTCCCTGAGCAGAAAATACTGCCCAGTTTCCCTTATTTTTAATCACACACCTCAAAGTTTTTAAAACTTTGAAGTTTGAAGTAACGGACAAGTGGTTTCTTCGTCTTAAAACCTTTGCTGGCCGGTTGTTGTGTAATTTTCCCCCTCTCATGGTGAAGTGGCCATTAAGTCTGTGCGCCCACGAGTTGCCCATAGGAGGCAAAGCGGATCTGCAGGACTGGCACGTCATAAATGTGATGGTTGTAGCACCGCACGCTGACTAGCATACTGTAGCCATTCAGCAACCCCCCTCCCTAAGCCCGGGTCTTTGAAGAAACCTGCCAGCCAGGGAGAGATCGCACGAGGAAACGGTTTAACGAATTAAATTGGCACGCGTTGGATCTAAACAGTCACGGGCCAGTGGTCAAATTAGGAGAGTCTGTAGAGCAGTCCAGCTGCATTTGCCGGAATTAGAAGATATGGGGACCAGACTGACTGAAGGTAAGACGTTTTCATCGGCTGCGCTTTGTTCTCTGGGCACCTGTGGCCAGCATGATCAGCGTCCTTTATCTTTGCGGGACATGTGTTGCACCTGTTATACATCAGTTGGTTCACATTCCTCAGATAACTAAGGGGGTGGAATGGGGTGGGGCAGAAGATGAGTAAGTACCTCCCTTCTTGCCACCCCCCCTCCATTTTCCGTCCCCACCACACACATCCCGCTGTTTGCTCAGAAGTCTTGAAATATCATTATCTCCAGAGCTCTAGAAAAGCAGATGGGTGCAAAATATGCTTCAGTGAAGTGTCCTACAGTTGGCACAGGTAACCATTAATACCAAAATTATAAATCAACACATTTTTAAACATCCTATTGCTACAGCATGCATGAAACTAAGGTTTAAAAATCACTGCGATGCTTCATTCCGGATGGGATGATATTGAATATGTAAGCACTTAAAATTAAAGGGGTTTGTTTTAGATATGCAAAAGTGAAAGAAGTTCAGTGTACAGTCAGCATCTGAGGCCGTTCCAAGCAGCTACACGGAGGGTGCGCTATATAATTAATTTGTTGTTTTATGAGTCTGAATGGCCGTGTTGGGTGCCCACATGTTATGTGGCCCCTCCGTCTGCAGAAATGTGCCTCCTCCCACCCCCCCAGGTACCTTGGGGTAGGCTATCTGCTGCCTGCCAGACTCCTCTGGCTCGCCGTTGACAGAAGAACCACAAAAGACCTGGAACGTTATCCTGAAACTCGTGGGAAAGGCGGAGAAGAACAGCAGCTTGGAAATGTTTAATTTTTCTTTTTTTAAATGAGGGGAGAGCTGGGGAAGTAATTACCCGGATGAAAAAGGGAGGGAGAGAGAAAGACAGTAAGCATCATCCCCCATGGACCTTAGGATCACGGATCATGTGATCTTAGCCCAACTCCCAGGAGCTTGGCCACCGCCTTGACCGTCTCTGGTCCTGGCCAGGCTCCAAGCCTGTGATGGTACTGAATTCTCTGCCTCCTGTACAAATTTCTGCTCAAAAATTTCTGGAAATAGCCTCTTTCAGCAGGATAATGCACCCTGCCACACTGCAAAAATCGTTCAGGCATGGTTTGAGCAACATGAAAAAGAGTTTGTGTTGATTTGGCCTCCAATCTGATAGAGCACCCGTGGGGCGTGCTGGACGAACAAGTCTGATCCACGGAGGCCCCACCTCACAATTTACAGGATTTAAAGGATCCGCTGCTAACGTCTTGGTGCCAGATACCACAGGACACCTTCAGAGGTCTTGTAGAGTCCATGCCTTGATGGGTCAGAGCTGTTTTGGTGGCTCAAGGGGGATCTGCACAACATAATGTTAATGTTACGGCCGATCAGCGTGTGTCATACCAATAAAATAAAATATGCTGATTTAGTACAAGTGGACACTTGGTACACAGCTGCATGTGGGTTTGTTGATTAATTCAATTTTTTTCTTCTTTTCTTCTGCTCCTCGTTATTGTTTTGCTCCCAATTATTAATTATAGTTGAGACTCTTGGCTCATTAAAACACCAGTAATAATTGCTTAGCAATTATTTAGTCACAATGGATACTGTGTTCGGTAAAAAAAAATTAAAATGGCTGACCTTCACGTCACCCTGAGTCGAGAAATGCATTGAGCTGGGATGTCTTGAGAGATTGTGTTTTATTTTAAAGAAATGTTTAAAAAAGGGAAAATGGACATTGGCCGAGAGTGAAGTGCAGCGCTGGGAAAATGTCCACGGGCACTCCTACCCATTCCTCTCATGGAGGGGGTCTGCTTGGCTGGGGAGGGGGATGCTCAGTAAGCTAGGAACAGGCAGCATAACCCCTCCGTTATGTTCCTACAAGTATTTTATTGTCCCTCCGGGTTATGGAAAGAAAATGATGGGGGGGGGGGAGATTTATGAGTTGACAATGACAGGCCCCTCTCCCTTCTGCTGGAATGGGAGCCGCAGTGACTGTGATAGTGGCCTGGAAGATGGAAAAGGGGATACCTGCAGCCGGAAATGCTCTCATAGAACCTGCGCTGGTGCCGGATGCAGGCCGCACACCTGCCGGATGAAGGCCGAAAATAAAGAATACGCTATAATCCAGAATAGAATAAGGAATCCAAATACAATTCAAATGCAATACAATACTAGTAAATGCAAGACAAAAGGATAAAAAGATGAGGTATGCAACTAAAGTTAGAGCGCTTGCACAAGTGGTGTAAAAAGGGCACATGTTCAAATGAATGAAAAAGACAAAAATAGTATAAAAACAGAGATCAGATCAGAAAGTGTCAGGAAGCAGGGAGAGTCTAGTGCTGGTGAATCAGTGGTACCTCTCCTCCCTTTCAGACAAGCATGTTGGAATATCAGGACTGCGTTTTCAGACCAGATGAGCCAAAAGTCACACACATCAGACCAGAGCTTAGGTCACTGTTCATAGCTTTGGACAAAAGGGCAGCGTTAGCCAGCTGACCACGGGGCCAAAAAAATCAACTGAAGAACAGTGAAGAGTTATGAGTAAAATCTGGGTCTTTTATACATTGTCAGCAGTGCTCAGATGTCCTTAAGGTAATCCTGTGGTGGAACAGAAAATGAGCCAATCCTTTTTGTTTTTTCTTGACTCTTAATTCTGCCGGCATTTTTCGATCTGACCCGGGTACACGAGCAGCTCATGCCTCCAGAGAGGAGAACAAGCCTTCGGTAATTACAGGCAGTGTAGGAGAATCGGTGTAATTTCACTGAATGTCACTGCAGTCTGCCAGGAAACTGAGGTTAGCTCTCCTTCCTGGCTGGAACCTGCTGCGCACCATTAAGGGGAGACGGGCAGCACCGGCGTGGTATTAGTACCGAGCTCTGAATAAGGCGAATGTGACTCTGAACTCCTGTAAACTGGACTCATAAAACAAGGACAGCTGCATCGCCCTGAGAAACTGACGCTGCAGTGCACGTGAAACTGACGCTGCAGTGCACGTGAAACTGAACATGCTGCTTTAAAAAAAAAAATGGAGCCAGAGTTCAGTGTTAACACTCTGCAGTGTTAAATTTCTGGGGGAACGGCAGTGAGGCAAAGCATGCCTGTTTGAATGTGACACCGTCTCCGTTCTCTCGTGCTTGATTTGAGTATTTTTTTTATGTTGGCTGCTTGTCTGCTTTTTTATCCGTGTACCTGGTGCAGCTTTCAGGGTATGGTGATGTGAGGTGGGACCAGTGGAGCCCTAGAGTGTTTAGTTTAATGATCACGTGACGGGCGAGAAGGAAAACAGCCATCGTGTAGCCTTCTCCACTCTTGGAGATCGTCTTGGAAAGATAGGAAACACCGTAATGGGGTGAGGAAGTCATTTTCTGTTATTTTGACTTCTGTGTACGTGGAGGTTGGGACTTCAGTCTTGAGTGGCTGAGGTCCAGGCCCTGGCTTCCACCCCCCAGGGCCCTGCAGAATTGACGATTTTGTGAATGTAGCGTTACAAAATGGAACAGTCTGTCCTGCCTGATGGACGTCCTGGTCAGGATACCAGCCCAGTTGGACAAATCTGTGGATGAGCTGCAAATTCTAATCCAAGCAGTAAACCAGAGTTGGACCAGCTGGCTTCCAGATTGGGTTTCTCTTTTTGGTGGTGGTAGGTGGGGGCCTGGCATACTTCTAGAGACTGTGTGCTTATTGTGCACCCAACCCCCGCCCCCTAACCTGCCGGCCGCAAACCAAAATGTTTAACAGCGGTGTGACTGTGCACGTTCTCAGAATGGCCGCCTTGTGCGATTGACTGCTACGCTGTGTCCAGGAAGCAGGAGGGAAAAGCGCACAGGTTGATCACACGAGTCTAGGGGAACCGATTGGGGAAGCTGTTTATATACCTTCCCGTTTCAAGATAAATCGGCCCTGTTGTCCGTTATCCTTCGGTAAAACGGCCTCCTTGTGTAGTACTTGGATCATAACTGTAGAGACTTGTTCCAAGACTAAGGGCACAGACCCTGAGTGGATGTTTATTTTTCTCTGAATTTTCTTACTTGCCTTGAAAAATCAGGCAGGCGTGTCTTCCATCCTTCTCCCAAACCGGTGTCTCACTCTCTACCTACATGAGTGTCTCTGCCTACCAGGATTCATGCAGTAGCAACACCAGAAGCAGCCCTGGGTCTGTCCTCCACAAACATTTGTGTCGAATTTGTATGCATTAAGTTGTGTGAAAGAATTGCCCCAGCGATTAAATCTGTTACACACATTGGCAGTTTCTTCCTCGTTGTTCCTGCGCTCCTTGTTCCGCTCTGATTGCCGATGCCTTTTTACGTAAACACTTGATTTGTGCAGCGCAGAGGAGAGCAGGTCATGTGCAGTTCGTTAGGGGAGAGGAACCAGGCCTGCTCTGTGTGATGCAGAACACAAATCCATCTGTGCCAAAGGCAGTCTGGGACCTCGTTGCTTTTTTTTTTTTTTCTTAAGCAGGGGATTGGAAATTTAATGAAAAGCCACAGGCACCCACTGCTGGGCTGGAATGAAATCCCCAGGGATGGCCCATGATGAGATCATGTTGAGGATCCCGTATAGCATGGCTCTGCGTCAACCCGAAAAACCGGCCCAGAAAGCCATTAAAAGCTGACGTTCTCCATTTGGGTTGGGTGCTTAAGACACTTGGCATGGCCAAAGATTACCACAGCCTCGCTGTAGATTGCCACTTTTAGGAAAACATCTGAAATGTTTTTTTTTTTTTTTTTTTTTTAGCTAAATGAAAGTAAGACCTATTATTAAACTATATGAGTCGTGATTCTATTCTCTCTCTTCTCTCCTCCTGCTGAGGTCGGAGACGAGGGCGTTCCCTGCGTTTTTCTCGCGTTTTCCAGCACCCGGTTGCAATCTGCCTTGTCCGTGTGATTAATGAGGAGATTTCCCGGGTGTGCGCCAGCCCCTTCTCGGATATCCTTGTGTCACCAATCAGGAGGTGTGAAGGCGTCCATGGCGTGCCTGACCTCAGGGTGTCACGGGATGCCCGTCAGGACCCCTGCTGGCAGGTCAGCCTGGAGTGAGCTATAGCCATGACTGATTACTGGGGTATTTCCAGCGACAGATTAAACGCAGAGTGTCCTGGCTGAGATAAGAGGGACTAAGTGGTGGAAAGTACTATTTTTACCCTCCTGCTACATTACTCTGTGTCGGTGCTTGCCCACCTTAAGTCCTGTCACTTTTAGTTTAATTATACCTATCTGGTCCAGCCGTCCCTGGTGTCCGTCTTGTCGCTCTCTCGACTGATTGACCCGTCTGCCCCTGGTTAGACAGTGTTTCTCCAATCGACTGCCTCGCTTTATCCAACCCGTTTGGCCGCATTGCTGCGTTTCTGGGAGGCACGGGGGAGGGAAACCTCTGCAGGACTCCAGACTTCACTGTGGTGGTTTCGGACTGGGTGAACTGGCTCAGAACAGGTGTTTGCTAGTTAGAAATAGCCCTTGAGGATCTGGGAGCTGTCGCCCTGTTCCTAAAGACGGTCTGGCCTGGGCTGGGATTTTGGGTGTGGTGCAGCTGAGACAGTTTTAAGTGCAGAATAAAGTGGGCACTCTGGGATGCATTAACCAGCCTCGAGGATTAAAATCCAATCAACTCAGGCCAGTCAGTGTACAGGAAAATGAGAAAGGCCTTGCCGTTTGTGCTCTGTGAAGGTGTCTGTCTACAGCTTACGTTTAAAAGAACAACACAGGGCTTCTCTGTGAACGTGCAGAGGATTTGGTGGCAGGGCAGCGGTGTGGAAATGCAGGCCTACTCTCTCCTTTCATCAGCCCGACTCTTCCTGATGGAGCCACTTGGTTCGCTGAGCTTGCGAGCCTCAGCCAGCTGTAATTTGTAGCTTTAGTTCAGTCAGAAGAGCGTCACATCCCCGCCCCCACCCCAACGGCAGCATGTGGAAATCCACGCCTGCCTCTGGCCCCGTGTGACCTGGGGGGGCGGGCGGTCCGTGGGCCACTTCTGGGGGCCACAGGGACCGGCGGTGACGTGGGCTGTGGGTAAGCGGCATATGGGACCAGCCCCTCCGAGTGCAGAGTGCCCCCCCCCCATGCAGGACTCCGCAGCCAGAGGGTGTGTGCGTGTGCGTGTGTTTTGGGGCTTATGTATATATTAGAAATGTCCCCACGATGTGATTTAAAAACCTGTTATTTTGATGTTGTGGCGACAACCTTTTCAGTCCCCACAAGGGGAAACTCAATTTTAGACATTTTTTAAACTTAAAAAATGTCTTGTATTTTGCTTGGTTACTTATGGTTAAGGTTAGGGCTGGGTAGGGGTTATGGTTGTCATTGTTAGATTAGGGTTTTTCCAGTAGAAATAAGTGGACAATCCCCACAAAGATTTGAATACAAACGTGTGTGTGTGTGTCTGTGTGTATCAGGCTGTATAAACAGGTGGAAGTTCTGCATACTGTGCTCTTTTAGTAATTATATGGTATACTAACAGTGTAATATATGTGTATATGTACTGTGTGTGTGTTTAATTTGCTAGGGCAACATGTATAAACACACATGGATGTCAGTGCTGGCCTAGTAAATGACGCACACGCGTGTGTAAACACGTGAGTGTGTGTTTGGCTACTGAAGCCGCAGTGAGATGATCCCACACTCCACGTCCCTGTGGCCAGAGAGGTCTGTCTCTGCTCAGGGTTTGTGATTTTCTGCCCTCGACCAGCTGCCACCCTCCACGTCTCTCCCAGATGTTGTTTTTGTTCTTCTCAGAGTTCACGGGCAGCAATCCCTGATAGAAAGGTGGAATGTTATCTGAGCGTGATCCTAGAAATGCGCTCCAGGCTGGCAGTGGCGTTCTCGCTGCGTTCTTGCTAACGCACAGGGTGGATGGGTCGTGACATCCATGCGGCGGATATCTGCTCGCACGTCACCGGAAGCGCCGGGGAATCTCCCCCAGGCCTGCCAGAGGAGGGCGATGCCTGCGACTGTAATCTCAGAGCCCAGAAATGCAGGCCCCAGATAGGCCTGGGGTCTGGCGGGCTGTTTGCTAGCTGTCTCCAGGGTCTTTCCAAAAACAAACTCGTCAGAGAAACGGCAACAGAGTGACGTGTCCGTCCCAAGAATAACCCACGCATGAAACCCGAGGCATTAGCTTGCTAATTATATCAACATCACGCTAATTATCATACAGATATGTCAGAAGAAGCCGTGTTAATGAGTAGACAGTTCAGCCCCGGTGTGCCCATGCTGGCTAATTAGCAGCTGCTGTTTCTAGTTAATTATGTGCAATGGATCATAGAGGTGACAGTGAGCACAGGGCAAGCAGAGGCTGTTAGCGTGCGTGAGTAAGCTTCAGTTTGACCCGTCCGGAGAGAAGGAGAGTTACGTTGCCTGTATAACCCAAAGGGACACAGAACTCACTCATTACCATGTGCAAGTGAATAGTAGCGTGCATTTCCCTATATGAACTGTTACTAGTGACGAGGTAGTACCAGGGCTTTATGGCTGATTCAGTGACCACTCAATGACTCCTCAAGGTGTAAAAACGAGTGGAGGACCTGGAAGTGCTCAGTGGGACTTGACTAAGCCCTTCAAGTGCTAAAAAAATAAGTGCATAAAAAAGGATGTCGTAAAGGGAGCCCTTAGCAGTGTCTTTGAGAGGGGTGGCCCAGTTATAGTGTTTTAACGGCGGTACCGCGTTTCCTCTTTGCATCTATCAGCATCTTTCAGCACTTGAATATTTCTGGTCATACTTCACTGTGGGCTGTGACATGTTGCATTCTCTCCTTTGACATTCACGTCCCTAAATAAAATTCTCCTGGGGAGGTATCAGATGGAGCTGCAGTGTAGTAGCACTGTAGCAGTGTAGGCTCGAGCTGCCCGCCCCCATCGTTATAAATGTAAGCTGTGTTTAAAACTCACACCTAAAGCAAACCTGTGGAGTAAGTTACTGAGCCTGTCTGCAGGAATTTACAGTTCAGGAATCTTTAAGGCCGCTATTTGTTTTTCCTCCCCCCCTCCCTCAAAGGTTTACTGTTAACCCTGAGGCCTTTTTCCTGCCCATGTTTTAAATTCGGGCTTCAGGCTGCTGCTGGGTACTGAGTTTGGGGTTGCGGGGGCACTGATCAGTCATGTTGGTGGATCCCTGGGAATTCTCAGAATCACGAATGGAGGAAACTCAGCCCTGACCTTAACCGTAAGTAACCAAACAAATGAAAACAATTTTGGCATTTTTAGTTTTTCGATCGCAGTCGCAGATTTTTATACAACTGAGTTTCCCCTTGTGGGGACCGTAAAAGGTGGTCCTCACAAAGTTAAAAAAGCAGGTTGTTATCACATTGTGGGGACATTTGCAACACACACACACTGTTGTACCTCTTTGTGTCTTAAGAAACGCTACAAATTTCACAGAAGGAACATTCAACACTGAATGAGATGGGAGTCTGTGGTTTTCAAAGTCAGGTTTAAGGATTTTTTTTATTGTCGTGTACATAGTACAGTGAAGATGTTATTGCAGAGTCTATTGGCAAATAAATACTGGATCAGATGTGAAGCGATGAGCTCATTTCACTTAGTGTCCCTCCATAAATCAAAGCCGTAGTTGCAGTCTTCCTGTCCCGAACCCTCAAACGGCTTAAGCTAATGTTTGCTGTGAGGCAGAGCAGTGAAGAGCTATGGTCAGAACAGGGGGGTGACCTCCAGCCCCATCAGCCCAGGATACCTGAGGTCGCCCCCCTGGTAGTGTTGTGGTTAATGACCCGGGCTGTTGACCAGGTGCTCTACAATTGCTCCCCACCTGGTCCAGACACCGCGTTTACCAAGTGCTAAACCTTCCATAAAGCTGCATAAATACGCAGACCAGCTGCTCAAATACACAGTGAAGTTTCCCTTTTCAGTCTCAAAAACTTTTGGATCATCTACCAATGTCCAGATCAACTAGGAAACTTCCACCATGCCCAGTGCCTAGCTGAACAAGAATACAGGATGCTGATGAGATGATCTGTGAAATGCCACGTTACCGCGGGATGATCACACTTTAGCTCTGTCCTCCTTTCCATAATGCATTTCCATATCTGCATGACTTTGCAGATGTGAGTAATACATCTGTAAACTGTCTGTAAGCGAATTCTAAAATGGTATAACAATTGCTTCGTTTTTTTAAACGTAGTAATAGGAAAATATGTGACGAAACATCCTGCAGCTTTAGGGCTGGAAAAACATCACAGAAAAAGATTTTAAAGTTTTTCTTTCATAGGTGTTTGGGTGGGTGCAGGCCGGGGGCGGTAAGCCTGATTTAATATTGATTAATGGGCGGCATTATCTATACCCCCAACACCCAAAGGGTTGGGACATCCTGTTGTCATGGCAATCGAAGGAGGAGGCGCCTGCGAGCTGTTGAGGGAACCCTGCGTGTCCTGGGTTGTGGAAGGAAACGCTGGCTAATTCCCAGAGTGATGCCACTTATCTCGCACAGTAGCACGAGTCTGAGGGGCGCGGCCCACCAACCAAACACAGGCCATTCCACTTCACTGAACTGAGCAGGACTAATTACCCCCAGGACCGACTCGCATAGAACGCTCATTTACGGCTTAACGCCTGACCTCCTGTGCTAACACGGGAATTACTTTGCTCAAAGCAATAGGTATATTTCCCTGCTTTCTTGGGTCCATTGCTTATTTTCACTTGGCTCCATAGAGACTGGTTTTCCAATTTATAACTAAACTCAGTGTTTTTTTTTCCCCTCCACAAAAACATAACTTTTGCGTGGAAAAAAAGTGCCCAGGGAAGGCTTCCTGTCACCATTGTCGCCAGCCGCTCGCAGTTTCATCCCCCCCCCCCCGATCAGGGTCCACTTTAATGTAATGCTAGCATTGCAGTACCACCCACAAATGCGTAGGACAATTAGCTGGTCTATACCATTGAACGCAGTGCCAATGAGGCACTGGTTAAAATCGCCCCGGTTTAGTCTAAACTCTCGACCGTGAAGATTAAAGCTCCGGATATTAATGGGGCTATTTGAGGGTTCTTATGGGAACAGGACTGTGGGCATGTCACAGGAAACTCTGCTCTGCAGCATTCACTCACATGTGATGCAGCCGTCTCAGTATTTACCCAGCTGGGTGCTTTTTAAGGTGTTCAACAAAGGATTATGGGCAAGACACCAAGATCCCCACTGGAAGACTCACTGCTAAACATCAGTTTGCTAATCTAGACCGTTTCGTGTAGTGCTTATTTTCCTAGCAGTGTTTAATTGTGAAATCTGTGACATTTAATCTTCTACAGTTTTGCGTTCCTTTACGAAGGACCAGGAGTTGTTGATGATGTAAATATCAGTGAGTAAAAAGAACGACATAGCACAGAAATTTGTGCATCCAATGAAACCCAATACCTTTGCACGAGGTGTAGCTCATGTGTGTCCGTACTTGGCCCGCTGTTCAAGACGTTGCGGTGTTTAGCTACACTGCTATAGCTTTATGGGCTGTTTTTTTTGTTTTTAACAGCTCCCGAGTGTCGGCCTCGATCACATAAAACATGCTCCACTGATTTTAAAATACCACTATTTTGTGGCCAACAGTTGTGATCAAACGGTTCTCCTGCACGCATGCCAGCGTGTGGGCATGTTTCTGCATGTGCCATGGCTACCCCCTTGTCGTCAGACCCCTTGACCTGGAAACGGTGTTTTCCCTGATATTTTAACGAGCTGTGTGGATATGGTGAATTCTCACTCATTTGGTAACCAGTGCTTTGCTCGAACTGAGATGATCTAACATCAAGGTCTGGCAGATTTCTAGGGTTTATATGATGACATAAGACGCCGACTGATGATGTCACAAATCGTTTGAGATGGAAAGTCAGTGTGATTTGAGTGACTTGTTGGGCTTCCCTGTTGTAGATGCCAGACATGAAGGTTCCGCGCTGTGCTTCTGTCTCCCAGGTGTGCTATCCCTGCCGGCGCACTTCAGCCCTTACACTGAGAGCCAGCAGTCCGTCGCCGACAGCCGGGAGGACGCCTACGCCCAACTGGAGCTCCGCACCCTGGAACAGGCCCTGCTGGCCACCTGTGTGGGCAGCATCTCTGAGCTCAGTGAGTTGGTACCCATTCCACCCATCGGACCCCACCTGATCGTCCTCGGACCGCAATTTGTGGCGGCTGTCCCTGTTTTTCTCCGATACAAAAACGAGTTTTTATGCCTTGGTAAATAGGCAAATGAGCAACAGGAACTCCATTTGTGAAACTACTTATGTTCCAGTGTCAAAGATAATGGAAGAAAGGGTCCGTAGACCAGTTGCCAAAGCAAACCATAAAAGGTTTACATTTGTTGTTGTCTTCAGTTCCCTGTTCCTGGTTTTGTGCCAAACAAATGGGCTGCATCCTGGCAGTAGCTTGAATTCTCTCTCTCTCTCTGTACTCTGTAAGTCGAAAGGCAGGTACCTCCCTCTGGGTACACTACATCACCCCTATCAGAGTGACAGGACAGGGGCCCCAGTGATCAGTAGCAATCTCCAGTACATCTGGCCTGAGGTGTGGAAGGCATCATCTTTCACGCTGACGTGTCGCTAACGACTGCACTTCCTCTGGATGGCAGCATCTGGCCTCCATACTGCTGCTTTGTCTTCACTTTACATAAATTTTCTCGAGCCACTTTTACCTCCAAGCGCTATTATGGTTTAAAGCTGTTTAATATTGAAAGAGCACTACTCCCGACAATCAAATACATCGCGAAACACTCTTAGATTTACCTAGGAAATCTCAACCAAACCTTTTTAAACTTTAAAACCAGTTTTTTCTTTTTTTTTTTTTTTTTTTAATAAGTAGGCAGTCTCAGGGGATAAAAGCAATATTTTTGTATCGTTACTGACCTCACTTGGACCGAAAAGTAAAATCTAAAGTAAAAAGTCAATTATCGGCTCAAATAAAACTCAAATGCCAAGAACACATAAAACATTAACCCCAGTATCCTAGTTCTGCCAAAGAATCTTTCGGAACCCTTGTTCTTGGCCAGTATAATGGCTAATTTTCCATGGCCATTCATAATGAACAAGCATAATGAACCGTACTTCCTTTCTTAGTTAAACACTGCAGCATTCCCACAGTACCCTGCATCCCCCTGGACTGTGGCAGGAGGTTTGAAGGGGCACTTTGATAAAAATGTATCCATTTCATTAAACCTGGGGGGGATCTGTCATGGTGATAAGACGAGGTGTGATTTTTAAATTTTTTTTTTTGCCTCCCCACCTGGTCAGACAGTTGCTGTGAAGCGCAGAGGCCCCCGTGTTGTGTGTTGGGATGTTGAGCCTGATGGAGCGTTGAGTTTGGCAGGAGGTCCCTTCCTCCGCGGCGTGTCGCTTTGTACCGCCGGCTCCGCAGAGAGGCCCCTCTGTGCGGGCCGCAGTCTGGGCCCTGCTTACACTTAAGGCCACAGCACGGGCTGAACATTCAGGGGTGGGTCTGGCAGTTCGGTGGGGAGAAAGTTGGCATGGGGGTCATCCCCCCCCCCCCCCCAAATTATGGAACACTCCATCACTTGTCCCTCGACAACAAGAGGACCTTCACAGAAGTGAGCCCATTAGCGGGGGTAAAAACACATGCCCTCACAGACACTCTGTTTGACTGCTTCCTTTGTGCGGCCTCTCGGCCTGCCCTCCCTGAGGCCTCGCTGGCGGCCAAGGTACCCTGGCACCGCCATCTGGAGAACATGCCAGCAGCGGCCATCGGCACATCGTCTGGGCCGACTGAGCCCCGTGCCATAATGCTGAACAGGACCAGACACATGCTGGAACTTTTTATTGGTGCAGAAGGCAACATCTATGGGTATTCATCTGTACCAACTCTTCTGTATGTAACCCATAATAGCAATAGATCATCCATCCATTCATCAAATCCATCCATCCATTTTCCAACCTCTTACAATTACTGGTTTTCAACCTAGAATCTGGGTTTGTCTTTCACTTGAGCTCTTAAACAATCTTAATTTTTTTCTTAATGGAATAAGTCTTGTGCTTCAGACCATCAGTCCTTCTGTCCCACCGTATATGCTTACAGTACAGCAGTGGAGGGAGCCTGCAGGCCAGCTCAGGGAAGTCTGGACACCAGGCAGGGAGAACACCATCATCCGTCGATTTTGAGACTAAAATAAATTAATCTCGCGGTCAAGCTGATAGTAACTTGTTCAAGGTATGAGAACGATTAAAATGGTTAAAACTCGGTGGAATAATTACAGTTAACATGTTAGATTTAATGTGATTTGGTACGATTATGCAATTAATTTAATCAAGGCTAATCAATGGAGGGTCCAGCTGCCTGCTAACAGCCTGCAGAGGCTCCGGCCGGGGAGAGGGGGCGCTGTGGCTCCCACCGTGATTGTGGCAGCCCTTTAGTTGGCTCTCCTGCAGAACCGAATGCCAGAGGGCCGCCGTCCCTCTGGATCACGCTAATGATGGGGAAAATGTCTCCTCTTAGCTTGGGGGGGGGACTGTGGCTGCCGTTACACCGAGGCCCCCGGAGAGCTAAACTGCGATACAAAAGTGGCCTTGATCTGCCTCCCAGCTGGCAGAAGAAGAATGCTTGGAAACGCACAGCATGGCGGGGAGGGGGGGCCTGTGTGCCCCCCCCCCCATGCACGCACACACCCACCCATGGCCAAACCTATCCAGTAAAATATTAACCATGAAGTAACTGGGTTTAATGAGAAATGAATCCATTATTTTCCTACCCCCACTCCTCACCCACTCTTTTTGCAAAAACCTACTACTTTTTTTAAGTTACAGCGCTGTGTCGCCCTGCACCCGGGCCAGATTCCACATCCCAAACGCTTTTCCCGATGTTCCCCAGCCGTGCCGCTGACGGCCGCGGGATCAGCTGTCTGCTGATGAACGGGACAGATCCTGACAGCCACCGTGCCCCCTCCCTCGTCTTCCTGTTTTACCAGTAGCCCTGGGGAATTCCCTGTGCAGAAGATGGAGCCCCTGACTGAAGGCTCCCCCCAGGGCACAGGGGGGGCTTGCTACCAGGCCCTGGCCGAAACTCATCTTCAGCTTCTCTCTTTCGTTTTATGAGCGGAATAGGAAATTGGGTCATTTTTTTTCCGTTCGTTACTTCGCAGGTAAATCCAGCGAGTGGATCGCCTTTCAGTGACCAGTGCTCTTTATGGCAGTGTGTGTGTGTGTGTGTGTGTGTGTGTGTGTGTGTGTGTGTGTGTGTGTGTGTGTTTGTTTCTTTCTTGGCTTTTGGCTTCAGCGTAGAGGTGCTGCTCCTTGCAGGAGGAAAGGCATCGCGGTCAGGGGTCAGGGGGCGGAGTCAGTGCCGTCCTACAGGGCTGTCCATTGCACATGCCTGTATGTGTTTATCACAACTAACAGCCCCAGAAATTCAACATTAGATGTTCCTGTGCTACTGAGCTTCTTCTAAGGTTGCAACGTTATGCAGACTATGGTCCATCTAAATATATTCCTGATGGATCCTGGTAGCAGAGCTTTGCATGGGAGCGTAACGGCTTGTGTGTCTGTGTTTGGTCAGGTGACCTGGTGTCGCGCGCCATGCACCACATGCAGCGGCTGAGCGCGGTTCGGCCCGGCCTCAGCCCCGCGCGGCACGCCCGCCAGCAGCCCGTGTCCTGGTCCCCTGACGCCCTGCACACCCTCTACTACTTCCTGCGTTGCCCACAGATGGAATCCATGGAGAATCCAAACCTGGACCCACCCCGGATGGCCCTCAGCAAAGAGAGGTAATGCTAGGTCCTGCTCTACCTCCATACTGTGCTCCTGACCTCACTGGGTTGTGCTTCACCCCCATACTGTGCTCCTGGCCTCACTGGGTTGTGCTTCACCCCCAAACTGTGCTCCTGACCTCACTGGGTTGTGCTCTATTGCTCCATCCCGATGTCCTGCCATTGGCCATAGTAGGTTGTGCTATTTTTACACATTCAGAGGGGATGCTCTGTTTTCCTGGTTCATAAGTGATGAACTGCTTGTCTTGTACGGCTACCACGTATGACATGGCACAAGGGCAGGCAGACCTCGTCAGAGCAGAGCACTTTATCCCGAGCACTCTCAGGGCATTTGAAATTCTCAGATTCCCAGGATGCGGCCTGCCCTGGAACGCCGCGATCGTGAAATCCCTCAAACAAAGCCAACTGCCAAATCCGATCGCTAATTAAAGTGATGACCCTAGGTCAGTTACTCATTTTTCCACTGGAGTTTGTCCTGAGAAAGGGAAATTTGGAGTAAGTTATCAGTCCTGGTAGGCTGAAAATATGAGGAACACAGAAACAGCACGGGTGAGTGCAATGATGTATGAAACTCTAACTGCATTGGGGTCTTCCATAAGATGGTGAGGAAGGAAATGGTCTGTCTGTGAGACCCACATGTGCCATGTGCTCTCTAAGCTGTGTACTTCTGCCATAAACACAGGCAGACTAAACCAACTGCTGATGGTTAGTTGGTTTCTATACCAGACGGCGCCTCAGATGTCTGCATTTTGGCCTGTGTGAGGCCCAACAACAGGTTGCAGGTGCAACACCCCAACAATCTCAGGCCCCAGTAACAAAAATTTTACTGTGATGGTGCATCACATTCATTAGAAACTTAAATGAAAGATGGGAAGCCTGCATGGCCAACAGACACCAGTTCTGGGATGATGATGATGAAGAAATTCCTCATCTCGAGAAATACAGCGACTACCCCCAGTACTGAAATGATTAACAGGAGGGTGGGTCCTTCTGGGGGTGAGACTCCCATCGAGACGAGAGTGGAGGCGTTAGCTGTGGGGCCTGGGGTGAAACTGGAAATGCATGTGAAAAGGCAAGGAATGGTTGGGAGGTGGGGGTGTCACACCCACAAACTAGGAGTCAGCATGGAGTAATGAGAGAGCGCTGACCTGTGAGGAAGGCTGACCTCTAGGGTCACATCTGTACTGATTAACCAGGAATGGAAAACCATCAGACACCGCTGTGGCCATCGGTTCCCCGTCAGTCAGAGACCGCTGCGGCCATCGGGGCCCCGTCAATCAGAGTCCTGCTGAAAACTCCCATTCCAGATTAACCTGTTAGATTGTTTACTGCTAAAAAACTAAAAATAAAGCATTTTAAAGTGTCTCCCTCTTGATGTTCTGTGAATGCTCTAGCTGGCCGTGAATGCTGTGAATGCTCTAGCTAGCCGTGAATGCTGTGAATGCTCTCGTGTTGCACTAGCTGACCGAATAGTTTTACCAGGGTCTCTCTTTGTTAGAAGTCGTTGTGTAGCTCCTGCCCCAATCCTGCTTACACTTGTAGCTGGGCGTTCACTGGAAGCTCGGCCTAGAGCTACTTGTGCCAGTTGACTCTTTGACAGTCATATGTTTGCAATATGCTATTTACCTCACTTAGATGTCACTTTAAACAAAAGCGTCTACTAAATAAGTTAATGTATATGTAAAGTATTTCAGCATATTCTATGGCTTTAATGATACACACTAGCATGTGTGAGGTGCTTTCAGTGGGGCTCTACCCCAGGTACAGTGGGTGTCCAGTTTCCATTTAAAGGCACGGTACGAGGGTGGTGTCCCAGCATCCACATGCGGGGGTGACATGCAGGGGTGAGGGGGAACAAAGGCCAGCATGTCTTTGTAGGTCTGCGGCAACCTGTCTGAAAGGTGGGGTGGGTTACGTTGCGCCCCCACCCCAGGCTGATTTCTCGCCTGCTGAGGAGGTGTGGGGGTAACCTTAAATCTGACCCGGGCTGCATCTGGGAGAGTCGGCCCTGGCTGAGACATTAGAGGATAAGGGTCAGCCGGCCTCAGCTGCCCCCCCCCCCCCCCCCCCCCGGGGCCCGCCCCGGGCCCCGGCGGGCCCCCCCCCCCCCCCAACCCCCCCCCCACAGAAGACCCCCACCAAAAAAAAACATGGGCCCAGATA
>JAODKC010000021.1:5760282-5776144 GCA_026777985.1 Mormyrops attenuatus
GGGCTGGTCGGCCCGGGCACAGACCTTCCGGGCTCCGGGCCCCCCGCCCGCCGCCCCCCCCCCCCCCCCCCCAGTGGGCCGCTCACGGTTACCAGGCTGACACAGGCCAAGCAGAAACCCCCCTCTACTATTATGCCAGCACATATATCCTCTCTGGGCCAAGTTATGGCTGTAAGGGTCAGTGCTGTGGTGTCCACAATCAGGTACAGGGATGCCGGTTTGTAAGGGGGCTGGCTTCAGAATGCATAGCAGGGATGAGAGACTGACTTCCCGAGTGAACTTGAGCCTAGCAAAATGGGAGGGGAGGGGGGCATGACCTGAAACCTGGACATGAGCGAGGGGCTCTGACATACCCCCCCGGGGGCTTCGGAACATGAACAAAGCCAAAATTCCGTCAGCGATGCAGCCTGGTGCCTCATCCGGTGTGACCCCCAGGAGACTCTCGCGTTCCTCTGGCAGCGTCGTAACGTTCTAGAGACGTGTCAACTGGGCTCTGAGTCACCGAAGCACCCCTTAAATAATAATTAAGCTGCTCCGTGTAGCGTTAGACCGCTGTGCTAATCCATAATCGGCATGTTCACTGAGTAAACCATCAGGTAAAGTTTACCACTCACACACGGGCCTGGCAGGCACGCACCTGTCATTAATGAAGTATGTCTTCTTTTTTTTATTTGCTCTGAGACAGGAGAACATTCTGGTGCCGTACTTAGGAAACACGAAGAGAATCTGAGGGTCTGGCGAGAGTCCCGTAATTCATGTCTCCCTGTGAGGATCTGAGTGGCACAGAATCTGGGTTTTTGGTTTAATGCTCAGAGTTTACGAGCGTCAGGAACAGAGAAGGGGCCAAAGTCACTGTAAAATTAATACAAATTCTTTCCCTAAATATGGACAACAAATTCTCCTGACCTTGGATTAGAGGCTGGAAAAAGTAAAGTCTAAAAGGGTGTTTTATTAAGAGTAACACTGGAGACAAGTCAATAAAATGAACTCATTCAGTATGTATACATTATATAAACATTTATTTTGTTTTGCGTAATTCAATTTATATATCAATGGGAGATGCCCGATGCGGCCCTCTTCTTCACTTTGCTCATGCAGAGGCTGTGTGAGACACCCCGCAACTCTGGCTCCCCCTATTGGTTTAAACTGTTTTGCTTTCTCACATGGGGGCCGGCAAGCCTCGTGCGAAGTTAGTCGTACACTGAGCACTTGGCGCGCGGTCTCCATAGCCCCGGTACCTACCCAAGCTGAGCACTCACTGCGCGGTCTCCATAGCCCCGGTACCTACCCAGCTGAGCACTCGCCGCGCGGTCTCCATAGCCCGGGTACCTACCCAGCTGAGCACTCGCCGCACGATCTCCATAGCCCCAGTACCTACCCAGCTGAGCACTCGCCGCGCGGTCTCCATAGCCCCGGTACCTACCCAGCTGAGCACTCGCCGCGCGGTCTCCATAGCCCCGGTACCTACCCAGCTGAGCACTCGCCACGCGGTCTCCATAGCCCCGGTACCTACCCAGCTGGCAGACACATCCACGCCGATGCACCTGCGGCTTTGATCCTACATTCTGCATTTAGCTGCTAAAACTTTTAAGCTTCCAGAATGAGGCCTGTGTTCAAAGCAAGGGGTTCTTTAATTGTGTCCTCAGGGTAAAGCACTAGGATTAGCAGCAGGTGCAGGGACAGACATATTAGCTGCTAATGCTACAGTGAATTGTTGACCCCGCCCCCTACCCCGCCCTCCCCCCCAGACCCTTCCTGCTGCTTCCGCCTCTGATGGAGTGGATGCGGGTGGCGATCGTCCACGCCGAGCATCGCCGCAGCCCATTGGTCGACAGTGATGACGTCAGGCAGACGGCCAGGCAGCTTCTCCCAGGGCTGGACTGCGAGCCTCGGCAGCTGAAGTATGTACTGAAGAGACACCACTTCTAGTCAGGAACACCTAGAGCAGTTTAAGAAGGATTTTTAACAGCAGTTTGGCAGCCTTTTCTTACCAGGTCTGTGTAGAAAGCTACGATGGCAGATCAGTGAAACATGCACCTTATTACCAACTAGATAGATGGCCACTAATATGAAAGGTTTTTTAGGATGTTGAGGCTTGGTTTTGTAGATTAACCAAGAGACACAGTGACTGTTATGACTGTGATATGAAACACTCAGACTGGGAGATGAGATGCTCAGACTGGAGTCTTTCTATTTACAGATCCTGCTGTATCTGTAAACGCAACAGCTGGGCCGTGATAATGAACTGCTGTCCTTCCCCCTTTCCATCGCTTCCTCCTTCATCCTCTCGCTCCATCCATCTTTCTTTCGCTCTCTCCCTCATTCCCTCACTTCTTGCTTCCTCCCTAATTCTCTCACTCCCTCCCTCATTCCCTCACTCCTCACTCCCTCCCTCATTCTCTCGCTCCGTCCCTCCCTCATTCTCTCACTCCCTCGCTTCCTCCCAGGCCGGAGTGCTGCTTCAGCTCTTTCAAGCGCCTGGACGCCAAAGCCGCCACCGACAAGTTCCAGCTGGACCTGGGCTTCCGCATGCTGAACTGCGGCCGCACCGATCTCATCGGCCAGGCCATTTTGCTGCTGGGCCCCGATGGTGTCAATAGTATGGACGACCAGGTGTGGTTCACAGCCCCGGGTGGAGAGAAGGCACACAGAATGGGAAATACAACCCCACACATCTTCATCCAACATGTTGCTGTACAACACAAGCCAATCCTCTCTCTCCTCCACATGTAGGGCATGACCCCACTGATGTATGCCTGCTCAGCGGGGGACGAGGCCCTGGTGCAGATGCTGATCGACGCTGGAGCAAACCTGGACATGGCAGTAAATATCCACACCTTCTGTAGTCTGTAGCCATCAGAGCGACTGTGTGCTTTCAGGCTGATATCACAACAAACACAGCAATCAGCGATGGTCCCGGGGCCGTCCCACTCGCATCGTTGACCTTGCCCCCCCCCCCAGGTCCCCGGCTGCTCCCCCAGGCACCCCTCCGTCCACCCCGACAGCCGGCACTGGGCCGCCCTCACCTTCGCAGTGCTGCATGGGCACATCTCGGTAGTGCAGGTGAGACGGGAGCTGAGGCAGGAACCCGGGGAAGCTAGGACCCAGGGGGGTCCCTCTGCTTAATCTGAAGAGGCCTGCCCTCAGTTTGGTGTAGTTTGATCCATTTACAGATGTTTCCTTTTGTCTTCAGCTCCTGTTAGACGCTGGTGCCAACGTTGAAGGTGCTGCTGTCAGGAACGGACAGGAGAGTTGCGCCGAAACTCCTCTACAGCTGGCCTCGGCAGCTGGTGAGTGAGACATGCCGCCCCCTAGTGGCTGGGCTGTCGTAGTGCAATCCAGACGCTTCACTGAGCGTACCGCTATAATTTTGCACGGTGGTTCTCTCGCTGGTTTCTTGTGCACTCCTTTCATGGCGGCTTTCTGTTTTGGCTCCTCTGCAAGAGGTCGCATCACTTGAAGTAATAATAATAATTAGCCAAATTAAGCGCTGGAGCACTTGGGAAGCGGAAAACGCAGAGACCCACCCGGATGGAGCTGTGGAACAGCTGAGCCTGGCATTCTGTACCAGTAGAACCGAAACCAGGCCCGCTTGCATCCTGAATCCACATTCCTGAAAACTTGTGAATCCCCCCCAAAAAAAAATACATGCAAAATCCTCGCTGCAGGTATCAGACTCGCGGCTGGCAGCCAGCTGGGGCTCTGAGTCAGGGCCTGTTTGCCCCCCACCGTACAGGTAACTATGAGATGGTGAGCTTGCTGCTGGCACGGGGGGCGGACCCCCTACTGAGGGTGCGGGATGGCACTGCCCTGACGTCGTCGCTGTATGAGGACATGAACTGCTTCAGCCACGCTGCAGCACACGGGCACAGGTGAGGGGGTGGTGGTGTGTGGGGGAGGGGGGCACCAGGCCCCATTTCAGGCAGGTGTACGCATTAACCTGGAGGCCAATGTCCTAATAGCTACATTTGTACCCAACTGTTTCTGGCGGTGGTCACAGAAACGTCCTGAGGAAGCTGCTGACTCAGCCCCAGCAAGCCAAAGATGACGTCCTGTCCCTGGAGGAAATCCTGGCCGAGGGGGTGGAGGCCGAGGCGGGCAGGGAAGGGGGCTGGCCCAAGGGATGTCCCCCGCTGAGCCCCAGCTGCCTGGCTGACGTAGGGACCACGGGGCTCTGCAAGGCTCGCATGAAGGCCCTGCAGGAGGCGACCTACTACAGCTCCGAGCACGGCTATCTGGACGTCACCATGGAGCTGAGGTCACTGGGTAAGCTGCTGTCACGGCGACGCCTCAATTTGGGGGGTATTACTAAATAGAGCAGTACTCACCCCTACTGAGAGAACTGCTTATTAAAGAAAGCGTGGGGGGGAGGTCAAAACAAGGGCATTTTCTAAGAACAGGAAGTCCAGAGTGATCAGTCAAATCCACCCAAATAAATGAGTTCTTTATAAGGGGGGTGGGTGGACCCTCAGTCTTGCAGCTTAGTGGGTAATTTGGGTTAGTCTGACATGTCAAGAGAATAAGGCTGAGCATTGACGTTGCGCCACCCTACAGGCGTGTCGTGGAAGCTGCATGTCTGGTTGGAGTCCCTCCGTAGCGCCCAGCTGCAGTCCAGGGCCGGCGTCACCCTCACACTTTTGAGAGAGTTCACCACCATTCGGGAGGAGGAGTACTCTGAGGAGCTTGTCTGTGTTGGTCTGCCCCTCCTATTCTCCATCCTCAAAACCAGCAAGGTGAGCAGGAGCACAATGCACGTTCTGCGGGTCACCAGCAGGGGGCGACGTGTCAATCCAGCCATTTTTAAACACCACCATAAGAGCACAGACTTAAATAACACAAAATGTCCCCCCTCAAATTCCAGAATGAGGCGATAAATCACCAGGTGGGCTCCATCCTTAGTCACTGTTACGGCTCTGAACCCCTGCCAGCCATCCCCGAGCTGAAGGTGGCGCTCTCAGCGCAGTTGGGTAAGGGAGCCTCCCACTCCAGCCTTACTTGAGGGATCTAGCTACTCCAGTCAGTAGATCTTGTCTTTAATGCAAACGTTTGACTCCTCTCAACCAACCACCCAGATCCCCACTTCCTGAACAACAAGGACATGTCAGATGTGACCTTCCTGGTGGAAGGGAGGCCTTTCTACGGCCACAGGGTCCTGCTAATAACAGCCTCTGAAAGGTGAGCCATGCTTGTAGAGATTTACACCAGTGAAGATCACAATTCCCTTCCCTCCATTAAAACGCCACCCGTGGCCTCCCCATGTCCGCTCAGGTTCCGGACCCTGCTGGGATCCTGCAAACCGGAGTGCTCCAAGGATGTGGAAATCTCCGACATTAAGTACAGCACCTTCCAGGTAAGCCAGTCGTCACGAGAAGCAGCTTCCTGTGCAGGTGTACTTTGCATATACGGGTCTGTGGTTTTGCTCTGAATCGCTGTTGCCAGTTCCTTTTCAATGGCTGTCACCCCTTAAGTACTGGCAAAAACATACTCAAAAAAATAAATTAAATTCTCTTAAATAGGTATTCCTATTCAGTGAAAGGAACCAAAAATGAATCAGCAGCGATCAGGAAATACACAAGAGGATTTACGCAAACAAACACTGGGGGCTTTTCATTAGTAACATATGTGACTCAGTTACACAATGTAAGCAGCAAATCCTGTGGCTACAGCTGGAGGATGTTAAAGATGTTGGGAGGGTGGGCACTGCCTTACAGTTACTGCCGTAATGTTCAACATGCACGTAACTACAGAAAGAGGCAGTATCCTCAGTGCTGGCTTCAGTGTCATGCTCTGCTGATATGGCCTTAGGGCAGTGTTTCCCAATCCGGTCCTAGGGGACCCACAGCCGGTTGTCATTTTTGCTCCCACCCAGCTCCCTGCCAAACAGTCCACTGAGCTGGGAGGGTGAAAAAACGTGGACCATTTGTCAGTTCCCGAGGACCGGATTTCTGGCCATTACAGTCAGTCGATCTGGTCAAATAGATTGGGATTTAGTCATTGGTGGGGTCTTCTATGCATGCATCCATAGGCGATTTTACCGGGGGTGCAACTGTACCCCCTATGGATCAGATGAAAATGCTATTAAAACACATTAAACTCAATAAAATACATTCATGTTTTTGAAGTTATGTTTGAAAATGTGGCTTGTGTTAGTCATATCATTGTGTAATAGTAATTTATTCTAAAAGTTATACATTATTATTTTTATTTTTTTTAACAAATGTTTTTCTCTGGATGAATGACTGGTCAGGCCCTTTGACCTAGCACCCCCTGGGAGAAAAGCACACAGTCGCCTATGCATGCATCTCCTTGAGCACTGGAAACACTGCAGTCCCTAATGCCTGTTTGTTTTAGATGATGATGTCTTACCTGTACTGTGGAAGTGCTCATGCCATGCAGGCCTCTGTGGCTGACATTCTGGAGGTGAGAAGGTCCCAATCCTTGCGTTCCTCAGCCAGAAGTGTGATGTGCACCAGAGGTGGCAATTTCAGGTACAGAAAGTAAAAATCCAGACCAGGATTTTGTTTCAACCAACCAGCTGAGCGTAAAGAGTCACAGTCAAATAGTACTCAAGTGGTTGGTTGATTTTTACTTTCTGGACCTGAAATTGCCACCTCTGACTGTATGTGATTTAGCAGTTGATTTGGATCTTCCAAAGTTCAGCAGAGTTGCAGCTAACTAGTGGTAACTCACCTTTTGTAGTAGAAAGAGATAAGGATCCCAACACTCAGAAGAAGCAGGAGGGGAATCAATAGCTGTGCCAGAAATCTGGTGTCTACGATAAGACAGATGGAAAAAGTGTAACGCTACATCATTTTATCATCACATGCCAGACTCCAAAGTGGCCTACACAGCTTGAAGAAACTGAAGATGCCCTACCTTGTTTCTACAGCACGTGTTTAGTGATTGTTGTATTAGTGTGTTAGTGAGCTGTATGGATACCAGAGGCCTGTACTGTGCTACCTTAAATCCGACAAGTTACCCCGATAAGCCAGTAACCCTGCTTCGTAGTACAGGCCACAGGTCTTTACTTACTCTTTGTCCGGTAGTGCACGTGTACGCTTACGGTTTGAGGGTGAAGTGGCAGTCGTGTCATCAGAAGGCCCAAAACCCGCCTTAGTGTAAGCCTGCACCTGAAAGGTGTACTTGGTCCCATCCCGTAGGTTGTCGACAGTGACCTTCTTTATGTGCGAATCATTCAACTGTTCCCTAAAAACTGAGACCAAGCCAACAGAATGTTTACATTACAATGTGTTACTCAAAGACTCCTGTAACCCAGTGGATAAACTTGGCTGGGAATGACCCAAAACATCCACTAGTTTAACTGACCTGGTCAATCACATCCATTATGCACTCACTGGCCACTTTAATAGGAACACGTGTATACCTGCTTGTTCACACAAGTGGAGCAGCAGATCAGTGTGTAAAATCATGCAGATATGGGTCAAGAGCTTCAATAAATGGCCAGAACAAACATCGGAATGGGGAAAAAATGTGGTCCAAGTGACTGCGACCATGAGATGGTCGTTGGTGCTAGACAGGCTGGCTTGAGCATTTCAGAATCTGCTGCCCTGTCTCTAGAGTGTACATGCAATGGTAAATGCAAGGCACATGCAATGAGCAGCAGTTATGTGCGAATGGGCAGCTCAAGCTCAAGCTCAAGTTCAATGTGCTGAAGTCTCCCCAGTCAACTGAGCTGAACCCAACAGACCACCATTGGGATGTGGGTCCACAGGAGATTTGCATGAATGTGCGACTGACAGATCTGCAACAATTACGTGATGTAATCATGCCAACATAAACAAGAATATTTCCAGAATTTAAAGAATATGTTGCGGCCATTTTTCTTCACGGGAATTAAAGTAAAGGGAAAAGTAAATATGTGAATGCAAATAATAATAATTCAGATATGGTTAGTAAATAATGAACTTATTTCCTTGAAAGATCGGTTTAATTTACATAGCAGTTCTATATATGGTTTTGTTTGGAACAATAAAATAAACAAGGTTATACAAATATTGTCTGGTGGAAGTGCTTACAAAGTGATTACATACCCAGCCTTTCCATGACTTTTGTTTGGATTAAAACGAGCCTGTTCTGAGCACTAAAGGGATAGAGTCCTGAAAAAGTGGCCAGTGACTATAGTTCGGAATCTTTGATCTTTACCATCAGCGTTCTCTAAGACGAGGCTCATGTCAGCTCTGGTACTGCATGGAAAGCAGATGCAGAGATCTGTACCTTACGAAGGTATTTAGGTTTGTCTGTACTGACACCATTGTCAAACATCTGATCGTGAGCAGTCGCCTTGCACCCACCAAGCTGAGGGCTATCCGTTACGGTGACCGTGACTTGGTACCCTGTGATGAAACCAGGGTCAGTAGGGTCATCTTCATTGAATTCCCAACTTAACAAAGCAGAAGATGAACTAATATTGACAGGATTGAGTGTTGGTTTTCTTCTGGGCTCTGGGAGAGAAGAGATACAAGTGTTTTTTAAACCCCCTGGAAGTAGCTCAGGTCAGTCATGACCAGGTAACACTAATGTGATACGAATAAACTAATAGAGACCAATAAACAGCAGAGCATTTGCTAATTACTGTTCACAAATTAATTGAATTTAAATGATTTTGTCTAACATATATTTTATTTAAAGAAGCCTATGCTAATTTACTTTGACATCGTTACTTGTCTTTATCATATTTAAGTATTTTGCCAAATTCTCCCTCATGTTTTGGACTTGGAGCATCAGTGTCAGTTACTGACTCATAAACTGATTCGCCAGTGAGCACTGGAAATGTGCACAGCTGCCTCATAAACGCCTCATCTCAGCTGCGTTTTGCCGTTAATCATGACCTGAATGGAAGGGCTGAGCTGTGGAATTGAGCAACAGGCTCGAGTCTCCAACCTCTGGAGCTCTAAAATTACCCACGGCGGGTGTGGACCCCTCCCCCGCACTAGGGCTGCCACCTGTCCTGGATTTTCCAGAACCACCCCAGATTTTGGTCGTTTGTCTTGGTAAAAACTGATTTCATTCTGGGACGCAGAATGTTCCAGAACCTGAGCCTTTGTATTTGTACATTAATAACACTTTTACTCAATCAGAGCTATAGCTGATTAACAGAGAGAGACTATACTGTGTCTTTAGCCAATAAAACAATTTCATGACAAGACACGCTCTACAAACATAATCCATAGTCAGTGATGAATGGAGCCTCATGCGTTGGTGCCCCGTTGAAAGATTATGTTAGTAAAAAAAGAACTGAAGTAACATTGAAGGCAGTGAAACAGACAAGGAGGACAACAGAATATAAAAATCCAGCCAAAAAAAAGTCTTACATCATACAACAAAGAATGGGAACAGAGTGACCTTTCTGCTGTACCAGAGGATCAGTGTTCAGTTTGATTTGTACGTCTAGGTTTAGCGTAAAATATACAGTATGAAGGAAGTGGACACTTGACAACCACATGAAGAGCGAGAAACACAAATGCTGGATGCGTGAAAAAAGGAGAAGCCAAACAATCTCAGCTTTCATGAAAAAATAAGAGACGGGCATCTTAAGACTGGGATATGCAGATACGGCCAGCTTATGTTTAAAACAAAAGCAAACGGAAACACTAAAACAACCATCCTCTAACGAAATAAACTATTGCATTATAAAGTGAATAATCAACGTATTCAAAATACTGGGGGATTACACTGCCGTATACAGGCAGTCCCTGGATTAAGAAGGTTTGACTTACGGACAACTCGTACTTATGAACGGGCAGCCATAAAGCTTATTATATTAAAAAGTCAAGTTAAATACAATGGTTTGTAACAATGAACGTAAAGGCTACTTTGTGATGCGTGTGAAAATACTTCGCCGCCTCAGCGGTTCGTCGACTTGAGGCACAGCACAGTAACACATGTAGTTATTTTTATTATTACTGTATTATTACTATTTATATTATGTATTGCATTATTATTTTTCTGACTTACCTACAAATTCGACTTAAAGTCACGCATCGTGATTGTAGCCTGGGCACTGCCAGTTGTATTATGATTTCGCTATCGAACACACCTAACCTTTGGAACAGTGTTGCCATGTGTAATATCTTTGGTCAAAGACGGAGTCTCCAGGAATTTTACAAGACGGAGGTGCCATCCCGACCCCCCCACACACACCCACACTCACCCAACTCCTCTGCATAGCCTGTAATCTCCTCCACCAGAACATGTTCGTTTCCATGGCAGCCAAAGACGCGGAAGGTGTACCGGCACCCTGGCTCAAACCACTCTGTGAAAGCAGGGGTAGAAATGGGACTAACCCAGGCTGAAACGATAGGAGTTCACAGCTGTACCCCCATCTGGGTGGGACATCGGGGCTACAGAGGTCAGCCTAAGTTTATCGCATTACCTGCAGAAAGGGAGAGGTTGGTGGGCCCAACATGCACCTTGACCCAATTGACAACCTGGTTGGGTTCAGTTGACTTGGACCAGGCCACGGCGTAGCCACAGGTAGCCCAATCACAAGCTTCCCATGAC
This sequence comes from Mormyrops attenuatus, assembly GCA_026777985.1. NCBI lineage: Eukaryota > Metazoa > Chordata > Actinopteri > Osteoglossiformes > Mormyridae > Mormyrops > Mormyrops attenuatus. The sequence goes on from JAODKC010000021.1 coordinate 5,770,804, forward strand.
AGCTGGATGCCGTGCACGGGATGGCCGCTCACTCTCTTAGCCTTGGGAGAAATCACTGTTCAGATAAAAAACACAATCAGGCTGTAATACTTTTAGGAACCAAACTCCATCAATGGCATCAGATTATTTAAGGCTGACACGCTATCGCTGGAGAACCCCCCCCCAAGAACGTCATGGCAAGCCTGACAGTGCTTTTTCCTCACCACTCTCATTCCTAAATGAGGGGATGACGATGTATGACGGGTGTGAGGAGCCAGCTTCATTGATGGCTTTCACAGCAATGCTGCATGTGCTGAGGCTGATGTTGATACTGGTGTGATTTGTGTCTCGACCAGTTACAATTTGCTTTGAGTTCCCAAACTCAACTTCATACTCAGAAATGTCTGTTTTGCAGTTGCTGTTGTTGTAAATCTAAAATAAAAGCAGCAGAAAGAGAATCAGGAAACCTACAGACCTTCTTGGATGGTTCTATATTCCAGTGTCAATCCATGTGACTGAAGTTTTTGGCCAAAATTTTACCAGTTAGTGAAATTCATCAGGCAGACAAAACCCTGGGAAAATATCACATTTTTGCAACAGTATTGCTCAATAGCAGTATACAGTCTAGGCAGAAGGACACGAGGCATTTGGAAAGGAAAAAAAATCCTACTATCTTCCACATGACAGTAACACTGCGAGTACCACTGTACTGGTGTACAGTTCTCCATAGGTCCAGGCTCACAGATGGGGCTGTGTAAAACAGGGAAAAGTAGACTAAGAAGGCATGAAGTATACATTCACAAAGGCAACAACACAGTGAAGTGTGCACTACAGGAAGGCAAGGTGACCTGTGTAGCGTCACTGCGTTTACTACAGGCCAGTGTTTCCCAATCCCATCCTGGGGAGCCCGTAGACAGTCCACGTTTCTGCTCAGGCAGGGAGCTGGGAGGGAGCAAAAACGTGGACTGTCCGGAGGTCCCCAAGGACAAGGGGTTGGTAAACTCTGCTCTAGGTTATCTGATTTTAAGAAACTCATAAGTGTAAGGAATTGCTGCTGGTGTGTGTTTATGAAGTAAATTATTCCTTATTGTGTAAATTACATATTTAACTTATTTATGTTGCCAGGGTGGAAAGCTTGCTCAGCGGTTAGTACTGTTTCCTCACACCTCCAGGGTAAAAGGTTGAACCTGCCTCTACTCTCAGTTTGTGCAGTTTGCATGTTCTCCCCATGATGGATTTAGGCTACTTGGTGTCTCTTAATTGCCTATTATGTCCTGCAAAGGCCTGGGATCCTACTCAAGGTGGAACAGGCCCCAGGTGACCAGGATAAGTGGTTCATCAATAAAGGCTTCTTTATCAGTCATTAACCAATCACAGTCTTCATTGTATGACATCACCACATTGGTCCTTCCATTGAGTTGTAGTCGGTGTGTGACTCAGCAGGCTAAGCCTCTGTGTTTGTGATTGGAAGGTCGCTAGTTCAAACCTTGTTGTTATTATTATTAATATTATCCTGCTTAGATTGCTCTGTCCAGCCTTTGCAGGTGAGCGTCTTCCTAAGTTCTGTGTCTATGACCTGTCCCTTAACAAAAGGCATACACAATAAAATGGGCACTTCACAAATCTGTGCAACTTGATGCTTAACAGAAAACACTGGATTTATTTAATGTGGTGATGTCATTCAATGAAGACTGTGATTGGTTAATGAAGTGAAACACGAGCCCCTCCATTATTAACCCAGGGACACGTCAAACTCGGCAAAATCAGGACGTGCAGCAAACGTGTGGGTAACGCCTCCTGTCACTCACGTTCAGTGCGTGTTGTGAATCTCTGGGAGCTGGTCCACGGTCCAAACCCGTGGGCAGATCCGGCCAAAGAGCAGCGTACCTCGAATGTGTACTGCTCCAAGGGCTGCAAACTGCCCATTGTCACCTGGTAGCGGCTGCTGGTCAGCCCCTTTAATGTCTCCTATAGAAAAAATGGTTTCCACATACTGGAGATTATGGGATGAGTGAGAACAAGTCACGGCAGACCTGAAAAATGCCGCCTTGTTTCAGCAGAAGAACACAATCGCAACATGGGTCTTCAATTCAAGTTTATGTGATGAGCTCAGGGAAACTCACAGGTTCTCTAATGACAGGTAACAGTGACAGTCCTCCTTCTGTGGGGTGATGCCAGTTTCACTCACCTTCACGGTTAGGTTTCCATCCCCGGTTTTGACTTGGCAAGAGAGGTTGAACCTGGAGAAGTTCCCTTTCACAAAGAAGGACACGTTGGCATGGCGGGTAGCTGGCATAACTTCCAGAAGTTGGACTTTTGGCGATACTGAGAAAGAGAGCGTGGCATTATGACAGTGATTTCTCCCAAGGCTAAGAGAGTGAGCGGCCACCCTGTGCACGGCATCCAGCTGTCATGGGAAGCGTGTGATTGGGTTACCTGTGGGGTTACAAGGTCAAGACAGCAACATTATGAGTTGTAATGAGGGCTAGATAACTGTATCAAAGGCTCGTGTTCCTATTGTCTTGCCTCTTTCAGCCTTCTCCCTTTTGTCTAAGGCGTATGTTCACCCGTTTTCTTACTTTTTACCACTGTATTTGCAAACTTCATGGTGCTTTCGGGGGAAAGGTGGAGGTTCAGAGAATAAATGTTTAGTCAATAATATAACAAGTGAAGACTTACAAATGGGTTCTGTTCTGACAAATAGGCTGTACTTGAAAATGGACGTATTTCGGAATAGGATAGTCACACCGCCTTCTAGGTGTGAGAATGAGACTGGGAGATGCGTGTGAGGCCAGCATGGTCACACTGAACTTTCTCACGGCGACTATCAAATGCATACAGCGTGAATTAGGTAGTGTAGGTGCTGCTGGACACACTGCTGCCCCAAATGTATTTTTGACGACATTTACTTAATTTAAAGGAGCTGAATGGGTTATAAGCCAGGGACAGTCTGTATAACAAAATCATACTTTATGCTTAGTATTGCCACCAGTCTGGGGGGGGGTTCACCATGTAAAATATGTTGGATACAGTATGTGCCCTCCCCCAAATAATGAAATTATCTTTCACCCACATCACCACAGAGGAGGATGAGAAGAAAAAGAAGTTAAAGAGAAAGTTGTGCTTGTAAAATAAAAGATTTTGTTAAAAATCTGCTATAAGATTCATGTTTTTTTCTTTAGTCGGGCAGAAGGTCACTCAGCTCGGCCACATGCACATTTCAGTGTCAGAGCCACGCCGGACATCTCATTTATATTTCAAGATGGTGAGCAGAAGGAGAATATCGAGAATGTGCTAATATTATGCATTACTTGATCTAGTTTCTACTCTTGACCTATTCATATGTCTGCTAATTTAAAGGTGAAATCCAGGGTAGACCTTAAACCTTTTGGTCATGAGTCCCATACTGCAGATTAACCTCCATACTAACTTCTACTGTCTGAAGACCACAGTCAAGCTAAGATGCATCTGCAGGATCTGAAGCTTGGACTCCATCTCACCGATGTCAGTGATGAGGAAGCTGACGCTCTCACTCTCCTCTCCCAGACTGTTGGTCGCCCTCACCGTTATGTTGTACACCTTCATGTCTGGCACGGCTTGGAAGGTGCAGTGGTTGTACGTGCCCTGGGTTACTTTGGTGGTGAAGTTCCTACAAAACCCAAGGGAAGACAAATGGCATATACAAATTTAGTATGATTTTTACAACTAATGCAATTGTCATTTTCCAAAACTGAGTTTTTAACACTCCTTATATGCCTTCAGCTAGATGTCTGTACCAAAATGGTACACCACACTTTACTGCAGGATCTTGCTTACTCACATTATTTTTGGCATTATAGATGCATACTTGCACAAAAGAACACAGCTGAGTAGAGATGCACTTAAACTGAAAGAGTATAATTAAAGTAGTACTCCCTGTAAAATCAGGGTGTAATACTCCCTGTAAAATCAGGGTGTAGTACTCACTGTAAAATCAGGGTGTAGTACTCACTGTAAAATCAGCTGCAATATTTATTGTAAAATCAGGGTGTAGTCAAGACTGGTAGAGTAATATTCACTGTAAAAGAGTGTAATACTCACTAAAATCAGGCTGAATCTGAGACTGTGTGGGTGGTAGAGTTATACTCACTGTAAAGTCAGGATACAATGGTAGGTGAAGTTATAACGCAGGTAGAGGGGTCTGTCAGGGTCCCAGTAACATTTCACATACTCCATCTCGTGGGTCTCACATTTGATGTTTCTTGGTTTCTGGGGAGGGACTACATTAAGGGAGTAATATAATTATTACAATACAATTATCATTTTATTGCCCTTTGTGGCGGAATGCTTCAGTGCATTTGGACATAAACTGCAAAAGACGTAAAGCATTATAAAGTATTATGAAGTAATATAAAGTATGACCCAGGACACCGTGACTCTACACTGGATAAGTGACAATAGAACATGGATGGATATAAAAAAGAAAAACAAAAACTTTGTTCTTTCATGCAAGTGGTCCGAAATGCAATACTTACATGACACAAAGTTCAGAGTGTCTGTTGTTTGTGAATTGGAGTCCTCACACGAAGCAAGAATCCCAAATTCATTGGTGAGATTAAGGTTCTTCACAACCATTCCATAGACTCCCTTGTCAATTAAGCCACATGGATGGGAAGTATGCTTATAAGTGAAGCTTTTTATTTCTCTTCCTCTTGGAACAATACAACACAAATGACCGGAAGATCCCTCCTGAAGTACCTAGGCAACAAGGGATATTGTTAAACGTTACTACTACTATTACTGCTGCGACTGCCGTAATAATAATGATCATAGTCATACGGATACCTGTTCAAAAGGGAATATCTTAGGCTTGTCATCTGGCGCCTGTACACCTGCAGATTTAGAAGGAAGATGGCTGTGAGAAAAAACTTATCTTATCGCAACAACCTGAGGAGTGAAGCACGGCACAGATGATCACTTGTAACAGTGTTTGCCAACCCAGTCCTCAGGGACCCCCAGTCGATCTACTAACCCCGACCCTAACCCTGCCAGACAGTCCACATTTTTGTTCCTGGAAGCTGGGAGGAAGCTGTTCCACCGACTCCTCCCTCCAGTATTATAACCCAATCGGGTTGCAAATTTGAATAACTGACCGATGAAACAATAAAGCGTTCACTAAACTGAAAGCTAAATCTAACATCACTCTTGCGTTCTAACTGAAGGCTGCAAAGTGGTCACGGGGGATGTGGTTTAATGTCAGGCGCCTTGGTGTGCCGTAAGTGCCTCCACCAGACTGTTAATTTGATAGCTAGTGGTCTTGGGGGGGGGGGGGGGCTAGGTTGCACCCAGGCCCAGTAGCCGACACACGCCATGTACTCCGAGT
>JAODKC010000021.1:5791581-5808987 GCA_026777985.1 Mormyrops attenuatus
CCCCCCCCCGCCCCCCCCCCCCCCCCCCCCCCCCCCCGCCGGCCGCGGGGGCGGCGCCCCCCGCCCCCCCGCCCGCCCCCCCGCCCCCCCCCCCCCGCGGGGGGCGGGGGCGCCCGCCCCGGGCCAGTGGGGGTATCACATGCATGTCACAAGTGTGGGTGGGTTACCAGTACATGGGCTGGGGAACTCTTACCACACTTGGAGAACTTCCCCGTCAGCAGTTCCGAACAGTGAGAGGAAGTGTCTGTAGTCATGTGGGAGGGGGAGGGACATTGAAAGGTCTTACTTCAAGAGGGAAGATCCATTTCCGACATGCTCTCCAAAGTACGAGATGAGTGATCAGACATCCTTCACTTGACCCATTTCCACCCCAGGACCAACAGTCCCTGTTTATTTTTGAGGCTCACACCCTGAAGAAGTCCTCAAACAATCAGACTCCTTGTCATGGCAAATTAAAACCGGTCCATTAAGGGTTCCCCATTGGCCTACATAAAATATGAAGTTGACTTTACTCTGAGTCACCAAACGCTCCATTCTCCAATGCCCACAGACGTATACTTCATGAAGCGGCATCAGCTCATCGTGCACCACAGACTGTGGCCTCCACACCCGCAGCTATTCAAGCAAAGATACAAGGGTTCCACTTGTTCCTAACCGACAGCTGAACGGCCGCCAGCTGGAACGCACTTCTGGCTACAGAGACAGCAGCACGATAACAGGAGGGCGTGAACCTCTCCCCGTGGCTTCATTTTTACAAACCAGAGGCATCTTCACCTTCTGTGGCTCATTGAGGCACCGCTGACTTCCACTCACCTCCTCAGTCGAACACTACACAAGTCAACCTAATCTGTCTTAAGCACCTTAATCAATCACGCATAAACAAACTCTTACAGTGCATTTTGATATTGGTGAAACCACTCGAAATAGCATTTATTTATTTATTTATTCTTAAGGCAAATTTATGAGCTCCACCCTGCTTCAGATGTGAACTCTGTAGAATCAAGCTGCTGATAATGTTTTGCTGATTACAGCAGTGAGCAACTGTGGGCTGGTTTCACGCAAGATCTCACTGTATCCCATTAGGAGGTGTTCGAAGATGACACTGACATCCAAAACTCTCAGCAGTATAAGCAAAGCGCATCTGAAAATAATATCTTCGCTATGCTGGTAACCTGTGCATCATTTCCGAATAAAAAAGAAAAAACAGCCAAATATTCCTCAAGTCACACCACCGTCCGATCTCATGCATCTTTCAATACAGACACTAAAAGTAAGAAGCAAAATCTGATGATTGGCTGCTAGACTGTTGTGTTCTCCATGTGACTCCAGACTAGGGTCCACCAAGCAGTTCATGGCAAGCTGGACAGCGTGAGATGAGGTGTATGGCATGTGAGTGGGGTGGGCTGGAGACTCAACCAAGCTTTGTGATAAGTGGTGTGGAGGACACATCTAGATGGAAGGTGAGAGTCTACCTGCTGCCTAAGACTTCCTGATATCAGCCCCTGTGTGACAGGTAATTCAGCATCTCACTGGCATACCTGTCTTTGGGCAAATACCAAAGGTACATCAAGCGACAAGAAAAACAATCTCTCAAGTGCGAGTTATCGCAGCTTTGTTATACATCGAGCTGCTTTGAGCGCTCCAGCTTGGCATGCTGTGATCTTCCTCTCTGGTCAGTACATGTAGATCTGAAGCGGTGCCAGTGGCCTGTCTTGCCAGCAGAGGGGGCTAATACCAGGAAGTGAAGCAGTACCAGGAACTGATACAGTGATACATGAACAAGGACATGCCAGGGAACATGTGTGTTTGGGGGGAGGGGGAGGGGTCCTCGTTCTCTCAGTTTTCTCTCTTCTTCCCTGCCAGTCTCCCTCATGGTAGCCCATGCGTGTCCCAGTTGCTTCAGAAAAGTGGATGCTTGAATGAAAAAATCCCTCGATTGGCCAGTTTTTTTTTTTTTTTTTCTTTTTCTGGAAGATATTCTGATCCTGAGAGCAAATGGGTTCTAGAACAAATGCCATGTTTGGGACACGGGTGCAGCCATTTTTCATGCCGTTTCAACCCTGACTTATTTTTGTTGAAAATATATCACTTTAAGCCTGTGTGAGTCAAACCCAGGATAAGGGTGTCCTGTCATTTTGACTGCAATCAAGGTCACCGCACCTAGAATCTACCCAATGGTGGGTCAGGGGTGACGGGCCACGTGGGGTGGGGGCAGGGTGCAGGGCGGGGGGGGAACTGCCTCTAGAAGGGAGGCCGGCAGTGCAGTGCGGTGCTGGGCTGAGCGTTGAACATGGCGGAGGGCAGAGGCTGGTGTGCGCCATGCATGCGGAGGATGCCGTGACGAATGCCAGCCGGGCCCTACTCACCAGAGAGTTGCTGGACTCCTGGCTGGTCATGTGTGCTCAACAGCTGCGCCTGGATTGTCTCCACCACCCGCTTGAAACGCCGGCTGGGCCCTGCCGTAAAGGGGCCCCAGGTCAGAGAACACCACAGATTGAATTATTTACTTTCAAATACTTTTGCATTCTATGAACACTATTTATACACAGGGGCATCACAAACAGATGAAAAATTAGGACAATTCCAAGGGGTCCTTAGTGACAGGGGCCAGACTGGACTAGATTGGGGGCCCATATGGTTTTATGGGGCCCAAAATCTAGTGGTACCCCTGTGAACAAGAAAGTAACTAAGGGGGGGGGGGCATGAAAACAGATGTTTGATAACTTTATTCACTCACTCCCTCATCCCATATTTTTCTTGAATGTTCTTCTTGGGATTTCCCTGTCACACCCTAAAAGGACTCACAGCAGTAGTAATGACTGTGCCCAGATCAGGCCGAAATGATAGGGCATTGGAGACCAAAGTACTGTTATTTGGCACAGCAGGGTCAGAGTAGCATGTGATTTTGAAGGAAAACACCCCCCCATGATTCTCTTCAAATTTAACCCTATAAAGCCAACCTTTTAAACATAAATCTGGATAAAGTGTCAGGAGGGTTGAAAGTGATGCAATTTCGGTTCAGAACCACGGACAGCAGCCAGCACGGCAGCATTTACCCCATCACCCTTTGTATACCCGCCTATCTCTCACACATTCTCCTTTTTGTTTTTGTTACCTCTCTGCCTCCTTTTTCACCCTCCCTCCAGCATTTGCGACACCCCATTGAACAGGTGTGATTGGACAGGGTGTGCATGACGTCGCCATGGTTACCTGAAAGAAGTGTGAAAGTGACTGAGTAAATGCCGTTCTCCTTCTGCGCCCCGCTGCCCTCGGTGTAGGTGATGTCCACCTGGAACTTCACGGGCTTCTGAAATACGGTGGGCCCGGCAGTGGACTTGTACTCAGCCCGGAAACTCGTTTGCGAGATCACGCTGTGGCTCAGGCTGGGGATCTGAGGACGGGAAGATGGAGGGTACAGTTGTCATTAATGTGCATCTCGTCAAAAGAGGGAGAACCCAAACACAGGAGAGCAGTTATTGTCCTCTTGGGAAATGTAATTAAAACAAGTGAACACACGTGCAACTGTCACGGACTAAACTGCGACAGAAGCCATTAAATCGACTCTGTGAGGCAGCTCTAGGAAGTGCAGGGGTCTCTACTTCATAAGATGGAGGTAATGGAACTCCTTTCCACCTCCATGACATGACAGCTTAAACCCTGGGATATATATTTCTCTGAGAAAGGCTTTGGATTTACCCGATCCTGACCTGCTAATTTAACAGCTTCACACAAAAGCTCAAAGGTAAACCTGGAGGCAGACGTTCTTCCAGGGAAGGCGTCTACTCACACCTCACAGAGCTGCTCCTGGAAGTTCGACCAAAAACAGCCCGGCGTAGGCAAGTCTTCAATGAGCACTGATCAGAACAGAGCATATGTATGCTAATGATCGGCGCCAGGTGCTGATTTCTCCATTGACTGAGAGCGCAATCGGTCACACGCAGGGAAGGTGGAGACACTATGGAGCGGACGTCCTCAAAACCATGGCTGGAATGCTGATGGAACGAAGGGAACGGCAGCTTCTGAAAAGGGATTGGGGAGAGGGACTGGCTGATGTACGGGGCTTACTGAGAGAAAGGCGTGCACGATGTCGGCTTTGATGGAGCTCAGCGGCTTGTCCTTGATGACCACGAAGATCTGCTCCTCCTTTTCCAAGTTGATAAAGTTACCAAACCAGGATTTTTTGGCAAGTCTGCAAGGAGGTAAACACAACATACCCATCTCAGCGCTGCTCTTACAACACAGCACCTCAAACACCACCAATGGAGATCAGCCCCCAAAGCACCGCATGGCTGTCACCCCGAAGCAAGGAGACATTGGACACATCTCCTGTGAAGACAACCTTCTATTCCCTCAGCCAGAGAACACCCAGGGTTCATAAACATACAACTTATGACTCAAAAGGAAACTGACAAAAGAAAATCATCTGTACACCACAGCAATATCCAAATGAAATGTAAAGGTGAGACATAACATTAAACAACATATTAAAAAATGATAAAGGGCATTGTAACAGATATTTTGACTTGGAATAAGTATTGAAAAATTTAAAAGAAAACTATACTTTTCACTCCGGTTTTCCCCCTAGTTGTTTTTGAATTAAGGCTGCAAAAAAGAAATGAGATTTTTTTAAACCATTTTCTACTGCCAAAAAAAAAGATCAAAACGGCATCATATGTTCTAAAATTGACACAAAAGCAATTTGAGGCTTTGAAAAGTGATTTATGGGCAGTAATGTAAAACAGACATGGTTCAGACCATGGCGGATGGATCTGAGCCCCGCTAGTATGAGGAGAGAAAAGTCAGATTCTGAGCATTCGCCACAGGAAAAGATGCAGCGTTTGATGGTGGGAAGTTTCTGACACTTTGCTTCGCTGCTGTGCTGAACGATGCCAGGTGCGGCAGCAGGTGCAATCACGCCCCCTGCAGTGTGGGACGAGGAATGAAGATCAGCTGGGTACTAAACACTAGTGTTCTGGTAAAGTAACCGCCTTAGTGGCAGAGTGGGAATTAAAGATTAAAGATGCCTTTGAACTAGGACTCCCATGTTACAACACAAATGAACCTGAGATGTTCTGGACCCCGTGTGGACTATCTTGGTAAGTAAGAACAATGCCTCAGGGGAGCATAAGGTCCCAGACATCTCTCAAGAAAGTAACAAAAACCATTACTCTCAGCACAACGGAGTCGAACAAAAACACTGAAATGCTCAGAGACCAGATCTCCCTTCTGAAGGATCCTAATTGAACGCATGTGCATGTAAGCCTGTGTATGCAAGTTTATATGCGTGTATGCCATAGTGCAGCTGCTGGCACTGTGCTCCGTAGGGTACATGTGTGAAGACTGGAGGATGAATATTTGCAAGTGTTTACATCACCCTGTAAACACAGCCCCATAAAATGAATTCCATCACATTTCATTGAATTAAACAGAAGCACCACCAGAGCTTTCATTTCAAAGCCAGTGTCAAAGACAAACATTTTTAAATGATGTTGAAATTGCTCTATTATCGTGTTTCGATCGGTCGTGCTTAGGTGATTTTTTTCAGTCTGACGTTTGCACTGGGAGCGGAACATCGTTTGTGTGAAGAAGTAGGTCATACAATTGCACTGCAAAATAGCTAATGAAACATCAATGAATAGAGTACTGTATGAAGGGAGTACAACTCACTCTGGGGAAGACTCTGGTGTGAGGCTGGACATCTCCTCTTGTGTGGGAACTGCAAGGGAAACTGGGTCAGGGGTCACTCAGATCAAAATCTGTTACAATCTCCAACATTCAGGTTCAGTTTTGTATATAAATCCATCTGTCATTGTTCCTCATTGCAAATTCAGGCTGGAAGACCCTTTGTCAGAAAATCATCTGAACTTAAAGTGTGCAAAAGGAGATCCGTCAGAAGATCAGGTCAGGTTCTTTCTTATACATAAACAAAAATAGCTCAATTTAAAGGCTAATAAAATTAAAACAAGGCACTGGGGGTTTTGTGCAATAGCAGGCCCTCTAGAATACATATACAGAAACAATGTATGTCTGCACAATCTAAGAAATTTTAATGTATCCCGGATAAAAGGACTTCAACATCATCTAATTAGTCAGAACCCTCAGATAGTAATATCTGATCAGCCCAAAGGTTATCAGGCGAGAGTTTGACGCCCATCCCAGTGACTTGACCTTGCTCATGAGAAGCAGGATTAGAGCTGTTGCTGGAGTTAGATCTGTACCAGGGGGCTGACTGATATTACTTGAACGGTCAATTAGGAGATTAGGTTAGATTAGACAGACCAGTGTGTCAAGCCATAGAGGACAAACTGGGCACCTACTTCTGGCTCATGTCCGCCTCTATGCTACTGAGCTCATGCAAAGTTGCCTGTCTGTGGTGGTTTGGCAAACGGAGGGTAAGACCTAGGACTGCAGGGCGGCAGTATACTAATACGATCCAGTTCTCTATTGTTCTTATCATCCATCACCAAGGTCCTTGCAGCAAGGCCAGCTGAAAGCTTTAGTAATACGTACGTGTGGAGAGAACTCCATGAGAAGAGTATATGGTGTGGGAGTACCTTGCAGTTTCCTGCGGTGGAAGCGTGGCGATCCCAGGAAGCTGTTTTTGATGGAGTTGAGGCGAGTCCTCCAGGGCATCCCACCAATGGAGGGGCTGGGGGGAGGTGTGGGACTGGGGGTGCCGGCTGGACTCTCCTTTGGAGTGTGCACTGGCGTCCCTTTGGGAGTGGGAAGAGGGCTTCCCCGAGGGGAGGGGTGAGGGGTCACCTGTATGATGGGGATAGATTTTGGGCTGCGGTCAGTCCCAAGCATGGGCTGGACATGGCGTAGTCGAATGGGAGGCACAGGGCTGGCCTGCATGAAGGGCTCTGACAGCTGGGGGGGCATTGGCCGGGAGGGCCAGAATGCCTGGGTGCTGCTGGGGATACAGGGAGGAAGTGGCTGGAATGGTGAGACAGGTTCAGATTTGCTGGCAGAGGGAGTGGTGACCGCGTTCGTCAAAGGATTGGACCGGGTAGACTGCAAGGGTTTTTCAGCCACCTTGGGCTTGGCAGGGAGGGTCTGCGTCCTGGAATTGGATGCGGGGGGCATGGCAATTACTTGGGCGGAGTCAATAGTGAGGGCGTCACCCTGTTCAAGGCAGGGCTCTGGGGACTGAATGGGACTATTGTCTGGGGACAAGTAATGGTCAGGTGACTGGGGAGACACAAAACACTTCCTAACAGGCTGAGGCAGGGTAACACACCCAACGGCATGCAGACGGGGAGCGGCAGAGGATCGAGGAACACAGTGGGGAGGCAGCGACGAGGCCCCGAGGGGAAAAAAGGGAGGAAAGAGGATGGTGGGACATTAAGGCACAGGAGCACAAAGCAGGAGTGACGGGAGTGCAGAAAGAGAGAGAGACAGAGGAGAAGAACGTGCATTTAGCCAAACCAGAGGCAACCAGAGACATCAGAAGATCACAAAATCACCGCAGTTCAAGATGCAAGACAGAGAAAATGCAAAAACAAAGACACAAACACGTAAACGAAACGTCTTTTTCCTTTAGCTGGAGTACACCGCCAGTGGGAGCCAGGCAAGCGGGTCACAAACAGGAAGTGACAACACAAGTGACCGGGGAGATGAGGACACGGAGGCGCAGCACTGGAAACAAGCCCCACTCATAGAGGGTACGCCAGATACTCTGTCTCCCCCCCCCAGCTTGTTACTGGGGTCGGATTGTGCTGTTGTGACCCGCAGTAACGCTGGAAAATAACCCTCACCAAAGATCAATAAATACAGTCATATCTTAATTTAAAAATCCTTCAGTCCAATAAAAAGTCCTGCATCGTACTTACTGGGTTTCTGTACTTTTGTTTTGGCTGCTTTCAACCAATGAAAGAAGCCCAGCTGGTTATGTATGCTTTTGCCGGTGCTACTTCTTTAAGTTGGTGAGTGGGTAGGAATTCCGCATTCACAGCTGGAGAGCGCCATATTGTGGGGGAGTCTGCCGCGGGGCGGAAACCAGTAAGCCCTCCCAAACAAGCACAATCCCTCAGCGTAATCGGCAAAGTGGGATTTTCTGCAGCGTTCCCTAAGCTGGATTCCCTTCCATCTCACCAGCCAGAGCGGAAAGCATGCCTTTCTCCGGACAGAAGAGTTTAAATGCACAGACTTTGTGCTCCTTCGCTTCTCTGAGGCACTTTGTAATCCTGTAAGAATGCTCCAGCAAGCTGGTCACAGCAAGCCACACAAATCAAAACAAGGCAACGAGTGTGATTCCCGATAGCTGAAGTTTAACCTAATACAGGGCAGCTGGTGATAACTTTATAAAACTTATCATGATGAGTTCAACTTATCATGATGTCAACCTTTGAGCTAGACAGGAGCTGGTAAAATATTAAGATAGAACATGGGTAAGGAAAAGTAATAAATGGATAAATAAAAAGCTGATGTCAATTTGTATAATCTCACCATAGCCAGCAAATCAGTCAGGATATGTGGTATTAATGAATTAAGCACTTTTCTCTGGTTTAAAGCAAAACAGAGATAATCACAGGTTCTGCAGCAGTGTTAAGCTGTGTTTTGCTTTTGATCAGCAGCTGAGCCTCTTGCAAAGGCTGGTAACGCATGGGCTGGGAGGCTTACTTACCCGGGGACTAGTGAGGGGACTGGTGGACAGGCCCGAGGAGGCTCCACTGATGGACCGTGACCTGTAACAGCAGGTGTGGGGGGTGGAGGGGGAGACAGTAGCACAGAAATGGAGCCCGTTAGGAGGGGTGGATGGGCATCATGGACAGCAGTGCAGTCGAGAGATAAGTCAAGGCGACAGCAGTGGGCTGGTGGGGGCGGGGGGGCAGTAGGTGGAGGTCTCTGGGATGCAGGGCATGCCTATAGGTCACACCTCCTCACTCCACACACACACCCAGAGATGCTCATCAAAACAGCAGCTAATCTCAGAGTTCAGATGGCTACCTAACGACAAGCCCATTTATCCTTGAGCTTGCAGGGTAAGGGGGGCAATGGCAGCTGTCCGTAATAAAACAATAATGGGGGGGGGGGGGGGGGTCGATAAACGCAGAGTGCCACCTAGATTTAGGAAACAAACCATCACTTTGACAATCCCTCTTCATCAAATAGTAAGTGTTTTTTTTTTTCTTCTTTTTCCCTCTGCGGAACCATCCAGAAGCTCCATTTGGAGGACAGCACCCCCCACCCATGCTGTCAGTCTGCGACATAAAAAACTCCCCACAGGTCAAAGTATGGTGACGGTAAAGCCGCGGCGGAAGCCACTTTGACACCGGGCCGGACGGCTCCGAATGAGCTTGCTAGCAGATTTTCGGTGCTGACTCAGGGGTGAGGATCTCGCCAGAAGGACAGAAAGGAGGCCGCGCGAGGATCTGACTGTGAGAGGTAAAGAGCACCACCCACGGTCCCTCTGGCAAGATCTCTCTTGGCGAAGACAATCTGAGACCTTCTCCTTGGGTCCTAACCGATATTTATGAATAAATTAGTTTCTCCCATAGAAGCGCTCACCCGCTAGTGAGTTACTAGGAATGATTCAAATCAGATATGTAAGAACTGCCTCATGAAGCTGAACTCTAATAAACCAGGATAATACAAACTCAGATTTCACGATCTTCTAATCTTCCAAACAAGACTTTAATAAGTCCGGCAAACATCAACAGACGACAGGCATACCAGTTCCACCTATCACCAATATTTACCTATGAATGAGTCAGTTTTATTTTTATACTTCGGAGCTGTTTGAAATCAGACTATTGTGCCAACTTCATATCTGTTTCTGTAGCAACAAAACATTTTCTAGCCAAATGCAGATGCTTGTCACATGTTGGCTGTATCTGGATATCCCCGGTGTGACGCCTAAGAGGACCGTGTGATTCAGGGCTGTTAAAGGTACTTTCTCAATGATGGTCACGTGCGCCAGCTGACACAGCAGTAGTTTCTCTCTAATTCAGGAAGTGATCCCGCCTTTCTCCCTCCTCTGAGCATGAGGCTACCCGTGGATCAATGAAGTTCTCATGCAGGCCATTGGCAGCACCTGCAACAGGAAGAGGTGGGCCTCAGGGACGGATCAGGTGCAGCTTGGGTGGGAGGCTACATGACAAGGGGGACCATCTGTGTGCATCTCTCTGGTTACGTGATACGGGCCGTCATAAAGGGGGGAAGTTACGATGATCTCAAGGGCCCCTGAGTGTAAAAAATTGCAACATAATTGGATTGGTGTGGGTCGGGGGTCCAATATGATATGGTTTTATGGAGGACAAAATCTCTAACAGCGTCGCTGTGTGGTGGAACACAGACAACACTAACGAAGGGGGCTAAACACACTGGGACGGGGAAACGAGAGAAATATGACTGTAAAAGTGTGAGTGAGTAGGTCTGGAAGGCAGCATCTGTATAATTGTCAGCAGTCATATCTTAATATTTCTTAACAAACTCTAACACTTCCTCATTTTTCATTCACATTTCATTAACCTTTCTTGTTTCTTTATGTAACCCCCCTAGAATTTCCCCCTAGACAGGCCCCCGTGAATCACAGCGGTTTGGTGCTTCTAATCAGGTTTCCTGGCTTAATTACCCATGAACGCACTGGTTTTTTTGTTAAATAGAAAATTGAACCAGTAAATCATATTTAAATATACCACCATGCATATTTACATGGCTCTAGCAAAACAACTCAGCCATGCTCTGCTCCATTATGGTTCTTAACAAAGGAAAATGGCTCTCCAGCTCCTGACAGCCAGGAGTGGAAACAATAGGCCTGTTCACCACTCCTCATGCAGAAATCCAGCAGAATACAGTGCGGGACATCCACCGAGGGAACGCTGTATAGCCAGCTCACTTCAGCCGCTATCAGCTACTGCTATTACCCATTGTGATCAAAGGGGTGATCAGTCAGAATATTAACTGTTCCAAATATCTGTTCAGTATTAACTTCAAAAAGCTCCACAAAATAATGACGATCTCACAAAACCTATCAAAAGGGGCAGGAAACAGAGACTGGAGGCTTGAATATTTAATATTATACTTACACACTTAAAGGCGTATCACAATATGTATATAACATGAAGGAACAGCCGCTCTACACCTGTTAACCCATGCCTTTCCAGTAATGGGGCTACAGCTATGAGATTAAAAACTACATCCTGCTAAGTGGATGGCATTCTGAGGGCCTAGCGTAAAGGACTGCCCCATGCCAGACACAGAACAGAAGCAGGTTCTACTGCCACATGTCAGTCAAGCAAAGGGGTGGGTGGAGACACATGTACTGGGATCAAATGAAAAAAGAGGAAAACCGAACATAAAACATTTAAAGCACAATATGAGCAAAGCAGAACGGGGGGAGCACAAATTCTTTGATAATATGTAGTATAAAGATGCAGGGGATCTTTTCCTAGACACACCTCTAAAAAGGACACGGCTGGGTCAACCCAACACGTATAGGATAAATAGACAATTTGCCAATAAAGAATATATAAACTTGATCCCTTCGATCTATGATTCTTCATTTCCATCACTGATTTTTCTCTTGATAAGAGTGCCTGATTCGGTTTACCATTGGATATAATTTGCTATATTCTTCAGACACTTCTGCAAAAATTTCAAAACTTGCTCCCAGGACATGAGGTCTGCGACAAAAAGGTCTTTGAGAAGATGACCGGATGGACACGGAGAGCCCTGATAGACACAGCAAAGACAAACAAACGAGTGGAAGGAAATGTACAGAATGAAAGAGAACTGAAAAAAACAAGGAGGGATTAACCTATAACTGGGAACTGTCATGAGACGAGACAGAATACTTCATACGGAAAGAGAAAGGCGAGGGGAGGAAGATGAGATGCTTTTGATGTGCAGGGAGACGGCCAGGGGGGACACAATGTCTCCAAAACTGAAGGGACTTCTCACTGCAGTATCCATTCACCTCCAGGAGAATCCTCCCCCAGGGAATCCAATATGCAGTGGAGCTGGAGTCCTACTCATACAGACCATCAGACCCTCCTCCAGAACACACGGGGAAACTTCAGGCTCCCTCGGAAGCCCCAATAGTACCGCCAATCCAAGAGACATCCGGTTGGTAAACTCCTGTTTCCAGTGCCGTTGTTAAAGTTTT
Source organism: Mormyrops attenuatus (assembly GCA_026777985.1). Taxonomy (NCBI): domain Eukaryota; kingdom Metazoa; phylum Chordata; class Actinopteri; order Osteoglossiformes; family Mormyridae; genus Mormyrops; species Mormyrops attenuatus. The sequence continues at coordinate 5,803,691 of JAODKC010000021.1, forward strand.
TAGGATAAGTACCACCAAATTGCGACTCCCAGATCCCAAAGGAACCTTGAGGACAGAACTGTAACAGAGAACATCCACAACAGGAGGACCGGGATGTGCGTGTACTGCACCTTGGGTGATTTTCCGCAGGATAAATTTGCAAAACAGACCAAAAAAAGATTGGAGTGGCTTAATGAGCGAGGGGGTGGGCTTGACGGGGGGTGGGGTGGGGCGTTGCATCCTGGATTGAACAGAACGTCTCTGGTATCTGTCTTCTTAATGGCGACGTCACGTCCACATCACAGGTGCTACACATAACACCATGCTGGACATAAATCAGACTGACAATTTTCACGCTGGAGTTTGTCTAGGATACATTTCCATCTGTCTTTTTCATGGTACTGAAATATTTGTATGTTCAGAAGTTCAGGACGGAAAAGTCACACTGCATCTTTATGCTACAAGGAATGGATGGGGAGAGAGAAAGACTGAGTACCTTTCGTCTTTGTTGTGTGTGGAATTGGCATCAGTGATATCCAAGCTTTTACTGAACACGGCCTTACTACAGCGGGAGACAAAGCGACAAGCAGTCAGTCACAACCCGACCGTTTCCACAGCATCACCTGCCTCTTGAGGTGACAGAAGGATAACCGGCCACTGGCCACTGGATTCCACTAACGTCTCACATGCTGTCTCTGCCACTACACACCACAGCTGACCTGAGACCAGTGACCTTAGCTGTTGTGTTAGTCAGTGTAGATGCTTTGCATTCCCCAGAGCATTATTTCCCAACCCAATCCTCAGGGACCCCAGAAAGTCCACGTTGTTTGCTCAATCCCAGCTCTATACCGGTAGCTGGGAGGGAACAAAAAAATGGACTGTCTGGGGATCCCCAAGGACCAGGTTAGTGAACACCACCCCAGAGGACAGATTACATGTCAATGTGAGAACATCAACTGGACCAGATGCCATCAGGCTGAGCTGATATCTAAATCGCAGGCTTGGCAGAAATCATGGCTCCCAGACATATTACTGAGGGGAATGCATTACTGACTTTAAGGATAAGACATCACTGGCCAGCTTTACTGCAGACCGAACAGCTGTGAATATCATTGACTGAATTCCAACAGTTGCCAGGTCTCGATTCAGTTCACACACAGACTCAGAAGACTAATATCCAGCTAGCATTTCACCTGTGTTCTGAGGTGTGCAAAGCACTATTCTGTCCCTTTTCTGGTACTGAAAGCACAATATAATGCATTAAGCTTTTTCCATGTCTGCCCAGAGGTTAGGTTAATGAATAACTGCAGTAGGTGAAGTCAGTTTTCAGAGAAGATCGATGAACATTTATTGCTAGTATAAGTCAAAGTAATGACTTCATGATGACCTGCTTTATTGGTTTTCTTTCATGTACGCTTATCAATTCTGTCATTTCCAAAGAGTGCTACTTAATGGCACCCACCAAGACCTTCTGAGCACATGCCCACCAACCGACATCTGGAGGTGAAGAACATGAATGCAACATGATCGTGAGATCCCTCATCACAGTCAGACAGAATAGACCAGAGACCATAACCACTCTCTCAGTTTCTGGGAAGAAGTTAACTAATCTGAATTCTCTCCACTGTACAGCCCTGCCCACTGCTACATCCAAACTGGTATTTCACAATCCCACCCCTATTCACCTGCACAAACCCAGTCCCACCCCTATCGAAACTGGCACCTCTCAATCCCACTTCTAGCCACATGGCCCCACCCAGTTCCATCCTCATCCACCTGGCCCCACCCAGTCCAACAAGTCTCTCCTATAAATCCAAGTCTTAAACAACTGGACATATTCATTTAGCAGCTCCATATCGACCAAGCGCACACCATGAAAATACCTGCTTTTCTCATAATAAATTCACCATAACTGTTTAATTGCAGAAACGGTTCAAGAGCTCCAGACACTAGCAGCATGCATGAGGCTCCAAGGCTGCCTTTATTATTTGTGAACTGGAAGCAAGGTCTCTGACGCCGGGAAGAGCAGACAGCAGGTGGCAGCGTATTAAACAGGGGCCAGCAGGCAGGTGGAGGGCTGCGGGTGGCTTCTCATCAATCAGCTCTCCGACCGCAGAGGAGTTTGGGCCTTATCTGACACAGGGTCATTTTAATGAATAAATCAAACAGGCGTGTCGTTAATGGTGGAAGAGGCTGTGGGCGGAGACACAGGAAATGGCGCACAGGTGGATCTGCCCCGTCTCGTCACTCAGAGCGGCTTAATGCACGCTGCTCAGCCTGGGGGACGCAACCTGCTCAGATAAGTTATAGGAAACACGCATCTCCCGACACCAGACTTGTGTATAATAATGAGGGATACACAAATTCCGTCTTCTAATTAGCTTAATTCAAAATAAATACCCAGCCAAGCAGGATTTTCAGCTTAGCCACATATAAAAAGTGACTCACTCAAGCAAAATGTGTCCATTCTAAATGCAGGGGGAGGCCTATTAGATCATCACAATGACAGCATAAACAGAAGCTAAAAACAGAAATATCTTGGCGGTCCCCCCCCGTCTACAGGAGGTAGTGCTGTGCTCTCCTGGTTAGGATGCAGCCATACACTGTACAATGTGTGTAGAGAAATGCTTTTTCCACCCGCCTCATAGATTGCATTGAAAAGGACGACTCCGTGCTTATAGTGGGGAGGGTCGCCGATTTGAATCCCATGGCTGGCTGAGTTCCCTTCACCCTTGACCCCAAACAGCTGAGCCAGCACCATGACCTCAAGCGTCATGCTCGCCTCTACGTGTGTCTTATAGGAGGGACTATTAGGTTATTATGATGTAGGGATGCCGATGTTTTGTGTGATATGGTTTGGGGGGTACCTCTGCCCATGCTGTGCCATGTCAATGGCCCTCCTCGCCGGCACCGGTGACCCGCCGTCCGTCACGCTGAGCACCTCCATGGACTTGCGCTCCGGTCTCCTCTTGCCGTGCCGGTTCAGCATGGGCGAGTCCACACGCTTCCTGGGGGGGTCTGTGGGAGTAGGTGTTCAGTAAATCATTCATTGCAGATCGAGGACGCGGTCACACGATTCATCATTGAGCTGAGTGAGTGGTCTGCCTGGAGGCCTGGGGTTTCCTCGAGGGCAAACAGAGATTTAACCGTCTGCCTAAGCTTGTCATTAGAACAACTGTCATGTCTAAATAATGACCTGCATGGCAACATCAAATATAACAATAGATAAAATAATAATTACAGACTCACTGATCTAAATAATGATTTATTATTGGACAGATAAGCCCCCCAGTCAAGACAGCAACAGTCATAGTGAATCCTCATTCCTACCACTACATGATGCTTAGAAAGTGAGTTTGCTGGCTTCTCCACCTTCTGAAACCAGAAGGGACCTACCAAGGCTGTGGGAGTAGATTACTTGTGTCTATACAATCACCAGAACACATTCATTCTTCTCCAGCAAATTCCCCAGCAATGAACTTTGCATATGACAATTAAATCCTTACATCTCTTTGCAAAGTGTTCATGAGGGACGGGCATACCTATTTCATTGCGTGGGGGTAGGTTTTGGTCCTCGTGGCTGGGGTACCTCTCCTTACGATCCAGAAGGAGAAAGTAGATCATCTTCTCCTGGTTGTCACTAAGATCAATAAGAGAATGACAGAGCTTTCCACACAGCCAGACCTTCTTCAGATATCAGAAAAAATGCTTGAACCTTCTCAGCCACATCGATAACCATCAGATCGCATGCAGTTGGAAAGACGTTAGGTGATGACGGTAAACTAATGAGATGGCCATAATCTCAATGGGAGAGAAAGAAGCTGCATTATTTGTAATGTCAGCTAAAACTTATGAGTGATATGCCCCCCCCCCCCAACTGCAGCGTTTCTTAATGCTAATGGAAAGAGCTACAAGACCAGGTGCCTCAGGAGAGCCACTACAGGCCATCTATCACTGGCAGTAACAAGGACCACAGATGAAATGTACTGATGGTAATTGTGCTATTTTTGCGATGAAGTATAGGCCCTGCTGTGCAGAATCGTTCCACGGCTGCTTCCCTCGGCCACCGTTCAGCCAATAAGCAAAAACAAAAGCAAACAGCGGCAGGAAGATTCCTGCATTCAGGTTTGGATGATGACATTGCATGGGACCCCCATGGTGTTACTCAACTCAATCCTCAAGGACCTCCAGATTGTCCATATCTTTGCTCTCTCTCTGCTCGTAGTATACCTGAACCAAACAATCAAGCAACTAATACCTGGTTCAGGTGTGTTGGGAACTGGGAGGGAGCAAAAATGTGCACTAACTGGGCGTCCTTGTGGACTGCCTTAAGAATCACTATCTTATTGCCAATAGGTAAGATGAGTGAACCTCAGGCCTGTCATTGTTGATGTACTTTGGTTCAGGGGAAAGCCAAATTCAAGCAGGGCACTAGAGGGGCAGAGGGGGAACCTTCAGCTCACAAAGACCACATCTTATCACCCACTCTTCTGAAAGCAGATCCTTCATCAGTTTGTTCTTGTCCCGGAAGCAGCCCAACGAGTGCATGCTCTCCAGCACATCAGGGTCGATGTCTTCGGCTGAGGGCAGCGTGCGGATGGCGACCTTCCGAGGAATGGGCTGCTCTGGCTCTGGCTCATTCTTGCCCCCTCTGGCAGGAGGAAGAAATGACACGCAAGGCATTCAGAACGAGGATTTCCCGCATTTGGCTTGTATCACCCTCACTTCAAGAGCAAAAAAATCCTGCAGACTGAACTTTAAGCAGATGACAATTTTACAGTAATGTTATTTATAGCACTCAGTTTACCCTTGTCCCATTTATACATATTATATTTTAACAAAATCAAACTGGGTTAAGTACTTTGCTATAAGGCACAACAAAAGACCCCCTAGGAGTTTAGATGACAACCTTCCTGGTTAGAAAGCCTAAGCCCCCAATCACCCAGCCACACTCCACATGATATAAAAAGAATTTGTATTTTATGTGGCCTTGATCCCGGGACCTAGACCACAGCTGGCTGCCTAGGCAAGGTTATTTACTTATGTTTCAGTATCATAATCAGGCGGCGGAAAGGTGGAGATTGGGTGGCAGTGGGGCACAGTTTGCGCCTAACGCGGGAGCACGTGGACTTCTCACTCCACACCTCATCGTCTGCTGTGTTATTATTCTGCCCGGCTGCTCACCAGGCTTGCCCTCAGGGTCACCTCCCCCCCCCCCCCCCCCCCCCCCCCCGACCCCCCCCCCCCCACCGGAGCACCCCCCACGGGACCAGCACACAAAAAAAGAAGGCGGTGACCCCAGAAGTGAGGAGGGGCGG
>JAODKC010000021.1:5809087-5821017 GCA_026777985.1 Mormyrops attenuatus
CGGGTGCCCGTGGCCATCCCCCCCCACACCGCCTCGTCGTCGTTGTTTCTACTCGGCCCGGGCCCCCACCCCGCCGGCCCACACGGCCACCCCCCCCCCCCCCCCCCCCGCCCGCTATCCCACGCGCCTCCTCGATTCCTCCCCCAAGCTCGACCAGCTCATCAACAGTTCAGCGGTAACCCCATTATTCGAATCAGGCAGGGTGGTGGTGCAGTTGAATGAATATACGGGGGGGGGGGCTGAGGAGGGGTCCCCAAGGGAGGCACTGGGTGGGAGTGTAAAATAACTCAACTTACAATGTTGTTTTTTTTTGTTGCTGTTGTGATTATTAACTGTTATTTCATCTCTTAGGTTGAACTTTCATCAAGAGCTACTTCTGTCTATTGCCTAGTTTCAGGTTTATAGTTAGCACTTGTTTTACCTGTCAAGTCAGTAAAGTACCATCTACTTTCCTGTGAGTCAAAGAGCCAGAAATATGTCCTGGGATCCCCATATCACAGGTGGCCCCACAGTCTTTTAATGGAAGTCACATTATGCAAGGCAACATCAGGTTTCTCATGCCACAAGGTGTGGCTAACTCCTCAGGCTCCTCGGTGATTGGTCTTCATCCTGCCGTGCCATTTTTACCCACCTAACGACAACAATCCTGAGCACCCCCCCCACCCCGTTTCCCTGAGTCCGACAAGAAGCCAGCCATACTTACATGTACCACGTGTGCTTCTGGATCTGCTCTAACTGCACGGACGGGAAGCGGGGAGAGGAGGGCAAAGACACAGAGAGTGGAGAGGTTAACAGAGGCAAGCGATGTGGACCATAGCAGAACCGAAATTAACAGGAACGACACAGAAAGGCAGCCGACATTCACTGGGCCGAGTGTGTGACGCATCACCCTCTGACTCACCCGGGACAGAAAAAGGCAAAAATGGCAGGGGGAAAGATAAACGCCACAGTGGAAAAGGCCATGGGACATGTCGGTCTTTGTCTCCCATACGGGAGCAGAAGAATGTTCCGGGCCTGAGTCGCAGGAGATAAGGGCCACAGCCGAGAACTGGGCAGAGACATCGGAGCCGAAGTGCTATCGGGGGATTCGCCGCCGCTTCAGGGCCCCAGTGAGTTGAGGTCCCACCTATCTCTCTCTGCACACTGCCCCAGTCCTGCTAAAATCCTGCCGTTGTGAGACTCTGAGGTCCATCCTCTGTGCCTACCGCAGCCGGATCTGTGGCTCCTGCCAGCACTGCGCACTCTTGTGGGCTCAGATTGGGGGTGGGAATGGGGGGGGTGGGGGAGGTGGGTTTAGAATGACTGTCCTCAAAGCCACTTACTCCAGTGGTCCGTACAGGGAGACCTCAAACAATTACCCATCGATGCAAATCGGATATACTAGATGCTTAGTGCGGTTACTGGTGACAGATTTAAGGGAATGGTGGCATTAAAGGACAGAGCTTCTTCTGACCTTTATCCTTCATTGGGGACGGAGGTCACCAGGCATCCTCCACATCCATAAGGGAAATCCCATTCAGGCTCCCTATTATCGGCACGAGGAAATAATCACGCAGCAAGCCAATCAGGGTGCGGAGAAACGGCTGCCACATTCAGACCGAGGATTAGCAGAGCAATGATGCTCAGAACAACCAGTTGCAACTGCACTGTAAAGGGGAAGCCCCATCTCCCCAACCTCGGCCAACTCCCCCATGCCTTTTTCTGTCCCTTTTTGGCTCAAAGATTCACATTCCAAGCCCCAATCCCCCTCCCCACTCCTGAGGCGACATGAGCGATATTGAAGCCTTTCGCACGATCCCGTGCTGCCATGTGCTGGGGTAATTTAGCGCGATGCGCTGAATTGAACCGATCAATCAATTTCATTTACGCAGCTGCTCTTGACACAGACAGAGCAAAAGAGCAATGAATTCCTCTATCCAGTGGCCACCAGGGGCGCCTGAGAGCTTTTAAAAAAACACACACACATGCACACACAGGCAGACCTGCACACACAACTGAGAAATCAGAGTGATTAGCGGGCTTAAGGGAGCAGTTCTCTTTCATCAAGGACGTTTATTCTTTCATTGATGTAAGCGCGAGATAAAAGGTCTCTTGTTTTGCCCGCCCTCGCCTGTACCCCGGTGCCATTTGCACCGTAGATGGGCACCTGGGTCCGGCCTTCTGGATTCCACAGGGAATTCCAAAATGAGCCCCTTCATGACCACCTTCCAATGACCGCTGGGCACCTCTCACAGAGATCCAAAAATGGCTCTGGTGCCATAAGAGAATGGAGCAGACATCCTCTCTGGAGGGGGGGGCTGGGTGATGGAGGTATATCCTGCTGCTGACTAGGCCAGGCGGGCAACGGTAATGGGGGAAGAATCACATATCAAGGAGTTCCAGGTCTTGTTTGGAGAGCGGTTGCCATGGCAATCAATGATCTACTTACGGCGAGCCGTGCCGTGTAAATGAGAGTGAGATTTTAGAAGCAGGCTTACTAAATTTAGAATCCAAATTAATTCATTAGTCATAAATGAACGGTTGCGAATGAAAATTTCATCTGCATCTCTGTGATTTATTAGAGAGGGATAATCACAGCACCAAAACCGCCACGTTCGGGTATATTTTGAAATGTCGCGGTAGGGGCTGGAGTCTAGGGGGCAGCAGGGCAGAGGGTGTAGCGTAAGAGGCGAAGGGAGGGATTGGTGGTTACTTGAGGTCAGCAGGTAGAACATCCATTTACAGCTGTGTAGAGGTCAAAGGTGAGACAGTGCACTTGCAAGCATAGCCAGCAGTCAGAGGGCAACCCTTTCTGGATACTGCAGACAAGATGCCAGCAGACACAGAGGATGCCAGGCTGGATCTTCTCCTCCTGATCTTATGTCACATCCTTCTGGGGGCTGTGCAGTGACTTGAGGTCTTGTATCGTAACCATGCCCTGGTGCTCAGTGGAAAGTAGATCTGACCAAGTCCAGGCGTTTTTTTTGGGGGGGGGGGGGGTTCAGATTCAGACTGGCCGTCTCACAGCCCATTACTTTTACTTTTCTGAGGAATTATGGAAACGGAGAGTTAGACACGGCCGGCCTGCCCCAGCTTGAAGTTTTCTCAGCGCAGGCTTGCAATGGCTCACACCAGGTGAGGGAACGCCCAGACTCGCCAAGTTCCGGTGCTCATTTGTCCAAGGGCAGCAAATCCTCAACTGTCACCGTCTGCCTGGAGTAGAGGATCTGGCACAGGGCATGGAGACAGAGGCTGTGTCCTGTTCTGCAGGCACCCAGGTGAGAGGGACAGAGGGCATCTGCATCATCCCATAAACAACACATGCCCTGAGCTTACGGAGGATGGTCGTCATTTGTGTTTGCCTCGCTCTGCCTGTCCATTTTCCCTGGATTGCCATACATTTCTCATGGCACACGGCTCACATGTGAAGATCAAGCAGGCTGTGGTTGGTAGAAAGACACCCAGAAGCTCAGAAGAAGTAGATAAAGGTAGGAAAAGACCATGAGGGTCACCCTGGGAGATGACCGTTGGTGACCCCTGTAGACCGGTTGGGTGTGTTAGCCTTGAATAATGAGCAGAAATTTCTTCAAAGACTTTAGCAAATATTAGCAAGTATTATTATCTCAAATGCTATTCATCCATCATCCAAAAGAGCTTATCCAGGGGAAGATCACAGTCAGTTTGAGGCCTGTCCCAGAAAAGGGGACGAGGCAAGAGATGGGATGTCACATCATCAAAGGGCACCCACTTTGAGAAATTTAGGGCAGAGAACATGCGACATCCGCACACAAAATAGCAGAAGTGGGATTATAACCCCCAGTATTCAAGGTGTGAGACAGTGCAAGCCACAAACCCAACATAGCTGATCTCAAAATACATTATAGTTCCAGTGACAAGTCTGCAGACAGATATAGTCAGCATTCAGCTGTTGGATGCTAACAGGCCCTGGGGGGCCTGACAATGGGGCATGAGAGCAGGTCTGACCGTTAGCCGCTTGGTGGCGTCCACCTCGATCATGCCTTTGAGCAGGTTCTGACAGTCCGGCGGGATGAAGTGTGGCATGTGGAAAACGCCCAGCTTCACCTTCTCCAGCAGGTTCCTCAAGTTGTCGTCGTCAAATGGCAGGGCGCCCTGGAGGACAGACCGAGATAAGGGAGGGACAAGGAGATGGAGAAGGAGTGGTGGAGAGAGAGGGAGATAGATAGAGAGAGAAAAATATAAGATAGGAAGAATTGGGGGGTTACAAAAGGAGAAAGAAATAAAAGCAGAGGAAGAGAAAGGGGTTAGATAAAGATAGTATTTATCATACATTTGTATAAAATAGACATTGATGAGAGGGATGGATAAACATAACAAAACAAACTGTTTAAGATGCATAACATCATTTATAGATCATTTATAGGTTTTTTGTTTACAAGCCATCTTCATTAAGAGCAGCGTTTTTACTTCAAATTAAAAAAAAAAAAAACAGCAGAGGGCAGCTTTTGTGATAATGATTCCCATCTCTGCCTGTTCTTTGTCATTCTCCTGTCAGAGTTTATCAGCACCTCCCTATCACAAAGCGGAGCCCGAGCCCGGAAAGGCAGGATTTGAGGTGTCTCCCTGTAAGCAGAGCCTAACTGCAAGAGAGTGAAGGCATCGGATATGGAGGGTGGGAGGCAGAGAGAGGTGCTTTAAAAAGCAAATCTGTGTGTACCGGAGAAACCAAAATAAGCCCACCTCACCATGAGAAAAGGTACCTGGCTTCTTTCAAAGTAAATCCTATTTACTGAATCCACTGGTGGGGGAACAAAGTTTTTAGAAACAAGAAAAGCACCACAGGCGGAGATGGTGAAAGGCTGTGGCTTTCCGGTGAAAGCTGGGTTGTGCGACGTGCACAGCCACGTCAGGGTGTGTATTTATTTTCCTCTCCCAGCCTGCTTTGTGGCCATGTGCTGTATGTTCACAGCCATAAATAGGAGGGCGACAGGAAACTGGAGCTGATTATGGTGGAGTACCAGGAAACTAACGGGCAACAGAAATGCCACGGGAAAGGGTTATAGGCTCCGCCCCCTCTGGAAATGAGGAAGCACATTAAAGGTAGATAGTCGCTCCATGAACATGACATCATCAATCTCACGGTTCCATCACCACAGTAACCTACTTCTCCAGATACAGCTTTAAAAGAGCTGCAAAAGGCTTCGTTACAGAAGAAATTCAGCCCAATTTAATTACACGGCAAATCAGCAGCCAGTGTTCGGCAAACAGCATGCTGGGAAATGGCCCGCGAATCATGTAAATAAACAGCCGCCCATGCATCCATCACCCAACCACTTATTTTGTACAAAGTCACGGGTGGCCTGGAGCCTATCCCAGACGGCACACCTCAGATGGGATGCCAGTCCATCACTAGGCACACACACCCAATCATACACTACAGACAATTTAGAGACACCAATTAGTACATGGCTCAGGAGGAAACCAGAGGACCCTGGAGGGGACATGCAAATAGAAGTAAAATGGGATTTGAACAGGTGAGGCAACAGAGGTACCCACTGAACCCCCCATTAACACGGCTTCCTCCTGTTCCACCTCATCAAGATCTCACTGACTTCATTAATCTAAGGTACTCTTTGATCTCTCAACGTCGGCGATGTTACTTAAGCCAGTTGGTCACAGAGAATGTTTTCCTCCACCTGTACGGAAACATAGAGGCCCCGGAGAGGTAGGGGATAAAGGTTTTTTAAAGAAATTCATTTCTTTAAAATGTCTGTAAAGCACTTTGTAAACCCTGTGGTTTAAAAACATTGCTATATAAATAAGGATTGATTGACTGAACTAGAGAAAAAAAATCACCATAATTAATTAACTAACAAAAGTACAGCACCCCACTAACGCAGAAAGCCCCGTTCAATAAGCTAAATGCACTCAGCAGAGCCACACAGCCTACGGTCTCAAGGCTAATGTGATCCTGCAGATATTAGACTTCTTCAGCACTAACAAACAACAGTCAAGGTGGTGCTCATCCTTTACAGTGACAAGCACACTCCGTCTCGGAAGGAGCAGTCATCTCCCTCTTTCCCAAACTTTTACTAGTATTACCGCTGTGGTAAACTCCGGATGGTGTGCGACCCATGAAATATGGATAGGCCTGTCTGTGGCTTGTCCCAAAATAACCCCCGCAAGAGCTCCTTTAAGGATTTCCCTCATAAAAACCACCAGTAGCGCCATAACCCAACCTCAGCAGAATAGAAGGGGATTTGGGACAGAGCCATAAAGAGGAAAGGAACAACAGCTCACAAGAGGAGAATTCAAAATGTCCACGGTCCACTAAAACCAGACCCCCCCGCCGCTCCTCCAACCCAATAAACTGCCTGCAAATCCATGTGGAGAGGATGTGATGGTTTGGCAACTTTGGGCCCAAAAATAAAGCTTTATATCACTTTGGACTACTTGCGGAGCAGAAACTTCACGAGAGCCTCGTCGGCAGCAAGAAAAGTTCGCCGAGAAGTTTTACGGGAGAATGAGCATTATGCATACGGAGAAGGTTTTCCAGCGTATCCGCGCCATACTCACAGACCAGCCACAAACAATAAGTGACACTTACAGCCACGGTACCTCACTCCCGCGGCTCAGACCACAGTGTTTAATCAATGGCCACTCATTTACACAAAATTAACAATTAGCAGTTAACTGAAAAGAACAATTCACCTCGGCAGGTGTGGCAACCCTCAGACAGACAGAAGGACCTTTGAGAGCAGATTCAATTAGCATCTAAAGCATTAGCATTTTTAATGGGACGTGCAGAAGTCTATGGGTTTCCTGCAACTTGGTTCTGCCATTATAAGCACAGGCCTTGAGGAAGCAGCATAAATTGCACAATGTGGAAGGTTGCTCTGGTGAGAAAGGCAGCACCACTGCGATGCCTGGCCGTCTGCTAACGGGGCCCAGTCCACTGTATGCGGACACTCACCACTAACAGCGCGAAGAGGATGACACCGCAGCTCCACACATCTGCTTTCCTGCCGTCGTACTTCTCGCCCTGTCGGATGGAGTGGGAATGGCAATGATGGAGGGAGGGAGGGAGAGGAGGAGCAAGCGAAAGAGAGAATGAGAGTGGACAGTAGAGGAAGGGATAGATGGAGTGGGAAGAGGCAGGCGGGCAGGGAGAGAGAAGCAATAAACATTAGAGGGAGTGTCCATTTCACGGTGATATTGGGAGAGGGCATGGCTTACTCACCCTGATGACCTCTGGGCAGGCGTAGTGCGGGGATCTGTGGGGGGGGGAGGAAAGAAAACACAGGGACATGCATCAGGGCCTCGCCTTGGAGATCCACCGAAAACACAGATCGGATCTTGGGTACCGCAGTTCAAAAAAAATGGACCAGAACCCTTCCAACGGTGCCAAGGCAGTTGAAATGTTGAAGCATCCCAGCCAGTGGGGTGAACACCCCCTCACTGATACCGAGGGGCTGTAAGGAGGGAACGCTACTAACAGATACACAGCCCCCCCCTCCTCACCCCCCTATTCCCACTTGACATAATCTAATTGCTAAATTGGATTGTAATGGCTTCTCAAATACAGAGCGTAAGCACGGCATCCTATCGGTAACTCTTCGAGTCGGTGACTGCTTCCATGCGGCCGGATTCATGAATAATGATGCTGGAGGCGGGCTCCCCCAACCATGGCACTGAGGTGCATCAGCCCTGCCGCTGAAGTGCGAGCGAGGCCCCCTGTTTGCGACCGCGGGTGTCATTTCGCATTATGTAAATACACACTAGCTACACTAGTTTAGCTGCAATATCAAAACATGTGCACACGTGCCATTGGGGGGAACCTCATTTAATTTACACACCACTCACACTTCTTCCATTGGGATCCACATCTGTTACGATCTCTAACTTTCTCACCTTTTTAATTTTATTTAATCTTCTAACAAGGTAGTACGTCACTTCACAATTAAGCAGTTGACAATTTTTTTTGTAGTCTAAAGCTTCTTCTGAGTAAACATGAGTTTGTTGTGTTTTTATGTGATTTAAGCAGAATAACAGATGGTCTTATACAAAGAGGAACACCACGGTTCACAGTTTTACCCTTGATCTATGTCCTGTATACTACATACAGACAGGTACAACAGACAAGTCCATCCTGGAGGGACAGCAGAACCTTATTTCCACTGGAGAGGGAAATATTTTCTAAGACTGAATCCAACCAGACATCCAATCAGCTTTTTCCTAAGAATGCATCCTGGCTACACCAATTTGGATGAGTGTTCTATAGCTGTACAATGCTGTGTGACTTAACAGAGCCTACGACCGACATTCTTTTTTATTGCCTTTAACTATGGAGCCCCATAACTGAAGACTATAAAGTCATTGTATAGATATTTACAGATCACAGGTCTACTTTTCCAGTCCATCACAAGGTGCAAACTCACGTGCTATGTGGAATTCTGTGATTCCAGTCCATCACAAGGTGCAAACTCACGTGCTATGTGGAATTCTGTGATTCCAGTCTGTCCCGAGGCAAAAACTCACACACTACACAGAATTCTGTGATTCCAGTTGATTCAGGCCCGACTTTCGAAAAAACCGGTAGACCCAGGTTAAAACCCAGCAACACAAGCTGAACTGTGCACACTGTGGCGCCGCTGTAAGACGGCATAAACACCATACCCAGCAAACTTCAACTGAGCCAAAAACATGGTTACATCAAACTTTAGCTCTATATAATATCAAGTTTACAAAGTTAAGTAAAGCAGGGTAATAAAACAATATTAGAGATCTGCTTTGATGTATAAATAATTGCTTTTGAAAAACTTCAGATGCGCGCCTGAGCACGATCCTTGTGATTGAAGCCCACACCCCATTAAAAACAGATTCTACATCACAACATACAAGCGGTGAGTTAATGCGAGGCATTAATAATGCCGGCAAACGACTTCGGCAGACACGGGTGCCTGGGAACAGGATTATGAGGAGCCGTGCATTAAGCGCGCAGCGCAAACTCTGCTTGCGGCATAATGAGAAAAGGTTTAAAATAAATGCAAACCGATGGAAAAAAAAAATCGCCTGTCACACACACATAAAAAAAAAAAATACTAGGAGATGCCAATGGAATTCCTGAATTCTCAGGATTTGGCACATTGATCTTGGGGGGGGGGGTGCTGTTTACCTCCATGTTTTCCATAATGTAATGGGGAAGGGGGTGGGGTGTGAATCAGAATCAGAGAAATTACTTCTGTACAGTAACGAGGATGATGTAGTGAGGCGTGACATGGCAGTGGAAACGCTGCCCTGAAGTAGATAGGCCAGGTGGAAATGTCCCTCACATGGTGCCCCCTAAGCAGCGAGGTCCACAGAGCCCTTCGGCTTTCGACATTTCCTGTTATGAGGAGGTACTGCTGCCCATCTTTTCGGCGGGGTGGCCGAGCCTGCTTCAATCCCAAATCGCACAAGATCCTTGTGCCGCTGTGACGCAGGCAGCAAGCAACCGTGAATCTGCATTCTGAGACACTCAACCATTCACCTGACCAAAAAAATTTAAAATGTATCTGCAGATTGAGAAACTAAGACAGAGGCATAAATAATAACTAAAAACTAAAAGTGCCAAAAATGTTATCATTTGTTTTTCTCCTACATTTCTTAAGTAGAAACTCAGACATCTTTTTTGTCTGGCATGACCTAGACGCCCTGGGCAACACTGTTTCCAGACTCTGCTGGTGTATGTGGATGCTGTCCAGCGTGGAGAGATTGTAAAGAAGCCCCCATCCTGTCAGTTACCTCGCTACCGGCTAATGCTGCAAGTAGCAGTAATTGAAAACTTTTGAGTAATATTATAGGTGGCCTTTCTTTTAAAGCAAAGGAATACCTTGCGGGAGAGGAGATCACTGCTTCCAAAATGAAAAAGGTCCTTCATGTCACGAAAGGCACACAGGTCCGAAGGATCCTGTCAAGGATCAGAGAGTCGCAAAAAATTTGTGGCAAATCGGGCTGTTATGGGAGGGGTACAGCAGTGAGTGCTCTTTAGGAACCAGGCCCGTTCTTGCTGGGGTGAACAAATACGACGTGCAAAAAATACAAAGCGTGGGTCACATAGGATGCTGGAAGGCAGCTTCCGATCAGAGAGCCCTCATTCGAAGGGGCGCAGATGGTGTCGATGGGCTGTTTACACAGGATGTGACACACTCGGCCGGGCCCAGCGGACAGCGCTGTCGATCTAAGAGCAAGCTACCGGCAGCAGGCCGAGGAGGGGAATCACACGCGCGTTAGCCGGAATGTTCTTCACAGTCACATGGGATAATGGCACTTCATTACACAGGAGGTCAGGAAGCCGGCATTTTTTTTAATGAATAACATTAGGACTTTGGCACAGTCAAAAACAGACCAGAAGAAAACAAATGCGCCATCGCCACTGTTAATCTGTTTCTGGTGTGTGAGCTTCAGCTGTAGGACGACGGGGAAAGTCAGCGGAGTCCGGCGCGGAAGGGCACCCGCGTGAGACCGCCGCCTCCCCGCCCGTGCAGGGACCCCGCTGGCGAGCGGATCTTGGATTTCATACGAGTCGCTTAGCCGTGGTAAACAGAATGCATTTGTGTCAAAGCAGCTGGAAGCTGAGGTGGGGGGGGGGGGACTGGAGATGAATGCGTTTAATTAAAAACTGTCATGTTCGTGCTTAGAGATGGGGCAGCCAGGCATGTGGGGGTAATCAATAACCACAGCACACACCCCCCCCCCCAACCCCCCAGGAAAACACGGGAAACCATACAGCAGGAGGTGCTGCCATGAGAATAGAGCTGTGGGCTGATACAAGGTCCCTCCCCAACACTACAAATGCGACCCTGGTTCAGGGGCTCAAGGGAAGCAGCCGTACCAGTTACATGCTGAAGGAAATATTATGGGCTAAAAGTACTCCAGTGGGGGGGTTGCCATTTGAACGTTATTCAGTATTCACGGAGAGGTCTTCTGTCCCTTGGGCACTTGGGCTCTCTACTTCATGAAGCCAGGCCCCACCCACATCCTATTGCTTGTGTCTGAGGTTAAAGGTCACCTGGTACAGGCATCAAACCTCACACAACGCGACTCCCGTCCATCGAACAGTCTCAGAGGGGCTCTCAGACCATGACACTGCAGGTCATCTCGGGGAGAGGGCTTACGCAAATGGATCTGCCTTCTCCCTGGCAACCCTGGGACGTCGCTCTGCAGCCAGTCAGCAACGAGCAAGCTGCTTATCATGGGCCCTCTGCTTACATCGTTATTTACATCTTACCCTCTATTTTTATTTTTGCATTCTTATTTTATTGTCATCTTAATCATATTTATTCTTATCTTTTTATATTATTTCGGGGTTTTTTCTATTACGCATTTCCTTTTAAGCAGAAAGCAGATGAGACGGTATTTCACTGTACAGATATAGAGTGAATGCTTGTGCATGTCTCAGATAAAACTGGTTTCTTTTGTGCAACACATTTAAGAGGAAATTCAGACCCCCCATACAGACATACATCCACCAGATAACCATTAAAACTTCCCGCCTAGGCCTTAATTAAAGATTTCCAGCAGGTAATCTAGCCTGCAGTAAGTGATCTGCTGCTGACACCCCATTTAAGATCTTGGGATCTGATCTAACCTGCTAATCCAGCCTCTTGCGACTGCCGAGTGTTGAAATGCGATTTGCTGTCCTGATAAGATGGCAGGCTTCATTTTCCCCGGCAGCTCTAGCCGAAGCCTTCGCTATCTGCTCTGTTCACTGGTGCACCTGCGTCTGCACTGGGAGGGGGGCACTGTTCATTGGATCCCCTACGACAGGGGGACTGGGGGGGGGCATCTCCACATGAGGATTATAATGATAAGAACATGCTGACAGACAGCAAGGCCTAGTTTGGTGGCCTCCATATAGGGAGAGCGGGGGGGGGGGGGGGGGGGGGGGGGGGGGGGGGGGGGGGGGGGGGGGGGGGGGGGGGGGGGGGGGG
>JAODKC010000021.1:5824774-5854960 GCA_026777985.1 Mormyrops attenuatus
CCCCCCGGGGCTTGCCGGAAAACCCCCAGCCCCGTTACCGTGTTCAATTGCTGCATCTTTACCCCCCCCCCCCCCCCCCCCCCCCGCCCCCGTCCACTCCCCACCTTAAGAGGCTGCAATCACAACACAAACAGCAGAGTGGTGTCTGCCCCCCGGTCATGGTCCCGCTGAAATTCATTATCGATATTTTCTGAGTCGCTGCACCTGTGGCTGGGGGAGGCCAGGATGAGGTGGGAGGGTGGGGGTAGGACAAGTGAACCAGAGCGTAAACAGGCACCTGTCCCGCAGATCAGAACCCCACCTGGTGCCCTTTCTCTATGCCACAATTCCGTATCACCAGGGGAAGTGAGGAAAGGAGGATTACTTAAGGTCCAGCTGTGCGAGCCGGCACAGTCAAGCCCCGTCACAGAGCACGAGTGACTCGCTGATGTCATCTGGAAAACCTCTGCCACAGAGTGACAGCCCTTATGCCTGATCTAATATATGCCTGTGGTTCAAGCAGCTGACGGGCACGACAAACTCATAACCACAGGCTGGATGGAGAATGGCATGTTCTGGTAGGAGGGAGGGGACATTCCAGACGGTTCCGAGCACAGCATAAAGCTGTAACCCTCAACGCCGAAAAAACCCCCTGCTCTTGAAGACCCCAAAATGGACATGATTATTCAGAATGGGACGTTGAGCGCTTGAAAGAACATGCTGCTTCCAATATGCTGTGAATGACGCGGGATTTCCTGTGTTTTTTTGGGAGGGCTGGAAGGAAAATTCCAGTAGGGCTGGGGAGAGGTGCATTATGGGATTACTGTCAGTGTCTTAGGCCTTAGGCAAGAAGAGTGTGTATGTATGTGTTTTGTGCTGACCCTGAAACCATGAGCTGAAACTGCCTGTTTGGGAAGATAATCAGAACCTCCACTCCTGATAGGGCAGGATTGCTATGTAGACTGCTCAGTCCTGCAGAGGAAGATAACGGGACAGCAGTCAGAGACAAACAGGCTTATGTTTTTATGCGTTTGCTCATATTCACCTATTTCGAGGACCATATGGGATAATGAATGTGTTGTAATAAAGTAGATTAAATGACCAAATATATGGTGAGATATGGGTAGTTTGATCTGCTTGATTGTGTAGTATTGTTTAACATGGGGACATATAAGGGGTTAGCAAGGGTGGGGTGCAAACTGGTGATGAGCCTAAAGCAAATACGGAGGTGCACAAGGTCATCACGCATTCTGTGTATGGACAAGAGCCCCTGTTTTGGCAAATGTTGCAGAATATTGCCTTTTAGGGGAGTTGTATAAATGTTTAAAGCCTGAACATTTTCTTTGTTCGGGGTTCACTTCTTTGGAACAGGGATACTCTGTTTCTTTGTTGCCAACTCCAGGGTGCATCCTGTCTTAATAAAAGGAATTTTATCTTACTCGAGTCGTGTCAGGTAAATTTACTTCATGCCTGGTGCTGAGCAGAATTCGGAAAAAAGAAAGTGAGTCTAGGTTTTTACTTCCACACCGTATTTCCCCATAGGGCCCAATCAGACACGCAGTACTGCAGCAGAAGTTAGTTAACTAGTTACTTAGTGGGTGAATTTATATAAATTTCACTAAAGGAATTTAGGTTAAGTACCATGCTCAAGGTTACTAGAGCGGAGGCCCCACCTGAGACCGACATTCAGATGGTTTCTCCAGCCCTGAAGTTAAAACTGCTCTTCAGATGCATTGTGGGTAACTTATAGCTCCCCGCCACCCCCACCACAATGCTCTTTTTGAGCCACCTGATGGTTCTTCATTTCCCTTGGCTGTTTAAGCTACGAACAGTAAAGCGACAAGGACTTTAAGGATCAAGGATATCTTTATTGTCCCGGAGAGGCGATTTGTATCACTTCAATATCCTTAGTGGGAACTGTTGCCCAGGGAAACAAGTGGTCTCAAGGAGGTGATGAAGGAGAGGCAGGGTTGGGTTATCCTGCTATTCATGTGCTCTCAAATATGCCCACCTTAATGCTTGTATGGCCTTGGCCCCGCCCCCTCTCAATAACCCACTGAATAACAGAACAGTAAACTGTGGCTGGGTTCTGATGAGTACAGTTTCTACATAGCAGCTGGCTGTAACCCAAGGAGACAAAAAGCAGGCAGATTCGAAACCATAAGCATCCTATTTATCATCATCGTGGTATCCTCAGGTGACATTACCCGGTGGGCTGTGCAGTGAGGAGCAATGTAATGCACAGCAAACTAAGCAAAGTCACGGTGGGACTTCCCTGAAGGCCACCAAACGGCTCCCTCTTTATGTAATGTCAAACATCACCGGGGTAAGGGGCTGGAAGCTGCACAGAAAGTGCTGGGCGGGACTGCCAACATCAATGGGTGTGGCTGAGGATTGGGGCAAGCCAATCATGTGAAGTGGGTCTCCAGTGGTCTCACAACCATGTTGACAGTTCATGTAGATGTGGGTTGTTCCTACATATCACCCATGCCTCCCCCCCCACCCCGTGTTCCCCAGTCACGAGTGTGCGTGGAGCGAGGCATGTTCAATACCATTCTGCAGCCCCCCTAATTGGCATTATCCATTTTCCTCGGAGCCTAATAACCTTCCGTCATCAGGTGGGATGATTCTCTTCATTTGTCAATGATGACAGTGAACATTGACTTGGGGAGGGAATCAGGCAGGAAGGGGGGAAGAGGCACCAAGAAATGTCCACCCACATTGACGCTGGCTCTTCAGAAACCCCCGAACAATGACAGCTTACTTACATCCCGTCTTTGAATGGCGGGAAAGTATTCACAGAAGTGCCACAGAAGTCGAGGTACCCTTCTAAGCAACAGATACATCTGCAAACAATGCATGGATTCCTTAACCCCGACCAATCCCGATGGAGCCCAGTGGAGGTAGCCTAGTGAGATGCTTATGCACCGTTTACAAATTCTAGATTTACTTTCAGGGCTGCTGGCATACATCGCTCGTCTGCTGTCCTCAGACTCCCGCTCCTTCCACGTTGACGCTGTACCCCCAACATGGCTTTTGCAGCCATCTAGAGGCATGAGGAGGGGTACGGGGAGGTTTGGAACGTCAGACCTTGCCTAGATGTTCCCATTGGTTCCACTTGCCAGTTCCTAGTGCCGTGACAATGCTCCCCAGCTGGGGAAGTTGGATAAGGGGCTGAACATACTGTAAGGCTCTTAGCTAGAACAAGTCAGGAATTACTTTGAAGACAAACTTCCAAAATAACACCCCATTCTAAAATAAAACAAAGAGATATCTGGCTTCCAGGGAGACGGTGCTGTCAATATCCCAAATGAATATGAACTGCAGGCAGATAGAGGAGGAACGGCCTCAACTGTTCAGAAGCTCCATCTTTCTCGATGTGTCGCTAATTGAGGGGCCCCTGGGTATGGATCCGTTAGCAGAGGGAACAGATGGAGTGTTTGTGCTGGTGTTCCATCGGGTTTTGTTTTCGACATTGAGCAAAGAACAGCCAGGAGCTGTAGGACACATTCACAGATCCCACACTCTTCATGGACTGCAGCAGGGGTCTTTAACACAGGAATGTAGAACACACTACGTGACAGCAGTCTTCACAGACTGTACCAGGGCTCTTTTAAAATGGCGTTATGTGATGCTATAGTCTTTATAAGCTGTTCCAGGGGTCTTTACCATTACATGATACCAGGGCCGACCCGGCCTATAGGCGACACAGGCCTAGGGTGCTATCTGATTAGGGGGTGCAAAGGAGCAAATGAAAAAAATCAGAAATAATATCTCTGCTTGCATTCCATGACACCACAAGTATTTACAATAGTTTCAATATTTCACTACTTTTTTGTGAAACAGATGCGAGCCAGCTAGTTAGCAGCCAGATACCTTGTGCTACTGAAATGTTTTTAACATAAATTAACTGAAAAAATCTGGTTTCTGATGCTCTGGGGGGGTTGGGGGGCTCAGCAGAATCTTGCCAAATCACCTAGGGCCGGCCCTGCATGATGCCACAGGTTTTACAGACTCTACCGGGGATCATTCACAATAACATTGTGTGATACCACAGTCTTTATAGACTGTACCGCAGGTCTCTAAAAATACTGTTATGTGATACAATAGACTTCAGAGTGTACCACAGTTCTTTTAAAATAACATTATGCAATACCAATCTTTATAGACTGTTCTGGGGGTCTTTAAAAATAACATTATGTGATACCACAGTCTTTAACAAATTACCTGACAACACAGTCTTCATGAACTATATTGGGTATTTACTGATAAGTTTTAAAAGCAGCTACAAACATACCCTTGGTGTTCAAACTTATAGAGACACTTAAAAAGCAGAAATGTGAATCTGTGGTTGAAGAAGAAGTCATGAGTGATTGCACTTTGGGCGTAATTCACTTATGGACTTTGATGACTAGCTAATCCATAAAATACACTGATTTGACACTACTCTGAACATTCACTTAGACCATAAGGAGGGTCTTCAGAAGAACATGAGATGAAACCACACTCACCATATGGAGTGACTGTGGCAGAAATCCAGCGCTGAGATGATCTGTCGGAAGAACTTCCGGGCCTCTTTTGGCGTTAACCTCCCCTTTTTCACCAGGTAATCAAACAGTTCCCCCCCTGACACATGCTCCAGCACCAAATACCTAGAGACACAAAAATAACCAAGATGAGATGAGTGAGAGACTTTGAAATAATCTCCAATGTCCTCAAGGGTAAATTTGAAAGAGGTGCCATTCACGCCCAGGGAGAAGAGATGAGTTCTTGTCTATGTTTTCAAATATCAAGTGGAACGAGCTGACCTGATGGCACACCACTGGGCACCCAAGGCCACCTCCCTTAAATCCTCACTGCAGTATTCATTTGCCCACATGCTTGCTCCAGCAGGACAACAGCAAAGTGGCCTTCTAAGCCTGTGAGACACGGCGCACTGACATTCTCTTGGTCCCTGGGGACATTCGTACGCAATGCTCCAGAAAAGGGAAGCGGCCACAAGAAGACGCGGGACCGAAGAATGTTATCGGCGTGCCCGGGACGTTAAAGCAGCCGGGGGGCACACAATGTTATCGCGCATTCCAGGGCACCCTGCACTGCGCACTGCAGATCTTTACAGCCAACTTTGAGAAAAAGTGTCGCCTCAGCACCCGGCTGAACTTCATGGCCAGGTCCCAAAGAGGGGGAGTGAGGGAGGGGGCCATCAGGGTCCATCTGAAAGACCGCGCCGCTGTGCTTGAAACTGTTCCGAGTGTGTGTGAAAACATCATCATGGAATCTATGAGAACATGCAATTCCAGCCGGGCACAGGGGGATTGCCCCCCCCCCATTGCCCTATCTGCAACTATGACATCACAAACCAGAAATTAGAAATACTCACCCCTCCCCCAAAACTTTATTTCCCAGGCTGCCCTCCCTCCTCTGAGCTGGAAAATTAAACCTCGGGCTGCTGGAAACCATCTAGTTTCCGGCAGCCCGGCATCAGACGGTAGCATTGATTATATACACTCCATCCAACCCGAGACCAACACAGACCCCCAGGATCCCTGCCTGCATTCAGAACCCTATCCTGGGTAGGGCCACAGACAGGGGACTCTGCATTATGGCCACAATATCATTCTCCCTGTGGGGCTGCCTTTCCTGCTCTGGCACTGGTCCCAATCCAGGAGCGACTTGCTGACGGATCAGCAGCAATTAGCGGAACGCCAGCAAAAAACTAGCCTCTTCTAATTGGCTCCTGCAGGAGACCTTAGATTACCTGCGTACACATTCAATCATGTTTTATTACACATTGCTTGCAGATGCTTTTAGCTCAATTGTTCTCCATATTTATCCATTTAAACGGCTGAATATTTTGCAAGTGTAATTTGGGTTAACAACATAAGAGCCCCCCCACCAAAAACCTGCAGCTCAAATTAAACCTCAGACCCTTGTTGGAAAACAAGCTCAGGCCCCTGTAATATTATTTACTCTTTGAAATCGGATGACTGCGGCACGGCAGATTAAAATGCTGTTAATGAAGGGCAAACAAATAGATACCACACTATCTGAACCAGCAGGCTGTCATCAGAGTATGCCAAGAATGCAGTTCAGGTCTTTGGGAATTGGCTTGGGGTCCCCAGTTGTGTCACCCCGGGCCACCATTGACTGGCTGACAGACAGACAGACAGACAGACAGACAGACAGATAGATAGATAGATAGAACTGTACAAATAATGTCAGGGAAAGTGTTGCAGAAAATTCATGGTAGCAGCTCAAAAATAAATAGTATTGTACAGTGGGTTATACAGCGAACAAATGAACGTTTTGTGAATGTGCCTAAGTGGTTCTGGTCTGCTGGTCATCGCCCTCTTACACAGAGTGACTCGCTGTAGACTCTAATGGCTGACCTTATATACCCTCACTGTACTGAGTTTCTCCTCCAGCAGCTTCGGTTGTGCGGCACTAGAGGGACCAAAGAACATGATCCTCACCATGCTGCCCTGCTTATCCAGATGGCAGGAGGCTCAATTCTGCAAGTAGGTGACAGCATCATCCGCTCCAGTGTTTAACGCCATGACACTAACGCTTATGCCCAACTTTATTTCAATCATTCCCACTTGGCTTGTTAATTAAACATATGCACAATGTTAAATGCATTTCTCCAAATCTACTTTTGGAGAAATTAAGAAAAGCTCCGGAAAGTAAACCTGAAAAGTATACAGTTCCGACTTGTTTTAACTGTCCCAGCACCCAAACGGAGGTACGTGGTCCCCAAGACAAAGCCTCACAAGCTGTCCTTCCCGGGTGAGCCTTTGATCCAGTAGCAGATAAAGCAACGTGTTCAAGCGATTACCTATGCCCCGGTATTCAAATTACCAGAGGAATAAAACACGGCAGGTGAGCGTAACATCCGACGTCGTCAGACACTTGATGTGTGGCAGAATGATCCATCAGTGTCATCAAAGCAGTCAAAAAAAAAAAAAACAAATTCCAGGCTACACTTTTATCCCTTACGGCGGGCAGAGCGGAATGGGAATGCGAGTGAGACGGCGAACACGCGTCTGAGCGAGTTAAACAACACGCCCGTCTGCGGCAGCAGGCATGCATCACTCTGACGGCTTTGCCAACGCTCAAACGTCCACGGTAGGGCGCCGATGATCAACAACAGAAGGTGAGTGAGACCTGAGAGAACATTGGCCAGAAAGCCCTCGAGAGGAAGGGGGGAAGACTACAGGGCAGTCAATGGGACTCAAAGTCATCCCATTGATCCTGAGGCAGCCCGCAAGGGCACATGTTTACATGCTGAAGTAAACGCAGACGCACCAGGAATGTAACAGCGCGTATTAGCTTCTCCCAGTTAGGTGTGACTGAATAATCATTAGCACTACCAGTCCTCTGCTTTTTAACCAAAGCAGCTCTCTGATATTTTCTCAGCCAGAATGCTTGTGTCATGACTTGTGGGACGAAGGACTCAAGGGCAGGCGTGGTAGTGAAACAAAAGGGGTTTATTGAACTCAAAAGAACAGAGACTGGAAATAAACAGGTTCAGGTGGGATCAAAGACAGAAGGAGTGGAACAAGGAAGGGCACAGGCAAAAAGCGGGTTTGACGTCAATGACCAGACTGGGGATGACGAGGCAAACAGGTACTTAAATACAGGGATTAACGAGGGGTAACAAGCACCAGGCATGGCTTATCAGGGCCAAGAGGAGACAGGAGGGTCAAGCAAACAGGGCACGACAGTTGATTTTCTGGAATGTTCTCTGGTTTTACTATGTGGTTCCTCTCAAACTATTCATAATATGGAGAGCAAGTATTTTCATCTTATTCTATTTTCCCTGCCATATTAGACAAGATCCACTGATACTTGGGTGATAGGAAGACAAGAAAAAAAACAATACTTACAAATATTTCTTATTTTCATAGACGTCGTGTAACTTTAAAACGTGGGGATGTTCTATAAGCTTCAAAATGGCTATCTCTCGCTCCACCTGCAAGAGAGGAAGGGAAAATGCGTCAGTAAAGAACACGGCAAGTATTATTTTAAAAATAAAAATTCAAATTTAAAATAAAAAAGTCACAATTAAAGACCTTAAAGTCTATAGCAAATAACCAATATGAAAACCACAATGATTGAAAAGCTTGCTGAGCCTGTCCTGATCCAGCTGGTCAGAACCAGGGATTATGTCCAGCTGAGCACCAAGATAATTGGCTTCATTTATCATGGGTTGTGTGTTTGTATCACACTTCAATGAGATCTGATAGCACAGTGCTGCACAACGAACAGCAACAGACAACACTGAAGACAAGATTGATGCCAAGCTATTTTTATTCTTTCAATGATTGAACTGTACAGTAACAGCGTTTTAATCATATAAAAGATCACAACTTATAAACTGAAAGTTTCCCACGGGATTTTGTTCAAGCCCAACAGACTCTGTGTCATGTTGTCAGTATTCAGTCTCATGTTTGTTACCCAACCTACAAATATCACAAAGTGATGATACAAACATACAGAGGCAGCCTGTAATAGTGGCTCTGCCTCCAGATTCGACTTGTGCTTATTTGGTCTTCCATATCGAGTCAATTCCAGCAACTAACATCTTCAGATAACTTCAGATAACACCTTTATAATGCATTTGTAGAACATTCAGTGCAGATTCATAATGCATTCATCGAACATTCATGAGCAACATGCAGATATAGAACATGCTGTTTGTTATCCATGTATATTAAATCTCTTAAGGTATGTTCGGTTGTTAAGGTATACTTCCACGCTGCTTATGGATGTTCTATGAATGCATTATAAATGCATTACAAAGGTGCAGTTAATGTATAGTGTTACCCATCTTTATACTTTGTAACTTTGCTAAATGCTATTGCCAACAATGCATAACTGGTCACTATCTAGCTAACAATATGCTGAGTCTGAAGGACATTGACTGTGATGTGTGTATTGGTATCACTCTGTATATGGGAGTTAGTTAAGTCTTTGCGCATGTAAAGACCAAACCAATCAATTGCTCCCTTTTCTCTCCAGTGTACATATCAAAGATCACATGAAATATGAATGTTGCTGGAAGAAACTGTGCTCCCAGAAAATTGTTGTTTGAAGTCTCAGGAGGGATAAACACAAATAAACAAGTGAAAATAGGCATGAATAAGTCATTAAAAGTGTATTTACTCTCTGCTAGTTGGTTCCCTCTGTGATTGTTTGCTGGGTGTGGGTGGTAGAGAGGGAGAGTTAATGGGGAGTTAATGCGATGCCTGGGTGTTGAGAGGTGATGAAAACATGTGTTTTGGTGCCACCAGATCTCTGTGTGCAAACAACACTGAAGTGTGGGACCCAACCTGGGTGTGCTGCTGTCAAAACAACGTGCTCAGCTCAGATTTAAGTCACCATTAGCGTGGATGTTCCCGGTACAGACACCTGCCACAGGACATCGGGCTGCAATGCTGGCTCAGAGGGTCATCTTCTACCAACTCATGACACTTCAGTTTCTCCGAAGTCAGCCTGGGAATCTTAGGGGACGGCTGAAGTTTGCAAGGCTCCCGTGCGGTTTTCCTGCTCTCCAAAACAAGGCTCTCTCATCACTGGATTTACGCTTAACAACAGCGATACGTTCTGAGAAATGTGTTGTAAAGTGATTTTGTCATTATGCAACATCAAAGACTATACTTACACAAACCTAGATGGTATAGCCTAGTAGAAACTTAGGCTATAGTAAACGTTTTTATAAATAGAAAGACTCTAAAACAGGGGTGGGGAACCTGATCCATGGAGAGCCGGTGCGGGTTTTTGGGATGGCCTCTCAATCAGCCAATAGCAGTGGGTCCCCAGGACTGGAGTTGAGAGCCGCTGCTTTATTACTGGCTGATTGAGACGTCATCCCAAAAACCCGCACCGGCTCTCCATGGATCAGGTTCCCCACCCCTCCTCTAAAATAACAATAAAAGTACAGTATAGTAAACACATAAACCAAAATCAGAGTTGTGTATTATTAAGTATTATATGCCATACAAAAAATGCTATCTGGCATCACGGTAGGTTTGTTTAATCCAGCATCACCACAAACAGGTGAATAAGACCATTATGACATCATTAGGCAATTTTTTCAGCTCCATTATAATCTTATGGGACGACCGTTGCATGCGGTCCGTCGTTAACCGAAATGTCATTACGTGGCGCATGACTATATATGAGGGGGAGGGGCATTTTTTCGTCAGAAGATAAATCCATAAAGGGGGAGAGCTAGCTCCTCTGGACTCACGGAGGAGGACCGTTGACTGACTGATGTATCACCAGAAATAGGAGGACCGCTGACTAATTGATTTCCAACAAATAAGAGGAGCGATAAGCAGTTAACCTTGGTCTCCCTCTCATTACAATGGCAGCCAGTGTTGACACTGTGACAGATCACAGAGTAGACCAGCTTATTCAGGGCAAATCGGCACCAATGAGAGCCATTGCTGGGAAAGACACGGGCTCTGCTCACTCAGAGTGAGAAGTGTCTCATGCCAAGATCTCACAGAAGCCTCGTCACCCAAAGCCAAGGCCTGCCTTTTTAACCACACCCATAAGAGAGGAAGCAACCTTTCCCCTAACACCTTACCACAGGTATGGTGCAGGAAATGACACCCCTGCAGTTGAGCTCCTACACCAGTCAATAAACATCAGAAGTGACTACAGTGCTTGTTGCAACTGTGACACCTTTCAGCAGCCTAGCTCCGGAAACACCTAGAGGAAAATGTGCAAGAGCAGGTGAAAATGGGCAGTGTGGATGTGTGTGTGTGTATGTGTGTGTGTGTGGAGGTTGTAACATCACCACCATCAAAGCCAAGAATCTTCAAAGTTCTGTCACCTAGACCTCAATGACTCAAAGAAAAATACATAAAAATGAAACATTTCCCTTTAATCTTTGCCCTGGCTGAGGCTCTCCTATGCCTTCAGTCACGGAAACTTTCTGACATTTTCCTTCCCCCATCAGTGCCCTGAGCTCCGGCTGGGCTCCAAATGAAAAAGTTTCCCTCTCTGCGCCGCCACTTTAAATGGCCGTGAGTGAGCGACCGCCTCTAATCATTTATCTGTTTATGGCGGGGCTACTAACAGGGATTCGACGGCGGGGCTGGGAAACAAGACACTGGGGGCCACCCTGAGGCCACCCGGAGCCTGTGCCGGTGCTGATAACCCCGCATGACATTGCCCGCTCTGCTCCCACTCATCTTTTGGAAACAGACCCCACGCTTCTTAGCATGGTGGAGCCTCCCGCCGGCTTCAAAAAGACTCATTTCCATATGCAAAAGTAAATAAAGAGAGGTGGAGGGCATAATGTAAGAGTTACAGATTGTCAGAGAGCACTCCATTTCGCGTAGTCGAATGCTGGACCAGTCCCTCTGTGGGGCATGCTGGGATGCGACTGTATTTCACTTCCAAGCCGCTTTGCTCCACCAATCAGGAAAGAAGGGGCAGGGCAGAAATCCCGGCTGTTTTGGCGAAGCCATTTCCTTCTGTCACTTTGACAGCTGCCCTAAAGGCACGGAGTTGTCACGCGGCACTCAATCGGCAAGGTCCCCGAGGGCCCACAGACTGGGGAGCGGGCCCGTGCTCCACTGGTCTGGCTAATGGAGAAGCAATGCGGCTAGATGGCCACAGACCTCCAGGGTGACGTCATGCTGACAGAGGGCTGCATGCTCCCCACCAGGCTCTCCAGCTGGCTTACGATCAAAGCGGCCGAGAGCACGACATGCGTCGTTTACCCACTGGGGCGACATGTCAGCACGCAGCGGGACCACGCTTGCGGGTGGCGTGGGGGGGAGGCTGAACAGCAGCATCTTCAGCTTTCTCAGGTGCCGTGTTGCGATGGCCACCCTGTGGTTGGTGAGAAGTTCCTTCTCAGCTCACCGACCATACCCGAGGAGGCTGGATCCGGCTGTGTCCTCCTCTCTGGCGCTACACAGTCCACTTCCTGTCCTATGAAGCGTTTAAATGTCCTGATGGAAGACTGCCAGCAGCTGGGATGAGGACTGAGCGATAAGACCTCTTTCCTACACTTGGTTCATGTGCAACAGAATTGACTTCTTCGCTGGATGACAGCTACAGAGCTAAGGAAACAAAATGACATGTGTGATCCATTCTCTGCCACCCAACAGACCCTCTCGATTCCCTTCATCATCATCGTAGTTGACAGAAAGTCAAATTACCAAATCAGTCAGACTTGGCTTTTACATGAACTGCACGTTATTAAAATCCACTGTACATGAGTGCATATCCATCAATTTTCATTGCAGGTATGACCTTATAGTGAAATACTGGGACATGTTGCTCATGTTCATAGAAGGCGGGGTCTGACTTGGTTCACCCCCACCATGCATGAAGGCAATCAGGTGAACGAGGTCATTATGGCCGGGGACCGTGCCAAATCTGACACAAACCGCTGCCCATTTTCCAGTGCAGGTGGCAGAGGGTCTGCAGTGAATAATTACATGAGTCGTGACAAAATATTTCACCTTAATGGCACAGAGCATACACCTCGTTTACCCCTGTCTGTCCTGCGATGCCTTCAAGGTCAACAGCCAGTGACATCACCAGAAATGATCATTCGATCAAAAGTTATTTTGTCTCCAGGATTTCCTTGGTTATTAATATTGATTAACTGTTTTCAGCTCAGTTGATGAACTTGCTGACACATATATTAACGTTTATGAGGTTGAATGTATCTGTTCCTTGCTGACCAAATGTGTGAACATATGAATGGAGCTCCGTCTGTCTTTGTGATGTTGAGGTTGTTCAGAATACAGCTCTGCTCCTCTGCTGAAACACTACTCAGTTTGGTCCTGTTTGTTCCAAAAACCCTCCGTTTATACCAATGTGTACAACAAGAAGTAATCCGGGGAAAATCTAAAAAGAAAATAGCAGCAGACACTCTAAATAAAAAACTATAATAAGCTACTTTATACTATCCACTTTTTCTTTGGGTGTTCCCCTTGGTTAATTTCCAGCACACAAAATCCCAGCTTCTGCTCTGCCTGTGCGCATGACGGGAGGCAGCAGTGCATAATTAAACACATGTACAAGGTAAACAACTTTCCCCCCACTCTCCTTCTTTGTAGATGAATGTAACGCAATTTATCATGCTCAATTATTGTGTAATTTGGAGATACAGATGGTATGTTAACACAGGGCAAAAAAAACTACACATGCAGTAGGGTGGAAGAGATGGTCACAGAATCCTTTCAGATAAATTAAGCACGGCAGGCTAGTGTACCAGCAGCTGCTTCCGAGAGGCGCGGGGGCTCAGGAGAAATGGCCTGGTGGGGGTGGGGGCGGTGGGAGAGCAACATGTTTGTGCCGACGGCTGAAATTGCTGAAATTGTACATGCTCTTCCAAAGGCCTCGAGATGCCTGACTTGTAATGTCCGCATGGGCCCTTGTTGGCAGAGAATTGGCGTCCCCCAGCCTAGGGGGGGCTCATCATCATGCTCCTGATGGTCTCGGACAGATGAGCTTCACATGCCAGTGTTGGAGTTGGAGACGGCATGGAGACTGTGTAAGGAAAGGTGGAGGTTCCATCAGGAGTCAATGAGATGGAGGAGACTCCGCTGACACCCAATACCATCAAGGCAGCCGATGTGGTCTGAGCAGATGCATTCATCCGCCCCCACAATCTGCTGGCGTGGGGCCAGCCTGATGTGGGGGTGTGACCGTGCATGCCTTGTCAACTATTCACCCTCCTGAGTCTCCTCTCTTTCCTCCAGCAGAGTTCCCCTTGTCTTCCTCCTGCTCCTTCTCCATCCAGCCTTTCCACTCTTCCACAGATTCAGAGAGCATCCCCTCAGCGACGCAACATTCCGGGATCAGAGTCAAGGCTCAGGCACCAGGTGGGATCGGGCGGCTGCGGTCACCATCAAGCATCTGGGCCAAGCCCCCCCCTCCCCCTGACGGCCAGCGGCAGGTTTCTAGTTAATTAAACCCTGCATGTGGAGCATAACCTTTATAGCCGCCTGGCCGGACCTCAGCAGCCACTGCCGGCGACACGGAGGATGTAGCAGGGAGGACCTGAAGCCACTTAAGCACCACAAGGGGCCAACTGACTCCTTACTCTGATCTCCAGTCACACGGGCCGCTATCAGTTATGTGACCCACTTCTACGAAACACAACCTCTTTAGAATGTCTGCTACCTATAGACACATCACAGACTTCCCAATGAAGGAACGATGCCCCCCACCTTATCGCATACACATCTGGCTGTAGATAAATGACGCTGAGCACCCCTCGCCCTTCATAAAAAATAGTTCTTTGGTCAGCATCAACCCTGCCAAGTTGCTCTGGAATCCTGAGATGTTAATTGTATTTGGTCACCCCCCCCCCCCTCCAGCCCTCACACATCACTCATTAATGGCACCTGTATTGAGGGAGGGACAGCTCTCAGAGGCTGAATATTTATGAGCTGAATTATTTCCCCTGCTTAATGAAGGGAAAAAATACAATTATGCAACATGTGATAAGCATACCTGCCTTCTCGGGCCACAGGACAGCAGGAGGGTTTGGGAATTGGCTGAGCCAGCCCTGGGGCCACAGATTACTGTTCCTTAAAGGGGAAGTGTCTCGCACAGGGCCAGGCCCAGGAGGAAGCTGAGGAGGTGGCAGAGCAGGAATTAATCCCAAACCGCAACCCCTTTTAACACTTGAGAGAGAGAAAATTGGCCGGCACACTGACTGGATTTTGTGTCGCAGTGCACCATGAAGAACCAAGCTGGCAGGAAACCCCACGGGAGGACGAGCTAAGATAAATAAGGTCGGGGTTACGGGGACTCAGGGCCGTGGAAGAATCCTAATCCTACTGCCAAAGCAAGTAATGACTTCATTTTTTATGCCACAAATGAACAAATCAGGATTGGCTACAAAGGTTTTATTCCTCCCCAAGAAACGTGGATGTTTCACGTAGAAAATGTTTGTCAATTGATATTTAGAGATACTGTAATGAGCAGAGTGGGAGGGGGGCTGTCCTTTGGTCAGAGAGCATGTGGTGATAATCACAGCATTACTCATTCATTCTGGTGAGGCGTTCAATCCCAATCGGGCACCAAGCTAATCGATGCCTCAGACATGTTAATCAATCGGTAAACAGCTTCCATCGGCTTGTTCCTCGTAACTTGCTGCAATACAGGAGTCATGATAGCCGCCCTAGTGCACCGACTCATTCTGGCCAGAATATTTCACCTCCTCTACAGACAGCCCTAATTTCTGCCCTCAGGCCATGGCTCACAGCAGCTCCCCCCCCACCCGTGTCTCCCAGACATTGCAGTCACTCAGCCCTAATCATCACACAGCACTCGTTATGACAGATTGAACTCGGTGCCACTTCGGCCATCAATGGGCACTGAGCGGCGATATAAATCTGCAGCTGTGAGTGTATTCTGGCCGACCTTGTCCAGCAGCCAAGGTCGTAGGGGCTGGGGGCCCAGGGGTCATTCGTTCATTCCATGGACCCAATAAAAAAATAATAAAACAATAATAACATGGCCTACACTTACACCCCATGAGTCTTCAAGATTAATGAGTGGTCGACGCGAGGTTGCCAGGAGGTGAATGGTTTCATCTCAGTGTATTGGCGTGCGATACACTGGGCCGGAGCCAGAAACTGGTTATGCTCACTGGGACCCTGGTGAGCCAGGAGACTGCAGTGGGCTGGCTAGCAGCCTTTAGCATTGGCTGCAAAGCACAAACAGACAGGTACTGGCCCCTGAGCACACACTTTCTGCCAAACCGGACCCATCACGGCTGAAATGCAACACCAGGGGGTCACTTTGTCTCCACAGCAACCAGGGGTTGTACTGAATTTCTGTTGCTAGTGAAAGTGCCCCACTACCATGCTTAAAGCTCTCAACAGAAACTCGGGTGGGGGAGGGACCCAACTGGTGACCTTATTCTGGTCATTATTTAGGACCGTCAAGTGTGTGTGGGCACAGGGTTCACCTGTGGAAGAGAACTTAGAATTCAAGCCCATGATTCACTGCTACCAGACACCAGTATGAACAAAAGGGCAAAATCCCACAGACCAATTTGAACAACAAGATCCCAGGGACCAGTGAAAACAAAAATGCGAGGTCCCAGTGAGACCAGCAATTCCAGGTCTCAGCGACAAACATGAATAAGACATTTGAAATGTCAAAAACCAGCAAGACCAAAACACTCCATCCAGCAAGAAGGATTTAGATTCTCCCCAGCAACCAGCTCACCTTTAGCTGTGACTTCTCATCCAAGCCCATACACTACGGTACCAGCAACTCTTCACGCTTTCCAATCATCTGCTCCACATGGGTCTTCAGCTACTTGAAAAATTATCTGTACCCCTTGTCAGTGAATCCACACGACGCTTCGAGAAGACCCCCACCCCCCAATAAACCCATGATGCATCACTTGCTCCGGCAAAGGACCCCCTACCTGTGGGCCCACGGTTTGCCTGCTGCCATGTCTGAATGACTTAGCGGCAGTACGAACTCTGCTCCGCAGACGGCACTCCAGTGATCCACGAGAACATTCAGACTCTAAGCTGTCAAGGAGGGTTGTTGTGGCTGTTCAAGTTGGAGACGTTAAACTCATTTCACGTCATGCTTGGGATGTACAAATCAGCCACCGCCAAGCACAGATTCATCCAGGTGACTGTTTTGTGGAAGCCCTAGAATGTAATACAGTGAACGCATTTGACAATAAAATACACCTGAGGCTCTATGTACAACCCTCTATGTATGCCCTATGTAGGCCCTCTATGCAAGCTCTATGTAGGCCCTCTATGTTATGGTCTATGTAGGCCCTCTATGTATGCTCTATGTAGGCCCTCTGAAAATGGAACACTATATCCAGCCAGCCAGGGTGCTTATGGCTACGATCATCCAACGGGTCTTTTTGTCTGACATCAACCTGACCTGACTATGAAATCACAGCTCGGTCCCTCCATGTGGTGTGGGAAGTAGCAGCCAGACAGACAGGCAGGCAAGCAGACGATACACGCAGCGCCATACCGGTACGCATGACAGCTCACATGTGTCGGGCAGCTCAATCCCCCCCATTAGCCAGCGCTTGGATCTGTCTGTCCTGAAGAATCATCTTTTCACGTTCGAATTAGTGTGTTACCAATCTCTAATAAAAGGCTCAGAATAGTTTGTGAAGCCCCAAGACTTGCTGTCTTTAGGATGATGAACTATATTACATGGATACGAGAAAACAGGGACGAGAACTAGACAATTGGAGAGAAGTGAAAATGAAATACAGGCATTTAAAGACCAGCACAGCATACTGAAACGTGCAGGAAAACAAAGAGGGTATTGGGTCACCCAAAGGGGTCCAACATGGGTTTGGGATTGAGCTTCAGTCAGTTAGAATGAAACTTGATGCTGGATTTCATGAGGCAGCACAGCACCTGATCTCATCTTAATTTACGTTTACAGCATTTAGTGGACGCTCTTATCCAGAGTGGCTTACATTTTTTCTAATGAGTTACTTACTGCCATAGGCAATGCAACACATGAGCAAGTATGGCTGCTTTCTGTTACCACAAATACAACTCAGCTAAGTTGATGTGTCAACACGGTGGGGAAGTCATCAAATGTGACCATGACCATTGGACGTGTTGAGCCTCATCATAACACGTTAATGTTTAGTGTGAAGCTTTCTGAACATATTGGGGGGGGGGGGGGTAACAGCCTAAAGATTGACTAACGTGGCCAACAGGCAGATGGAGAATTTTTGCGAATTTGACATTTGATCTTGTGTATCACTAAACAATAACTAGCTGTGGGATAAATGTTATGCAAGAAATACCATTACAAAAACTTCAAGATGATCCAAAAACATTTTACCGGTTTGGCCAGTTCCACATGAATTTCAAAGAAGGCATGCAGTTGGTAGGTTTTGCCACGCCTCCCTTTTGACACTTTGACAAATGATCTAAGCATAGGTTGAGCTTGGCTAGTTTAAAGGTCAAATGTTCCCAGACCTGTACAGGGAGGCTGTCCTATCAGGAAATCAGAGCAAAGGGATACAAAATAGCAAGGGACCAAGGGAAGGAAAGCAAGGGACCAAGGGAAGGAAAGCATGGGACCAAGGGAAGGAAAGCAAGGGACCAAGGGAAGCAGAAGGCAAGAGAAGGAGGAGGAGGGTACAGCAGAGTGAGGATAGAGTCAGGAGAGCGTCAAGACATTCAGCAATAACGATTTTACGTTTTATTTTCTCTTCTCCAGTCCAGTTTAACTGAAAATTTGCAAAGGTAAACAAAAATCAGTCCAGTACAAATTAAGGCAGAAAAATGCCTAAGAATGCTAGTTGAAGATGCACACATGAAGCTACATCTTCAGGCAAGGAACACAACATTAACTGCTACAGGATTCCATCCAACTGTATGCAAATGAGAAGACTGCATGTTGCTTTGAGTAAAACCGTTAGCAAAAATGGTACCAACAAACGCTGCCAGCTGGTCAAAGAAAGGACTACTCTCTCCATTACTGCCAGCAGACAGGCGGCCTGAGACATGTAGCGTCAGAAGACGATTAAACCTCAAAGCCAGACAAAACAAAAACAGTCAGAGCTTTATACTTTCAAGATAATGGCGTAAACCATGTCTGTGTAGTCTATCATGACGCGATTTGCGATGCTTGGAAATCTTGAGACACAGAGGACCACCCAGCTTTATTTGCAGGTTAATCTCTGTCAGGATTTTGCTGACCAGTCATCAGAAAGTTTCCCCAGTGTCTCCGATGTAGCTTGTGTCTCATTGTATTATTATTTACTGTTTCATGCGTCGGGATTTCCGAGAAGCAGCTCACTTTAGCACTTGATTTCATGTAGACCACAGTCACAGACCACGGTCACTAGGGTAGCCAGCTTGTGGCTTTAAGCCCCACTTTAGGTCATACAGTCTGGTTTTCCGGCCCAATGTCCTTTGTTCAGCTCAAAGTCTGGGCAGACACTTATTTGTCTTTGTGTTCACTACTGATATAATTTTTGATGTAAGATTACATTAACGAAAATCAACAAACATTTTCTGTACCTGGATCCCTGAGACATTATCAAGTTCAACAACCGTATAATAAGTCCTGTTATTGACTCAGTGCTGCACATGTCAAGCAAATAACATTGCGTTTCATTGGTCAACAATGCAGAGCCTCCCGACTCACCACAAAAAGATGACATAAATGAATCAGTGAGCAAATGGGATCCAAAGAACTCACATTCGTTTCGCAGCGTAGGAGAAACTCATTCCATGTATGCATACTTTGCCGATATGATGTAGATATAAGCAGGAAAGGGTTCAAATATCACAAGACATTGCATGAGTGCTAATTTTTTTTATCTGTTTATGAACAATTTTCACCTTAAATTGATCTCAGTTCTCTAACATTATTTACAGTTTTTCTTTTTCTTTTTTTTGTTCTCATCAGTTGTTGCTATTTTTGGCACCCGTGCCTCGTACACACAACACAATTTCCAAAGAAGTTGGGACACTGTGCTAAGTTTAAATAAAAACACAGTGCAATGATTTGTAAATCATATAAATCCATGTTTAATTGAAAACAAAGGCAACATATCAACTGTGAAAAAAAGAAAGTGAGAAATTTTATTGTTGTTGTTCTGACTGTTTTCTGTGCCCGTGGTACTCGTCTTTACCTCAAACAAAACTACCAAACTTAATCCCCTCCCCCCATATTCAAACAACAGAGCTCCAAGTTTACCGCTCAGATGAAGTCCTGCTTACTTTGGAGAGACTGTTTGACTTGTCCATTACACAAAACAGAGCCTGAGTCTTCCTCTGGCATAATAACTGTGACACACCATCCAAATACAGAGCCGTAATTATACCGTCTCTCTCCTTTCCTGCTCAGTAAAAACACACCATTATTTACACACCACTTTTCAAAACTAAAATAAGATTTATTTTCGTTTCATGTGGTAGTGTAATAGGCACTCTGCTTTTTCAGTTTTTTCCCTTATTTTTTTTTTCCTTATCTGGCTGAAATAGTCCAAAAGGCAATTTTTATGTTCATTTTGAATTAATCTTTGCTGTGTCATATTTCGCAAATGTTTATATAAATAATAGAAGTGTAAAAATTTTCTTCAATTTTTAATTTCCTCGGAATAAATAATTCAAGGCTTAACATTAATTTGGTCAATTAGCTATTATTTCATCCATGGATTCATGCTTAATTAATTCGTAATACTTTCTAGGCCCTGAACAATTAAGTGATTTTGCCTATCGGTTGGCTAAGATTATCTAAAGCGAATTGGTATCACACATTTCTGTTTTAGATAGATCAGGTTAAAGTAAAGCACAGAACCTATGGACAGACCCAAGAATACATTTTTATTAGCAATACATAAAAGCCAAATCAAGCCTAATTAATCATATAGCTGGTTGAAACAAACAACATTCAGTATTCAGAGTTCCAGGACTAGATTGGAAAGCTTCAAATTAATGCCATATAACACACTGGCTCAAAGGCTTATTCTTTAAAAGGTTTTCTGCAAGTTCATTTAAGCCCTTTTGTTCAACGCTTACATCAGATAGAACGTTTCTCGCCTTCTCCTGCCCAGCCTCAAAGCCTCGGAGAGCTCTCACCGTTTAGTGTACATTAACTTTGTTTACTGCTAGTTTTTTTTTTCCCAATGACCAGACGAATTAGGAATAAAAGCCCCTTCTGCGCATCAAATGTCCTTTGTAGCCCGAGCGACTAAGACAAAGGAAAATCGTAGAGAGGTTTTGGATTCAGATTTTATTTCCAGCCTCTTTAAGCCAGCATTGATTCCCTGCCTTTTCGCCCTGGCCTCAACAATTCCATTGTCATGAGAAAAAAAAATTGTATCACAATCAAAATTGAACAAAGGCCAGAATTTAAGCCGAGAATCAGATATCAAACCTCGGTATTGACTGGGAGTCTTGAGAGAGTTGGCAAACAATTGGACCTGAATGTCACACAGCCGGGGGGGGGCACAATAGGAGAGAGAAGAGACAAATAAAATGAGTGGAAGTGCAGGGCAGCAGTTAGACAGAAGAAGCTATTAGGAAGAGCGCTCCCGGAAGCCTGGGATCGGATCGAGAGTCGAGGGCGTTCACCGCGGATATGACAGATGTGGGGGGGGGGTCATTTTGTTTGATGACCGTGCTCTCTAGACGACATGCAGAGTTTCGTCTGTGCCGTGTGCGACGGGAAGACGTGCACAATCCATTATCATTTGGGGCTCAGAGAAGAAATCAGGAAGTGGGAAATGGGATCACTGTCAAGGCTGAGTTGAGATAACAAGATCAGGGTGTGCAGTGATTCACTGGGGGTCTTTACGGTCCCCCCACTGAACTCCGTTCTCTTCCCTTCCCCCATTACCGCTCTGCCTCAGCGAAGCTGAATATTTCCATCAATATATTTTATTACCATCAAATGTTTGCCTTCGTATATAGTACAAATTCCTGAGCCGACGAACCACTGAAGCCACACAATGTTTTCATGTCACAAGGCAGTGCGTGCGTTCGTTATTAACCATTGTATTTAATTCAAATTTTTAATACAATAAGCTTAGTGGCAGTCTGGTTGTAAGTACGAGTTCTTCAAGTTGGATGTTCTTAACCTGGAAACTGTATGTACTTCATTATTGCCTTTGTATCCAAGAATTGCTAATGGCGTCCTTTAACTAATGGAGCATAAACATCCCAAGCAGTGAGGCCAAAATGGTGTAAACTCACAGGCACAGACCCAGCAGAGAGAAACACCTGTCCTGTTGAGGCCATCCTCACTCCTGTAGGGGTGGGGTAAGGAATCTTCTTTATCCCTGATGTGCCCTACTTTCCCTCAGCTGCTGTTTGCGTACAGGGGGGGGGGGGACGCTAATTATTTCCAGGTATGCAGATACCACTGACTCTGGTGTCCGTCTCGCCTTACTCAGCCGGTGACCTCGGAGCTCTGCTCAGAGCAGATGGCTCCAGCAGGTGGGGCATGGAGATGGGTCCTACCACCCAGCGCTGCACCCCCCGTCCCCCCATCTCCACCCAAATCCTGCACTCCAGGTCCAGCATGCAATTCTCCTTTCCTGGCTGCCACCCCTTCAAAGACAGTGAAGGACAAGGTACTAGTGCATTTGTAAGCCTTTCTGACACCTCCAACTTTGGTGAATTAATGATCATCTTCTCCGGCTGCTGCCAAGGCCACCTCCACGTGGTTTCATGCTGCAGACGGGGAGGGCAGGATCCCCCCCCACTCCAGGAATGTGCAGGGGGTTGGGGAAACCATGTAACTGCCCCATTTTCCTGAATTATTTAAAGTGAGGGAACCCACCCTCCCCAGTTGAGCACCTGTCCCTCTGCAAGGAGGGAGAAGGTGTATCGAAAAATGATAAATACAAAAAATGGGAAAGTCCAGTCACAACCTGACAGAGGACACTCCGTCATACACTTGGTAAAGCCATCATTACCAGCTTCCCGGTCTCATTTGGGGGTTAGGGGATAGAGGGAATTAAAATTAATAAACAAATAAATAGATAATCCAAAGATGTAAAAAATGTATTAATAAAAAAAACATTTTAATTAAAAATGGATTTCTAGAAATAAATCAACAGTGCGGTGATGGGCAGACGGAGGAGATAATCCCCACCTTCTTCAGCAGATGTCAGCAGAGGTTATGTGTCTTCCTTCTCAGCGGGACACCAAACCAATTACCCCAGGCCTCAAGATTGTGGTGGGACAGCCAAGGGGCCCCACACTGGGCGACTTATGGACAGCTAAAGCAGACTGATGCTGCTCCAATTCCGCTTACATGCTGCAGACGGAGTCTAGATTACGAGGGCTAATTGGCATCTTCCTCCATGCAGCCAAACTGTTTTAGAAAACCAAAAGGGTCACTTTTTGTCCGTAAAAGGAGGCCAAGTTGAGCCCGGCTTTCAAGTTCTCCACACAAATATCAAAAGGTTGTTATTCCCCATTCCCCATCCCCAAATATTGTTCTATAAAACGTCTTATTTTCTCTAGTTCCCAGTTCATTGGACCCCTTGCCACTTTAAAGTTTTGGAAATGTTTGTGTTTCCATATACACATGGATGTATCTCTTTGAGCATGCATTTTTGAGCCATGACTGACAAAAGTGGTGTGGGAACAGTGTACTTCACTCCATTTAGGGCGTCTTGCATAAAAAAAAACTGACTTTATGAGGATAAAACATTCACAGCCTTGGTTTGCACACCTTTGCATGTCCGCTCCGTCAACGATGGAGTGTGTGTGCTCCTAGCTGTACTCCCGTCATCAGTCGCATGCAGGGGTATTGATAGGATTTTAAGACATCAGGGCCTTGGCCCAGAGACCTAATCTGTCCCAGGGCTATTTTATTGAATTCTCTCTCTGACGTTACAATGATTATAGCACTAAAGTCTGGGGAAATGCAGCCTTAGCCTAGGACTGTTTTATAGTACTGTGTTATATGGAAACTGAGAGAATGGTTGTTCAAACATTTGGGCTAGACAAATCATTCAAGGCTTGTACAGATTCGTTTGGGGCTTGTTTGGAGGCATTCAGGGCCCGTTTGCATTCATTCTGGACTCGTTCGTATTCATTTGGGCTTGTTCACATTCATTCAGGGCTCATTCAGATTCATTCAGGACTTGTTCCAATTCATTCGGGACTCATTTGCATTCATTCGAGACTCATTTGCATTCATTCCGTACTCATTTGCATTCATTCCAGACTAGTTCACATTCATCTGGGGCTCGTGTGAATTCATTCAGGGTTTGTTCGCATTCATTAGGGGCTTGTTTGCATTCTTTTTGGGCTTCATCTTGTGACCTGTCTGGTGCCATGATTACGGAATGCATACATCTCTCCCTACATGATTCCTGTGCCTTATTCCGTGTGCTCGAGCAAGCTCTTGGGCCTATTCAGACAAATCCGCCAGCATGTCTGTGGCTATGTCTCAGATTGTCTATCTACCCACGGCTCCATTTTCTTGCCTGAAGGCTGAAGGCAGGTCTGAGTGACCATGTTATTTTGACCTATGAACATGTTCAGAGCCTGTAACACTAGCAGGCAGCAGGTGATGTTCCCACCGGCCTGGCTTATATCCTCTCTCAGAGTATCCACCAACATGATGTCACATGACCTCCGGGTCTGGTAGGGGAAGCCAACAACACTGAGCATTCTGGGTACTAGTAGGCCTCCAGTCATGTAAAGTCCCCTCCATTATCCTTCGGGGAGGGACAAGAACCCCTTGTTGCTCCTCCTTTCTTTGGAAATCAGGGAACACAGTCCATGGGTATCATGCTACAGGCGAACCCATGGATGTCATTTCCCTGAACTGGATACTCAAGCACACGTCTGCAAGCTCTGCCTTTGCGGTGAGTAAAACCTTGATTTAAGGCACCAAATTCTTCCCTACCCCAGTCCAACGTGACCAAAGGAGGGATGCAAACAGATCTCTATTGATTCTTTACACAAAATGTTATGGGGAACTCAATGCACATTGCTTGTCTAATTTGTCCCCACAAAGCCAGTGAAACATGGACTTCCACACCCCTGCACCCAGGTCAAATCCCCCAAGGCCTCATGTTCCAGCCAATGCCTGGATGAGGTTCAGAAATGTCAACGGTTCCTGCAGGACTCAGCCCTCTATGGAAAAAAGCCCTCCCCTCCTCCTCCACTCACCTATAACCATCCTACTCTCGGGTGTATGATGTCCACACCATGCCACAGCAGCTCTGATCCCTGGTGAGTGAGGCGTGTTCACAGTGCATGGCGTTCTCCGGGCTTGGGACCATCAGAACGCTGTGCTCCTATCCCAGTGGCTCGTGGCACCGAGCCTTCCCAGCTCTGGCCGTCATTGGGCCGACCCTGAGCAGACTGTCACGCACACCTGCCTGGGAGCTGTCCTGTCCCCCTAACAACGGGCAAGAGACTCAGTTTTGTTAGCATTTAAAAAGGTGACATTGGGAGTGAGGGAGGAGGAATGTTGAACGCAGAACAAGAGGCCAACAGGGACCTCAAGATGGGAAAGCTCTCCCTAAATTGCCAAAAATGCTTTGCTGTAGCACATGCAAGTGCTTCTGGGATGGCCCCCACGCAACTAGCATGGGCCTCTTGCTACCACGTGCCGCATTAGTACATGAGTAGTGTGATTTCACAAGGATCCAAGGCGGGTCCTATCAGAACCAGGAGGGGTGGCATGGAAGACCGAGAGCGACTCAGCATGGGGTGGCTGCCCGTGTAAGTGGGCAATTGCTTTTCACCAGAGGAAGGTTGGAGGTATTGCTGTAGAAGGTGGTTGTGGGGGGGAAGAAGATAGAGGTGGGTTAGACACAAGACGAGATCAAGGTGCAGCTAGACACTAGCCATGAATCTCCACAGGAATGGGAACGGATGTGAACCTTGCCCACTAAGAGGAAAGGGAAAGGAAGAAGACAACAAAGCAGAATGATGACTGAACATACGACTGTCTCATCACCTGCTCACTGCAGAGCACATCCTCTTCCACGACCATTTACAGACCCAGAGCTGTAATTAACGATGAACTACAGGATGCGGATAACAGTGGGGTACCTGTAACCCCCACGAGAGAATGTTCTATACCCAACAACCACTCCCAACCCAACTGCCAAGGCCGGGGGGGGAGGCAGTTTCTCAAGGGGGGGTGCACATGGGCAGGGGTGCTGCTACTGATTTTGGGTCTCCAACTCCAGCCAATACAATTATGATAATTACAATAATGTTCCCTTTTTTAGGGCCCCTGGACCCAGAGGTGCCAGGAATCATCCAAATACGCCACCTTTAAAGTGGGGGGGGGGGCTCCCAGGGGGCAGTGCTTTAGGCAGCTAGCTGGCCTCTGTATATTCCCTCTCCACCCTACCGCTCTTCTCCCTTGTTCTCTTATTCTTCTTCCTGTCTCTCTCATCACCCCCTTTCTCCACCTACCCAACCTTCTGCCTCTCTCTTCCCCTCTCTCCATCTCTTTATCCACCCACCCTCCCTTCTGCCTCTCTCTTCCCCTCTCACCATCTCTTTCTCCACCCACCCTCCCTTCTGCCTCTCTCTTCCCCTCTCTCCATCTCTTTCTCCACCCACCCTCTCTTCTGCCTCTCTCTTCCCCTCTCTCCATCTCTTTCTCCCTCTCTTACCATTTCAAAGCTGACCGTTGTAAGCAGAGACGCAGCTAGAAATTCCCGGCAAAATGTCACCTTGGTTCCCCCAGGTAGATTTTGCCGACCAGGCCCCCCCACATTAGACTTGCTTTTAAGTGAACCCCTAACACTAGAAGATTTTTGTGGACCCTCAGTCAGGTTCCATTTATTGAGCTCCACCATCCAGGACCAGCCTGTTCTGGATGTTCAGTCTATGGACAATGGATAAATGCCCGCGGTGATATAAGAGTATCTGCACCGCTGGAGACGTCTTCTGCGACTGAGGAATTTCAGGCGAGCAGCTGAAGGACGATAAGTCATCAGCTAATTAATCATCCTGATCAGATAAGTCGTTAAAGAGCACGCAGCTCGCAGCTTTGAGTTTCATTTATTTCCTTCTTGTTCCCAACGTACTCATTAAACATAGGAACCAGCAGAAAGACAGGAACTCGGTAATTGGGAAGAGAAACTGCAAATTCAGCAGAAAAGGCAGTACCCCCAACCTACAACAAAAAAACACAAAAACAACATTTAAAAAGCTACATCCCCAGGTAACGCTCCCTCCCGATCCTACTCAGCAGAAATTCCCTGCTCTTTCCCTCCATGCCAGCATCGGTCCCATAGGTGACTCTCCGTCCCCATTAATGTCACACGTCACGGGATGGGAGGAGAGCCCTGTAGGGGCGTTGCTGCCCAGGGAGTTGGGGATTTGGCTAACACGGGCAACACCTCCTCTGAAGAGACCAATTACGTCAAAGTAGTGTCTGCTCCCACAAACAGGGAATAGCGAAACTCATAAATAAACTCTCAAACTGAACCTCAATCAATGGATCCAAAGAATAACACAACAGTAATGCATGCCAATATGGGAAAATAATCAGTCTATGTGAAACCATCATTCTCAAACTAGAAGTTCCTTCTTGTGAGCATTTCTTAAGACTTGGGTATTTCCCAGGTTACCCCATAACTCATCTCCGTGCCTCCGGTGGAAGACAATCATCTTTCATCAAATTACACTCTGCTCAATTTCACCCCGGTCCCCAGGCAGAACCCAGCAGAAGGGCTAATTATGAAAGAACTTCCGGAAACAGCATAACTGGGAGGACCCTAAACACAGTATACCCCTGGCCTCTGCTCTGTAATTTATATTCAGGTATTTTTTTTTTCTCTGGACCAGCTCTGACAAGTATGGCCTGGTTCTATCAGGGCTGGTGTGTAACGAAGGAACTGACAAGGAGAGAAAGGAGGTAAAAATGGCGGTTTTCCATCCCAGCTCCCTGCCAGACAGTCCATATTTTTGCTCCCTTCCAGCTCCCTGCCAGACAGTCCATATTTTTGCTGCCTGCCAGACGTGGACTGTCTGTGGATCCCCAAGGACCAGATTGGGAAACATTGCTCTATAAC
The DNA here is from genome assembly GCA_026777985.1 of Mormyrops attenuatus. Lineage (NCBI taxonomy): Eukaryota > Metazoa > Chordata > Actinopteri > Osteoglossiformes > Mormyridae > Mormyrops > Mormyrops attenuatus. The sequence goes on from JAODKC010000021.1 coordinate 5,852,277, forward strand.
ACTTAAGCTAACTTCAAGATAGGTCCAATGTGATTGAATCTAGAATCTGAGCCTGCTTGATCTGGCCTGCTGTTCACATCACTCAAAGCAGATACCGGTGCATAGGTGAGCTTGGCTTGAGTTCAGGTGACACTTTGAAAATCTTCTTTGACATCCAGTCCCTCTGTGCAGTCTGCAAGCCGTCAGACTGGCAAGGTCAAACAGCAGTACACCTGCCAGGATGGTTTTTCCAGTTTCCAATCACCAAGGAGCCCTTCAACACCAACCACAAGCCACAACAGCCCGCCAACCAATCAGAATGTTTCCTCATCTCTGCTGTCATCAATAAGCAAACCGGTAGGAGTATGATGATAGCTTAAGGGATTTGAGCATTCAGGGAGCCTTGCTGCCCTCTGGATTCAAAGGCAGCAATATTCCCCACATTTCCCACATACTGACATAAGACTTGGAACACAGCTATCGATTTCCACAAAAGTCAAGTCCAAACTCGCGTGTCCCCATCTTAGCTACATGGCATTGAAATCCGGTTCTTTCTCTTGGGCCGAGTCGGGTCACTGTTCATGAGCTGCACACAGATGGGAAACTTAATAAAGGGGAGTGAACAGGATCTGAGCCCCCCCTTCCACGCTAGTCAAACACACATGGGTCACCATGTCGCTAAAGATTCATAAAATGTCTTTTCTGTCAACTGTCTGGGATTTGTTCTCTTGTTCAATAGGCAGGAAATAATATTTTACTACAAATAATAAGTTATTAAATTTCTTTCCTAAGTTTTATTGAAAATGACATTATCCCAGATTGCAACTCCTGGCTGAGTGCCTGAGAGCCTTGTTAAGGTACGACTGCGATTCCTGTAAGCCGGATCATGTAGGAAAAGGAACAGGTGGAGAAAACGGGGACACGTGTGAGTGCTGGGTGGACAGGACAGTGGGGACACACAAAACAGACTTGACACACTCACACATTAACCCACTTAAAACACACACTCAGACACGCACACACATTGACATACACACTGGAACACACACTCAAATACACAGTCATACACTAACACACTCAAACACACACACAACATGTGCAAACATACACAAACACACACTCTTACCTTCATTAACACCGACTCGCTGAGCTTCTCTCGGTTGACAATCTTTATGGCGACTTTTTGACATGTGACACAGTGAACCCCCAGCTTCACCAGGCCTGCAAGACAGCGGGGAGAGGACATCTGTCAGACGAGAAGGTCACCACCCGCCCCCCTGCCTGTGCTAGCATCATGTCGGCCAGGTGCTCCAACGCGCGTCGGGACAGGAGGCCTAAACCGCTTTCAGGCAGGGGGAAAGGGCAGGCTTCAAAATAAAACCAGATAAAATAAACCGTCTCTCAAAGCCACGACTTCCAAACAAGTCCCTCCGTGGCGACGGAAGCAGATGTGTTGTGTAGCAAAGAAAATGTCAGCAGGTGAATGAGAACAAATACGCTGGAAATCGAATTTGGGAGTCTCCCTAGGTCGTTTTTTAACCAGTACATGCAGATGGAAAAACCCTGCTCCTCTCGCATCTCTCTCGATGCGTTAGGACACCCCAAGACACGCAGGTACGTGCTCTTATCGCGCCTGATCTACCACTGAGCAGGGAAGCCACAGATCTCCCGAAGGCAGGGCAAAGAACTTTAAACGCCCCCTCGTACCCAAGACCCTTCCAAGGCGTGATATGAGCGGCCCCGGGACCGCCAGAGCTCTGCGTGGGAGTGTTTTTAGCAAGAGCATCATGCGGAAATCACGCAATAGTGAATGCGTTACAGAGAAGCCAGACAGAAGGTTCAAGATCTCACAGAGGCACTGCAGATGTACCTCTGAGCCTGATTCAGGTCGGCTTTGGTAAAAATAACTATCTGTGAGTAAATCACTGTAAAAATCTCCCGTTGGCAGCTAAAATAAAAACAACTGACTGCTCAATTTGCACGCAGGTCTGCTGCTCAAAGTGTTTTGCTGTGAAGTAGGATGGGGGGGGGGGGGGGTAGCCCGCTTTACCTGAGGGCAAAGGATCATGGGTAACAGCACCTGGCCCCCAGGTGTGGAAATGGCCAGGTATTTGGCTCCCTGTTTCAGCCAAACCCCAGTGCTCAGTGGAAACGCCAGCAGCCCCCGTCAGGGCAAGTGAGCAGATCTGTCACAGAGGGGGGTCTGTCAGGCCTCCCGGCCTCTGAAGGTGGAGCATCTGAGCTCTGCATGTCGCTGAGGACAAATCGCATCTTCATGCCTCTGCGTGACAAGTTGTGAGTCCTCAGCACAATTACAGCAGACACACACACACGACCACAGGAGAGACACACACACAATCACAGGAGAGAGACACACATGCAATCACAGCAGACACACACACACACAATCACAGCAGGCACACACACACGACCACAGGAGAGACACACACACAATCACAGGAAAGAGACACACACACAATCACAGCAGAGACACACACAATCATAGAAGACACAGACACACACACACACAATCACAGGAAAGAGACACACACGCAATCAAAGCAGAGACACACACACACAATCACAGCAAACACACACACACTGCTGCATTTCTGACCGGCCAGCAGCCCTGGGCGGGGCGGGGGGGGCCGGCGCCCCCGGGGGGGGGGGGGGGGGGGGGGGGGGGGGGGGGGGGGGGGGGGGGG
>JAODKC010000021.1:5869449-5907859 GCA_026777985.1 Mormyrops attenuatus
CCCCCCCCCCCCCCCCCCCCCCCCCCCCCCCCCCCCCCCCCCCCCCCCCCCCCCCCCCCCCCCCCCCCCCCAACCACTTAAGTGTGGGTAAATTTTAAATTTTTATTAAAATTTCACTATTATTGTCATGGCACGATTATACTTACAATAAAAACTGTCTGGCTCATTCTGAATATCAGTAAATAGACACGTGAAAGGACAGTCACAGAACAAATATAGGTTGCAATAAATAACACAAAATACAATCTACTTCACACAATGTGCGATTAAATTTAAGTAAGTTTCAAGTAAAAGGTTGGTAGAATGTACCATAAGACCTGAACAAGATAAAATACGTAATAAGGTAAAATACGGTGACTGTGTTTATATGAATTGGCGATTGTGTAAACAAGCGTCAAGTGTAAACAGCAGTCCGAGGTAGATCTGATGCAGAGCTGATAAGATGAGCCAGCCAGCGACAGTGTGACACGCTGGCTGTTGAGGTGCACTAGTGTGGCAGATGCACATGGCTTGAAATGCTACGAGTGGGAGCTGGATTATCTTAAGGCGACACCTCTTGTGGCGTCTCTGCCTTCTCTCAGAATAGTGGATAGCTTTTGGTAGCTCGGGGCCATTGGCGGGGGCAGCACACGCCTTCGCTTAGGACCGCTTCATGCATGGTGTTGCAGGACCTGGCTGGAGGGCGGAAATCCGACCTGCGGGTCACCGCGTGTCAGACTTCAGCTTCGACGTGCTGGTGGGGGCCAGTGGACACAAAGAGACTCTGGAAGGTAAAACCGCCAAATGCCGCTTCATCTACTGACTGCTTCCACATGTATTTTCATATGTAGTTGAATGGCAGATATTTGTGCCAGTGTCCATGTTTTTCTGATTTTCGAAATGCTTCTGAAGTCATTCATATGGCTAGTATTCCTGCATGGTTCATTGAGAAGACGTCCGCAGTGAAGGAGGAAGCAGTCTCCCTGTGAGGTGCTGTTCTGGGTGGATTGGAGGCTCTTCTATCTCGGTGTAAACATAGTGGGACAGTCGGCTCGGCCTGTAGTCCCAAAAGTGAGGCAGAATTTTTCTGAAAATAAGGTTGTGCCTTATTTTGCATGGAGGGCTGGGATGGTGTCCAGCAAGCTAAGGCCCCAACAGCGGGACTGACTACAGTGACTTTAGGGATTTGGAAAGCTGTTCTGGAGCTCGTCCTCAATTGAAGAAACGCTGAGAAGCTCTCCTGGGCTGCAAACTAGCAAAAGCGAGGATATGAGAGTACTCTGTTTCCTATTTCATGTAGATGGCGGTCCCTCACGGGTCACTGCGAAGGAAGGCCTAGGGAGTGCAGCAGCTTGTGCACCCTGTTGCATTCATGTGGCAGCAGATTAGATGAGACATGGTGACTGAGGATGAGATCGCGTATGCTAATGGTGTGATTGACTCCCAAATGTGTAAATACTCAACAGGGCCTTTGTCAGCCTTAATGACCCCCATAGCTTCTGACAGTACATTAGACAAGCATTCTGTGTGCCTTTAGCTCAGATCTCCACAGCAGAGGTGGCTGTTGTGTAGTTTGATACATGTAATATGTTAATAAGCATCAGAAGAAAAGTTCTGAATTCCAAAAACGCTTATCCGGAGTTTTGGCTAATAAAACAATCTAGTTTTAATACAATGATCTTCAGCAAATTTTCCTATGAAATGTGTTTGTCTGGGTTCCTTATTCTCTTTGGTTCCGTACATAGTTGAAAAATTCCCAGCATGCTGATTTAACACCTTTTAAAAGCGTCTCCTGTTATGTCATGACAATGCACCACCCTGTCTTTGTTGTTTTTATATGCTCTTCAGTTCTGTATCTTCCGAGCAGGGCCACCGCAAAGGGGTATAGTTAGGATGATTTCAAGAGCCCCAGAAGGGCAGAGGCCCTAAAAAATGGATGGATGGATGGATTGGTCTGGGATCAGGGGCCCGGTATAATATGCTTTCATGGGGCCTGAATTCAGAGAACCCATTTGAAATTTGGTGCCTCATAACAATCCTATCACTCCCCTACCTCCAGGTTTTAGGAGGAAGGAGTTCCGTGGGAAGCTGGCCATCGCCATCACTGCCAACTTCATCAACAGGAACACCACAGCTGAAGCCAAGGTGGAGGAGATCAGTGGCGTGGCTTTCATCTTCAACCAGAAGTTCTTTCTGGACCTGAAGGATGAAATGGGTGAGTTAGTTGGGGAGGGTTCTGGTTTGTTTCTTCTTTCAACAGAGACACCTTTAATGTAAGGTGCAGTCTGAGATGGTCGGCTTTCAGGGTTGGTCCTCAGGTACCGATTGTCTGTCTTTTTAGGTATGTGGTTTAGAGCAGGGGTCCCCAACCACCGGGCCGGGACCGGTATGGGGCCGTGGAGCATTTTGTGCCGGGCCGAGGCGAACAGATAACAGAGGCTGTTTTATTTTGGAAAACACTTCCATCTGTGGTTCATATTTGGCGATAAGGCAACGCACTTGGTGATTACAGTAAAATCCCATTATAGTGGACTCGCTTATAAACGGAATATCATCTATAACGGACGAGGTCTGCTGGTCCCGGCCGTGCACCTTTATGAACCTGCAGAAAAACCATCGGATATAGCGGACTTGCTTATAACGGAATATCATCTATAACGGACAAGGTCCGCTGGTCCCACCGGCATCGGATATAGCGGACTCGCTGATAATGGAATATCATCTATAACGGACAAGGTCCGCTGGTCCCGTCAGCATCGGATATAGCGGACTTGCATATAACGGAATTTCGCTTATAACGGACAAACAATTTGGTCCCCAGGGCTGCTTTTAGCTGTAGTTTTGTTTGGCTATAACGGACATGCAAGCTCTGCCTACAAGGTGCGTGGCGTGCCGGTGATATCCAGTGCATATACGTAGTTAGGATTATTAATAGTCACGCATCTGCTCAGGTAAAGTTGGATTACTACATGTACAATATAATAATCTGTACTACAAGTGTGTCTGCTGGGGTGTGGCATGAGTAAATGGTGTCCTGTAGTTGTGTTCTGGCATACAGCAACTCTGGATATAACGGACTTTGGATGTAATGGACAGTTTTGCCAGGTCCCTTGAAGTCCGTTATAAGTGGATTTTACTGTAGTTAAATATTACGCACCTCATTATCTTTGTTACACGTCTCCGTTCCCTCCCCCAAGCTGGCTCGTAAGAGGGGAAACAAGCTCAGGGCTCCCACTAATTCAGCGGGATTGTGAGCTGTATTTTTACGCACTTTGTTTTTACTTGTTTCTATACCGGTCCGTGAAAATATTGTTTTACATGAAATTGTTTCATGGTGCAAAAAACGTTGGGGACCGTTACATGTCTCCGCACTTCTCTTAACACGCCCTCCCGTCCCCCCCGGTCCGCCGAAATCTTAACGGAATGAAACGGGTCCGTGGTGTCAAAAAGGTTGGGGACCACTGGTTTAGAGCAGTGCAGAGTAGAACCTAAAAGCTTACCCTGGTCACTGGAGTCCAATCTGAGAACATTAAAAGAATGTTGTAATTTGTTTTGTTCTGCAGGCATCAACCTAGAGAACATTGTCTACTACAAGGATGACACCCACTACTTTGTAATGACAGCCAAGAAGCAAAGCCTGCTAGATAAGGGCGTCATCCTACACGTAAGTGTGTGCAGATGTGCACGCTTTGCTTTGCAGGACTGGAGGGCTGCCAGAAGCCCGCATGTCTCATGCCTGCTGCTCCCCATCTCTGCTTGCTTCTCATTGTTTCTCTTCACACAGACCTTCTAATTTAACCTCTCTCTGAGTTCAGCCTCTCCTGATTGGTCTCTCCTGGCCAGGATTACATGGACACGGAGATGCTCCTGAGTGGGGAAAATGTGGACCAGGAGGCCCTGCAGTCGTACGCCCGCGAAGCTGCCGACTACGGCACCAACTACCAGCTGCCCTCGCTGGACTTCGCCACCAACCACCACGGTCAGCCCGATGTGGCCATGTTCGACTTCACCTGTATGTACGCCTCGGAGAACGCGGCGCTGGTGCGGCAGAGTGGTGGCCGCAGGCTGCTGGTGGCGCTGGTGGGGGACAGCCTGCTGGAGGTGAGGGGCGGCGGGATCATTTTTGTCACAATCCAGTGTATGAGGTCACCATGGTGATCAACCCTACTTATATTTTGCACAAGCTTCTGTGGCATTCTTGCCCAAGAGGCTGAAGGTGTTTCACCGTTGGTCCGAGAACAGGCCGTACAGCCATGATCCACGACAGATCCTGCACTCACTTTTTTCATCAGCCCACCCTGTGTGTTTGGCCTGGGTGGCACATGGCAGTGGGGTCCTCCCCAGCGGTGGCACACATGCACAGGCTGAGCTCAGCCATGTGGAAGCCTGTCTGGGTTTCCTTTTTGCTTCTTTAATTGCCCATTGTTGGTTAGATTAGATTACAGCAGAACCTTGACCTTGTCAACTTATGGCTGCTGCACAGTAGCCAATCGTCCTGTCTGTCCCCCTCCCTGTGTGCCTGGCTTATTTCGTTCCCCACTGTCTGGGTAGCCTATGCCACCTTCACCCAGGCTTCCATCACGAAGTCCCCAGCCCCCCTGCCACCCCCCCAATACATTCGGATTGCGCTCTCTCCCTCTCAGCCCCATTTTACCTATCCTCTCCTGATTGTCTGTCTCCTTCTCCCCAGCCTTTCTGGCCAATGGGCACGGGCTGTGCCCGTGGCTTTCTGGCTGCCTTCGACACGGCCTGGATGGTGAGAGGTTGGGCGGAGGAGCGGGCGCCCCTGGAGCTCCTGGCTGAGAGGTCAGTGCCGAGATGATGACGGAACAATTGTGCTGAGCGTGTGGCTACGCTGTCTTCAGTTACCGCAACATAAAGTCCCACAATACTGCTATTTTTAAAAACAAAAAAAGCATGTAATCCATATATTACAATGCTCTGAGGCTCTCAGCCTCTGTTCGGTGGTGTTTAGTTATCTGTGAGTCAGCATGAGTGGTCCTTGTGGTTGAATCTGGCTACTCATGTTTTGTTTGTAGGGAGAGTCTTTACAGGTTACTACCCCAGACCACCCCTGAGAACATCACCAAGAACTTTGAGCAGTACACCATCGACCCAGCCAGCCGGTACCCCAACCTTAGCACCACCTGTGTCCGGCCGCGTCAGGTGAGGCTGAAGAACGTGGAATTCTGCACCAGTCTCCGATTCTCCATGCGGGGAGAAAGTGAAATTATTTCATATATCCATCTGTCTCTTCATCGTGCCAGTGAGTTTTGGGATGGTCGCAGTCTTTCCCCCCTATGACTCTCTCCTACCCGACACAGGTGCGCCATCTGCTTATCGATGGGAAATTGCAGTCCTGCCACATTCGGCGTTCTGAGTCACTGCGCCAGTCTGTTAAGGTGTCTCAGCATGGTGAGTGCGGCTGTGACTGATGCTCTCGGTACCCAGTGGAGCATGGGGGTCCTGCTTTTGAGACTTTATTCTCCTCTTCAGGGTGGACCTGCTCCTTCGCTAGTGCATAATTAAAACAACCAGGAGACTTATCATGCTTTTAGCTGGACGCGCCCTCTGAGCCGCCAGAGCCCAGCTAGAAGTTTCTCTGAGGTCATCTGCGATCTCCTTGTTTATAGGTTTATGAAGGTTCTGTGGTCCGGGTGGGCCTCAGAGCTGTGTATTCTGATCCGTGGTGTCCCACTGGATGTTCTGCCCCGTAGAGTCTGATATCCAGACCGGGCAGCTGCTGAGCTGGTGCCAAGCGCAGACCCGGGGCTACCCACATGTGGACGTGTCAGACCTGGCTGCGTCCTGGACAAGCGGCCTGGCACTTTGTGCCCTCATTCACCGGTTCCGGCCTGATCTCCTGTAAGCACTGATCTCCCAAAAGCCCACCCCTCTTTGTTCTTTAACTCATACGCCCCATACCCACTAGTCCCCATTCCATGTTAAAAGATATCAACGTTTATTTAGCAGATTCTTTTATCCAGTGTGACATGTAAGCAGCCAGTATCTTGAGCAGTTCAGGATTAGGAACTTTGCACAAGGGGGAAATCTCTCTGCTACCCTTGGGATTTGAACCAGCGACACAGCATCTACCCCACTGAGCCACATGCCATGTATGCTGCCTGGCACCCTCTCCCCTCCTCCCACACACCTAGATCTCTTCACTGTTGTGATAGCAGCCTCATTTTAGTACAGGCAAAACCATAACCACCTCCTCCACCTCTCATCCCTTGGTACCCTGCAGGGACTATAGCACCCTAAACCCTCGAGATTCGGCCAAGAACAACCAGATAGCCTTTGATGTCGCAGAGTGCGAGTTCGGCATCCCACCACTGACCACAGGCGCCAAGATGGCGGCCAACCGGAAGCCGGATAAGCTCCGCTTGGTCATGTACCTGTCTCAGCTTTATGATGTGCTCCAGAGTGCCCCCTCTTCTGTCTCAGGTAAACTGGGGACTGATCTCCAAAACAGAAGCTCTATTGTTGAATTGGGGGCGTGTGTTCAATTTAGAGTGATGTCCCAACTGTGTGTAGCTATCAGTTATGAAGTCTGAGGCATGTCTGTCTCTGCATTCCATCTGTAGAGAACACTCCCAGTTAGCTCACCTATCTGGCTGGGAAAGGCAAGTAGATCTGATAGGCTGAGAGAAGGCATGTGCCAATCTCTACGTGATGCTTGGACTCTGGGTCATTCATACATTCTTTTAAAGGTGCTTGATCTGGTATTTCCAGTTAAACATTCCACAAAGTTTTGTCTGAGAATTTAAAAGTAAACTCGATCTTTTTATGGTGTCTCTCACCACAGCATTTTCCTTTGGCGTCTCTTAAATACCCAGCTGATGATGTTTCCGCCTCTATTATTTTTTTTAAAGTTCCTCAGAAAGAAAAGGATGAGAACAGCGAGGAACTTTCAAAGTCCTGTTTGATCCAGATGGCGCCGAAGAAGCGAATGCCAAAGGTACCGCCCCATGACGCAGACCTGGGTTCGAATGGCATTTGCTTCTGCTTCTGACATGACACCAAATTTAAATTATGCACCGAAGTCGAAGCAAAATGAATGAAAGCTTTTAAAGCACCGTACAAGAAGGTGCATTTTGAATGGACTCTGGCTCTGTTATCAAGCAGGGTAGCAAAGGGCAGCCTGCACCAGTATAATGTGGATTTTAGTGTTAATCACGGAGGGGGGGCAACAATGAGTGTATCTATGCAAGGTGGTGAAGGGCAGGAATGAAACAAAGGATCAGTGCTGGAGAAGAGGCCTCTGTTCTATGGGCAGGGGGCAGAAAACAGGCGGGGGATGAATAATTCATGTGTTTAAATTAGTGCTCTGTCCTTTCAGGAGCAGCAGAAATCTGAGGACAATGAGTCCATGTACAAAAGGAGACGGAGGGCTCGTTTGGAGGAGGTTGGTTTCTCCCGAACAGACCCGTGTTGTATAGTGAGGTTGGTCCAAACATGAGACAGTAGTAGCTTCCTGGGAATGGCTATGGCGCTGTACTGTCTAGCGCAGCTGCTGAGTGCTGTTTCCCTGCCAGGTGACCAACTTGTCCATTCAGAGGTCGTCCTCTGGGATCAAGGGTGCTGATCTCCAGGAGAACAAAGTCAGGTTCATGGCCACCCAGCTGGAGGCCAGGCTCGAGGAGAACGCCCCCAGCTCTTTGGTCCGGAGGCAGGTCAGAGCGGTCGCCACTGCTGCCTCGGGTTTGTTGGGGAACCTCTTTGTCCCTGGTCTGCGGCTAGCCTGAGCTGGAGCTTAGACGACATCTTCTGCAGCGGTCGGTGTGCACATTGTGGTTGGGCTTTAAGCTTGATGTACCTTGATGTTTAAGTTACAAACATCAGGCCAGATGCTCAGTACTCCACTTCTTCATAAATGCATGATGAATAGAACTGGCTAGTAACCAAGATGTATGAGGCATTCAACCTTCTGGGCTTGTCTGACCAGTATGAGCAATGACATATGGCCCTAATTGACAATTTGGCAGCAGTATTTTTTTCCACTGGATCTCTGGTGCAATCCGTGTGTTGTACTGTAGCAACCACTGTCATCAGGCCTGCAAATGCATTAACACCAGGAAGGTCCTCTGGGGAGCAAATCAGGCTCCACCTAGTGGGGAGTCCAGGATTTGCAGCCCAATGTGTTAAGTCACTTCTTACAACAGAATTATTAAAAACTCACAAAAAATATCTAGGACCTAAACTCCATTTTGTACAATGCAACTGTATATTAATATAATGTTAGGCTGGGTTTGTCGGGGGTGGCTTGTACATAAGAACATAACATAAATGTACAAAGGAGCGGAGGTGTATTCGGCCCATCAAGCTTTAGGGAGAACTCAACTAATAGCTCAGAGTTGTTAAAATCTTATCTAGCTCTGCTTTAAAGGAACCCAGGGTTTTAGCTTGCACTACACTAACAGGAAGACTATTCCATACTCTAATTACACGCTGCGTAAAGAAGTCCTTCTCAAATCCAGTTTAAAATGTTCTCCCGTTAATTTCCACTTATGACCACGAGTTCTAGTATTTAAACTAATATTGAAATAGCCATTTGGCTGAACAGCATCCAGACCTGTTAGAATCCGGATCATTTACCCCCTTAGTCTCCTTTGCTCGAGGCTAAACAGATTCAGCTCAGCTAACCTCTCCTCATAAGACATTCCTCTAAGACCAGGAATCATTCTTGTAGCCCTACGCTGAACCCTTTCTAAGGCCGGAATGTCCTGTCTTGGTTAAATAAGTGTTAGCCTGAGTCCGGCCTGTTTGCGTGCACCATATTTGGCTTTATCCATTCCTGTTTTTTTTTTTTTTTTTAAAGAAGCATCATCTCAGAATTTTCGCAGGGGGCGTCGGTGAGGGTTTGCATGGTGTTTGGGTGTGCGTAACCATGCATGACCCTCCTTTTACAGGCCTCCTTGCGTATAGCCCTGCCCACCCCAATGAGGGGGAGTGACACGTGCTACGTCTGTAGCCGCCGTGTTTACGCCATGGAACGGCTTGGCACCGAATCGCTCTTCCTCCACCGCGACTGCTTCCGCTGCTCCGTCTGTAACTCCACCCTGCATCTGGGGAGCCATGTCTTCAACGCGGAGCAAGGTACGCCACCTAGGGGTCCCTACACAGATGTGTGGTTTGAGTGGTGGTAAACACCATGCAGGTGGTCACTTGCCTACGGTGTAGACCCGCACTTGCCTTTACACCAAACCCCGTGAGCATTGTCATTTTTGAATAAAAACTGAGATCACTTGGGATCTGTTGATGTCCATTTTGTCTCAATAGGCAAGTTCTACTGTAAGACTCACTTTGCACAACAGAAAGCAAACGGTGGCCAAAGAGAGAGGACGTCTGCCTCGCAGAAGGTAATCACACTCGGGATGCTCAGACACGCTTGTACAGAATACAGTGATACTGTCTCAGATTCTTTTAAAGTGAAGTGTGTTAATAGCTGAAACAGGATGGTGTTATAGCTGTCAGAAATAGGATAGTTTGTTAGGTGGTATGTGTGTGGGGGGGGAGGTGTTCCTACAAATATTACATTGTAGGAACCAGATGATTCCTCAGTGTAAACCCTGTTGTTTTGTTGTCAGGACCATTTCTTCAAAACCCAATTTTATAAAAACAAAACAATCTGTGAACTACAATCAAAAAACTAAATATCCCGTAAATCTTGTATTTTGTTTTGGTTACTTATGGTTAAGGTTAGGGCTGGGTAGGTGTTAAGGTTGCCATTGCTGGGATTAGGATTATGCCCTTAGAAATGAATGAAGAGTCCCATAAAGATATGAATACGTTGACTGTGTGTGTGTCTCTCTCTCTCTGATGTCGCTCCCCCTCCCTCATGTCCCTGTCCAGGTGTTCCCAGGAGGGTCCAGCACAAGCAGGCAGCACAGCCGTCTTTCAGGTACCCTGCGTCCCCTTCTCCGTGGCCCCAAGGGGGTGCTATGGCGAGTGGGGGGCATGGCGTGTGCTGCAAATCGCCACCTGAGGGCACGCAGAGAGGACTATGCCTTCCTGTATGAACTGCTGAGCGTGGGTGTCCCCCTGCTGGCCATGCTAGCGGACGTCCTCACACAGGTTTATGCTGAATCCCTGCCACTGCAGCGCAGCACCACCTAGAGGTTGTGAGAGGCACCCCTTAAGCAGGATGGGGTTTCTGTGTGCACGTAGGTCCCCACTCTTCCTCTCTCACACAGTGCTCAACAGCAAACATACACAGGCACATTATAGGGCAGCCCGTAATCATGCTGCATTGGGGCCTCGGTAATAGCCGATGACATCATCAGCTCCTATGGGCAGCAGGTACCCATCACAGCTAATCATAACCCTTAGGCACTAGCTGAATCCTTATGGGGACGCCTGCATGGCATGTGGGATTTGAGGATATTCTGTAATGAGGTGGAGAACTTCCAGCTCTGGGCCGTACCTGTATCCTGGTTCTTGTTTGCATCGCTATGATTTTGTTGCCAAACACTGATGCCAAGCGGTTTCTAATGTAACAGCCGCAACCTGGGCCTTCATTGGAACTCGTAAGTGTGTGTTTGCGATGTACATGTTCCTTCATACTTCTGAGTCAACGTACTGACTGGACTGAAACGTTTTAATCCGATAAAGAACAGGATCTTTTCATAGGTCAGGGATTTTCCAAACCCCAAGTTCTTCCATGGCCTGAAACCTCCTCTGTGTGTCTCTGTAAACATGTTGTTCCTTATGATTGTGATATTTCCTACTTGGGGAGCTTTTGCTTCTGTTCCTTCATCCATTGGGTTGTTTTGATTTGCTCTCACTCTCCTGTATTTAAATGGGTCTAACAGCTAACCCTAACCCTAACCGAACAGCAACCGCTTTCGTGTTTCTTCCCTTTAATCTTCCATTCTGTCATTTTGCTTGAGACGTGTCCTGCTGTCTCCTGCAGTGTCCAGCTGGTTGGGTGGGCACGGCAGGATGATATTGGGCTTGCTGTCACACGGTCCAGGTTCATTGTGCTACAGCTGCTAGCCCTTAACCTCACGCTAACCCATATTTCTGAGAGCAGTAGCATGGGTCTTGTGTATTAAACATACACGGTTTCTAATCTCGGAAATATCGTTGCAGTACTAATGCCACTGTGTTTGCTTTGGGCCTCTCGACAAAGCCTGTCCCTCTCATTAATAACATATTTAACTACCATCCCTGCTTCCCCCATCGGCTCCCAGACCTCTGCAGAATAACAAAGCTACTCTGCATTTTGACCACATGGATACGTACTGTCATCTGTGTGGAAGAGTTCAGGAGTCATTGATCAGAAGATCCTGAATTTGCATATTTTGTGTGTCCACTGCTGGTCTGTACTTGTAAATAAGACTATAGTAAGACCCTGTTCATTTTTTCTTTATAATTTTGAATGTTTATGTGTAAAATAAATGTTTATTTAAATAATGTGCATTCTTTTTTATTATACTTTTCATTTAGCTGTATGCTACAGCTTAAAAAAAATTAAAAGATTGAGATGTTTGCTGATCTAAAGTAGATACCACCACCACCATCATCATCATCACTCCGGCCTTCTCATTGGCTGGCCCTCTGCAAAGCCTCATTCTGTCATGCTTAGCCTCACTCTCACCAGATCACAGATGCAAGTGCCCTTGACCATTGTACATATGGTCTTGGGTTCCATGGTCTATGTTGGTATGCCCGGTGGTCTCCTGGGCTACATCTGCAGGACCTTCACCCTCCATAATGAGTCCAGCTGCACCTTTTTGGGTGTTGAGTCCGTTGCTTCCTCATATCTGTCATTTAAAAGTTTGTATATTGTGAATAAAGAAAAATGTCAAATTTGGGGGGATGCAGACTTCTTACTACATGCTGTCATAGTACACTAGACCCAAGCAACTGCTCTCAAAGACCAGGCCAAACTAGTGTTTTCTGTAACAGCGTGAACGCACAGACTGACCGTGACTGTGTGACCTGGTTCAGCTGTGGTCCCTACATGTGAAGCAGTATGGGAGCCATCTCTGGCTGGGAGTGAAGAGGAGTGTGGGGCAGTCGCTTGCCAGGGGAAACGCCTCCTGCTCACCCTATCGGCCGACATGCATGGGAAGTGGGTGGGGTTTCTGAGTGCAGCTTGACTGGCCTGATATGAGGCTGTCCGGTTGGTGCTTCTGCAGTGGTGGAGCCAGGGCAGGGTGATGTGAGGGATTCCTGGAGTTGACCATGGGATTTTGGGCCTCCTTGGTGCTGTGCCCTTTGAGGCATGAACCGCTGTGTCCTGCTAACTCCCCAGCTCTTATACGAATGCCTCCTCGTAATATCTGTTGGGGAAGAGAGAGAGATGTAATTAAACTGGGAGAGAACTTAATTCTCCCAGCTCCAGTAGCCAAGCGGGGAGGGAGGCCGCGCTCTGCCTGCCAGGAGGTGCAGAGCAGTGAGCTACACAGCTTCAGCTTCATCACTGCCTCTGCTGGGGAAGGCAGGCCAGTTTTATTTGTTTAGGAAATCCATTTCCCAAGGTTGGGGACTCCCAAGTGCCAGTCCAGTGGGCTGTAGAATGCTGGATGGTTGGGGGAGGGGTTGGTTAACTGCCAAAAATAAACTCACTGTGACTGTAAGTAGGCATTACATTACTGTTTCTGTTGTGGAAGCTTAAATACCGAGACTTGTCAACATCTCAGTTAGCACATAGGCTATGATGTTAATGGTCTTTTCCTATTAATGGTATGTAATCCTCCGGTATGTCAATTTTTTGCCAGTCTATGGTCATCAGAAGGTTGGGATGCTAGACTTGGACTCTGTTGATCCAGCACAGATGGTCAGTTTTTAGGTGAACACATACTTTTGTACAGCCTCTGTTTCCATCCTACCCCTCCTTTAACCCAGGGGTGGCCAATCTTATCCAGAAATGGCCATTGTATGTGGGTTTTCGCTGCAACTCCCTAATTAGATTGCTAATTAGAGGACTGATTGGCTGAAGAGTCCTCACTCCTGGGTTTGAACAGCTGACCTAAAGGTTATCTCAAAAACTTGCATACACACCGGCCCATTGCGGATAAGATTAGCCACCCCTTTCTTAACCTTTACCCCCCCCCTTGAGGCTGGGACCTGAGGTTGTCCCACCCAGATCTCCCTTCATTTAAGGCTTTCAGCCCCTTCA
Organism: Mormyrops attenuatus; assembly: GCA_026777985.1. NCBI lineage: Eukaryota > Metazoa > Chordata > Actinopteri > Osteoglossiformes > Mormyridae > Mormyrops > Mormyrops attenuatus. Next base: position 5,882,558 of record JAODKC010000021.1, read on the forward strand.
ACTACGAAGAGGACAGGAACTGTGATGTTCTGGATAGATATAGCAGCCAGAGATGTTCTGCTGCTCAGACTGTGGTGTCTATGTACCTGGGAAATGAGCTGGGGCTCCAGGCCTTGTCATTGACACTCTGTCAATGTTCTCAGAGGCTTCCAGGCATGGAAGTGTTGAAACAATCATATAGCCTGTCAGGACTGATGCTGAGGAATGACAGACATTCATATAGAGTGTGTTCACCAGCGCCGGCTGTGTTATCTTGTCAGAGATGATCTTCTAAATCTTGACAGCCCTTCAGCTACCAGTTGGCTGAGTCTTTCGTTGAGAAACCTGGACCTGCTGCACATGGAAAATGAATGAGTGTTGCACTTATATAGCACTTTACAGAAGCTATGGGGAGCCACTTCAACCACCACCAATGTGTAGCTCCCACCTGGATGATGCGACGGCAGCCATTATGCACCAGTACACTCACCACATAGTAGCTAAGATGGTGAAGGGGCAGGAGAGAATTCACCAGTTAGATACAGGGGATAATTAGGAGGCCAGATTTTATAGGGCCTCAGAGAGTCAGGACCCCAGTGTTACATCTCATCTGAAAAATAAATCTTTGTACACAAAATGAATTCAAGTAATTACAAATATAAAACACAAAATAGGTAGTATAAGTATCCAGCCTCTTTAAGTCAGTATTTAATAGAGGTTCCTTTGCTGGGAATTTCAGCCTTCAGTCTGTCTGCTACACCAGGTCTTAGTTCATACCTCTGAACAATGCGATTCCATTTTTTTGCAGTGCTGAACTACTCAGGCTCTGCTGGGTTACATGGGGACCATGAGTACGGCTATTTTCAGGTCCTGCCACAAATTCTCAGTTGGATGGAGGACTGGACTCTGTCTTGGCCACAGCGGGACATCGACTTTGTTATTTTTAAGCCATTTTCCTGTGTTGCTTTGACTTTATGTTTGGGGTCACTGTCTTAAATATAAATAAGAACTTCTCCCAAGGCACTGTTCCCTCAAGTTCCCTTCCAGGATCTGCCTGTATTTGGCTGCAGTCATTGTACCCTCAACCTTCCCAATCTGACCTGCAGAGAAGCATTCTCAAGGTGTGACGCTGCCACCAGGCCGTGGGGAAAGGCACGGGCCCATTTACTGATTTTTGGGCCCCACCGTCCCCCCACGTATTTAAGAAACTAAATAAATGATCAGAATCCTAATAAAATTCACTGATACAATGTTGTAAAATGATAAAACACAAATCCAAGGTGGGCGAATACTTTTCTCAAGTACTGCAATTTTCTGTAATGTCACACTTTGCAAAACACAAAATAATTGAGGCCTCTTTTTGACATGCGGGATTAGAAGCCTTAAAGTACAAAGAGGGTATTTCACTCGGGAGAAAAACAACTGAACTGTGCTGATTGCGTAACTAATTGTACCCCTGAAGTCAGATGGGAACATCAGCACTGCGGGTCTTTCTGGAAGGACGAAGGGTGCGGATTGTGCCTGTACTTCATGCCATTGCTTCTTAGAAATCACCAACCTGGGGCCTCTGCGTGGCCTTCGTAGGCGTTTCAAGTACATTCAAGTCAGGGGTTTGTGAGGGACCAGTCTGAACAAGGTCTGCATCACTCTCAATGCGATATGCTGAACCCTTAGGCAGTAATTAAGTAGCTGTGACTGATGATGTAACCAGCAGAGACAGATGCAAAAGCCTTCTGGGAGTCTTACAGAGGAAAGGGGGGTGAGACCTTCTCTTTTGAGTGGTGGGGGTCTCCCAGTATTGGATGAATCCCAGTGGTGAGTCCACCCCTTCCCGACTGGCCTCGTTGTCCACTTTTACCTTTTATGGGAAAAATTACATTTACATTCATATAGCAGATGATTTTATCCAGAGCAACATACATTTTTTTGAGAAGGCAGGGTCGGACAGTCCCTGGGGTCATTGGAGGTTAAGGGCCTCCTGGGGGCCTAATTCCAAAATCGCTCTGTTGACCCTGGGTTTCAAACCAGCTACCTACTGATGACAGACACAGCATCCTAACCCTTTGAGTCACAAACACATGACCTTTAGGCTTTCTAAAACTGATTAAGTGACCACTTTGGGGTTTGTCCTCCATCCCTGCCCCACCCCACAGCTGCTGTAAAGGGAACACCCTGTCACTGAATCAGTAGTAGTAGTACTTTATTGATCCCAAGAGAAATTTCAAAAGTTACAGCAGCACACACAAAATGTGATATCACTGTACGTATACAAAAGACACAATGCAAAACTAAACTATAATGTGCAAAATAAAGTGCGCAACATTTAAATACAATACTTTTCTAGAGGGCTGGCGACCGCGTAGGGAGAGGGGTCAGGGGGGACGCTTATTGTAGCATTTGATGGCCAATGGGAGTCAAGACCTTAGCTAGTGCTCGCTGGAGCAGCGCAGCTGTGTGAGTCTGTTGCTGAATGTGCTTCACTGTTTGACCAGGGTGTGATGCAGGGGGTGTCATTCCCAGTGGCTGTGCCCCATGGTGAGGGGGTCTCAGAGGGTGTGCACTGACACAGTCTGGAGTGTGTTTGTCCTTCACGTCCTGCCCAAACTCTGGGCATGAGATGCCCCCTGCTGGCTGACAGTTTATTGAAGTCAACTTGCTGGTGAATCTTTGGTTTTCTGATGTGAAAAGCTGTTCTATTATCACAGAATTTCACGTTCGGGTGTCCCTCAAACTCTCTGTGCAGGTCCCCCAAGCTTTAAGGCACCCAGAGATCCCACCCTGCACAAAACCAACCACTGGAGAGGGAAGACCAGAGCCGGTAAGGCCCCCTGTCCGTCTGTCTGTACACTTGCTTAGCTGCCTTTCTAAGCTCACCCACTCATCTGTCGGAATTCCATTCTGTTCTTTGCCTGACCCACACTCTCCCCTTCTCTATCTGCTCGTTGTTCCTCCTTGTCTTCTTGCACGGCTGTGCTGGGTCATGTTTGTGTGTGTGGTACGGGTCTCTTAAGCTCTCCAGTCCCTCTCTCAGAGTCATGGACCAATCAGAGCTGTGGGAAAGCAGGTTCCTCTGAGTGGGACCAGATGTTACTACTGAAGTTATTAGTGCATCTGCTGAACTCATGTCCCAAGAGATTGGCACTGGCCGTTAACTCCATGAGGACCACTTCTGCACTTCTATTTATAAAAGCATATTTTGGCATGGTTTGGTCACTCTTAAATCTTAAATCTTTAAATAAAATTAGTTAGGGTCTTGCTCAGAGGTCTGACAGTGACATCACATCATTCGGATTTGAGCTTGCAACCTTCTGAACACAGGTGCAGCATCCTAATTTGTTCAGCTACACAACCCCCCAGGCCTTCATTCTATATCGGATGGACCCCTGCCTTGTGTCCTGTGCTGCCTGGGATAGGCTCCAGGCCCCCCTGTGACCCTGACCAGGAAGGATGGATGGATGGATGAGCCACAATTGTTTGGCTAATCCAGAATGTTATATCACTGTGTTTAGCTTCAGTGGAATGTTTAGGTTAATATTGCATTAAGAAATTAAGTTAATGTTAATGTCTTAGAGCAGCATATCTCCAACACACATGCTCTACCTGCAAAGCTGTATTTAGCTTCCTGGGCGCCTGTAATCTGTCTCTTTGACTCCATATGGCTCTCATTCAACATTATTATGAGGCCAGCATCAGAGCTTGCTGCAGATCTTCCAGAAAAGCATTCTTGCTTAAGCTGCTTATTGTTCCACTAGGGGTCACTGTTGACCCCCAAGCAGCCTTTGCCTAGGTATAAGTCCTTCTTGTTCATTTACTTTAACATTTTCTTTATTGATCTTCATTAATTTTCTAACTACTTATCCTGGTTAAGGTCACACTGGAGCCTTTGCCACAGGGTCTAAGGCCTGGGTGCACATTGGATGGGATGCCAGTCAATCACAGGGTGTTTACACAGAGTAACACACAAAGAGAGACAGCAGTTAGCCTTTGGACTGTGGGAGGAAGCCCACACGGCCAAAGGAGAGCATGCAAAGTCCACCCACAGAGTTCCTGTTCTGTTGATCTATGTCAGTGTTTCCCAATCCGGTCCTCAGGGACCCATGGACAGTCCACATTTTTGCTCCCTCCTAGCTCCTTCCCAGACAGTCCACACTTTTGCTCCCTCAAAAATGTGGACTGTCTGTGGGTCCCCGAGGACTGGATTGGGAAACATTAATCTATAAATAGATAGGAGTATAATCTATAATCTATAAATGGATAGGAGTGACTTGCCAGCATGTGCTTCCCTCCCTCTCCCAGCATTCCCACACATCCCAGTGACAGTGCCATCTCTCTGCAGGACTGGCATGGAGAAGGCCCCCCTTGCCCTGGGCTTAGTGTGTGTGACAGCCAGCGTAGAGCACTGTCCTGTTAATTTTACAGAACATACAGCCAATACAGAACATTACTTTCATTGCAGTTTTGTCTGAAAATTATATACTGTATTTTTCCCCAGTAAATCCTATCAAATAAGTATCTTAGTCCTTTAAAGGGGAGGTTTTTGTAACAAAATGGCCTGGACAGGTAGTTTTCTGGTAGTGTTGTTGGAGGTTGGGAGCCTTCTTGAGATCTTTACCAGAGTTTTACTCCACAGGAGTCAGCAGGGATCAGCAATGTAGCTATCGCTCCTTTAGAGGGCGCCATGAATCAGGCAGACCATGCTGATCAAAACTACACCCTCAGAGAGCTGCTCATATCTCAAGAGCCAATCAGGGAATACTTGGAGGTTGCAGAGATGGGGACAAATAAGGCAACCCTTTCTCCATCTGAAAAACGACGCTTGATAAAGTGGGACTTGGGAGATCCTATGGCTCAGGCTGCACCCCCATGCAGCACCTCAGCTGAAGGCTTGGCAGCAGCTGACCGGCACCCTCAGGAGGTCCTTTAGGGGAGCATGCAACTCTGAGCACTACCCAAAGACTAGGCCACAATCTCTGGGACTCTTCAACTTTAGTTCCCTGTTTGATAGCCTGTCCCACCAGGCTCCCGACCACCTCCCATAACACAAACCCACCCGCATTTGTATCCCACCCCTCTGTCTTTTCGGACGGCATCAGAACTAGCAGCACAGATCCCAGCGGTCCTGAGGGTGTGGACCTGTCTCAGCTTCAGAAGGGGGCGCCAGGGAGATCCCAACCCCCACGGGGCTACAAGGATGACCTCTTCTCACTGCCCCCCCCCCCCGAAGCTGACTACTACTTCTCCCTGAGGGTAAAGAGAAGTGGAGAGAGGGGGGTGCCGAGGAATCTGGACCAGGACACTTGGACCATCCTCTCCAACCTGAAGAAGAAAGGTACCTTCAGTGGTTCCTGAAGGCTGGTACTGTGACTCAGAACTCTGCTGGTACTTGAGTGATGGACCCAGTCTCTCCGTCCACAGCCTCGTCCCAAAAACACCATGAACCCAGTGGATCTGGTTCATCCAGTGAGGAGGAGAACGACCTCTCCAGGCAGGAGGTAAGTCTTCCGTCACACCTGAGAGGAAATCCATGAAATGGAAATGAGATGTGTGAACGACATGAGAGGTTCTGATGCTTGTATCACTGTAGTGCCTCCTTGGCTTTGGGTTGTTAGAGTAATTGCATTTTTCCAATATATTTCAATATATTTGTAAAGCAAATGCATACTCTGCTGCAACCCAGAGCTAAGTGGACCGTGGCCTAAGTGGGACTCTAAACCTGCTAATTAGGAGGACATTATTGATGTAATAAGCTGAGCAGTGTGATGTCACAGCTCCTCCAGGGGCCTCACAGTAGCGAGCACCATGTAACGGCAGGTCTTTCACCCTCTTTAGGGTCCTAGTGAGAGACAGAGGAGGAAACAGGAGAAGGTTGTGAAGCAGGTGGCCAAACAGGAGCAACTGAGGAGGTTATGCAGAGCTCAGGTGGGCAGCTGGCAGGCGAAGGGTGATGCAGGTGGAGATGCAGGTGTGCTCCAGGGCCCCAGCTGTGGAGCATCAGGCTGGGCACCTGTAACTGAGACCCTGCCAAGAAAACCTGTGCTGCCTCGTCCCTGCTGCCTGGGCCATAGACAGGAGGGCAGGAATTTGATATCATTGCCATCCTGAGCATGGTGACGTTCTGCTGCTGTGAGCTCAGGTGATTCAAAGGCAGCTGGAGGAAGTGGGGGAGAAGCTGAGGACCCTGTAGGAAAAGGGTGTCACCCTGGAGAACGCGCTGAGCGGGGTGACAGGTGCGGCGCGTGGGGGTGTGGCCTGCCCCCCCCCCCCCCCACCTGCCATTGGCGATTATAGGATCTGTCAGTCTCTGCTGATAAATGGACGCTGGAATTAAACCTGTCCTGCTGAATTATGAGAGCTCCAAGTGAATCATTACGAGGAGCATCGGGGGGGTGTCTCCCACTGCACATCACAGCCCCCCCCATCATAAATAGACCGGGCTTCTGTATGATGCTAGGACCTTATTCGGTTAATACAGTATACTGGTCCTGCTCCTCAAGGGAGGACTGAGGCAGGAGAAGGAGGTGGACTGAGGAAGATGAAGAGATTTTGGGAGGACAGGTCCCCACTGATCAGAGAGGAGCGTTCTTCCAGAAAGAACCGCAGTCTTCTGCAAGATGGGGGTGGCGGACTCTTTATGCCAATACTGCTTTTTAATGTGCCTCAAAAATGCAAAATTAATGGCCCTCTGGGGCTAAGAGGAAAATTGTTTATAAAATGGCCTTAATTTGCATTCCAAGTGGTTATATGAAGCTAGAGACACATCAGAACCGGTAATGGGCCTCCTGAGTAAATCAGAAGGTTCTAGAAATGACATTTTGCTATTTAGGAGCCTACGTGTTTGTCATTAAAGCAAGTGGCTCTTTCAAATGCAAAAGTGAAAGCCCTTCTGTTCCCGAGGAGCTACTTAGTGGGTAATGTATTTGGCTGAAATGGATGTCAGGGTCTCACACTGGGAGGGCTGGACTGGGTCTGGTAAAAAAAAACTGATTCAAAAAGTATGGAAGATACTTCAACATGATTTAGGAAATTTCTACCAAATGTGGAATATTATTAAAACATTTTTTTGCAAATACTGTTGCTTTTAACTTTTATCTTAGATAAAGACGTTAACTGTTTATTCTTTTTTTGTAAGTAACGTAGCATGTTACACAGTAAAGAACTTTATAGGAGTCTTTCTGTGCCAAGGCTCAGCAGGCAGCACTGACGGCATGTACCTCTGGGGTTGAGGTGCCCGCTTCTGCTCTCTGTGAGTGGAGCTTGCATGCTTCCCTGTTTCTCTCTAAATTGCCTGCAGAGGAATATTGTGCCTGCCCTGCAATGGAGTGGTGGTTTTTAGAGGGTGGGTGGATGTATGGATGGATGGATGGATGGATGAATGAATAAATGAATGAAATCATGAGTCTCAGTTCTCCTGAAGGAGGCATCATTGTTCCCCGCATTGATCGTTTTGATTCACACCTCACATTATCCTGTAGTGCTGGTGACCTGGTTTGGCAGCCCCGCCCACCTTGCTAAATGCAGATATGATCTCACACAAGAGCCTGAGCTTGAGTCTGTCCTTCGGCTTGAAGATGGCGGCAGGGGTGACACATCCCACACAAAGAACAAGCTGGTGTGGTACGAATCGGACCTCTTGATCTTGTAAGTGTGACTGTGAGCAGTTCTGATTAATGATGTGAACGCTGTTTATGGAGTGCAAGAAACACATTACTAACCCTAACCCATGTCAGCACAGGTTTGTAAAATACAGGTTAAATATGGCTAACACTAACGCCAACTCACTTCTGAAGGGGTTTGTGGGGTGTTGATTACATTTGGCTTGTGGACAAAGTGCACTATGTTCACCATCGCTATCCATGATCATTATTTTCTTCATACTGCTTCTTCTGGTGATGGTCACAATGGCTCCAATATGCTCAGTACCCACAAATCAGCAATCTACCTCACTCCACCTCACCCCACCTCACCGTACCTCACTCCACCTCTCTACCTCACCCCACCTCACTTCAGCTCACTCCGCCTCAATTAATCTTACTCCATCTTACCCCACCTCACTTCAGCTCACTCCACCTCACCCCACCTCACTTCATCTCACTCCACCTCACCCCACTTCACTGCAGCTCACTCCGCCTCACCCCACCTCACTTCACAACAACTAACTCAACCTTGTTGCACCTCAGCGATCATCTTCCTAAGCTCACATTCCCTCTGTCCTTGGCCAGAAAACACAGAAACTTAATTTTGTTTTTAAAAATTAGGATGAATAGGAGCCCTACCATTAATCTGTTGATCTTTATTCAGTGTTCATGCAATTTAGCAGCGCTGTGATCATGGAGCCTGTCCCAGTGGTCATGCACCTAGCAATACAGACACCAACCCACATAAACCACCTTTGGAAAGAAACCCACAAAAATACAGGGAGCACTTGAAGCTCCGCATACTCACAAAGCCTGGGCTTGAGACAGACCCACAAGCCTGCAGCTCAGAGGCTACAGCGCTACAGTGTAGCAACCACACCACCCGCGGGTCATATAAGCAAGATTTAATGTCACTGACAATCCTGAAGAAACCTGTTCCTTAGTAAGAGTTAGTAAATCACCCGCCTGTGTGCCAGTGCCCAGGAGCTGGAGCTGGAGGACATTCAGACCCAACTTCAACAGGAGCTATGCCGGAGGATGGGTCTTGATGGTCAGAGATCCCTCTATATATGCAATGCATGCTGGGATCGATAAGAGGACCTCTGCAGTATAGATATTCCGACTGCCTACAGTTGTTATAAAAATTGGGAGACACAGCCTGATTGAAGTGTATTGGAAATGCTCTTTCAGTACTATCTGTTAGGCCAATAACAAATGGAAGGAAGTAAATTCAATGTCTGACATTAAATGGAAGATGTCAGTGTAACGTGGATGGTAGCCGGCCATGACTGGCTGACATGGTCATATTCCAATATGTGCCCCCTACCCCTCCGCAGATTCCTGGAAGAGCTTCTGTGAATTGGCAGAGGAGCACCGGATCTTCAGCGAGATGATGAGAGTGGTGGACAAGAGGGACACGCTGATGGCTCTCATTGAGGAGCGATGGCTGAAAGAGCGGGCTGAGGACCAGGAGAGCCGGCTGCTGAGGGGGTATCAGCTTCGCTGGGCGTAAGTGGCCTCACCTGGCCAGCAGGCCTGGGGATGATCACAGACACCCAGCCACTAACACTGAGCTTCCCATCCTTGCCTGTCACACCTAGGTTTGTTAGCCTTTTCGCGTTTCCCTGTACTGTCATACAGGTCCTCAGAAGCCTTAATAATGACTTCCTCCAGACCTCAGGTATGTTTCTGGTTGATTCTTACTGTAAAACAGTACATTGGTGCTTATTTGCTATACTGCGCAATATACATCACTGGTCTTCATTCCTCTGAGGTAATTGGTGTTAATACAGTAGAACCTTGGAAATCGATCCCCTCTTAACTTGACCAATGTGGACATCAAATGGGACTGTTGAATTTTTTTTTCACTTATACCTCAACCGAAATCTTGGCACTTGAACGTTCCTGCTAAAACTTGTATGGGTCAATACACGTTCAACTCAACCAATTCAGACCCTGGACGTCTCGGTTGAGAGAAATCTTACCGCAACTCGAATGAAAACTCAGAACACGATAAAACAAAACAGACCTGCTAAAACTTATACAGATCGAGCCTCGTCTCTGATGGGCCGACACAAAGGCAGACGGACCTACTGGGATGCTGATGCCTTTGAATCGCTGTCAGTCTCGCGGTGCCTCTCAACTGAGCTCGACGTGTAAAAGCTGTGTTCCTGTGTTCCATGTCAACTCTTTATGTTTTATCTACAGTACATTTAGTGCTACAGTAATCATGGCCCCTAACAAGGTTTGCAGTGATAGCAGCAAACCAAAGAGGAAAGTAATGAGAATAACTAGAACTTAAAAAGGAAATTACAGCGAGACTTCAAGGTGTGTCTGCTCTCGCTTCAGAGTATGGGATTGTCCTTTATTTTATGTTTATTGCTTTAGTTTGTGTGCTTTTTCATGTGTGTATTAGTTTTATAATGATTGTTAATGGTTTTTATTATTAGGTAGGTAGACAGATAAATTAAAATAGGCAAACATTTGGGGGGTCTGGAACAGGCTAAATTAATTTACATTATATTAAATGGGGACGACTTGGGCCTTAACCAAATTGCAACTTGACCAGCCTTCTGGAATGAATTAAGTTCCAAGGTACCACTGTAATTTCTTAGTCTTAATTAGTCTCATTTATAATTGTAGTATTGTTAGTGCTGCTAAGATCTTGGTGACCTGTAGCTCCTGGCTGACTTTTTTGTGTTTGTTGTTTAATAGCAGCTGTAAGGCGTCTGCTCTGAATAACGTCTCACATGAGAGTTCCGGGGACAACTTCCATGTTCCTGCTTCCATGGCTGTGAAAACATGCTTTTTGTATCCTCACAATAAAATGTTTTCATGTTCATGCCAATGAAATGTAGGAGTTTAATTCATACAAACATGGCATAACGCTGAATGTCAGTTGATTGTTAAATGTAAGAAAAGTTTGGGGCAAAATTAAATAAATTAAATTTTCCGTGGAGGAACTAGCATATGGATTTGGATCTCCCATCCGGCACATGGATGTTTGGGAATAATCTGGCTGTTGGGGAGGAATTGTTTTTTTTTTTGTTTGTCAGTCCAAAGATTGCAGGAATATCGTGCTTCTCCAGTGAGCGCCATCTCGGTAGCCTGGCTTATTCCGTGGCCTGATAGTCACATGCGTCTATCCATGAATGTGGGGTAGGAGCAGCCTGAATAAGACCCACAGAGTGGCTCAGAGGCTGTGTGAGTGTAGCATTGCCCTCCTGGCTTTCTGCTCAGCCTCCAGTACCATTACTATCCGCTATTTCAAACAAAAACATGTTTTTTTTCTTAGGAGGGGGTTGTTTCATATGTTCTATAGAGCTGTATATAGCTGGAAAGGTGCCTTTTTTCAAGTCTTATGCCAAGACTGTAAAGATCAATAAAGACCCTTTGCAACCAAAAAGGCTTTTCAGTCCCATTCAGATTGCATCACCACTCACGGGAAACTAAAGGTAACTGCAGAATAGGGTGAATGTTCCAGGGCTGAAGCATCCATGGACGAGATTCTGTTGTTCCACCAGTCATTCACTTTATTTCTCTTTTGTTTTATGTTATGTATTTATCACACTCGTGGGCTCTGGCCTTGACATCTCTTATTGTGATCGTCGGTGCTGTTGATCTCTTTATGCTCGCTCTAAGCCCTGAGCTGAAAGCAGCTTACAGAAAGGTCACCCTCAGCACAGGACGAGGCTCACAAGCTGCCCTTGGCTCCACCTCATCTTGACGTGGAACGTGGAAGATGGATTCACTGAAGTTTTAGTCATTGTAGTTGTCTAACTGGTGTTCAGGAACCAACTTACTTCTTCTGAGCTCATTCTATACTGTCCTCATGACAAAGCTGCTAGAGACCACAGACCTTGGCGCCCCCATCAGCGCAAAACAATTTCTGCAGGCCTATGGCTCATGGTCTGTTGGAAGACGTCTTACGCCTGGCAGGATGACCCTGCCTTTCAGTGTTAGGCAGAAGAGCATTTGATTGAGTAGCTTCACAGCAGCTACCGGCCATTTTTCTGCAGCCCGCTCCCGCCCCCCACCCTCCAGGTACAGTAATTTACCCAGTGCAGCACAACTGAGACCCTGCTCCTACCTTAACCCTCACAGCTCCCCAGGAAGAAAAAAGTGTAACACTTTACTTAAAGCTGTCATCTATAACACATTATAGATTACTCCATAATGGCATAAGATTTAAAAAGCATTATAGCATCTTCTACTAACAGTCATAAGGCATTATAGCGTTGATTATACTGTAATACTGCACAATCTCCAAGGAAGCTGTCATCTATAATACACCGTAGAACCCTTCACAATGCATTATAATGGTCAGTATAAGAATTAAGGATGCTTTATGCTTTGTACCGCATTATAGATGAGAGCTTCATAAAGCATTCACGATGCATAATAAACATGGACATAAACATTTATAGCCATGTTTATAATGTTTTATGAATGCATTGTAATATGTTATGGATGTGTGCATTGATTCATACAGATATAGACTTCATAGAAAGCCTTACCAACATAAGCTTCAAACTGCTGCAAATATAAAGTATTATATTAAGGAGGAAATTGATGGAGGGGCTTATGGGTAAGAAGGACAGCAGTGGTGGGGGGTTTCTAATAGGTGCGCAGGATCTGGCTCTGGCTGCAGTTACGTTATAGGCCTTATGGGGGAGCTCAAAACACTCAGGGCTTTAAAAAAAATCTAACCCAGGCCAGTAAAGCATGAGAAATCCCTGTAGTGTCCTTAAACAGCATGGAGCATTCCACCTAATGCACGAAAAAAATATTTCTTTTGTGATTTTCCCAATCTGTGTACACAAAAACAAAGACCTTGGACACAAAGACCAAAGGTCTTTGGAATTGAGGACCCATCTATGTAGATGGGTTATGGGGGAAGAGCTCATTCTTTGGTATCATTTCAAGATGCCGGGGGCCAATTAGAATTCCTTTGCTTGTGTGAGGGGCGCTTATCCTGGTGTCTGAGAGATGGTCGCCTCACATCCCTCCATGGGGGCTTTGATGTCCAGAGCAGATCTTCAGTCTGTGTCCTTGCCATGCTGCTATCACCAGTTACCATCAGGTTAAGAGTTCTGCTTGGTGACCCCCACCCCCAACTGGTTTACGACAGCAGCACCTTGAATGTCTGTTGAAGTGTTTTATTGGCAGGGGGAGCACAGATGTGGACCTAAAATACTCATCCTTAGATGGATCCATGCACTGCCCACTCACAACAGCACTGCAGATTTACCCATAAGGCTCTGGGGTGTGACCTCCCTCTGCAGTCTGGGCTAGTCTTTCTTGTGTTTGTTCTTCCATCAGCACTGGCTTTGAAGTGTAGTGAGGGTATCACTGGTGTCTGTGAGGGCGTTGGTGTTGGATCTTCTCTGTCAGAGTAATGTCAGACTCTGTATCACACCACAAAGCACCCCCCCCCCACCCCTCTTTACCTGCTCGTACCCTGGCCGCCAACCAAAAACCTGTTCGGCAAAAATATTTTTACAGCTAGTGTTATTTGCATTGACTTGACCTGACACTTGTAAAAACACGTTATATTTCTGGAATATGTGGTTTTGATAGCAGATTTGATCTGTGTATATACTGTATTTGGTGTATTTTTGGCTAAAGAGGTAAAACATTGTCATTCCTGTCTATGCAGTGGTTTAAGTCCATTGGAATGTGTTTTTCTGGGACCTGCTCAAATTCCATATAATATAAGTGCATGTAAAATGTGATATACAGCATATTATAGTGCACACAGTCCCTTTATTAATATACTGCGCTACCCTTTCAAAGGCTATCACCTGCCATTCACTGTGTCTCGATGCTGCACCTCAGATCTCCTGATGTCCATCATCCCTGGTGTGAGAAGCAGATTAGCAATGAGTCAGACACACAGCTTCTGAAGTGACTCACCAAAAGTAAACATCCTTTAATCGGTGAGGAGGAACTCTCCTCTCCTCCGTCGTGTTTTAAAAGCAGCTTATCCTGAACCCAGTTGTATCCCACTTATGTTGCATTTTGACTTGTTAATCAAGAAGATGTTTGCTGGGATGTCTATTCCCCATTTGCATTACTGTAGTTCTGGCTGACTGTCCATTTTCAGCCCTCATGTGCCAAACTAGGACACATTTTAGACCCATCAGTAGGCTGACTTGGATTCACTAGTAGTTCATCAAAATCCCCAGCTGTTGTGGGTAAGCATCTTTTGTCATTGCGCAGTCCTTCATGCAAGTGAGGGGTCCACTTGTTCTCAGTGAGACCCATTTGGGTGTGTGCATCTGGTGCTGCTTTGTCCCATGATTAGACTTTCCCACCTTGACTACATGTGTGACACATTCTGTACTTCTCTGCAGAAGCTGGGTTAGATTGACAGACAGACAGGCAGACCAATTTAGACAGTAAAAGATATTTATATGATAATAGACTAACAGTGAAGAGTTATCTGATAATAAAAAGTAACAATGCAAAGAATTGCACGGAATTCTACAATAACGGCTCAGAAATAATAAACAGAAAAATGCATAGTGGTTAGTGGGACCATGAAATTGTCCCCCTGTCTGACATAAATGGACTGTATTTATATAGCGCTTTTCTACTCCTATGAGTACTCAAAGCGCTTTACAATTTATGCCTCACATTCACCCATCTACACACATGCATTCATACACTGGTGGCAGAGGCTGCCATGCAAGGCACCAACCTGCACACCAGGAGCAATTTGGGGTTCAGTGTCTTGCTCAAGGACACTTTGATGGGGTCAGGAGTAACTAGGGCTCAAGCCTGCAACCCTCCGGTTGCCGAACGATAGCACTACCTCCTGCACCACCATCGTCTGTCCCCTTCAGTTGTCCCCGCCTTCTAACTGTTTTCTGTGAAAAGCTTGATGGTCCTAATGTATCTCTGCAAGCTAGAGGATCTGGTGATAAGGGAGAAATTTTCTCACAGATTGTACTTAAGCCATTTCTAAAACATTTATGGCAACATGCAGTCACAATGTTGCACTACCAGTGTTTCCAAACCCGTCCTCTTTGCTCCACCACTTTCTATATACACCACAAGAGGGCATCTTCTGACATGCTAAATTTTAATTTGCATTGGCCGCACTATCATCAAACAAAATTTGAGTCAGGTTAACCTGGCAGTTGCCTGCTAGTTTAAAGAATAAGAGCTCATCTGGTGAAAGTAAGTCAATGATGTTATATTACGAGAGTTGATGATGCATGATGCTTGTTTGAGGACAGTGGGAGGTTTCATTCACTAGGCACCTTGAAAACGAGCTTTTTGATACGTTTCCCTTGTTCCAGCCATTGAGTGTTAACAATATCAGTTAGTAACTCGGAGCAACTAGTGATGAGGTCAGCTTTTTTGGAAACCGAAGCTCATAAAATGGTAACCATGAAGGTGAAGTGAGCTAGGAGAGACCGTGACCTGCCCAGGCTCTATCAGGGTCTGACATTTCGATCAGTTAATAAATATACTGGTGAAACAATAGTGAGAAATATCTCGTAACATTCTATTTAAATATGTGTGTGTGAGGCTTTCCCTGCTGTATTGGAAAATGTCAGCATGGCCAGACACACTCCTGAACACACACACGCCCGCACACCTGAAAGTGTACCCCATACCTCCTCCACCTGCGTCACATGGCGGTGTCAGGTGTCAGGCACTCGTTATGAGTCCTGTGCCCCACCCCTGGCCGGGCTGCCAAGCTGAAATCTGATAGGCCGATTGGAAGTAAACGGTCGCTGCCAGTCAGGGCCACCTGGTCAACTGCCTTGCACCTGACGTAGGAAAGATTTATTTCACCTGCAACATCTTACAGCCAGCTGGCTTGCATATGTAAGATGGAACAAGCCATAATTATTACATTTATTTCTAAAAGTAGCTAAATAAACATTGACTCAGCAATATACTACACCAGTGTGTGGTGTTGAGTCCGTAGTGTTTATGATGAACTGTAGCTACATCACACAAACCTTTAACTGTATGTCATGGGAGCCCCAGTTCATCATGCATCACACCCCTGCAGACCCGCCCCATCACCTGGAAATTTCACAGGCCCTCCAGTTTCCATCCTGTGGCAAGGTGTGGTCAGGCACAGACTGTAGCTCCCAGACCCAGGCACTGAGGGTGGAGTTGAGACCCATGGGTAAACTCAGGCACTCTTCTAAATATGCTTACAGGGAAATTCCACCGGCTCTGAAATGCAACTGCTCACTTTTATTGTTTGCTGTAATAATCAACACCCAATAAAACTTATTCACTTTCAAGCCAGTAAGTAAATGAGCCTGTCCTTGTGTGCAGTCCACAGATGGTATTTGGCAGTTTTGTATAGCTCCCAGTAAAAGGGAGCTTTCCTGACGTCACCCAGGATTGAAAGGATCCCAGTGTAAATATCACAATACAAGAATGTATGTTTTCTTTTAAAGAAAATGCAATGATAGAGAATGATCAGGAATAAATGTGGCAGTATTGATTTTTAAAGTCGGAGACTTGCTGATTGTTCAGAGTGGTGGCGTGGCTCAGGACTTGGGAATCAAACCGCGATGTTTGTGCAGAGTTTGCATACAGCCCTCCTGTTTCCTCCTGATTGGACATGTGACCAAAGAGTTTGGATGAATTAGTGAGTGCAGATTATGCGCACACCCTGCACTTGACCGAAATCCCACCCAGAGCGTAGCCAGCCTCACAGCCTCTGTGTCCCGGGAACGGTTCCAGATCACAGACCCTAATTGGAAAAGAGATTATTGAAAATGTTGAATACCTCCTCTTTGTGTATTCCCACAACAAACTGAACAAAAAAGATTGTCTCAGTGAAGTAAGCAGATGTTTTTTCATTGTAAAACAAAAGGCCTGTTCCGTCTTTAAGGACATATAAAAAAATTTATTTTAAACTTGGAGAAAATCATCAGTTAAAACACAATGTGGACTTGATGTCATACTTAGTGGAATTGCCAGAACCAGCCAACCACTGTCGGCCAAATCTCAGTCTTGCTGTTCTAAGGATTTTTCGGTAACACTTTACATTAACTTTACCTTCATATTGCATTCATTACATATTCATAGAACATTCAGCTTACCTTTATGATGCATTTATAATGCATTGATAGAACATTTATATGCACCATGTAATCCTAACATACCTTAACAGCTTTAATATGCATTAATAACAACCATAATACGATTATAATGTTTGTTATAACCATATGTTTGTTATTAATGTGTGCTAAAGCTGTTAAGGTACATTAGGATGGTAAGGTATACTTACATGCTGCTTATGAATGTTCTATCAATGCATTATGAAGATGCACTGAATGTTCTGTGAATGCACTATAAAGGCATTTTGAAGGTGCAGTTTAAGTAAAACTTTGCCATTTTTTTTTTATTAATGTCATGGCTGTTACCATAACAACACTATAAAGGCAGCTGGATTGTTATGAAACAAAACCCTCTGATCCATGTGATCCTGTGTGAAGGCAAGAATAATGGTGAAAGAGATATGGAGCCATTTTCTAATGTCTAGTGGAGGGAATCCTCCTATCTATCGGTACACTGGAGCCCTTGTCTCTTGGCAGTGCAAGTGTGACACTAAGAATCCTTGTGTAAACAGATAATATTTAAGTCAGAAGTCATGCAATGCTTGTCAAATTGTTAAACGATACAGATTTGTCATATAACTTCAAGATCAAGAGAAAATACATGGGAGGGAGCGGTAAGGGGGGGGGGGGGATCTGGCTGTAGGAGGAGAAACCATTCTGAGGAGCAGTTGGGCCGTCTAGCTAAAGGAGAAGAGACCTTCCTGAGGAGCAGTGAGGGGGGTCTGGATGTAGAAGGAGAGACCTTCCTCAGGAGCAGTAAGATGGGTCTGGCTGTGGGAGGAGAGACCATCCTGAGGATGCAGAGTACTGCACTAATGCTTTTCCTACCTCTTTCACTGCCACCTTTCCAGGTGCTGTGTGCTGTATCTTTTTATTATCTGGCCGAGTCAATAAACATTCACAACAGCAGCCTTTGTTGCTAAGGTGAACACAGATAAGAAGGTGGAAATTACTGTTCCCCTTTTCCCTTTTTATTCTTCAACCTCCACGAGATTAAAAAAATGTAGCCTTAATTTTGATATTGTCATTTATTAATAACCCACCCATTTCTGAAACAGTTTTTGTGTCCAGGATTCACAGTATCTCCCACCTTTGACTAGACAACAGTAAGTACACATAGATCTGCTAATGGCTGAACACACACACCCAAACATCTTCACGTTCAGCTCCTGTTTCCCATAACTTCTATGATTCTCTACATTGCTCTTATCAATCAATTTCGTGCTGTTCCCTGTGCACAGTAATGTCTGCTAAATCACGGTCATCCTCTCCATCTTCTTGACTATGGTCCCCAAAATTTCATTTAATTAACATGCTCTTAATACTGCAAAAATGTGGTAAACCAGTGAGGCCATTAAAACTGATTAACTTTCAAAACTTAAACTGAAATTGATGAGAAGCCAGATCTCTGTCGTTTCTATGCAAGGGCAATAAAAACCTTTCTATAGATTCCTGTCAGACTAGGTGTATATAAACGTGTTCTGGCAAGTTTTAGGATTGTGGGAAGTCCCGCATGTGAGTAATATCTACTTTGGTGGTCAGTATTTTTAGGAGCGGGCAGTTTTAAATTTTAAACGATGTGCGTCAGACCTTGTGTGTTTAAAGACATCAGAATATGTGGCCTTGATTATATCTCACGAATCACACCAATACCTAGAGCACCCGGTTTCATTTTGAGTAAACAGATCACAAGAAAGTCAAATTGCATGTTAAAGTGATTAATATGACTTTTGAAAATATTTTATTTTCACTTTTGGAGACGGTAAAATGTGGCTGCATCCTAAAGCAATAAAAACAGCCCAACAAATAAACATCAATCACCCTTTACGCAGATATCCAGCAAGATAAATAAAGCCTGACAAGAGGTGTCAGGTTCCAGAAAAATGTCCAGCCTGAGTAACTGTCAAAAACTGCACAAAATGACTTGAAAGCATCCCAACATGCATTGGTGGCACCTGACAAATAAGTTACAAAAAAAGTTTCTTCAAAAACAAAATCTAGGGTTCAGAGACTTCAGTTTTACTTCCAGGGCCCTCACTGCAACATGATTTTTTTCCAAAGTAATGCACAAAACAGTAATAATACTTATGAAATTTGATTAAAAGATAGATAAGGGAGTAATTCTTGGGGAAGCAGTTCAGCACCGGCGAGGGGATTGTTATTTTTGGGGTGAGGCCAGCTGAAGACACTTGCTTGTACAGTGACCAGTTAACTTTTATGATCCACAATTATTTTTTGTTTTTGGTTTAACAGTTTCTTATTTTGCCACCGCAGGTAACTTCTGTACAGTCCAAAGAGACCGCAATCCACGGGCTTGTGCTTTATACCCGCGACACGGTTTTCCCCCAAAAAGTCCACTTTTGGCGCCAAAACCAACAACCACCCCCGACCCCGGTCACAGGCAGATCTCGCTCGAACCCGGCTTCTCGCGCATGAGGTCACCGCCTGCAGCCGGCCGCGGCCCACCTCCCGCCGAGACCCCGCCCACCGCGCTCGCGCCTTGCGTCAGCGCGGCCCCGCCCCTGCGCGCACTCGTCTCTGGCGTTCATTTCATTCCTCGCTTTAATTCCGGGCATTCCTGGCATCCCTGCGTGACTGCGCCGCAGCTTTGGGTCCGCGAGCCCGGCCGGCCCGGAAACGCGCTGCTAACTTTCTCACACAGTTTACAAAAAGCCGATTCAGACCACACAGACGGCGCAGACTAAAAAACAAATAAGCATAAGAGGTGTTTTTCCGGTAAGTTTCCAGTTAAGGACTAACGCGGCTTTCCTGCCGCTTTAAATGGAGTTGTAAAGACACTGGTGGCCGCGAGGGCAGCGGGTAGCCCGCGTCTGGATGCCGACGAGCTCCTTCCAGTTTACCCGCACGCCCCCGCTTTCGCACCGAAATTTCTCGCATTTTTGGCATTTTTTTCGCGCCGGAGTCGGAGCGCTAGGGGTACCGGGCGGCCCGGAGCCCGTACGGGACGCGCTTTGCTTGAGCTCAGCCGCCGCTTAAACTGACTGAGCTCTCTGTTATTAGCAAGATGACGGATAAGACTGTCTCTCTTCTCTCCCCCGCAGTGGCTCCGACAGGGAACGAGGCGCTGCTGTCACCGGGGACTTGTTGCGTCTGCGGGATAGCCCGGAGTTTCCTTTCTTTATCACACCGGCCGTCTTTGCCGTGAGTATCCCGATTGGTTATGGGGACGGGCGGGATCCCCATACACGCCGTCCGTGGTCCTGGTCTGCTGGCTAAATCATGGGTCGTTAAAGGGTAGTTTCTGCAAGCGGTCACTTTTTCCATTTATCTTTTTAACTTTATAGGAGCTTGTTCTCAGTAATTAAGGGATTACTTAGTTAATGACGAGGTCTAACCCTAACTGGATTTAAAGACAAAGGAAAAAGAGCTGAGTGCCGGGAAAACGCGACCAACGAGCGATTTTTATGTGACTATAATCGCCTTTATCCAGTGGTATTTCTGACTGATTTATCGGGGATATCTGGTTGTAGAATAGTTTCTTGCAGTGGTTTGTGAGGTTTGTGTCTGTCGCCGTCCTGTCGCAGCACTTCAGATGCCGAGTTTCCTTTGATGGCTTTCACTTCCTTTCCATCATGTGTTACAAAAATACCCAAACTCCGGCTTTCTAAGCGATATAGCGAATTGCAGCCCGTTGCAGAAGCGAGGAGTTAAGTAAGCCTTGTGGATTCTACATTCACAGTATTATCTGTCCTCCTAATACCCGCATCTCGTCTCACACCCATGTTCCCAAAAACTCCCTTTTACTCAGTATTTTTATCTAGTACACTCTATAGATTGGCCTCACTGTTGTCTGTTGATGTCCTGTGTGATCCAGGGGTTGGTGTGATGATATCTCCATAGCCCGGGATTAAATGTACTCTTTCATTATATATCGCGCTGGAATTGTCCACATGTATTATGGATAAACATTGTATGTCGTGGCTAGAAGCAAGCCCTTAAATTCTCTTAAGGTCAAACTATCTTGGGCAGAAGCTTGTTTAAAATTCACAGTTCAGGGTCAGTGTGGTGTACATTTACGGAGATGCCCTGGATGTTGCAGGCTGTGTATAAGGAAACAACCTTGATTGCTGTATCCTTTTTACTAGGTTACCTGTTTACCTGGGTGTATTGGACCTTAGATATTCACAATCACATTTCTGAGGTGTTGAATTGTGTGCATATGGGTGTATGAGGAGTATGTTAGAGAAATGAGTTCTGGATGTGCTCATTAATGGCTCTCAGAAACTTCTTCTTGGAAGTACTTTGCGCCTCTGTGCGATTTAGGGATAGATCTCCATTCTGGCAGTTAATTTTTACTTCTCTTGCCCTTCTGCACATTTTAGAGAATGTTTCTTGATGTCTTAAACCGTCTCATGTTTACCACTGTGAACAGATTAACCCCTGGCAGGTGAATCTCTCTTACCTCACATGTGGCAGGGGTGATGTAAATGCAGTGGGAGCTTGGGAGTATCGCCCACCCTGGGATGTTTGCCCTTCCCTGAAAGTCACCCCTGGACTTTTCATAACTTGGTTAAAATCAGAAGAAGGTGAAGGAATTCTTTGATGAAATCAGACCTGAAGAGAGTTAGTTTACACTGAGTCAATGGTGATTTAGGGTACTTAGTTTACTTGCTGAGAGTGCGGTGTTTACTTTCAGAGACCTGTGACATATGGGTCTCGTCTGGACTCCGTTGCAAATGAGTAATCTTAAAGTGGCACATCTTTCCCTGCCCACACACAGTTCTGGAGCCTCTGCTCGACTTGTGGTGTTTTTCCACTGTCATACAGGAACTGAGCCGTGTCGCGAGTACAGCTGAGTGCTGGTAAACCACTGCAGAAAGGTTGGCTTGGTTAAGGTGTTGCCAAGTTTGAAGAGCGATAATGACGTAAAATCGAAGAGATACTTATTTAGTGTTCAGACAATGTAACATCATGATTTACTATGTGTAATTGTCTTTCTTTTTTAATTTTTTTTTTTTTTTTTTACTGTGTGCTAATTTCCGCTAGCACATTTGTGAGAATCGCTGTGTTATGCAAGGATCAAATGCTAGTGGAATTGGTGTTCGGCTGTGTGAATTTGCATTACGAATCCCTTCCTTTTAGCTGTTTTGTAGTACTTTTAAATTAGAGGTTGGAAATTTTCGAGTTTTCTGGAATACATCGTGATGTGTAATACAACTATTAATGAATAATATATAGATTATACACTTTTCAGATAATCCATGGATTATCTGAAGCAGGGCCAGGTCAGCGTGCTTATTGCTCGGGTACAGCTTGCATGATTTGCAATGGAAAAGTGCCAGTTTGCAGCACGACTCGGTTCTTGGTGCCAATGGAAATGCGCCATAATAGACTAACTCAGATCTGGGGCTCTGTTCTGAAGGAGGATAACTTTCTCACATTGTCTAGCAGTTAATGCTCTTCTAATGTATTCTAATGTGAAGTATAACTGCTCCCCTGTGTGTGGTGATTTCTGCACCCCCAGCTGTGAAACCCAAGATATGTGCTACCTCCTTACAGCATACCTGGTGCTCCAGAAAGATTTGGGGCAGGGGGGATTGTGTGACAAGAGGCTTGTCTGCTTGGTCGTTCTGTTCGGGTATTTCTGGTCAGCCGGGTTGGACTCCCATCATGCCTTCATCCTTGTCACTGTGCACGTGGGGCAAAATCGCCTTGCGTCCGCCCTCGCCAGCTCCAGGCCGGCATGTTGTCATGGCAGCAGCAGTGGATGTGGGACCATATGGTCCCTGTATGCTTCAGATAAGCTATCTTGCAATTTGGCTTATCAGTGGAATCGCATGCTTTGCGCTGTGGTTGCGGGGGAGGGGGGCGCCCTGTCCAAGCTGGACTCTTGGGCTCCATGTAAGGATTCCCTGCTGATCACATGCCCATACCCCCATGGTTTGGCTCATGGTCTACGCCTGAAGCACAGTGAGAACGACAGTCAGGTGGAATGATGTCCGACAGGCACTTGTGCTCTTTTCTATTCATATGTCTTTCTTGCCATAGGAACACCCCATACCTATAAGTTGCCATACTTAATGGAAAGAGTGGATTTCTCTTGAAGTGGACCTGTCATGTCATGTTGCTGGACAGAGATGTGTTCAAGGCTTGGTTAAGATTTTCCATGCTCATGCCATTTAAGAACAGAAAGTTGGCCTCTCCTACTGCTGAAATGGCACACCTGAATTATTTTCTGCCCTGGGTTGTGCGTGCTCTTCCTGCAGATAGGGTCTGTGGGAGTTGCTGGGGCCACGGGCAGGTCCAGACTCCACGGTGCCATGGCATTTGACCCCCGTGACTCAGCACAGATGTTCCGTCCCTTCTGTCTCCAAGCACTTGCAGATCCCTTGGATTTAGGAAAACAGGAGTAGATGCCGTTGGGACTTGTTTTTAGCTGGAGTCTTTAGTGCCAGTTGCTAAATGCGTTTGCCCAAAGGCAGAAGTTAAATTTAAAGCTATATTAAGCTGTATGCTCAGCTGAGATTTTTTTGTGGTTTTTAATTTCCTGTTTGCCCCTCTGATAGGACGCTCACACTAGATAAGAGGTTAAGGCGTCTGGCTCACTTGTGCTGTGGCTGATCTGTAGTGATGAGGTCGGGCACATGTGGGTTTACCGTTACACAAGCAGAATGCGGTGGATGTTCCCTCTGCTCTCAGCTGCTTTTCTTTTGAAGGACCAATTTTTTTTTTTTCTTTTTCCAAACAGCACTGGATATTGGGCTTTGGACTTGTTGGCGTCTCGCAAATGGCACCATTTGCAAGCGTAAGCATAGTCTGCAGACGGTGCAGGCTAGGAGTGCTTCAGTGAGGGTAGAAGCAGATGTTTAGCCCATATGTTGGTTAGTTTTAACCTTCCAGGGTGTTTATCTTGTGTGGTGTTTGTGATGAGCTGTGGATTGATGTAATGTTTTTGATTAGTAGGAGTGTTTACTAGAGGTGGCCCCTCTGATGAGCATTGGTGCAGATATGGAGATTAGCCAGTCAGACCAGTGCTATAGTCGAAAGCCCAGCCTACACAGTAGCACTGAGGTATGGACCTGCCCCACAGAGGGTCAATAACAAACTTTTGCTTTTTATGACTGAGGCTGGATGCTACAACCTATCAGTGCAAGATGATCTTTATTTCTAAAAGCTCTGTCTTCCCCCCCCATTCACAGAAGTCCCATCTGTCCTGTGCATGGGATTCTGGTCAGATGTCCATATTACTGTACGAGCTCACATGCATGTATATGAGTGTAGTACATGATTTAACAAATTGATACACAAAATGTAAGGAAATTTTGTCCTGAATGAGCTGTTAAGTACAGCTCAGTATTTAATTTGGGGTGGCTTTCCTAGCCCCGACCTGCTCTCACATGGCTGCCATGTGGTGTGAATCAGCACGTGTGTGTACAGGACTGACCTCCCCTTTTGGCCTCTCATTACTCCATCATCAGTGTCAGGAATTTGTGGTTTCATTTGAGTCCCGGACTGTGACATCAGTATTTATTTGCTGTTGTCATGGTGTGTGTTGATGATCCGTTAAAATAGAACGCGGGCTCGCTCTCATTGTTCCTCCTCCTCATCCCTGGTTTTGCCTGGTCCCATATGGACCAGTGGCACTCTGGGATGTGGCTCTACTCTCCCTGGCTGTAATTAATGATGTTTTCTGGTAGCCTTTCTGTGTTTTCCCCCTTCCAGCAGCAGCTTGTGTTAACGGTCCTGTGACTGGGCACACATGAAAAGGGTGTCCAATCCATGTATTATTAGTTGTTTTGGGGTCTGACTCAAGAAACCTCAAGAGTTCTTGGAAGCTGGCAAGGGCAGGCAGGAAGTCCAGCTTTCAATGGTTTCTTCTTACAGCGGTGGAGGAAACAATGCTAGCCCAGCTTCTCCATTCAGTAAACGTGTGTAAATCCACTCGTGACTGTCTGTGACTCCTCCCCCCCCCCTCCTCCATGGGCTTGCTTTGTACATTTCTTCTGGCCCTTCAGTTTATGTGGTCTCACTCCTCTGCCTGCTGTCCCATTGTCTGGTTCCTCCGCTCACTCTGTCTCCAATCTCCTTCAGTCAGCCCACTACTGTTATAGTCTCCTAAAAGGACACGGATGGCACCTTCTCTATCATGGCTAAGAGCTCTGTGTTTGTGGTGTGTAATTATCCCATCTGAAGGTTGCCCTTGACAATGAAGTTGACTCAAGGTCACTTAAGAAGCTTTGTGGATTGTTACTCTGTGAATGTTTTTTGTTAATGCAGTAACGCAACTCGAGCTGCAGCACGCCCTGCAAACGTAGCTTCTTGGGAGAAGTTTATTGAAGTGAGCTTGTTTGGAACACCAAGTACCTGATGTGGCCTCTTTGTCTACAGATTTTAAAAGCTTGTAGGTAGTTTAGAACATCATGTAAATACTCTGTCCCCAGAGGATTTCAAATTAATTTACCTCAGATGTAAGTTTTTTGTTGGAAAGGTCACTTCAGCTGGTCACCCAAATAATGTACCAGTTATAAATGTTCATTCAGTGATGGCCTGTGTATATCCTCCTGAGACCCAAGGAAAATTTCAGGTTATTTGTGATTTTCTATGTCTTTGGAGGAAATAAAACATCT
>JAODKC010000021.1:5920564-5961664 GCA_026777985.1 Mormyrops attenuatus
CAGACCACAATCAAGGTCCGGGTGGGTTGCCCACTGGCCGGCCCCCCCCCGCCCCCCCATTGCCATGGTTACAGGCTCTCTCTCTGTCTGTCTCCCCCACCCCGCTTCACAGGTGTCTAGCCACATTCAGGTTCTTGCCAGAAGGAAATCTCGTGAGTTACATTCCAAGCTGAAGGTATGCGCTCCTCTGCTCCTGGGCTTATGGTTGCTAAGAGCTTCACTCTGTCACCCCCCCTCTCCCCTTAATTCATTTTCAGCTTTGCTTCTCCTATGTGTCTGCTGGGTACGTTTTTGCTTTGAGCAAAGAGGACTGGATCCACTTTGGTTCTGGGGTTGGACATGGGTGCTTAAAGGATCCTGTGATCTTCAGAGCTGAACCACAGCATCTTGTGTAGGGCTGTATCCCATCCTGCTCATAGGCATTTAGTGTGCTCTGCTGGCCCCCGTTGGGGTCCCGCCGCAGCCTCAGAGCCTCGGGAACAGACTCTCTTCCTTTGCTCTCTGCTTGATAGCCTAAGGCTGCATCTGTGCATGGCTCTGCTCAAAGCAAACGGCATACAGCGTTAAGCATGTGGCCACTTGGCTCTGCCTGTGAGTGGGCTGTGCTGACCCCTCATGGAGCCCCCTGGCCGGAGATCGCTTTTCATGCCGGCGGTGAGCCAGGGGCCCTCTGCTCTCTCCTCTCTCTCCCTCCTCTACCCATACTCTGTCTCCTTTGCCACTTTGGCTCCGTTTGGGCTGTCTTCTCTCTGTCCTTCAACTAATCGTTCAGGTGTCATTAGTTTCTGGTCTCTAGCAGCTTCTGAGCTCCTAAACAGTCAAATGCTGGCCAAGTGTGGTGCTTTGCCTGTACATGAGCCTAGGTGGCCTGGGCTGTCCCTCCCATGCTTGACTGAAGGTGTGCGGCCTGTGCAGTTGCTCGCCTGGCTCCCCCGCCTCTGCTGTGCATGTGTGCTGTGTGGTGTGGGGCGCCCCCCGGTGGTGCTGGTGGTTCTTGTAGATGCTGCCACTCCTGTCTGCTTGCTTGGTCACAGTGAAGCCTTGTAGTGTCACATTTTAGGTCATTTTCCCCCTAGAGTAAAAGTCTATATGACTAAACATTAGAACACTCTGAAAAAGGGAAGCGTGTCTGTAACATGGTTTATGCCTGCAGAGTGGCGGTGTCCCCCAGCGTCATCAAAGTCATTCTCCTGTTTGAAATGACCTGTGCACTGTTTAACAGGCCTCTTAACTAATTCACTATGCGTGACTGACTGTCAGGAGCCCTAAGCTTACCTTTGCACGGGTTTCCCCTGAAGGCAAAGCCAGATGGAGCTCAGCTGCACTTTGTGGGCAGGTCTCCTTCATGTTCCTGCCATTGTCTACATTGTAAGGAGCCTGCAATGTGGTTTCGTCGCCCGTGTACATTGTGCGGATGTAAACGGAGATGCTGCGGTTTGCGGGAGGCAACCGCGTTGTGTGCAGTCTGCAATTACAGTTTATGGGTTGTAAAATGACAGCCAGCCTGTTCTGTTTGCTTTTAGGTGACCAGCATGGTAAGTCCACGCTCGTTGTGGCACCCCTGCTTTCGCCTTGACCTCTGCCTGGCTGCCCCTCCCGCCATCATGCCAACTCTGATCAGCGAGACTGATCTGTGTGCTCGGCTTCTGGGCTCCCTGGTCATGTCAGCCTACTTCACGTAAAATGGCAAACGGGGCTGACTTAAGTTATGGTCATGGTCAGATTAACTGGGTGCTGAAGTCATCCGAGCTGTTGTAGCTTGGTCCGCACACACCTGCCCCGCTGGCTGCCTGCAATGCCTGCTCTTTCTGGGATTCTGTATATTTGTACACTGGCATGCACGCTCTGTGTCTGCATGTGTGTGTGTTTGGGCGCGCGTACTCTGTGTTTATGCATGTGTATACATGGGAGTGCATGCTCTGTGTGCGTGCTCGCGGTCTGTCTGTACGCTGAGCTTCTTCCCACTGTGGCAGGACCAGACAGCCAAAGACAAGGCCCTGCAGAGCATGGCCTCCATGTCCTCGGCGCAGATCGTCTCCGCCACCGCAGTCCACAGCAAGTTGGGCCTCCCCCTTGCCCCGCAGGCCTCCTTCCCGACAGCCCCTGCGGTAAGTGGCCTAACCCAGGCTCATACACTACGTGAGGCTGAGAACACTGGTCTCTTATCTGGGAAGGCTGAGGAGAGATGTGGGTTTCGTCTGTCAAGGGAACACTGGAAGATAGTCGTTTGTAAATAAGTTAAACTCCTTTTTTTTTTTTTTTTTTTTTGGCAGATTATATTTTCGTTATCTGCTGACCTAAGCTTTTTTCTAGTTTTGGCAGGGCGTGGTTACGCCAGGCCTGGCTGGATCGTCACAGGAGTGAGTAGAGTCCTCTGTGTGTGTCCCACCTGTGTGCTCACGGTGACAGGCCTCAGTAACTGACTGGCTTTCTCACTTCTGCTTCCCATTTCAGCATCAAGCCATTTACCCAGCAAGACACTTCAATCCAGGCCCTGGCAGCTACGGCCATTGCAGGTGGGCTACTTGTGTAGTTCTCTCCAGCGATTCACTATCCTTTAAGGAAGATCCCGGTCTGGCTAATTGTATTCCGGCCATTGATTGGTCCACAGACATGTCAGCTCTTATTGGATTGGGTGCTTTTGTGTCGTAGGCTACGAGCCCGCGGTGCCTGCAGCCCCTGCAGCCCCTGCTTGGCAGGGCCGCTCCATCGGCACCTCCAGGCTGCGGCTGGTGGAGTTCTCCGCCTTCATGGAGCAGCAGCAGGACCCGGACTCGGTGGGTAGCTGCGTTTATGACTTTGCACCCTGTCGTGAGTAGGAGGTGACACACCAGCACCTCCTCAGTGTATACGCTCAACCTTACACCGATGCACTCCTGCTCCTTTTAAACTCTTACAGAGCATTCCCTCTGACTGTGTGTGAGGCACAAAACCCTCTTCATAAGCCAGCGGGCCTGTCATTCCCTTGATGAACATGTTCCCCTTTGTTTTTTTTAAATCTCTATTTAGTGCCTCATTCCTGTTCCTGGTTCAAACAGGAGTTGGTCCTCCATGCTTCATCTAGTGACTCTTACTGTTACAGGAGCACTGTTTGTTTCCTCTCTGTTCTCTTACTGCCACGAAATTGGCCTGCACACGTTACTTTAGGGCATCAGAGGTTACTGGCCAGATACTGCCCTTTCATTGGTTGTTTGTTGAGATGACGGAGCGGCGCGTCAGTGGCCTGAATCGGGGCGTCTGTCTTGCTCTTCTAGTACAAGCACCTCTTTGTGCACATCGGCCAGACGAACCACTCACACAGCGATGCCCTACTGGAATCGGTGGACATATGTGAGATTTACGACAAATTCCCAGAGAAGAAGGGTGGCCTGAAAGAGCTCTTCACCAATGGGCAGCAGAACTCTTTCTTCCTGGTCAAATTCTGGGTGAGTCTCGGTCACAAGGCAGTTGCCTGTCGTTGGGGTCTGTCCTGCAGGGGCACAGACAGCTGTAGTTGTGATTGTGGTTTTTAATCACCCTGGAGCATGTTGGATCAGCAATATCATAGGTGCACTGTGTGGCTCAGTCGGGTGGAGCACTGTGCCTGTGATCAGAAAGTCTGGTTCACATCCCAGGGTTGGCAAAGTGATTTCACTGTTCAGCCCTTGAGCAAAGAGCAGGCGCCCCAGGAACTGTTTTCTCAGCTCAGTTATACATCACTTTGATTATGAGTGCCTGTTAAGTAACTTGTAAATGTATTATGTCCAAATAATGTCTTGCAGAGTCCTTCCTGGGAATTTTTTTTTTTTTTTTTTTTTCCCCTTCTTTCCTCTTTTTTTTTTTTTTTTCCTGGTATTTTTTATTAAATGTTGCATTGAGGGCCTAGCAGTCACCCTCTTCATACATCCTATGGTCTATGGCTCCTATGGTTTGTGGTCTGTCACAATCTTGTCCCTCGGCTGACTGTATCCCAGCCTTAAACATCTCCTCCCCCCCCGTCACCCGTCACCCGCAGGCGGACCTGAATTGCAACGTCCAGGACGAGGCGGGGGCCTTCTATGGTGTTACCAGCCAGTATGAGAGTCCCGACAACATGACCATCACCTGCTCAACCAAGGTGTGCTCCTTCGGGAAGCAGGTTGTGGAGAAGGTGGAGGTAAGAGGAGCTGCCCCGCTGGCTCCCACGTGGATTTGTCTGGCCGAGGGCTTCATGAATCAGCCATCAGCCTTCATCGTCCTTGATTTGTACATTCTGCTAAATGTGATTGGTCTCACCTAACCACACACTGCATTGTACTGCACAGTCACTAATATTGCACCCCTGCACTTAATTTGCTTTACTAGTCATTTGCACATCCTTTTTCCCCACGCATATTTATTTGCTCTCATTCTTATATTGTACTGTTGTCTGTCCTATTGTCCCCTCCCCTGTAACTATAGCATGAGAATTTCTCAGTGTTCCTCTGAACACCTTACAGTGAAACTTGAAACATGAACTTGATATTTCTGCTGAGATCCCTGAGCCACACCTGAGAAGATGGCAGTGGCCCTTTTGTGTTCCCAAGCACATTATCCTGCTGTCCATCCTGAGATGCCAGAAGGCCTGAGCATCTCCCATTTCTCCTCCCCCCCACCCCCCAGACAGAATACTCGCGCTTTGAGAACGGATGCTTTGTCTACAGGATAAGCCGCTCCCCCATGTGTGAATACATGATCAACTTCATCCATAAGCTCAAGCACCTCCCCGAGAAGTACATGATGAACAGTGTTCTGGAGAATTTCACTATTCTGCTGGTAAGCCCAGCCGCCCGTCACGCCCGCCGGCCCCATCCCCAGCAGCCGTGATGACAGCGTGCCCTCTGCCTCATGTGCTGCAGGTTGTCTCGAACCGTGAGACGCAGGAGACACTGCTGTGCATCGCCTGTGTGTTTGAGGTGTCCAATAGCGAGCATGGTGCCCAACATCACATCTACCGGCTGGTGAAAGAGTGAGTCGTCCTTTGGGGGTGGGAGTGGGTCACCCGCAGCCGAGCTGTACCCAGGACACCTTGAGCTCACCGGTGGAGCCCACCCCCTGGCGTGCACATGTATGACAGAGGCTGTGGATTGTGGTACAGTTGTGTTTTGAGATGGGAGTTGCTGGACCCAAGGTATGTTGCAGTGACATAACCACTGGGCGTTTGGAGAGATGACCTCACCATTCCTGCTCTGTCACTGTATTGTTCATGACAAGATGGAAAGCTTTATGTGGCTTATGTAAAACTCTTTATCTGTATATATGTATGGTTTTAACTGTGTGTGTTTGTGTGTTTCTGAACACAAATGTACATGCACACACATTTCCAAAGAAAATCTTTTGAATTGTGTAAGTATCAGTTGTTTATAAAGTCTTTAGAAGGCAAATTGTCATGACTTACCTGCCTACAGGGACTTTTTCCAAACTTCCAGTCACGACAAACTTGCCTGTGATCGAGGTTTCCTTCGCTACACTGCCAGTGCAACAGCTCTCTCAAAGACTGAAGCACTTGGCTGTCATGCCCTGGAAAGGCGGTGCCTTCTATTTATGCAAGTGCGAGGCTGTCGGAAAAGTCCCGTAAACTCATCTCAGACTCTGTGACTTTGCTCTTGGAGGTCAAGCCAGGAAGTGTGAGGTTTTCATGGTGGTCCCTTTCTCCAGAGTGGCCGCATTTGG
Source organism: Mormyrops attenuatus (assembly GCA_026777985.1). NCBI lineage: Eukaryota > Metazoa > Chordata > Actinopteri > Osteoglossiformes > Mormyridae > Mormyrops > Mormyrops attenuatus. Next base: position 5,926,235 of record JAODKC010000021.1, read on the forward strand.
CTTTTTGTAGGAGTCCTGTTACAGCGCAAGTCTGTGGCCTCAGCTCTCAATCTCTCCATGAACCCTTGACTGTGAGCTCCTTCCCACGTGGGAAGATTGCCAAAGTGTAATAGTACACAGTGCCTTAGTTTAATACTGACTGTACTGTACTGAGTGACACTAAGACCAGATCCCAGGGAGCTATCTGGGCACTGGGAATGCAAAGGCTCATCCGGTGGGGCTCAGGCCCACCTCTGAAGATGAGGACTTTAACACATCACCACCGCGCCCACAACACCAAAAATGTAAGGCCTGTGGAGGGCGCCTGCACTGTCAGTGTTAAAGTGCCTTATGTTCATGTGGTTGAGCTGGGACCCGATAGAACATTCAGTAATGGGAGTGAAACGGAGACGGCGGGTTGCCACAGTGCGCTTTAGACACTGATGATACAGCAGGGCTGAAGAGGGCTGCAATCAGTCACCCCCCCCCCACACCTGAGGAGTCTGCATTCACTGACAAGAAAGGGAGCCACTCTCAAGTCGCTCCATCTTTTTTTTTGGGGGGGGGGGGTTGGTTGCCTGTAAACCATTTGCAGTGCCTGAGGTTGGACCACTGGGATAGTAAGTGTGTAGTTCCCGTTCTGAGTTATTTCTAAAATACTGGTACTGTTGTTGACAAAAATTTTGGCTTTAAAAAAAGAGTGAGTATATTTAAAAGCTGCTTTGTATAGGAGAACTTTCTTATTGGTAGAAGTTTTTTTCTTTTTAAGTGTCTGAGCCGGGAGTGATGTCGTAAAAGACGATCATGTACGTTTTTCTGACTGTAAACTGTTCTGTATTTGTTTAGACTTTATGCCTTTGACAAACTGATAGGTTTTGTAGCTTTCTAGGGATTTCTTTATATGCATAAAATAAAACTATTTCCTTCCTCATTCGTCTCTTTAGCACAAACATACCCTGTAAAACTTCGCCCTTACAGTCAGTCACCCACACAGGGCGCATCGCTGTGTCTGTGATTCGCCACAGTGCCGCAGGCGCTCGACAGTATTCGGGACTGCACACGGGGACACATTCGAAAGCTGCAGATGTGACACCACACAGCAGAATGAGCGCTGTAATTCTCAGTAGGCCACCACCACCACCACCTACCGTCCAGTCACTTGTCAACATAATACGGGTGATTTTAATATTTTACTGTTAAACAGAAACCATATGTGAGCCTGTAATGCACTGAAGGGTTTTACTACAGTTACTGGTACTTATGCCAAACCATTTGGGGGGGGGTCTTTCAGATTCCTACAGTTTAACTTTACATGATTTTTATATGATATTTTATAGGACCTTGGGCATCTATGATAATTGTTTCACTCAGACTGCCAGGCCTGATAGAAGCAATAGCAGAATTAATCAGAAACACTTCCTGCCTGCAGAAGTTATCCCTGAGAAAAATCTGTACTGTAGTACAGGGGCGGGGGGCTATACATTTGCATGAATGTTATATTTATATAGCCCTCTTCAAGACACCCAGAGTACTTAACAGAAGCAATGGGGAGCCACTTCCACCACCACCACTATGTAGCCCCCACCTGGATTATGTGGCAGCAGCCATTCTGCGCCAGTACGCTCATCACACTATAGCTAAGGTGGTGAAGGGGCAGGAGAGAATTCACCAGTTAGATATAGGGGATGATTAGAGGCCAGATCTGATAGGGCCACAGTGGGCAATATTAGCCAGGACATTGGGGAACCAGCCCTACTCTTTCAAAGGATGCCCAAGGATCTTTTATGGCAGTCAGGGCCTAGATTTTACATTTTATACAAAGGACAACATTTTTATAGCAGTATCCCCATCACTGTGCAATAAGATCCACACTGACCACAGGATGGGCCAACCTTCTAGCCACACCAACACCTCTTCCAGCAGCAACCCAGCTTTCCTTGTTGGGCTGCTGACATTTGTTCCTTTTAACTGAAGTATCTTACCAAATGCAGGAATAAGTAATTCCAGTATTCAGCCACAAGATGGCAGCCCAGTTTGTGAATAACAATAAACAAACCAAAACAGACTTGCAAAGTGTCACAAGGGAGGGTGCAGAGACTTCTATTCCAGAACAGAGCTGCACGTCTGTACACATTTGCTGTAGTCTCCCCCTATTAACTGCATTGCCTGTTATACTTTTGCAGAACTAATAGGACCAACCCATGATACAAACGCTGTTCACTCCTAAACTCTGTGTAATCAATCTAAAGTCAGTCTGGTACATAACAACCAAAGAAACAGTACAAGACTAACCGGCAGAACAGGGTATGGATTATGAATGAATATTACATTTATATAGAGCTTTATATTAACACACCTACAGCGCTTTACAGAAGGAATGTGAACCCACTTCGATCTTCTAAATGTTGACAGCCCTTCGGCTACCAGTTGGCTGTGTCTTTCGTTGAGAAACCTGGACCTGCTGCACATGGAAAATGAATGAGTGTTGCATTTATATAGCACTTTACAGAAGCTATGGGGAGCCACTTCAACCACCACCCCTGTGTAGCCCCCACCTGGATGATGCGACGGTAGCCATTCTGCACTCACCACACCGTAGCTAAGGTGGTGAAGGGGCAGGAGAGAATTCACCAGTTAGATACAGGGGATGATTAGGAGGCCAGATCTGATAGGACCACAGTAGGCAGTTTTAGCCAGGACATTGGGGAACCAGCCCTACTCTTTGCAAGGATGCCCAGGGATCTTTCATGACCTGAGAGAGTCTAGACCTCGGTTTTAGGTCTCATCTGATGGTCGGCACCATTTTTCCAGCACATTGTCATTGTAACTGCACTAGGGCACTGCGATCAACACAGACCATAGGATGAGCTAACCTGGTGGCCACACCAACACCTCTTCCAGAAGCAACCCAGCTTTCCTAGTTGGCCTCCCATCCAAGGACTGTCTAGGTTCAAACCTGCTTAGCTGAATCCGGTCAGCACCGGCCCAACCTGGACACTCATCTCTCAGTGACAAAGCCACTCTGTAGGACAGGTATGATTGTCTCATAAAAAGATTTATTTTTTTGCCTAAATGTACAAAGGCAAGTTACAGTATTGTATAAAAAAGAAAACTCAAAATGTACACTTTACATAAGAACTCTGATGGGGTTGGTGGGGGTTTTGATGAACCTGAAGAACAAAATCAAACACAGCAACTACAAACAAAAAACCTAAATAACTGTAAACATCTTTATTTCAAGTACCGACTGATACTGAACCACTGTCCACTGGAAATGAATGACACGGGGGAACGGTGGAGGAGGAGGGTGGGGGTGTCACTGCAGGAAGAGCGGGACAGCCCACCCCAACCCGCCCTGCATCCAGCACCATTTAAGATGAGTGCCTCAGCAATGGCCGTGTTGTGGTAAAAGACTGACAGATCAATCCCATGATTGGTAAAAGTAACGGGAAAAATACTCAAATAAATTAAAGACTCAAGAGCTCCACCCCCACAAAAAACCCCTTTAGCCTTTAACCACCTCCATTTAAAAACATCCAGAAGAGCAGAAACCTGCAGAACGTGTTGGGAAGCTAAGCACATGAACTGCTTCAAACCAGAAGCTTCTGTCTTGGGCAGGTGTCTGAACATCACAAATCCATGAACTGGGCCATCCGGACTTCAAAACTGCAACTTTTTTGAATTTAAGAACATCTTTAAAACAGGTCTGAGAAGTGACTGAAAGGGACTGAACTGGACCCCCACCCCCCCCAAAAGGAAGCCAGGCCTGCTTCCTGTCCCTTCCAGCTCCGCCTGGTGCAGGTTCCCCCTGACCCCATGGGTTAAGAAGCAAGACCTACAAACCCGAGTTACTGTCTCCCTGGCAGGCAGTATTTTGTGGTCTCCATGGAAACACCTGCTCTCATATGGACCCAGACAGAAACAAGGAGAGCATCACCCCTCCTGGAGAGGGTCTAAGAACAGACACAGGCACGAACGCCTTGAGGTCCCTCATTACCCGACAGGGGAATAATCAGGTACGGGGTTAGTGGTACAGACCAGGGCTACTGGGACGGGGGGGACACTTCAAATACATCATTAGCTACCGTTTCCATATCATATCAACAATAGTACAAAAAAAGATAAAGGCTAAGAGCCAGGGTAGCAAATTCATCCGACTGCCTTTTTAAAATAATTCCTCTGTACACTATATACAGAAAGCAGACGGCAACCTCATGGCGTGGACAGGAGGCGCGGCTCGGTGCGGGTTAATGCTTTTCAGTGCTAATTTACACCATGCGGGGGAGGCTGTGTTCTGGGAGAGAAAGGGACGCGTTCAACTTGGAGGGAGGGGGGCACCCTGAGAAAGACCGCCCCAATGCTTGCCACGGCGTCCCATCCAGGGACCAAACACAGTCTTCCTGAAACGCGAGAGGAATGCACTGCAGCCAGCTCTTCATCCTTGTCCTGCCCCCTGTCTACCTCCTCAGAGCTGGTCTTGACTGGGACGAGCCCCTGCCCGCACTCATCACACCCTGCAGGTAGGAGTCAGAGGCAGATGGCATTCTCATATTCTGCAGCACCCAATAAAAACTAGAAGGGGGCAGGTCACATTACGCATTGGGGGCCCCAGCAGGGTGAGCAGCCTCCCTGCTCTGCTTCTTCAGGGTGATGTTCACGCCCCGGCGGAGATGGATGGAAGGGCTCTGGTGGTGAGCTGTGTGTTGCCGTGGTTACCTCTGCACCTACATCCATCGGCCCGGTGGGGACGTCTCCCCACCCCTCTCTGATAGTAGTGTGCTAGAGGTAGCATTAAAACCCTCTCAAATTGTAGTGATTTCATCTGTCTTCAGGGATTTCCTCCCCCCCCAAATATTACTGCAAATGAGAAGCTGGATGAAGGTCTTTCAGGTAGCATCTCTTCCGTCTAGCGAGTCCGCCACAGTGCAAAACAGAGGTCTGGGGCCAGCTGCGTGTTGTGAGAGCAGGGCTGGGGCCAGGGGCCAGGTCCCGGGGGCCCATGCGTAAGCCCATTGGGAGGAGGACAGCCTGCTGAACATCCAGGCGGAAAGCCGAAAAAATAAAAAAATACAAAATGAACACCATTTAACTGATGTCTAAACAAACTCTGCACACTTCGTCATGTGATCCAGTCACATGACGCCTGTAAGGTTGAGGTAGCCAATCAGGTCTCCCTGTGGAACAAACAAAATACAGTGTGCAACAAGTAATTTAAGGATTTCCAAGGAATAAATAAATGCTGACTTTCCTTGGCAGGCGTGTGTGTATGTGTGTGAGTCCAGCCGGGGTCTTACCGGTCTCACCTCCTCGCGGGAGGGTACAGGGAGGGTGTGGAGGCTTGCTGACTGGCAACAATGGCTGATGAGGAGAGACCTGTGGGAGTGGGAGTAACGTCATGCCAGGTCAGGGTGAACTGGGCCGGCTCACGCCCTCAGACAAGCTACATGCCCTGGTGTAGTGACAATGCCCCAGGCCTGGCAGAAAGCAGGTGATTCTAGCTGCTCACCTGTGGCATAGGAGAGGTCGTACTGCCCCGAGAGCAGCGGGTAGCCCAGGTGGTGGTGGTGGGGGGGCATGATGCGCTGGGAGGGGGAGGAGCGCGGCCGCTCCCCGTCCCTGTCGCGCTCCGGCACACCCCCCCGCTCTCGCTCCCGCTCGTGGCCTGCCTTGTCAGCCGCCGTCGGTGACTTGCTCTTGTAGTAACTGGCGTGTTGGTGCAGGATGTCCAGGGCTTTCGCGTCCGGGGCCCCCTTGGCACTCACCGTGGGGCTGCCGCGGGCCTTCTCTCCCTCTTCTGTGGCCGCCACCTTGCCACCGTACGGTGGGAACGAGTAACCTGCCGACAGGTAAGACCCTGTAGGGACCACAAGGCCCAGGAGGGAGGAGAACAGACATCAGCAATAATGGCACGTGGCCTTTGACTGGCACGTCAGGCGGTAGACACTGTACAGGGGCCAGACACCCATCTGGTAAAGAAGTGTTCTTTACAGACTGACTGACACTGATCTGTTCCTCAACTACATCTGCAACCTTTTCAATCACTGCTACATCACACGAGCGTGCGCACACACACGTGCTTATACACACACACATTCTGTATTTTGTGTCGGAATACGAGTATATCAGTAGTGATAAATATATCAGCCAGGGAGGGTAATAATCACTTATATGGGAAACTACTTGCATTGACCATACCCCTAAATATTAAATTATTTTGAATTTTTGTCCCCACATTGTTAATTCTGGTAGTAGATCAAGAAGTTACAATGTTGGACCACCCTAATGCACACAGGCAGGCAGTGTCTGCCTCCACCAAGAACATGCTTTGTCACCCCTTTTGACCCCCAACCCCCCAATTAATGTCCTGTCTGGAAATCTCCGCCTCTCACCAGGGTAGTTCTGCATCATGACGGAGGGCATGCCGCGGTAGCCGGGGTGCCCGGGGTCGTAGCCCTGTCCATAGGGGTAGCTGTGCACATAGGGCATGTAGGACTGGTGCTGTGCCAGCGAGGAGGAGAAGGCCATGTGAGCAGCTGCCCGGGGATCCTTGGCGATACTCCGGTGCTCTTCTGACGGGGTGGCCGCCGAACGAGGGTCAGAGCTCTCCTTACTCTCCTCCTTAGTCATGGCCTCCTTGGGTCGCGGCCGCTCCTCCTTGCCCTTCCTATCCCGCTCCCTCTCCCGCTCCCTCTCTCGCTCCCGCTCTTCCCGCCAGCGTTGCTCCTCTTCCTGCTGCTGCTTCTGGGCCTCGGGGTACTTGCTGGGGTACACGTAGGGCCAGAGGCGTGCCTCCGTCTCCTGAGGAGCAGAGGAGTCAGTCAGCGGCTTTCCAGGGACAGCAGGATGTGCCTGACTCTGGCTCTCGGAGCTGGAGCTCTGGTCGCAGCTCAAACCAGCTTTTAATCTCTCAGATACTTTAGTGCGCTGCCACTGGAGCTAATGAGCCAAAACTGTCAAATGGTTTCAGCTGAGGCTTTTAAAGAACCAAAGGTTTACTTGCTATCACAGCAGTCTATTTCATGAGCACAAGTCCAGGATACGTGCTGTGACTCACTGCCTCAGTCTGGGTCCAGTATTCTACAAGTCAGTGACTCACAAACCACTTGGCAGCAACTTCCCTAAAGCAGCATTAGAAAATGATTTTCTGGTTTATTCTGAGCCAAACCACTGCTAGCATTATTTGCTTGACAAAAACTGGTTTAATGAATGAGCCCAAACTGGCCCAGGCTGTTCTTCAAACACACAGATATCACTATGATGAACTGGAGTCTCTACTTTCACACCCTGGGGTCACACAGCCCAAGGCCTGTGTATCATATTAACAACAGGAAGGCCAACACTCCAACGCAGTTCCACATGTCTATATGGGACCTCAACATCAGTACAAAAGCATCACATCTTGCTGGTGAAGTGGATGGGTAGTGCTGGGTGAGGCTGAATGAGGGTGAATGATTTCATGAGAATAGGGATGAGGAGTATTTCTACACAGAGGAGGGAGAAAAGTGGATGAGGAGCAGAGAGGGTTATGCTTACCTGTCTGTACCACATGGCGTGGTCCCCTCCTGGCTTGGGCTCCTCCTTGCCGTGGTGCGCCCCTTCGCCCAGCTTTGCCTTCAGGCCCTCCGACGGCTGGGCCTGTGCCTTTGCGTCCTCGCCTTTCGGGATGATGACGGATTTCACGGCATCTGATGAGGAGTCCTTGGACTTGCTGGGGTGGTGGGCCTTGCCGAGGTCTGAGAGACTGGGCGCCTTGGACAGAGTTGGGGGGATGGAGGCCTTCTGCTTCCACTCCTCCTTCATGGAGGCCTCTCGCTCCTTCAGGGCCGCCTCCGTCTTCTTGTCAGCTGCCACCTGCCGCTGCCGCTCCTCCTGCTGCTGTCGATAGGCCGGGCTGGTGCTCATAAGATGGTTGTGGTAGGCCTGATCGGGGTAGCCGTAAGGAGATACATAGGCATACTGGTTGTAGTAGAGCGGCTGCATGTAGACGCTGGAGCGCTGCTGGATGACCGAGGGCTGCTGCTGGCTGGGGGTACTCAGCTCGGGCTTCCGCTCATCCTGTGGCTCTGGCTTCACCTTCACCTCCCGAGGCTCAGGCTCCTCTTCCTTCTTGACCTTCACAGGCTGTCCTCCCTCGGCCAGAGGAGTGGCTCCTACAGCAGCACTGGAGCCCCCCGAGCTGGGGTTGGCATAGCCAGGGGAGTAGTAGGTCTCATAATTGGCATAGTACGGTGAATCCTTGCTGGGAGTCTGAGAGGGGAACAAGGCCTTCTTGGCTCCTTCCCTCACAGCCTGCTCCTCTGACTTGGCCTTCATGGCCTCCATTTTGCCCTCACCGTCCTCCCCGGCATCAGATATATCTGAGTAAGCAGGACTGTTGGTCTTCACGGAGGCGTTGTCAGCGCCATTCTGAGCGGCGACGTGAAGAGGCGTCAGCGGTTGGCCCATAGTGCTGCTGTCCATGCGACTGGCCACACCTATAGAAGGGCTAGGAGCATTGTCGGTGAAGCTGTAGATTTTGTCTGCCTCAGCCTTGATGCTGGCCAGGCGGCTCTGAAGGGGGTCTGAGGAGCCATTAAGGAGTCCCTCACTCTTGGGCCCTGGGTCAGAGGACTCTGAATATGGACTCTTGCCCTCCTCAGGTTTTCCGCCCTTTCCCTGAGGCCTGGGGCTTTCTGCATCTTTGCATGCCTCCTTCTTCCTCTTCTCCTTCTTCTTCTTATCCTTGGAGCTGCCCAGGGTTGGGTTGGCTGTAGATGGGTCACCCATCACAGTGGGCTTGGGCTGAATGGCTTTCAGCTGTGGGCTCTTGGGAATGGTCTGCACAACAGTGGTCATGGCAGGACCAGAGACTGGGCCCCCAGCTGTATAGGGTGTGACTGGGAGAGGGTAGAGTTGCTGGCCGGGCATGGCTGGAGCTATCGGCCGAGCAGACTTTAAGCTCTTCTGCGGCAACTTGTCTGATTTGGCACCTCCTGGTTTCCTGGATTTGTCCTTGTCAGAAGCCTTCTTGTCATCTATGCCGTCATTGCTGGCCTCGTCGGTGAGACATGGCCCATCTTCACAGCCGTCCATGGGCATCGCCCCGGTTTCCTGGTCACCATCTCCAGGCTTCTTCTTGCTTGGCTGTTTGGAGCCAGATTTTCCAGCAGAAGGGGAAGGACTTTGAGCATCAAAGCCTCTGCCTTTGGGGGTGACTGAGCGAGCAGGAGAAAGGCAGCCCTTCTGCGAGATGGAGGCCCCATTACAGCCACCAGGCTCCGGGTGTAACGTCGAGTCCTCCCCATACTCACTGTCACCGTCCAGATCAAGTTTGACGTCGTCGTCATTATGGGCGCGCGCCTGGTGGTACTTTAGGCCGTTGATGTGCTTGTACTTCTTATTGCAGTTGGGGTGGGGGCAGTCGATGAGGACTGGCGAGGGGCAGCTCCGGTCCAGTAGGGGTGGCAGGGGCTCTGGCTTGATCGTGGAAACTGGGGGGCCGGGGGGTTGAGCACCACTGCCACTGGAGTTGGTGCGCATTCGCTTGCTGCCCTTGGTGTCTTCCGAGCTCGAGTTGGGTTCCATGTCAGACGGGGGCTTGTTCTTGCGCTTGCTGGCAGAAGACGGGCTAGCCTTGATGTCCTCTGCGTTGCTGTTGGGTGGTGTGCGGCCCTCGGAGGAGTTCTGGCTTCCCCGTCTGCCCTTGCTGTTGGAGCCGGCTCGTGTCTTGCTGTTGTTGCTGCCCTTGTTGTCAGAGGAATTGCTGTTCTCATGAACGGGAGTGTTGCTGTTGGGTCTCATGCGCTTGCCTCGACCTCGGCCATTCCGCATCTCCAAGTCGCTGGTAGGAGACTCGCAGAACCTGAGCAGGAAGATGAAGATAGCTAACTTCCCTGGTCCCCCCCTCGCAAAGCTAAAAATAAGGGCATTAAACAGAGGGCCACTCTTAGCTGGGGGGAGAATACAATCTCTCATTGGACGGCCACCCAACTTGCTGGGGGACACATAGTGACAGATAAATCTGATCTGCTTTCTGCTAATTAGCTCAAATGGTAAAAAGAACCGAATCTGACTGCTAAAGAATAGACAGCATTTATTAAACTACAGTCTTCTCTCAGCAGATACCATCAACCATGTACAAAAAAGGAAGCTCGAGTAACCATGTAAGGTAGGATTACATATCTAAAGCAAATATTCAGTGCCATGTAATTATATTAAGAAATATGAAATCAATGAAGGCAATTATACTTAATATTAGTACATTAGTATTCCCTCAATAATGAGATTTGTCTGCTTACCTTGGGGGGGCCCAGTCATGCCTGGTGCAATCCAGGAGGGTGCCAACATAAGTCTTATTTCTCCAGGTGACGTTCACCACCAACATTCCTACAAGAATAAGGAAGCAGGCTTGAGAATAGAAGTTACCACAACCTGGCTCTGCAGGTACTCAGCAGCACTCCCACACTGACTGTGAGAGAGAGTGTGAGTATGTGTGAGAGTGGTTTACGATGCGCAGCACTGAGCACAACGCATCCATGGGGCAAGTGAGAGGGAAACCTGAAAGCGTTGTTTATCCCCTGAAGAATCATGGCTCAGCCAATCGTCTGTATCTCTGCCCACTGCCACTAGGGGGCAATGGACACAACAGATGCTGCGGCGGAACAGACGTGTAGGTTTCATTAAAGCTGGTCTCAACCAATCAATATTCTGCTAATTGGAGTTGGTCAAAGGAGTGAAGTATAGACAGGTCAGGGGTTCCAGGCCAACCAGCTGGGAAACCCTCAACACGTAGAGCAGCATCTCACAACCGGCCAATCCATGATAGGGTCGCCTTTCTGTGGGCGGGGAGCTGTAATCCTATCAGGCATGATGGCAACATAACTATGTTAGCGGATGTATTTGCATGCACTCTGCAATTTGGCATGCAGTAAAGGGGAATAAGCTGGTAACGAAGGAAATGGATATCAAATGGTTAAGGTCGCAGACATGCATTCTGGGAGGACTGGATACAAGTACAAGCTCCATTCCAAGACAGCGGCTGTCACTCCAGAAAGCAAAGGTAAGGCAGCTGAACTGAAGCTCTAGACTACGGCATCATTTGGGGTCTCCAGTGAGCACATTGTTGGCAAGATGCTCCTCATTTGGTTTGGATTTTCAAGAGGATGGATCTATAGAAGCAGCCAGCAGCTTTCCAGAAGACTTACCATTACATCTGTAAGCAATTTTCATTACAATTGTTAGCAAAATGGCAAATAAGACTAAGAAAACAGGTCTGTGCCCGATGGGCCAAATCTTGAGACAATTGGATCAGGCTGCCAGCCGTTTCCTGCAGAACCCTAAATACGATTCCCCTGTGGTGAGAGGCAGCCTAACACAAACTTATGTTCCCAAGCCCAAGGCGGATTAGGAAAAGGTGTAAATACAGGTGTGACACAAACAGGCTGTATCCCCAAAGGTGTGCGACAGTCCCACAACATGGGCCCAGTGTTGGGGGTGGCCAGAACTCTCACCCAAGCACTGACCCTCAGGTCCAGCTCAGCCCCCCCCGAAATAACCGGAGCTGGCAGCGGGTATCGCGGGTATCGCGGGTATCGCGGGTATCGCGGGTATCGCGGGTATCGCGCGTAACGCTGTAGGAATGCTAGACGGCATTACACTTTTTACTGGCCCAGGAAACGCTGCCTCTCCTGGCGCCCCCATCCCAAACATCTACACGCTTTGCTGAGTGATGCCCCTGGAGCTCACAGGGCTGGTACGCTGGTCCAGGTCTGGTTTGCATTTCGGGTCGGCATGTGCAGAAGCAGGCAGGCATGCATGCGTACAGATACACAAGCACACATACACAGATACGTGCTTCAAGTATAACATGGCAGAAGGCTCCTGTAGTACTGTGGCACGTGAGGATGACACCCTCAGACTAGCATGCACTACATGCCACACTGCCAAAGTAAGGGTGTCGATAAGGACACCCATGTGGGGCAGGGTGTGGCTCAGTGGCCTAAGCCTCTGTGCCTGTGATCAGAAGGTTGGCAGTTCAAGCCCAGCCTCCACACATCTGCGGGTCCTTGAGCAAAGCCCTTAACCCCCACAACGGGGGCTGCCCTTCATGGCCAAACTTGGGGGAGGTGAAAAGAGAATTTCCCAATAGGGATCAATGAAATATCTATTATTATTATTATACACAGTGTATAGGGATAATGGGGGCGGTAAGTGGCTCAGTGGGTCTCTTTGCCTATGAACAGTTGATCACAGTCCATCCTCAGCAGAATAGGTGGTGTGGGGAGGACGGCTGACCATGTGCTCAGCCCCCCAGCTTCACTCACCTCTATATATGTGTGTGTCTAAGAGCAAGACAGAATATGTGAACACTAAAGAACGCTTTACACACGGTGAATAAAATCCCAATGCATTTCATTATCAGCGCTGCAGAGAAATTTAAATCCTGTGCACCCCACCCCTCCAGCAACCCTGGCTAGTGAGGGGCTTCCTGCTAACAGCTGTGCGTAACAACTCACTAAAGACACCGAATAACAAAGAAGCCACCAACCCCCCCGGGGGTCAAGCAGGACACTTCCTAAGAGCAGTTCCATTAGTTAGGTACAACCACCCCCCACATGCTTCCACTCCCAGCCCCCCTCCCAAATCGAGGACAAGCCTGGAGAGAATGATCTCTGACCCCTCCTCCACCTGCCAGTCAAAGAGGGACACTGACAGTCTCAGAGTGCTTCTGTCAAGAGGTAGGGATACTCCACTATCCAGATCACCCTGAGGTCTGCTGCAGGGCTTGCGGAATGCGCCTGACCGATTTACTGGGAGAGAAACCAATAGGGAATCAGCATGGCGACAGTGAAGCGGTGGAACTACACCCATGTACATAGTCAGAGAAACCCAGCCACTTCACAGGAGCAACATGAACGGGTGAGAAGAGGTAGAAAATGAAACCGGGGCAACTGTATCTGCAGCATGGGGGCTTAGCGGTGCTGCGAAGATTAACTACAGCCCTGCTGGGGTTACAGGAAACCGACAGTTTGATCTGTATTCCTGTCTGATGCACAGCACAAGGGTAATGATTCCTCCACCTGACAACGCAGATGCAGCATATCGGAGGCGGAGGGATGCGGATTTCTCTAAATGACAGTGCTCAGCGACTGCCTGGTCTCTTTTGGAGAGCAGTTGGCATACGATGGTGTGAGAGAGTATGAGAAAGAAAGAGAGAGAGAGAGAGCGAGAGTGTGAGAGTGGTTTACACAGCCCTCCAATGGAATAAGCCTTCGCAAAGCACAGTGATTCAACAAGCGAGCCGACTCTGTCCAGGCAGAGAGGACAGGCCCTAATTAAGGAGTGCCAAGCGCATGCCAGCAAGGGAGGAAGGGTGTAGGCTGCTCTCTTGTCCAGCCGGACATGTCAGACGACCAGCAGCAACAATGGCTGTCCTCCTGGCCCAGGAGCGGTCTGGGCACAGCCTCGGGGAGCACTGCGAAAACCTGAGAAAAAGAACTACACGTGCTGCGAGATGCACTGGACAGTGATGACGTCTGAGGCTGAAGATCACACTGATATTAAAGGGAAGCCGTTACTATGGCCTACAGGTACACGGCGACATGCCGGCGGGGCAGCGACTGCGTCACTGCAGAGAGCTTCTCACGGTACTGCATCATATCACGGGTTTTAAATCTGTCACAATCTACTAGTGCTGTTAGCTGTTATTAGCATATAATTAGTTGTCAGTGTATGTGTTGTTATTTAATGTGTATATTACGCTTTTTATATTCCTGTTTACAGAAACCACAGACAACTGTAAATAACTTGTGTATAGTTGCTGAACACAATAGTTAATGAGTAGCATGGGTGTGTATCCGCACATAAATTTCAACTGGATGTCATCATCACAGGTTCCTACCAGACAACCTGTGCAGGCTATAAAGGGAGCAAAGAGCTGCCTCTAAGCTGTCATCAATGAGGTCACATGACCTGGGCACCCCCCTCCTCCTCCTCCTCCTCCTCCTCCTCCTCCTCCTCGTTCCCGTGGACCCTTACCGTCCTCAGTCTCCTGCCACACGATGCCCTCCAGGTTGACGCTGGTGCCCGGCTCACACGGGCCCAGGCACTCTGGCTCGGTGGCCAGGCCCACGTCGGCCGTGTTGACCGCCACGGAGCGCGTGCGCACCATGATCTGCTCACAGGGTGAGGCGATGTCGCCGTGGGACACCGGAGCCAGCAGCTGCAGTGGGGGAGGGGCGGGGGTGGAGACCGGAGACTCCATCTGTGGGGAGAAAGGGAGTAGAGAGATCAGGTTAAAGCCTTGCAGATACGAGCCTCTCTGTGTTCTGGTCGAGCAAAGGGAACACGCGGACGCAGCCTGAGGCTGTGGATGGATGGACCCTACACGAAGCAGCTCTGCTCCCAGGCACTAATGATGACACAGAGCGTAAGGTAACCCTACGACAGCTGGCGAGATCCCTCCAACCCCGCTACTGAACGAGGATGATCCCACTGCGCCCATCACCCCAGCTAAAATAAACTCATAGCCCAACTGACCTAGCTGCATCACGCTTTATCCACCATGCGGGTACAAACCTGGCTTGGGGGCAGGTAGAGGACAACTGCTACAGGTTGATCATATGCTTGTGATTATGATTTTGTGTATGTGGTGGGTGTGTGTGTGAGAGAGAGAGAAAGAGAGAGATAAACATCCAGCCACTTCCACTGCACACAGATGACTGATGAATTCTTAGCATATATAAGGTTCATCCACCCACACAAGGCTGAACCCCGTCACTCAGGCTCTAAGGCCCTCCTCACGGCTGAGGCCTTCCAAACCACACCGTTAGCGTGGATTACGGAGTCATTCAGGCTCTAAGCTTCATGGCTAAGGGAAGACAGCATGGCGCCCTTCCTGCGGTGGGCCTGGGGGCAGGGACGGCGTGGGAGTGGTGGGGTACACTTCTCGTCTATAGATTCCACAGAAATTTTGATTAAGAAGGCGTTTGCTTCACACCCAGAGACAGGCTTCAGAACGGTACTCTGAAGTCATGACATCTGCTAGGACGGTTTCAGCCAAGCACCAAAGCTCTCCGGGCCAAATCCCGACTGACAAGATGAAAGGATGCGGTGGAGCTGGGTGCCGCAGGACAGCTCAGTGGGGCCGACGCTGGCCACCCTCTCCTTTCCGCACGAGCAGGCAGGGGGCATACAGTGAATCATTAGGGACCAGTGGCACATGGTGTCATTTTCCACCCATCTTATCCCCCTAATGGCTGCACTTGCTTGTTTTTGGACACCCCCTGCCAAGTTTGCAGCTCTGCTCAGCAGAGTGACGCCGACTGCCTCCTCGAGGGATGAGCAATCCACTCAATCCGGCCTTCACCCTGAGGAGAGCTTTACACCACATTGGATCTGCTAAAGCTGGAAGAGCGCTGGTCCCCGGAGTGAGAAATGGCCAGGGGTAAACTCCCAATGCCTGTTCTCGACGAGCCCGGGGCTGCAAACCTAGACAGGACAAGCATGGATGCGGCTGCGTACCGCTCCAGTGAAAGACATTTTCAAACACCTGGCTGTTCCTCTGCAGAGCTTGGGAGTGCAGGTCATGTCACTAAATTAGGGCCCAGGGGAATCTGCTGAGGAAGACTGAATGGGCTGATCAAATCTACACGAGGAAGGAAAGGCAGAAATGAGGGAGAGAGAGACAGTTGGGTGGGGAAGGCCCCAAGGATATGGTTTAAAAGTCAATGAAGTACAGGTACTGAGCATGCGGGGAACATCCATGCGGCACTCAGAGACCGTGTTCGATGTTGCCAAGACGATCAGAAACCAGCATATATTGCTCAATCCCATCGGCTGACAGGAGGAGAAAACAGCCTTCATCAGAAGGTCTGTCACGCCTATCAAGTACAGGGCAAGGACTTTACGTCACTCAGGTCTATTCTGCAGTTTTACAACTTAACATTTCTGGCATTATTACAGCAACCGGCTGTATTAGACTTCAAAACAAATGTACAGCAGTCAGTCACAGAACTTAAACCAAAAGTCTGAACTCTGAATTATAAGCAATCCAATAGCAAACATTTAACTAATTAGTACAACACAGATGACCACCAGCATAAGCAGAATGTCTCACCCGAAAAGGAAAAAAAATGCCTTTGAAGTATCTACCTCAGCTGAGTGAGCACCATTGACCAGTTAACCTTAAATACCACACTCTGATAAGAGGAATAACAAATAATAAAACAAAAGCTTGAGCCTACCTTTCCAGTAAGGGCACAGAGAGAACAGAAATGCTACAGGTCTAAACCGCTCCCTTTACAACTGTATACATCATATTCACAAGGTCACCATTGCAGTTTAAGGATTTCCTGTTTAGTGTTACAAACCGGTTATAATAAAAAAAAAAAAAAAAAACAGCGAACGGCTCTGGCAGCTTGAAAACACCTCCACCATTAGTCACATATCACCCTGCAAGTCGCCGCGATACACATGTCTCCCCACCCTCACGGTATTAAATCACCATCAGTGACGATTCCAACCCCAACTGTGTAAACAAGCCAATGAAACCAGTGCGAAAGTTTCAATAAAGACACACGCTGGCTTGTAATTATGTGTCATTTTAATGTCGCTATGGAGGAACCGCTGGTGGCGAAAGAGTGGTTATTCGAGTCTGCTGCTCTGTCCTGTCACCGGCCAATAGGACACGGCCTGTGTCACCGTGATAAATGCGACCTATTGTGTGCGAGTGAACAGAGGAGCACTTCAGCCTGACTCTTGCACGGTTTCTGCCACTGGCCACTCTTTTCAGGGCAGGGATCTATGGACTATTAAATTCCTAGCCAATGCCAAGTAGTTCAGGGTAACCATGCACCGTTGGACGGCGGTTGCTAGGTTAAATGCCAACACCCCATCATTAAACAAAAAGCTTTGTATCGGAGCCAAGCCGGGCAGAAGCCACGAGTAGAACCTGTTAACGATTACAACACTTACGGTTTAATGACCCCAAACCGGGTCCCATCGGCACCTTGGGGGGCACTGCACCACCTGTTCTCAAAGGTGGGGCTGTGGGGGCACGGGGCTCCAAAGTCACTGGCACTCACTCAGCATCGATTCTACTGTGTAATAGGACTATGGAAGAAAAGCACTGGGATCTCCAAATATCACGACGAGTGACCGTCCCTGACGAGCAGCAGAAGGAATGGGGAATCGAGATAAATATTAGCAGTTTATCAGTAGATCCTTGGCAGATACAGCTAAGCACGTTACGCTACCTTATCTCAGCTATGACTCATGAGCTCAGCCAGTCATACCGGTTAGAACAGGTTTGAGTGGGTTTCTGAAGACGCCCAGTGCCGTTTCCCCCATCCACCATCAGTAAGAGCACCTCGATGGCTAACTTTCCTTTTCAGAGCACAGCCTTCCTCCACTGGGCACCAGGGTGGCTATGGCGGCAGACGGGGGAGGAACTCCCATGTCCCGAGCATTCTCAGGGCAGCCTTGTGTTGCTGAGGACTCTGCTCTGGCAAAGAAAATGCTGCCTGTAGTTTAGCTTTCCGTGGTTCAAGGAAACCACCGCTGGCCAGTACCAAAACCATCAAATGGCAGATGCAGATGGATTAGAGTCACAACTGATCATTTTCAGTCGAGGCTTGGCTTGCATGCAAACAGCTCGTGCGTGAGCGATTCCCTCCTGAGACGGGGCTGACTAAATGGTGGTTTCGATCCACACGTGACCTTTGCACCCGCTTCTGAGAGCACAGACACCTTTGTATCTGATCATTGCCGAGAAGGGCGGGTGGGAAATCTCACTCGCTATGTGTGAATGTGACAAGTTCAATCCTGCTTGCTGCTGGAAGCAACCAGAGAACAGACGACAGAAGCAGCCTCCTCCAACTGCTCCTAACTTACATCAGTGGGAAGATTTGAGCGATCTCGGCAGGCGTAGATGCCATGTCCACCTAATGGTGTCTAGTGGAGAATTTCCTCGATGGCAGAGACCCACCACATCGCTGGTGTTTCTGAGGAGTTGCGTTGGCGTAGTGTGCACCACCGTGTCTTGGGAGACCCTTAAATCAGCCAGACAGGCTGCATTCTACACGCTGCCAGCCATTAAAACCCTTTAATTTAAGACCATGCAGCATCTATAATGCATGAGAACAGACAGCACTTTCAGCATCGCTCTTCCACTGTACTGCTGTGGGTGGCGCTCTAGTCAGAAATCTATGAACAGAATGTTCTCATGTAAGATTATGGTGTGAAGGAGTTTGACACCTATCCGCCCACCAGCTCACGCAGTAAATCTACATGCACTGAACAGTGTCAGATACGCAGACCTGACAACCCATCTTCTGCGAATCGTTCATGCTGGTATTCACAACCAAAATTGCACCTACAACACTTTCTTAGCAAGATGAAAATATAAAATAACAGAAATAAATCCATATCTGCCCTTTACAAACTGTTCTCGCACTTCCTCCAATGCGCTTCCACAGAAAACCACACACTTCCTTGTTTACTTTTTACGGCTGACCACCTGCCAGTCAGATCTCTTCCTGTTGATGCCGAGAGCCTGGGCTCCTCAAGTCAGTGGGGGAGGGGGGCCCTGATGAGGAGACCGCTTCAGAGCTCGCAGATTCCTCCTATTCGGGCCCTTAGCAACAGCTGCAGCCAACCGTCCACTTGTTGCTATGAGGCCCCCCACCCCCTCTTAGCCTAACCATTCTCACGCCGTAGGAACATCAACCGGAAAGAACAGGTGTATAATCAGCTCTTCTAAGCATTCAAAAGCACAGACAGCTCAGATTTACGGAAATCCGGCCAACAATCTCTGCAGGAATAATCAGATATTCAGACAGAAAGCAGGAGAGGAGCAATGTGAAATGGCATGAAGTAAACAGGAAATTTTTACCTGGAGATGCGCTATTGGATTTCAGGGATGATGATGAGTCAGGATACACACTCCACAGCAAAACCTACATCTGGCTTGAGCGTTAATGGGAACATAAGCCTGAGGGAGAACAGGAGATGGGGCGCGGGGGGGGGGTGGCATGCCAACACCTATAATTTGCTGCCAGGCAACAGGTCTGCGTTTAAAGGAAAGGCAATGGAGAAGATGACCCGAGAGGCTAACTGGACAAGGCAAGATGCTACAGAAGTCACCTGCAGGAACTCACTGGAGGTTGTACCTCTGGTTTTCGCTTGAGGTTACATCAGATGCATTGTTAAGATGTGGAGGAGAAATTATAGCTACCAGTACATCAACAAAAAAAAGATCGATTTATTAAACTCAACAGTAGTGCTGAGAGCTTGAAAATAGCAGACATCACAGAACAGAATTCTGGGTAACGTGCTGTTCTCAGGCTTCACACTGTCACCTTCCTCCCTCCACTGCGTCGGAGGCTATAAATCATTAAGTTCTGAAGTGCATATGTAGACACATGCATATACATGTTAGCCCATTGTGGCATGTTAGTCACACAATATGTTACAACACTGCTTAACAACAGCGCCCAACCTATGGGCTGATCCTCGGTACGGCTCTGTAAGCACAAGGTAACACTCCGTCATCTGCAATCATTCCTACAGACACAACACAGCGTACAGGCTGGTCGTGCTACCTGACAGCAAGCGGACATCCGACGCCCATTTTTGGTTATATGGTGAGCTTCATGGGAGATGGCAAAGTGGAAGGTCAGAGGCAGGAAGGGGCCACTAAACTGCGGCAGAGGAACTGAGGAACCAACAAACCAGCCATGCAGAGTGTAAGTGGTGGTGCGGTTTGTGCTCTTGGGGCCACAGAGGAAGGCAGTCGTTTTGCCGACTTGCTGGTAGACTTGCTGGTAGACCTCCTAGGCTACTCCGGGCTTAGGGTTTCCTGTAATGCTTTCTTCTCCCTCCAATAGGAAAGTGGCAGAGAGGAGGTTTAATAGCTGAAGCAGTCACCCATCCTGGGAGAAAACGGCCTTGTGGCATTATGTAATATGACCTTGGCCAACGATAATCGAGGGTGAGAAGTTCCACATGGAGGATGCGGCATTGAGCCAAGTGATTGACAGCGCCTGGGGTTTATCAGATCAGCCCAGTGAATCCAGAGAACAGGCAGAGATGTGAGGCGTCCCATGGTAAACCAAGCTGGGGACTGGGAGGACTAGCAGCGAATACACAAACAAGTCTGCACCTTGTGACCCATAAACAGGAAGTGTGCCCACTCAGCCTGCCAGCATCTGTCACTCAAGTGTGTGAACACGCTATGATGTGTAAAAAAATGACAACTCTAAGCAGACATGATGGTACCCTTGAACAGCCCCAGCCGCCCACCCGAAGGACGGGACGAGTGTCCCTGACAACGCTGAGGAACAGCCTTGAGGGGGCTCCGACACTGAACCTGGGGGTTGTATAGCGGCCCAGAGCCAGCAGGTATTTGCCGTGTGATTTGGGGGTGGGGGCAATCCCTGACCCCCTATATAGAGCTCCCTGGGGCCTGACCCCTGGGAACCTTGTCAATAGTGAACACTCACTTTCACCCCCTGCCCCCCCCCCGTTCACCTCGCCCCACCCCCCCCCCCCCACGGCCTGTGGGTAGCTGAGGAATTCGTGCAGCAGTGAGTGAGCAGGCACCGCACTCGCAGCTGTTTTTGAGGCTATTAGAAGCATGGTACTCTGCATAGTCCCGAAGCAATTCTGCCTGCTTATTCTGAATGCTGCCATTTGGCTTAAGTCTCCTAACAAATCCTTCCTGTCATGGGCTGCACAGAAAAAGAAAAAGAGAGAGAAAGCAAATAGAAGAAACAATGTGGGGTGGCTTTCCCAGACTCACAGAGGACAGCGTGTTTGGTCTGGGAAGTGCAGGATGACCTCTGTTCCGCTATCCCCAAGAACACCAGTCGTTACACTACAGAATCAACGTGTCACCCACAAATCCACATTTCATGCTGCCAGCAACGGCCATCCAGTCTATACAATTTACTATTTCCCAGAAGTCCCCATTGGTTTACTCACAACTATCCATGATTTACTACGTTTGTGAAAGAATAACCTGACTGATCACCGTCGACCACTCAACTGCAATATAAAAGAATTAGCATATTTTGATTTTAAAAGGCAGTAAAAATCATTCTGCGAAAGTAAATGCATATTTACACCAAAATGAGTATTGATGCATTCAAAAATGGTACTTAACTGACATATTTCAGCAGAAACGCACAGGTGATGCAAAGTGAATCATACACATTCTAGTGACCACGAAGAATAATAGCACGAGTCCAGCTTCATACATCTGAGATCCACTTGCGGTCTGTCAGCATTCATCATACTGGGACCCTAACCCCGGAGCTTAGACTCCACCAGCCTGCATGAACTGTCATCATACAACCCTAAGTTAGACTGAGGTGACAGTGTTCCTGCCAGACTCTGACCACAATATGCAGTAATCATCCTGCTTTTAAGCTGACAGATCATGATTAGACTGCAGCAGTTCACGAAATGATCTAGCCTGACGACTACACTATGTAACACTACCCGTAACTGCAGAGGTCATTCGGGTGACCCTGCATAGTGCAGTCAGCAGTATTGCTTGTTAACGCTTTCAGATCAGTGGAAGGAAGGAGTCATGAAAAGCATTTAGTGACAGTGCAGACAGACAGACAGCTGTGGTCTTGGTAAATGAGGAACTGGAGCAAGAACGCCAAAAACTCTGAGGGAGAAAAACACCACGAAAAGCAAAACTGCTAGAAGTTACCGTCATATAACAAAATCACTGAAGAAAATCAGACAATATGTGGCTGCTGAGTGGACAGCCATCCACAAGAATCCCATAGAGACGTCCCCAATCAAGCAGCTCTTCTGCCTACTTATCAGAGAGGAGACAGCGTTCAGCAGGTGTCCTCTAAGGGAAAACCCCCCTTCAGGTTACTTTCACCCTGAACAAGCTGATATTTCTTCAGTTTCATTTCCTGCTCCCGTCCCCCAACCAAGCTTATTAATAATGAGATTGTGTTACCGCCCAAGTCTCCTGTTGCTCAGCAGCCGTGAGGCATTTGGGACACGGCGGCCCATGCCCAAACACTCCACCCTCTGCCATTCCAGCACCACCTTTCAGGAATCCATGCGTAGCCTGGCCTCTGACATACAACATTCAACGTGCTTTCTCCCAATATTTAAGAAAAGCTAGCTTAAATATCAATCCTGTTGTTCTATCAAAACGGTGCAACAGTCTGCAACTGGAGCTAAAAGTACGAAACCCTCAGCGCATTCTTCAATGAGCCAGTTGAGATGGAACACTTCCTGGTGGCACAGGGCCTTCCCATGCAAGCTACCAAGTACTCCATCTCCTGGCAGAATGACCTTGTTAGCTCATGCCGCTAATCTGCTAACGTTCCGGTATAAATAGAGTGCCTTCTGCCCACACACAGCTGCAATGCCCAAGAAACACCGTCATTCACAGCAACACAAATAATTGCGAGAACAGAGTCTAGTCACATTCAGTAAAAATGCAGCCAATTGCCCAAGAGGATGCAACACAGGGCTAGCTAATTCAGCCAATCACCTAAAAGGATCTAGCATGGGGCTAGCTAACCTAAGCAATCAGCAAATGGAACACAGGGTAAGGCAATCCAGCCGAATGCCCAGAGGGATCTGGCACAGGAGTTAAAAAAGGATCTCTCTGACAACAGCAACACACAGGCTTGGTTAGCTAGCCAGTAGCCAATCAGGCATCGTGTTCCACATAGCAACATCTGCAAACTAACCAGCCAGGAATAGCCAGCAATAGCAAAAATTGGTTTCACGGCCGGTACAACAACCCACTGACGCATTTCCCTGTGAGTCCGTTGAGAGGGACCAGAGTGAAGATACGCTAATCCTAAACAAAAAGCAGACTGATAGAAATTAAACTCATGGAAATGCTGTGGGAGAAGACGACCAAGGGTCAGGGCTGGGTTTAAACCTCTGCAACTGGATTTTCTTAAGATACTTCATGCATTTGCACTTTGTTGTTTTCATCAGTAAAAGAATTTGGGTCTGGCTGCTGGCAAGCACCCCAATGCAAAACCACGTAAACACACCGAGGATTACACTATCCTTGTCTGACCGTTTGATCACCTCATTTCAGGAGAACAAACTTCATAGGTGTCTAGTGGGATCATTATTCAGTCACAGACACAAGACCAAGCCAACAAGAACTTCTTCAGCTGTTCGAAAATGAAGAATTGCAAACCGGTGCCATTGTGGACAGAACGCCTGAAGCCAAAGGCACACAGTGGAGCCACATCAAGTAAGTCCAAAAGCAATCAAGTCTAATTCAGGCCATGGTTACGGAAAAGCCAAAAGCTCACACAAGGTACACTAACACTGATGAAACCTTTTCACGAGGACATTTATTAGAATGAACAAGCAAAACCAATGGAGTTGGGAAGTTTCACTATGGGAAAATGTCACACATTTAATGGCCAGAAATAAAACAGCAAGGTGCTTTTCTACAGAAGGTGCACATTTATTTTAACATATAGTTAGTCCTGCTACAATGTGAGATATCACATTGCAAATATGTTCTTATGCAACTGATGTATTGCAGTTAGCTACTAATATAACACAAAATTGCATTTGTTTGTGCGATTTTTAGTCTGAGAGAAAAGCACTATGTGAACCATAACAGAAGATGCACTACTTGCATGCAAAAACAGCTATCCAAGTGAACGATAATGATGTCCGATTTGTGGACAAATCATTTGTTTGAACTGGCTCTTTTCAGTTAATCGATCTGATTTTGAAATACAACCGAATGAAACTTTTTGCACATACACACATTGCTCAGTTTGAAGTCTTACATGCTAAAGATGTAAAAAACATGACAAATTATCATATAAAAACACAAAGCAAATATCTTTAATTGCCTTGCACTTGCTTTTCATAGACTCTCTTTAGCCATGTTGCCTTCAGGGCCCCTCAGCATACTGCAATCTGTTGTATTTGTGCTGTGTACTTGCCTGGCCACACGGTGACTGTGCCTCAGTACTCCTGACTCTACTCTACTCACGTTAATTGGCAAGTTAGCGAGTTCGGCACGTTCGGCTACAGTGGTTCCTAGGCAATTCTTGTGAGACTCATAAGACCCATTGGAGATGTTTATGATATAATTTATTAATGTATTATTATTCTCTTACTGATAATACATAGAACTACACTACTAGCCACTGGCAGCTCCGTTTTTATTATTTAATTAATTTGTTTTGGTGTAAGCTGCAACGTTTTGGAGTCTCATTCCCATAACCCTTTTCTCATTGGATATGTGCATTTTAGTGTGTGATTTTTTTTTCAGAAATGTATTAGTTGCATTGTAGTAGGACTAACTGTACCACATTATAAGTTAAAATAACATTTTTTGTTTCACTAGTGCAAGCCACACCACAGCGTCACCACAGGAACAGAACTCAGACCTAATAAACTACAAGAGTGACAGATTGACACAAACCCTGCACTGGGATACTCCATACAAAATGCTGGACACTTTATACCTCAGACCTGCTCTGGATAGCCACTGCTTAACCATCCTCAGAAGATGGCAAGAAGCTGGTTATACATCTTAATCTGGGGGGGAAAAACATGTCCTGAGGAACGAGGTGGTGAGGTATGGTAAGCATACCTTCACCTGAAGTGGCCCCCCACACCTGACCTCAGGTTAATCTAACACGCATGATTTCCTCCCCCATGGCAACTAATCTCTTCGTAAGGACACAGAAGAACAAAAATAGTGCTTGAGCACTTGTCGCCCACCCCTTCCCCCAGTTAAATTAAAAAGATCTGTCACTGTACCACTCTACAGTTCGGGTAATGACTCACCATGCATCGGTCCCTAATGGTTACCATAGTTACAGCCTGTGAATAGGCCCTCTTACAACGGGGCCATTCCATCAGTGTGCCCCTGAGCCCTGCCATCTTGTCATCTGTTAAATTCCCAAACCAGCATTTCATCTTGGCACCTATCAGCGGCGAGTGTTCCCCCAGCAGCCCTCTTTGCCTCCAAAGGTCCTTCCCAACTCATTCTCACAGTTGCCTGATAGAGGGACTAATTCATTTGATCAAGTGACATTCCCAATCAGCTTCTTCTAACAAATTGGATTCCATGGTGCTGCACAAAGCCAAAAGGCACCCATTCCAATCAGCACAGAATGTCCAAGCCAACTTCAAAGCCATTTACACATAATGAGTGCTGGACACGGCTCCCACCAAGAACACCC
The DNA here is from genome assembly GCA_026777985.1 of Mormyrops attenuatus. Lineage (NCBI taxonomy): Eukaryota > Metazoa > Chordata > Actinopteri > Osteoglossiformes > Mormyridae > Mormyrops > Mormyrops attenuatus. The sequence goes on from JAODKC010000021.1 coordinate 5,951,410, forward strand.
ATGTTCTCTACACAATTTCCATCATCCACATAATCCAGCTTCTCAGGCTCTTTTTAGGATGAATTAGAGGAGCCCTAATGACATTCACAAGGGCCAAGCCATGTACGTATATTAGCACTGGAGAGAAGGTCCTTTTCATCTTTCTTAGATTGGCGCTCAAGTCTAGACAGACTATAGATGAACCCAAAAAAAAACTTATCCCTACCCTTAGGCAGCTTTGATTTTTTAATTTTTAACTTTCCACTTCACCTCATGTAAAGAGGATTAATGCTTATGTATCAATTTGGTTTTTAAAAACAAATGAAAAACCCATTTGGCATGGCTCTCAAAAATAATCTGACCTTTCAGCTCAAAGCCATTTGGTCAATCCAGGGCAGAATGAGGGTCTGTCATCTGCCATTGGCAGGCCTGCGTCAGCAGCACAACTGATTTGAAGACTCACATGCTGAGTAGGGAAAAAGCCAGTGAGAAATGTACAGGACTGCTATTCCGTCTGGATGTGCTCTCTGAGGATGTCCTACCAAAACATTAAAGTCTTGCACTAAGCTCACTCTTTTCTACTTGAGACCTTGGTCTCTTTTGGGATGGTAGCTGCACCTGGGAAAAGGATCATTTGCTGGGATGGTGAAAGGAGAAAGTTGAACATGGTCTAAAGTGTTTGAGAGGAAGAAACAATGAAGCTACATCATAAGGCCTCCGTCCCATTGCTTTAGATGGAGAAACCTCTGATTACATCCAACGCCATCATGTGCCTGCCAGAATTGGGAAACCTGACACCAAACAGTCATGGGGGTTTGGCGGTGGGTAGGGGCACAAGGACAGCAGGGCCTGACTTCGATACCAAACAGCAGGAACACATCAGCTGGAAAGAACAACTATAAAAGCACGCCTGGAAGAGCACCAATGCACAGGAGCTCTGCTCAAGAACAGAACCAGGCTCAGGATCGAAAAAGCATGTCACAATTCTTAGTCCTGTGAAGGATGAGGTGAAATCCATTTATATATTCATTAGTAGGATGATTTTACGCTCCCAATTCAACATATATCGCTGACCGATCTGCCATTTTGCTGGAAAGGACGCAACTCATGTTCATTACGGCTGGTGTGATTTTTAGCGCAAATGTCAAATAAATACTAGCCGCTGTTTTCCTCTTCACTGATCCTGTCCAAATCCATCACATGGATTACAGCAGAGAGGACATGCTCTTTGTCAACAGAGGATGGATTTTAAAGCTTTTCGGCTTGCCTGGCCTGGGGCTCACCTCTAGGGATTCATTTTATCAAAGAACCTTTCCCAGTAAAAATTAGTCTGACTGGTAGAACACAAGTCTGGAGTTTATAGTTGCTTTCCGCCAAGTGTAGCACATCGTACCTGCCGTACGCGACCACACGACATCTCCGCAGGGCTACCTCCTGCCTGTTACAGGCCAGCAGAGCAGATAGAAACCACCCTGATGGAACAAGGAGCGAACGCTAATGTAGCATCCCCTAAAGATGAGCGTGAGGTCAAAGGGCAGTACAGGCAGGGGGGAGTAACACAGCAGGGAAAGAAACAACAGCTTCTTTACAAACATTTCCTGCATGGCTTTTGGACTCATGTGGCCAGGGGCCACACCTGACCCAGATGTCATGCAGTTCCTCACCCTACTCAAATTCCAGAAAGTAACGAGGAGACATTTGGGACTGGATCTGTAGCTATGGAGACGAAGGGGTGGGGAGGTCATTCATAGCTTAACCTCTTTTCTCTCCATACTGTGAGGCTCAAAGAGGGGAGTCCATCCCTCTTGCAGCAAGAAATTGCACAAACCAGCATTCTCCTTCACCAGGGACAAGAGGTGAATTTCTCCCTCCCTTACATACAGAACACAAGCTTAATCTGCTGGCTGGACTGAAAGGCCTCTTTCCAACATGGTATATTTTTACAAAACTAACCCCTTCATCATATCAGCTGCTATTGTCTACTCGTCATCCGTCAGGAAGCTGTAAGAGTCACCTGGAAACAGGCTTCCAGCTACTGGCAGGTTCCCCAACCCATCATGCTTGCAGTTTCTCACGTATCATTAACACTTGTGGATAAACTGAGGATAAAATGAATGGAAACCCAAGAGGGACTGAAGAAGCAGCTGGAGATGAAAGTCCAGCTGGCCAACTCACTTGAGTCAGAAACACAGCCAGCTTACTTGAGGAAAAGCACCCCAGGCTGACTCACCACACCAAGTTATAGAAATAGTGAAATCTCAAGAATTCACTCGGTTAAACCAAGAACTCACTTTGTATAAAGTACTCTTCCACAACAGGATGTGTATTAAGCAACATTATTTTCTGAAGCAGATAAGGTTCTCTTGCTGGACAATTCTTTACATTACCAAAAAAAGATCATCCTAGTTTGACAGGGTCAAAGGACAGATAATTTTTTCGACATCTGGGTCACAACTCCGCTTTCAGGAGGGACTGCTGCCAGAGGAATCCCATCACAGCACTGCTTTCCACTCTGGAAAGCTCTTTTCAAATTTCTCCCAGTTTCTCGTACTGCCAACACCTGACACAACAGGCTGCTGTGGGTACGGAGGGGGATCAGAGCCAACCGCTGCATCTGTGTGCAAAAAAAATGTGGGGGAAGGGGAGCATGACCATCTCAGCACTCACCTAGTGGTGTTACCTGAAACAGACCCACCTCCCAAACTCCCTGTTCTGCCTGGGACTCTCCGGGGAACACACTGCCCGTTCCTGTCCGGCAAAACCACAGGGCATAGAACATCTCCGGGCCAGCTGAATGCTGACGATCCGTCCCTATCATGATTGCTCACACTCACTGCACCAACCAGCTTCTTTCCCCCATCCTCGTGTGACCCAGCTGACCACTGCCAGGCAGGGTTTTAAAATAAATAAATACAAACACTCCATCTGGTTCAAACTCAGCCCCTCCCATGCCCTCTAGTCCTAAAGGTCCCTTCCACTCTCCCAGAAGCAGCCCCACCCCCCACTACACGCACAGCTCAACTGGGACGGCCAACAGAGCATTCTCACCGAGCTGACCATTTCTGGCCAACCCCTGCTACCAACGTAAATCCCAGCAAATCACCCCCCCATCAAACACTCCGCCCCCGCTTTCTTGCTACTCACGCACAGAGAAACGAAATGAAGCAGAGGAAAAGCCTGGGCTGACAATGGCAGACAGCTGCTCTCGTCGAATAAGCCTTTCATGAGCTGAATTAACGTTGCGAGTCCCTCTCCGCCCAGCCCCCCCCGAGCAGAGCCAGGCACACACGACTCACACAAAGCTCCAAGACAGCGTGGGGAGGGGAGGCACTGCCATTAAAGGGCTTTGTCTCCTGCTTCTCCTGGCTCCTTCAGCCTCGCTGGCTGCTGAAAGCTCCTGGACTGCTTCTTAGCGGCTGCTGTGAGGTCTACCACCTTACCGCGGGAGGTCAAACCGCCATGAGGAGAAAGGCAGCACTGATGCATCTGTCCGCTCACCGGAGGGAGTGTATGTGCAAGGAGCCCAGCAGCTTTAGACTCTCAGACATAGAGGGCACTTCTAGGAACAAATCAGCTGGGGTTTGAACATTTCCCATAATCCACTGCAGCAGGTAATTAGGCATGAACACAAAAAACTAAAATGCGATCACACATGTACTACGACATCCTGACAAAGCAGCTCAGAGATCTGATCTCCGCTGCAGCACAGTGATCAGGGATTAGACGACATGCAGAGTAAAAAAAAGCTCAGATCACAATAACTGGAAACAAATCATCATGAAGCTACAGGAGGGACGGCAAGGCATCTGTTAAGAAACACGACCCATGGCAGCCTTTTGTCTGCAAGACAGATGGGAGTCCAGGTGACAATGAGAGCCTCCCATGTGGACGATCGCAGCACATCAAAGTGGCATCTGGGTGAAACTCAAGGCAGATCCACTTGACACGGCAGGGAGAGAAGCAGCAGAGCGCTGTTATTAGAATAAATCATGTTACAGTGGAGCAAGCCACCACCCAGTGAAAGAAACGCCTGCTTCAGCATACCACAGGAGGACAGGAGTGTGAAAGCCTGAGATTACAGGTCTGAAAGCGAGGAACGCCCACTCTTGGCCAACAATGAGCAAACTTAACCTGATGTGACTCAACCTCCCAAATGCCCCAGGTGACAGTTACCTCACTGAGCCAATCGTTAGCATTGATTTTCCAAGTAACATAACAAGGTCATAATACTGGCCATAGCTGGTTCTTCAAAAGCACTGAGATATAAACAGCTGGGCTGACCTTACAGGAGAGACCAAAAGATTCTGTAGTCTCCTACACGGATAACACCACTGCCAGCAAACTGGATGCGTCATTGTACTATTTGTCTTGTACTTTTTGCCACTATATAGTTTTAGGGAAATGAGTGCATAAAAACTCCGTTGTAATACAGTTTGTACACAATATAACCAAGAAACAGTAAATTAGGAGATTAGGGTCTTTCACTTTAGGATGTTTTCACAGCTACACTTTTATAATTCTGGTTCGTTTTCCCCCTAGATGTGATTTGTTTGGGCAGGTGTGAACCCAGCAATCGCATGCGGATGCAGACCAAAACAACCACACAGAGGCCCTTGAGAGGAGGTGGTCTCAGTTCAGTCCCAAACGAACTCTGGAGCGGTTCGCTTGTGGTGGGAACATCATCCGACCTCGATCTGACCAAACCAGCATGTTGTACATGCTCAATATTAGCTCCCTCAGTTGTCGGAAGGCAAGTGAACTCAGCATTCTGCTGGTGTAGTGTAGCCTGGTACAGTGCCCAGAAACTTACCACAGCTATGAATATAAGCTCTGCTGTTGCTCCATGTTAAACTGCACAGAAATATACAATAGTCCAAGACACAGGACCTTCTTCCTGCATTTACTTTCCCATTCCCGCCACAGACCAAAAAAGCATAGTGAATATTCTCATGTGGATTAAAATGGTGCATTTTGATTTGCTTGGATATTCCTCTGTCTGAAAACAAACGAAACCACGTGGAAAACACTCCATTTTACAAACTTATCAAGCGATTTGGACAAGAGCAAAAGAAGCATACGTGTGAAAATGCCCTTAAATTGGTTTAAAGACAAAAGTTGTCAGTGCACTGACTATTTACATCTTATCTGAAGGTTTACATCCAATGCAAATATTCCAGAGAAAAGGGGGGATGGGGCTTATGCTGTGCAGTTAATAACATCCCAAGGCTTGCAGGAAAGGAGCCTCCATTTTGGGTATGGCTGAGCACAGAAGAGCAGCGTCAGTCAGCTTGGGGAGCAGAGTTGTGCTAACCAACATGGCTGCCGGGGAGTTCACCCATAACCACCTGCAGCCAATCAGGGCCAGCATTCCCAGCGCCTCCGGGACGGGGGGGGGGGCTAATCAGGAGCAGCAGACCGCGGGCTGAGCGGATGGCCAGATGTACAAAAAGAAGCTAGTTTACAGCCGGAGCGGAAGTATGGTGTCCCGACTCCACATACTTCCCGCTGGCTCCACGACAGCAGCTGACAGGATCCTCCTGACCCAGGTCCGGGAGGATCAGCTCAAGGGACCATACTGGTCCAGAACCAGACCGACTCACCAGCAGAGTGTGGGGCCCACACGAAGAACAGGGCCCGGTCACCAATCCTTCTGGGGGGAATTACCTGGCCTCTGCCCGTCTCTGCCTTGGACAGGACATTCTTCTACTGGACCGGCCAGCTGCAACCCTCTGGACCTGGCACCCGCCTCGTCAGTGGGCTAATAAACCATGCCGAGGCAGTAAGTTGGGGGGGGGGGGGGGCTCAAAGCACGGAAAAGCCATTAACCAGGCTGGATAAATGGACTTCAATTCAAATGGATAAATACAGGTGGTGAAGCCCGGTGCTGGCCCTGCACTCGGGGAGCAGAGTGAGTCACTGTTCCAGCAGAGCTCCAGGTCACAAGAAACCGAACCATCTGGAGAGCAGCACCGGCCCCGGCGGGACGTGACGAGCCTCGCCGTTTCCGCTACACGGCACTTCTCGTGCCGCTCTCAGGCTGATGGAGGATGCCTGCTGGCATTCACTTCGGAAGGAAAATGCCAGCCTCAGACTGAGTCTTCATTCCCAGGCACCCCACATGTTCACAATCTTCCTCTCATTATCTATCCAGTAAAGTTGATGAATTTTATATTTAACGCCAATTAGTCGCCAATTATGTCTTCAAATCCCACATGACTGAAATGCTACCTTTCAACACCTATAATTCAGCACTGAAATTGCAAATGCAAGCCGATGACCTGTCCTTATTTGATCGTGCTCCTTATACATACACACACCCAGGAGCAGAGTGAGGATGATGATGGGGACTGGTCTTCACCTCAGCCTGCTCAGGCACTAAACGCTGGGTACTGCATCTTAGCCACACCGGCTTACCAGCAGTGAATAAACACAACGGCCTGCCGGCAGGGTCGCCATGGGGCTTCAGAGCTGTTTGGAAGAGGAGGATCTCCTGAAAGGCTGCAATGGCACGCGCACAGCTAACATAGGAACGTCAGCAAGCCAATTTCCAGAACAATCTCAAAAAAATAGGCGAGCGCTTAGATGGAGCTCTAGAGGGCATACTGTTACCTTTAAGCAGGAGCGAATCCCCAATGGACCGAGCAATTTGTGCTTGCAAGGAACCACACGGCTGTAGCCCCCCCCCCTACTCAACAAAGTGGGCGGGGGGTGCATCTCCTCCATTCCAGTTCTCATGCCAGATTTACAACATGGATTCCCAACAAATGAAGAGACTCACACACACACAGGATGGGAATTTCAATCAGGTTCCGGGGCTCTCTGAAAAAACTCGTATCTGTGGGTCTGAAGCAGATTCCTCCAATGGTTTATGGATCAGAAAATACTGGTCCCCTCACTCTCCATGTGTATTCCGGTGGTAAAACTATTGCAAAGATTTTGTATTTATTCCCAGGTTTGTTTTAAAATTCTAGAACTATTTTTTGCATGTACTTGACCCTTGGATGTCAAAATGTGCTGGTTAAACAGTTCAGTTTATGGAAAAGGTTTACCCGGCTGAGCTGCAGGAACTGGGTAAACGGAGAAACCCCAGAGGGACCCTCATCTAAAGTAGGAGGAAGCAGAGACAGCAGTCACAGCACTGAGCATCCGGGCCTCAAGCAGGAAGGAGATCATGTCCATGAACGGGGATCAGCAGTGACGTTCAGAGAGGAACCCGTCCCCAGAACCTGGCACTACAGCTGGGATCTAACCTCAACTGCGCAGTAAACAGTCATGTGATTACAGAATTCATTTCAATTCAATTCAAATTTATATTTATGCAGTGGCTTACACAATAGTTGCCCCTCAGCACTTAAGAATGTGCGGTAATTATTACTTCATTACTACAAAATGGTACATGAGACAGGGAAAAAGGAAAAAGAAAAAAAAATAAATACCAGAAGAATGTTTTTAACTGACAAACACTGAAAATGCACTTAGGCTAAAATCTGTCCGTTTTAGGCATGGGGACCACTGCAACAGCCCTCGTCAACCAGACCCCGACCCACGTCCTACATTCCCATTTTGGTTTTGGACTAATTCCCGGACACTGGAGAACGGACCCTAGGCTTCACACTCCAAACGGCCCTTAAAAGCCACACAGGCTGTCCCAGCTGGAGCACACACTCAACTCCTGGGGCTGGCAGCTCAGACGTGGAAAAATGCTTAGTCAGACCCGTCCGGGGTTCGTCACTAGAGCAGGAGAAGCACGATAGATCTGGGTGGTGAGAGGGACCTGGCAGATCATTCTGATGCCGGTCTGCTGACCCTGCATGTCGCAGTCACTGCTCCACCTTCCCTCTGGTGTGGCAATGGACACGGGTGGCAGGCAGGTGGGTGGGTGGGGTCTGACAATGGATGCACTCGAGCTCTGAGATTTCTAGAGGGAGGTGGTGGAGAATCAGGCAGGGCCCAGGTGTTGCTCCACTACAAAGCTATTTAACAGAGAAGAGTGCCACTCAGAGGACGATGATGGCCTGATTAACGGGGCAGCCTCCACACTGCAGTTAGGGAAGACTGATAAGGCAAAGGTACCGCTCACCTGGAACCCAAGGAGAGGCATCTGACGCCTGCCAATAAACAGACCAATGAAGGGATCACGGCTGCTCCGATCCAGGCCCTTCAGAAACATGCTCTAGTGTAGTTCTTCCCAATCCAGTGCTTGGGGACCCAAAGACAGTCAACATTTTTGCTTCCTCTGAGCTCCCAGTAGAGTGTAGACTACAGCCAGTGGCCGGCAGCAGCAGCCTCAACATTAGCCTGGGGTGCAGGTCTGCTACAAGCTTCACTGTGAAGGCCCGGAACCCCAATGCCCAAAGTCCATCGAACCATGACGTTTGCCAATCAATGACTTTTGGGTCGGTGCTCTCAGCAAATCTGAGAAGGAGAGCAACCAACCGAGTGACATTCCTCCAGCTAGAAAGCGTTAAACCCATAGCACATGGCAAGGCTGCAGCCCCACCCCCCCATCTGACAGCTGCTGGGGCAGCACGGATAAATCAGCTTCCCCCACTGTGACACAGCTTCCCAGGAAAGCCTTACTGGAAGCTGCTGTTCTCCACATAAACGTTTCATTTGTTATGCGGTAACAGCCTAGCTGAGGTCACTGGAAGGAACAGAACGCTTCCCACTGCTGATGAGTTGGCCGTCGCTGCTGTACGCTTCATGGGACTCAGACCAATCGTCTGCCAGCAGTTCACATCTTAACACTCCCAGATGGATGCTTCCCACAAGGACATGCAGCACAGTAAGAGAACAGCAAATTTAAGAATAAAACAGAACCACACACACACACACACACACACACACACACACACACCGCAATGAGGAAACACTAAGCTTTGTGGACCTTCCCATCTTCCAGTCCAAGCCAATGTGGTAATACAAGTTTACTACACTGTAAATAAATCTCATAACCTTGCCGTCTTTGCGCAACATTAGTTCAGTGTCGAACCATAATGCTTTTATGAACAGTGATTATAACCAAACAGAAAATGTAATAAATTGCCCCAGAGTCACATCAGATCCAGCCCCACATCACTGCAGTGCCCCAGTGTTTAATACGGAACCTTTACCAGCGTTATTCCTCACAGCACTAACATGGGGGTTTACCTAACATCAATGGAAAGCATTTAAATGTAAAAATCTAACGTTGATCGGCGAATAGCTTTTTACCCTGAAGCACAATGGTAGGAGGGAACTGCAGTAAAACACTCAGGGCTTCAATGTGAGGCTATGTGAAGGCAAACGCAGTCTGACAGACATTTAGCATCAGTGAAATCTACATCAAACCAGAGAAATCTGAGCAGGAGAGGGAATTTCACCAAACGGCGCCAAATCATCCAATCATGAGCTACTCTGAGCTTCCCAAAACAGGAAGTTCACAGAAAGGATAGTGGCCAGGACTCGGGCGTGCCGTGGGGAGTCAGCTGACCCCCGGCAGTCAGAGAGGGCTGCATCTCAAGCAGCAAATTAATCCTGTGTTCTATTGTCTCTCGGAACTCGGAAATTCGGAGGTGAGCGACATCACGTCTGACAATCTCCCGCTCGAGCTCCACATCTCAGAACAAACATGGCTGCCTCCATGAACACGCTGCTGTGTGTTGTTGCTTTATATTTTAGCAGATTTGGAGTAACATTATTTTTTGAGAGACAAACAAACAAGTAACACAAACTAGCCAAACCACATTAAAAGCTTTATAATATTTTAGTAGATGCATAGTGATACTCTTTTTTCAAGAGGCAGACAAACTACAAACAAACAAAAGACGCTAACAAGTTTGGTAAAAATCTGACATTGCATGCTAGGATAATGTTTACTATCATGATATGGTATTCTCTAAATCGACCGTGTGCAATTACATTTATAACTATTAATACACTTAACAAAATAACCAACATTTTTAAATATTTATAAAGTAGAATTAGTGATGGTGTAAGCTGCCATGTCGAAATGACATCACAGAGGAAGCTCGGGCAACAAAATTCTGTCCGACATCAACGTCATGAGAGGGGCGTGTTTCTGACATGACGTTTTCATGCGAGTTCCGACTCGGAGAGAGATAATCGAACACAGGATAAGGACGGTGTGTAAAGGGAGACTCTTGGCGCCTGGGGCTACTTCGAATCTCTGTAAAAGCTATGGGGGGGGGGGGGGGGGGGGGGGGTGACCCCCGGTGACCACAAAATTAGAAAGGGAGAATAAATGGAAAAGATAAAAATAAAGACAAAAAAACAC
>JAODKC010000021.1:5966458-5978340 GCA_026777985.1 Mormyrops attenuatus
AGAGAGAGAAAATGATTACACATATAAACAGTAGCTATGAGCATCCTGCACCTGACAAGCAGAGCGAGTCACTGAGACCAAGTCCTTGACCAGAATGAAAAGCAGCCAGAAGCTCAGCCGACAGATTAAATCAGCCCAGGGATAAACAGCCCCTAGCGGAGACACAATAAGGAGTCAGACAGCTCTCCTGCACACAAACAGCCCCCACTTAGGACCAAAGCTGCCAAAACGGCCGGAAAGACAGGACAAGGCGGGCAAGCGGGCTGAGGGTGCCCGGATCGGGTGCCAATCAAATGGCAAGCGTCTGAGGGCCCAAACAAAGGCGTCTCTGTGCGAGGAGGGGGGGACCCAATCAGGCTCCAAGCACGTCTTTAGTCGAGCAGGTCAGGGCACTCCCCAAGCACGATGCCTGGGCTGGTGGGTGAGAAGACGAGAGGGCTGGCGGGCACTCTCCCGTACGGAAAGACGGGAAGTCTTTTGGGATTCCTTCACTAATGCCAGCGATCCCTTCTCTGCCAGTAGTTGTTCTTTACATCTCACATTCAAACCTCCTAGTCCATAATTAAAATATACCTTACAGCAAAATACATGCCAATTTGCAAACCACATTTTTGTGCATTAAAATAAATCTACAGCTGAGCTCTGCATTAACTCCTAGAAATTTCCATTTTCCAGTATCACTCAAATTCAGGCTGTAAACGAGAACGATTTTGAGCTTCCGTCCTCATAAATGCTAATTCCCTGTGCATAACCCTAATGCATTCGCAGGGTTTAAGGGACAGGGCTCCTATTAGCACATCACCATACAGAAATCCCATTCTGAGGTGCAGCATGCAGGACTGTGCATGTGAGGGAGCCACCAGGGGTTTCTCTAGCCTGGGTCAGGTCAGGTGAGTGGCACCTGGCACCAGGCACCATGCCTTTCTGTGCCAGCTAGAGGGAGACGCCCCCTGAAATTGCTACGCGTGGGACATGTCTACCGAGGACCCAATGGGGAGCCCCATCTCCAATCACCACTGTGACCGTCAGAACCAGATGTCCTGCCAATACCGAGCCAGAAACACGCCAACAGTAGATGGCAGGCTGTGGGTTATGGATTGGCTGGGCAGCAAGAGAAACCAACACCAAACAGAGCATCAATCCCCCCCCTCCCCCCCAGCCACGTCAGTCAATGTGGCCCTTTATTATAAAGGGCGGCTTACAGAGACAGAAGCTGGATTTATGCGTGGGGGGTGGGGGGGTGTTAGTGAGGGACGAGATGTCGCAGCCTCCTGGTCTGGGGACTCTGGCATTTCTGTAGTGATGATAAGCCGTGCTCAAACTGCTACAGTCCACAGTCACGGGGTTCTGACAAAAACTCGGGGCTCCCGCTGGCTCAAAATGAACAGAGAGGTGTGGGAGGGACAAAGGGCCCATTGAAAGAGAACAGGCGAATTACTGCGTTTTGCTTTGCTGACACAGACTCAAAAACAATCCACTGAGGACACGAGAAGGGCTCAGGTTATCGTGCGAAAATGATGGCGGGGGCAGGGCTGCACGCATGACCACAATCAGGGTGTTAATGGGGGGTGAAGGAATCGGATTCCACAAAGCAATCCAACAAGCCTCTAGCCTTCTCACACCGTCAGCAGAGCTAATAACAGCAGCAGCAGCAAAAACCCCGGTAAAGTGAGATTCTTCCTCAAAGTGAGATCAACACACTACACCATTATACACAGCAGAACCACAGATCTCTACAAGTTCAAACAGAACAGAGCAGATTTCTATGCCAAAGTCTCAAACCCTGATTCACACCAATGCCCCCAAACAGTACAGTACGGTACATATAATGCAATGCACAGTGGGGAGGCATGGAGTCTGTCTTCACAGAGAGCTTTGGGCTGGCCGAGTACAACCCAGTCATCAATCAGGGCTTGTGTCAAAAGAAAGGAAAGTACCCATGACAGCATAGCACTTGGCTACGAAAACAGGGCAGTATATTTGGTAGAGACCACAATGTTAAATGAGAGGCTCATCCGGGATATCCCTTAGGTGAAGCCAAAGTCAACATGGACCATTAACCCAACATCAAAATGCACTCAGCTCAACCCACAGCCAGTCAGTGACTCACTGAGATGGAGGTACGACGGGAAAAACGTTACAGTATTTCCCAAGATCTCTGATTCTCTCTCCACCTTCAAGAAATGCCAAGACCCATCTGTTCCAGGAATTCCTTTACTAGCCTAAACCACTCTGCGGTCCCCGAATGCTCGTAGTGTTGTACTTTCTGACAGTTAGAGTTGTATTAGGTTCTTGCTTTGTTTGGGAGATGTTGAGCAGCTCCTGCTCCAATACTGCTTAGACTCATACCTGGGCATTCATCGGAAGCTGAACCTAGCTGTACCTATGCCTAGCCAACACCTTGATAGCATTTATGCCCGAAATGTGTTATGTGGCTGTTATTTGTACACCACTCTGGACAAATGCATCTGCAAAATAAAATGAATGTTATGCTTATCATTGCTGGGTAAAACCGTGTGGGATTGGATATTGTGCAAGAAACCCCAAAGGCTGGACTAAGCACAGATGCCGAGTGCGGCCCGGTGCAGGAGGCCTCCAAATGAAAACAGGACAAGCTTGGTGTCTCACCGGCAATCTGAGGTCAGGGAAGCGGGCAGCTGTGGGGTGAGGTTCTTCCATGAGCCCCCCAAACAGCCTGGGCTCCACCCTCTTCAGAGCCCAGTTTCCCCTGCTACGTCACAGCGTGTGCTAATCAAATACACTCAGGACCTCGCAGCTAACATGAGGCACACACATGCAGCAACACCACCACATCAAAAGATGACGCGGGGCATTCCTGCAGCACTCATGCACCTGCAGACCTACTCGCATTAAAGAGGCCAAGTAAAACCCCATTAATAGGCGCAGTTACAAGTGCGCTATAAAAAGGGAGGATTTTTCCAGATTCAGAGGAATTTATGTTACGGGATTACGTACACTCCACACACACCCAAGCTTACAACACCTTCACTTTTACATTCTCTGAAACGGTCAATGTTTACACTGCATAATAAAAGGTTACTACTTCAACAGAGGTTTAACAAGAAGACCAGCAAAGCATATCAAAATCAAGAAGAAAGTGAGGTGTATTTGCTGTTCTTTACAGACACGTCTCCTGGGGTCTATCAAGCGCAGCCCAGCCTGTTCCAGCACTGACTCATTTCCAGACATGCATCACCTGCTCCTGGGCAAGTGCATCCTTTGCAGAAATGGTAGGTATGTACGCAATGTCACCTTGTAATTAGATGCATTAAGGAAAAAATCTGAGCGAGCCTGCAATGTCACACCCAGCCAATCGTAGCCAGGGTCAGAGTGGCTTATTTTCTAGCCCCTCCAACCAGAAAAATGTCACACGTGGTCACCTCCCCTCTGTCCGGCACCATCACCATCCAAGACCCCCCATAATCCTAGTCCATAGCCAAAAAGTAGAGCGCGTTCAAGAAAAGTTGATTCTCTTTCATGGAAATTCAAGAATATATATTTCAAATTGTATACGAATAACGAACAAATACTTGCGGTTTATCAGTTCCACATTTCACTATAAATCCAAAGTGTGTGAGGCCCTCTGCACAGCCTCGACCCGAACCAATGGATGATTAACACCCACCCCTACAGCACTTGCATGCCTGCAATGACAGGCACACCGGGGACCCTCGAACCGCACTCCAGAGAATGCAGACCAGCTCAGAGCGGCAGAAGCTTTCCTTCAAATACCTGCCGGCCCGTATAGCTGCCACCAGCTGCGGCTCTGTGCAGCCACAACGAGAGCCAGAAACACAGCTGTTGAGGATCTCAGAGCATTTCCTCAAAGCTTAAAAGCGACCTGTGAAAGCCAGAGGCTGCCCAAGAGCCTCCTAACTGCTACCTGAGATGAGAAGCAAGGCATTGGTCACAGTCAGCATCGAGAGATAAAGTTCTCTTCAAAGCTAAAGGAGGAAGAATTGATTTCAGCCTCCTAGAGCTGCCGAAGTGGAGGCACGGACATCTTGACCAGCACCATCAGAATCAGCTCCAGGCTATTCTGTGCTCTCCATTGTTCCCTCGGTGGTCAAGCCCTCCACCAACAAATATGTCAACATCAAGACACAGGAGTCCTGGCACCCAGGTGGCATCATCATGAAGCGTTCTCAAAGGAGGTACTGGTTTAATTCCCATGTCTATCTGACCACACACAGCTCCATGAGATATCCTTCAAAAAAGTATGAGATTAGCTCTCTGCTAATCTAGGCCATTGTCAACCCTCTTCTGAATTCCTCAAGTCTAAACGGCGATACTGCACCATAATATTCCGCTTTCCATCAGAGTGCCACTCTTTATTCTGACCCAGTACCAGAACAGCATCAAACCGTTCCAGCTGACACAGCCTGAAAATGAAAATGCTGCAGAACATGGACCCAAACAGGAAAGAGCGAGCGAGATCCATAACCCATCCGTGGATGGTCGCCGCCTCACAAACGGCACCCTATCTAATCACCTCATCCACAGGGGCTCCACAAAGCCTACCTGTTCCTCGCCTCGCCCTCCCACTCCTCTTATTGGAATCGATCTGTTCTGTACGCGAGCAGAGCAGAGCAGCACAACCGCAGCCTTGGAGCGTGACGGGAATTTCAATCAGCACCCGCGCCGGCGTTTGCAGGGAGAGGCTGCCATCGGCGCCCACACGCCGACAAGCCGTCCGCTCTGCTCTTCGTTCAAGTATTGATGGAAAACGGAAGAGAATTAAGATGGCAGCTGCCAACAGAATGTGGAGCATGCCGGCGTGTAAATACCCAGACATACGTGGGTAATAACGATGGGCATAAAAATGTATCGATTCTAATCGATTTATTGATGGTTAAGGCCATGATATGATTTGAAATTGACTCAATTAACAGATATTGATTAAATTATGATGATATGCCAAAATGCTGCTGAAAAACAATCTGTGAAAAAATCTCAAACAAAGCAATTCAGAGACTGACCTTAGTAGAGAGTAGAGACAAACACATGGTACAAATGAACTGGTATTAACCACCGATAATTTTCTTTAAAACGGTGACTCATAATGCTTTGCACACCCGCGTACTAAACAGTTAGAAAAATATCCGCTGTTTGGAATAATTTTAACGTCATTAGAAATGCATTTTGCAAACATTGTTTTGCTAAAATTTCATGAGGAGGATCTACTAATAAACATTTCAACACAACAAATTTGATTGCTCACCTTAAGGCGAGACAGTGAGGAGTATGAAGTGTTTCTCAAAAAACAAATCCGTTCCAATAGGGAAGGCTGCAGTACTGCCAAATAACGCTAGCCCATCAGTAACGCAAGCATTTGATAGCAAAAGAAAATTCCAGGGCAAAATCAAAAGATATTACTCAGAAAATTACAGAGGGTAAATCACAGTAATGATCAGCCCTTGTCTCTTATAAATACAAGATGTATACAGTTATAAAATATAGTGCTCTGGGACTGTTGCTGTATGCCAGAGTTGGCATTTTCTTACAATTCAGTTATCCAAATAATCAGCTATTGGTATTGCCCAGAAATTTCTTTATCAGTGCATTACTAAAAAGGACAGGAAAATAAAAATTGGCAAGCCTAAAACCCACGTTTCAGAAAAACTAACTTAAAGATATATGAACAAATTATACTTCGTAATTTTTTTCCCATGAAGAGAAGGTCCACATGCAGGCTTTGGCAAGAGGGCTGGTACCAGCATAAATTCAATAAATTGTTAGGGATGAAAAATATGTGGCATAGCCTAGGAACAGTGTCTACACTGAATGACATGACCTCAAGTATGCGTAATCATGACGTCCAGCCACACCTCAGACAGTTACGCTTTAGACATTTTAACCGCGTTTAAAGCGGCTACTAGCTAACGTTCCACATCTGCTGACATCAAGGTAACTGTAATGTTAAGCGATGGCATGTGTGACGCAGTGAAGCTTCTGCTGCCTGAGCACCAGAGGGCAAATGTTTCAATACACAGCTCAGGCTATTGAGTAGCATCAAAATATGCATTACAGTATGGTCCAGTAAAACCATGTGTTTAACTATTGTAGAAATTAACCTAAAACACACAAAAACAAAGCACACTGGTCTAAAAGACTGATCCATACATTTTACGCATTGATATTGAATCATACTTTAAAACGATTAGTGTAAAAATCTATTTTTGCACACCCCTCGTTCTTATGTTTTCAGAGTAAGCTATACATATCCAGAAACCGTTTGTTGTACTTAAAGTACAAATACAAATATAGTTTTTTTTCAGCATATGCTGCTAAAATGAAAAATTAAGCATTTGTTGTTGTCTTCTTGAATTCAAATAAATTCCACTAAAATCAGCTTATGTTACACTGTATTGAAAATACTGATCATGTAATTACTGGATTGAATCGTATCATAATGCAGAAATATTTCAAATCTCACCAGATACAGCATCACTCTATGCCTTTGTTTTAAACCCTCAGTAATAACCTGGCATTGGTGGGTAATAACTAAGCATGTCCAAACACAGGGGCCACACTGTCCTGCCTACCCAGGCATCACTGTTTTTGCACCATGTGTTCAAGTCCGGTTAACAGCTGCTCCGAGACACAAACCTTTTCAGTGAAACCGCTGCCGCTGACACACCCAGTGCTACAGAAATGCTCTCAGACACTGCTCAATCTCCAGCAGGAAGGCACCCTGACAGCTACTGTACTGGTTGACCGGACCACACTGTACAGGATAAGCAGCGGCATGTTAAATTAAAGCATTTTCTAGGACTTGCCCCCCCCCCCAGAAATCCATGCTCAAAAACCTGGACTAGGATTATGCAAGAAGAACATGAGCAGGCAGAGACGCGACTCCATGTCGCCCATGTCAGACAGTCTCCATCAGATGTTTGACGGGCAGCCCATCCAAAGGTCAGCTGCACGTTACATCTGAGAGGGTCAAATGTACCTTCTGCATTTCAAACCAGAAGCTTTTACATACACATAAGGCAGAGTATTAAAATAGGAACACAGAGACTAAGAAACGATCGCTCAGCAGTGATCACCTATGTTAATCCGGCAGCAATCAGTTACAGTCACATGGTACTGATCATCATGTGACCGCAAGTGATGGTTCTGGAAATCAAATGACCGCCGTATGGGGTACAAATGGCGAGGGACTGCTGACACCCAAACCACCTCTGTGGTCAGAGCAGAAAGGGGTCAGTCTGGTGGACGGGGTTAAAATTAGATCAACCCCCCCTGTCCCAAAAACGCCGCCGGGAGTCTAACAAAAGGAGCAAGGGGGCTGGGGGTGGGGCAGCAGCTGTGTGGTGAGCATCCCTCGGAGGGCAGGAAGGTGTCATTCACGGCTGTTTGTTTTATTAGCCGGAAAGAAAAAGCTCTTAGTGATAATCAGGCCAGGAATTAACAGGCAGCCACGTGTCCGCGGGGGGCTGGGGGGGGCGGTTCCCTTTGACTGGCCCAGGATTACCCAGGGGCTAATGGGGCGGGCGCATACTTGGGGTCATGCGCCTGACACACAAGAAGCTGGTTTTTTGCTTTTTAGTTTCTAATTTTTCTGTTCAAAGATACATATACGGTCACAATGCACCAAAAAATTTAAATCAACAGCGGGTCAGTAGGGGCCATGATCTGAGCCTAGACTAACAACAAACACTGGCCCAAAATGAATAAAGGGCAGCAAGGGAGGCCATCACCTGCTCAGAGAGCCGCGCAGAAACCAGCACAGTTCAGCCAGGTGACGGCAAGCGGTCTCCCGGTACCCACAAGGAGGGCGACAGCTTACTTTTAGCTCTCGTGGCTTGCTGAGCCTTTTCACGTGACGTTCAAGACAGAAGGGGGAGGAGGGTCCAGGCTGAACAGAATTGAACACATTAAGGGAACACCAATGTAGGTCGCCTGTCACCTGCTAACTTCCTGTCCTTCTATTCACACACTCACGTGCTCACACTCACGATGCTGGTGCAAATCAGGTCACTACGCAGGTTCCACGTGAAGCTTTTAAAAATTACAATCAAAACAAAAAAGTGCCACCACTGACCCTTAATGTCAGCTGCTTTGAGGTGTACATGCAGTGCATCATATTTGTCATTTGCAGTCCTTTTAAAGAATGCTACGCAGCAGTCATATCAGGAAGTACTTCACACACATCAAAAAAACAAAAATGTAGCCTTAGTGCCCCATAAAACCAAGCCCTGACAAAGGCTAGTGTGCTGATGACTTTAAATAATGAAATTACATACCTGTAAAGACCAGAGTATTGCAAAACAGGTTTTAACATAGTAAATCAATTGACACCAAGCAGATATAGCATAAGTAGCCTACTGTATACAGCAGGCACCAGATGCACATTTCAAGACATGGCGTGACAACATACAGTGGCGGCTAGTCGACCACGTTTCCGGCGCGGCTTCCGCTCCACCTAACACCAAAACCACACCGCGCACAGCGATCAGAGCAGCGATGATTCATCAAGCACAAACCAAACAAAAACATGCAGCGCATTCAAAATCCAGCCTATTGCAGCAGTTCGTCACTTGATGTGACTATTCCATAAGCCACACCTTCAAGTGGCATCATTTCCTTTGGGAGGGGGGCAGATTTCCCTCTGTACTTGTCAAGATCTTCATGTGTCACTGAGAAACTAGAGTTTTCTGCGAGTGTGAAACAAAGAATAGGAAACAACAGTTAGGACAATTTCAAGTCAGTCATTATAGGGAAAGACTCAACTGAGGTGGGACCACCAGCCCCATGCATTCAGGAGTCTCCAAAAAGCTGAGTGAGCCCCATCTGGGCACCACTGCCCCACCCCCCTACTAACACCAAAATGGAGGCCCGGAACCAGCTACAAGGAGCCACTCATGCTGCAAGAATGCGATTTGGCTGCGAGGTCACACCCAGGGGTTAGTGAAGACGCGGTAAGAAGGAATGCCAGGTATTCGCAAACAAAGAGGGAAAGAAAGACAGCCTGCCCTCCGCGCCAGCCTTGGCACGTGGGAACGAAGCTGCAGAGCCGCAGAAATTTGATACCACATGTCGGGACGTGAAATAGGCCTCCGTACAAAGGTCAGTCAGAAAGGGCCGAGGATGTGGTCCTCAGCAGCCAGGACATTGATCTCTGGTTGATGGGCACGTGGGCAGCCAACGGGTATAGCGTCTCACACAGGAAGAGATCTTTCAACCTAGAAAAAGTGGGAAGAGCACTGGACCACTGGGGGCCTCGCTGGAGCCAGCCTTTAGCTCGAGGCCGTGGGAATACCCAAAAGCATACCAAGTAACCATGGAAACCACCCCTGCACCCTTCCCAGGCCAAGAATTAAGAGGCAGGATATGACCCCCCGCTGACAGCCCTCAGTGCCTCATCTAACCCAGGCTAAAGGGAGGCTGGCACCTCCCCCCCCACACACACACACACACACACCTTCACAATGGAACCCCCCCCCCAATCCACGAGGCTCCCATTAGACCCCGGCCACACTACAAGGAGTCCATCTCCATTGAGGAAGTCGTTAAGACGCACGGCCACGTGGCACAGGAGAGCGGACAGCTCTGCTGATTAATACTAGGAGCGTGGTGATGCGGTCTCCAGCGGCACCCAGCCGAGGTATAAATAAATCAGCCGTGATCGCGAGCTCCAGCATACAGATGGATCTTAAGGTGAAATGAGCTTCCCATCACTGCAGGCTATTTAAGTATCAGTCAGTCCCGCCAGATGATGGAGCCCCAGGCAGCCAGAGCGAGACCTGGACAGCCCACTGCCCTGTGCACAATGCGGTGTGGAGCTCCTTAACGCTGGCAAGCTCACCCGGGAGATTTGGCATGCCAAATAGGAGAGAACAGCACTTCATCACACAGGACAGCCTGTGACAGCCTGTCTGCGGCCTGCCAGCATCAAAGCACCATCATCTCTTATTCCTGAAGATCCCAGGCTTAGGAGGATGGGTGACCGTGACAGTGACGTGGCTGTGAATGTGAAGCCAAGCCCTGGCAGAAAGTCAGGGGTGCTGTGCAGAAATATCGGTACTTGTGACAGAATTATGATGACACATTAAGGAGCATGCAAGTCACTGGTGCCTTTCAGAAGCAGTGAGTCCACGGTGGCTTGTTTCCCACCCTCTCAGCAGCCTGCCCGCCCCTCCTCCAGTTCAAATCACATAGGGGCTTGTTTTCCCACCGAGGAGCTCACACCCTCCCCTGTGGGCAGAGTGAGCCTGGGTCACCTTACTGATGAGAGCGGCTAGCTCCACCGAGGTCCACCGGGCCACGTCCACAGCGCCCCGGGTCACTCCCCAGGCCAGTCCCCAGTCCCATGCTGGGGCTCCTCCTCACTAAAATGCATCCAGTCCGGCACGGCTTGTTTCTGCCAGGAGACCAGGCTGGCATCTGCGCTTGGGCGATCTCCGAGTTGGATGCTCCGCGCCTTTATGAAGCCAGGCCTCCTGATTGGCTGGCAGCCGTGAGGCGTGCTTATGGGACCCAGCTCCCCCCCTCCTCCCGGCTTCACAGCAGGACCCGGCACTACCCACGCTGCTGCCCGCGTTACCACGGCATCTGAAGGTTTCTAGCAGGAAGTATTTGGCTGTGGCCAACGGCCAGATGCATTCTGAAAGTGTTTCAAAATCAATATTTCACAACCCAAGCACCTCAACATGGTTGAGCGCGCCGATTTCAAAACTGTGTAAATCTACCCAGACAGCTGGGGAGGTGCTGAAACCTGCATGCCACTGGGGGTCTGGCCCGGAGCGTGGCGCCGGCAGGCGGCTAACAGCCTCCCCAACAAGCTGTAAAAACAGACCGTAAAAATGTACAAAGCTGTAGGGTCTCGTGAAACCGTGGGCAAAGAGTGCACATTTCCTTCTAAACCACAGGATTGAGGGGAAAAAAAAGTGGAGCTGTGGAGAAGAAGTGGCACAGACACATTGTCAAGCACAGCACAGCACAGCTGACCACCTGGTCCACTAGCTCCTCACCCCCCGACCTGTACAGTGAATTCTTGATTCTACTGTAGTCAACAACTTCAAATGCAATTTTCACAGCAATGTGTTGTTCACTGCATCCTGCCCCTCACACCAGGCAGAAAAACGACAGACAACAATAACAGGATACGATAGAACGACACAGGGCAAGGCAAGACGCTCCCAGATGGCTGTGCCAGGTTCCAGTGAAACATAAGTGCATACTTCACTGGCCTGCCTGAAAAGGGGGAAAGTGCATTACGGTGCTGGCTCAGGCTTCCAGCTGGCACCAGCGAGCGGGGAAAGATCAGCGTGAGACGGCATGGAGGAGCAGCCAAGGGTGCAGCGTGTTACAGAGGAGAAACACCAGGAGCGCAGCTACGGACCGACACGAACACAACCGAAAAAAACCACACACCTGCACTTTATTACACATAGACCAGCGTATCCCAATCTGGGCCTCGGGGATCCGCAGACAGACCACGTTCTTGCAAAAATGTGGACAGTCTGTGGGTCCCCAAGGACCAGGATGGAGAAACACTGATATAGACAATAGAAAAACCTTAATTTCTATACAGTAACGCAGAGCAAAACCAGACATTGGCAGGGGTAGTTAGTGCAGATCCCATTCCAGGGGCTTTGTGACACACAAACAGCTGCACCACTCCCAGGAGCTGCCCGGTCAGCTCTGCCTTACTGCCTGGATAAAAGCACTCAGCGCTAATCTTCACGCACAGCCCCACGGACCAGTGAGTGCCCCCTCATTGGCACGACCAGCCACCCAACGCCCCCATTCTGATCGCCTCTGCCGGCGACCGGCAGGTGGCTGGGATGGAGGTCATGGGGCCCCCCCGCCCGCCCGCCGCCCCCCGCCCCGCGCCCCCCCGCGCCGCGCCCGCC
>JAODKC010000021.1:5978440-5993866 GCA_026777985.1 Mormyrops attenuatus
TCCCCCTCCCCCTCCCACTTCACTCTTATCAGTATGCTAATCGCTCGCCAGCGGCGCTACACTAAGAATAAACAAAATGGGGTCAAGAATGTTTATCCAAGTCATCATCAGATAGTTAATCAGCAGCCGGTCTGTTAGTCAGGCGCATGCCTAGTGAATGAGGAAATGACGGGATAAGAAGATTTCGAGGCTAGAAAAAACATGGTTCAGGTCCTGACCAGTGAAACATGAGTGGACAGAATGATGCCAAAGCCTCTCGACTTCACAGTCAGTAACTCCAGCCCAGCTTGACCTTATCAGTGACTAAACAACTGCAAACGCTCACTAAAAACATGTACGCCACTGTTTTCAGGGAACCAAAGTAAAGAGAGCTTTAGGAAAACCTGAGTGATGGTCTACATGACTGTGTGCAAACAACTGCTTCAAGGTAGCCAGTCAACGATCTTCAGACAATGGGACTCCACTGCCTGGACAAACGAGCCAATCAGGGAAGCCTATCGCACGCCGAATCCTCCCACCTGATTAAACATGAAGGAGGAAAAAGAGGGAGGCAGAGAGAGGACAAGAAGACAGCCAGGCTTCAGAGGGGGAAAGAAGAGGAGGGAGGATAAGCGCACAGCCGGGCTTATCAAACAAAGGCATCTTCAACAGGCAGCTGATGGCCAGGTCACCCTCTGCCAGGCCTGCTCACAAATCAGGTAGAGATTGGGCTTCCAGAGGACGGCCCCAGAAGGAGCAGCCTGGGGAGCAGGGCGAAACCTGCACTGCCAGTGCTGACAGTGTTTCTGCAGTGATTAGAATCAGCTCTGCACTGACAGCAGGAGCAACCACGCTAATCACGGCAGGTTTACTGCAGCCAGCAGACCTACACATCCTGCTCTGTAAGCGGAGTGTGCTGACGGGCCGGGAAAAACAGTGTGGGTGGTCACTGTCTAGGAGAACAGCTCAGCAGCTCCATCGGTGGAGGTGACCGGCCGCTTGGGCATGCCCCTGACACTCACGCTGACCGAGAGCCTCACAGCAACCCGGCCAACGGCTCATTTCCTGCTGCCACATTGCCATGAAGGTGAATCGAGCGACATATTACAAATAGTTAAAACAATTTAGTCATCACCGGGCCACACGTTTTTCAGCACACATGCGATGTGATAACATCCTGTCTGTAAATACTGGGAAACGGACACTAGCGATGGGCCAAGGACCCCAGATCGCCTACCAAGCCGGAGCCCAAGCGGGCGCTACATTTATGGCTCACCAAGAAAACTGGAGCAGATGTAAGCAGGGTCAGTCCCTGGGCTAAGGGCCCTGTTCAAGGGCCCAACGATGACATTGCTCTGCCGACCACAGGATTTGAACTGGCGACCTTCCAATCACAGAACCCACCGTGCAACATACTCACGATCACTCAGAGACAAAGTGAGAGAAACAGCTACATAAGCTCCATTTCCAAGGAAACAGCTTTGAATGGGTGGCTGTAATGGACTCTAGTCCTGCCCAGAGAAGCAATTCAGCCAACACACTTCAATAGAGTGACAGGCTCCTTTTAAATGGCATCTATTTTAACCTTATTTTTCATTTTACAAAAAAGGACACGTAGCAGCTCAGTGTGACCAGTGGGAGCTTCCCAAAGTGCAGGCAGTTTGCCGTAGATGCATGGGGGTCAGGGGCTGGGGTGCGAAGGTGCGGCTTATCGCAGGCGACAAACAGGCAGGTGACAGCAGCCGCTGAGCAGGTGACAGAGCAGACCAATGACAGTTTGAAGGAAAGGAGTCGGCAGACGATATCAGGGTCACTCTCCGCCCTGATAAACAATCCGTCGACGCCGTTTCCCGGGAGCGATGGGGAACGGCAAACGCTTCATGGATTTAAGTCAACAGCCATGGAGAGACGTCAAGATAAGACAAGCTGCCCTGTTTCAGCTAGAAGAGTCAGTAAATAGTGCTGTGTTTGATATTACCCAGCGGCGCCGTGCTCTCAGCTGCTCCCTTTCCAGTAAAACACCAGACAAACGAAAGGTATTATTACTGCCTGGACAAAGCAGCGTAACGACCTTCAGACACACTGAAATCAGCGGTTTCTGCATTACAGGTCTAGCTCATTCGCCCTCCCAGAGCACAATCTCTGACCCTCAGGTTTCTGCAGGGGGCAGCAGCAGCAGCGGCAGCAGCAGTGTCCCCCCCCCCACCCTCCGTGACCTGGCCATTTCATATAAAGCATGCGCAGACACAAACGAACAAGTTGCGGTATCTCCGTAACCATGACAAGCCGCCCTGTTCCTCTTTCTCAAGCTGATATCCGCCTGGAGGAGGCACTTGGGTTTCAAGCAGGAAGCCGCAAGTGGCCGATAAGACAGGCTCAGCTACTGCTGGGACTCGCCGTGATCACTGAGGATGGGCTGCTGAGAGTCACCGCAGAGCCCCCAGTGCAGATACAGGTGGGGGGGAGGCAGCTGGGGCACAGAGATGCTCAGCGCGACCTGCTCAGTATCAAGCACTGGCAGTTATCTCCACACAATCTTACATATTTCAGACTCAGGCTGCCAGCACACTAAAAATGCTCTCACATTCATACAGTGGCTACCCCATAATCATTAAAACATGAACATGTATTAAAATATGAATGGGTGTGGCTTTGTGCATTAGGACTCTGTGCCCATGATCAGAAGGTCGCCCATTTAAATCCCAGGGTCAGCAGAGTGATTTTACTGTTGGGCCCCAGAGCAAAGTCCTTATCTTTAATGGTCCTGACCCCGCTCTTTCAAAAATGCATGTCACTTTGGAGGTGTCTGCATAAAAAAAAGGAAACATTCAAGTACCATTATGTTTTTACTATTGTAATTATATTATGTTTTTCTTTAAAAAAGAAAATCAGGCAGATGGTGGACAGATGGGGCCTCCTGCTAGACATTGCCTCTGCTCCATGCCCCAGGGCTGGTACTGGCATTCCTGCCTGCACACTGGACCTCGAATGGATGCACTGGTAAGAGAGCGACGCCCAGCAATGTTGGCGAGTGGCACAGGGCTAAAACACCCCTTGAGGTCGCCGACCTATCACCGCCTGTGTGGCTGTGGCTCCGTCCCAGTGTCTGCAGATACCCTCATGCTGTGCTGCCATTTCAAATCATCCTGTAGCCGCCTCCCAGGCTGCGCTCTGAAACAAACCTTTCAGAAAGCGAGACTCCTTCCCTCTGTTAAAGTTAAGCTCCTTGTGTTTTCTTCCACTCCCCCAGGTGCAAAGGCTCTCAGAAGCCACTATGAAACACTCCCCCAATCCCCTACCTCAGGAGAAACAGAAACCCACATAGCTGTCAAACACACACACAGGCCTTAAATCCCAAACCCCTCACTCAGCTCGCCTCACTCTGGCCAGTTGATTAGCGATACAGAGCGGCATTGACACGGAAAGCCCAGGCTGCAATAACGCAAAGTCGGTTGTAATGAAACATGGGGGTCAGCGGATCCCCACCCCCCCAGCACACTACTGGCAATTAAAGCTGTAAACATAGTGGATCCCCGGAGTACAGATCACAGTAGACAGCCTTGGCACTAGAGGCTCACCAGCATGCTTCAGAGAGAGGGAGACAGAGACAGATTTTCTATTTCAAAATTTCTTTTATTTATTTCAATTTCATACATTTATACTTTAACCACATTTTTGTTTCAGCCATTTCTTGTTTATTTCGTATTTATCCCAGTCATATGTCCACCTTGATATTAAGTGAGGCCTTTGTTTTGTGTCGTCTAATCCTGTTACATGACTGGATATTATGAGTAAAAATTCCTATGTGCTGATGCACAAAAGGCACATAAAGGATCTGGGCTCTTGGTCACCTAAGCGTGACGCCACAGGGAGGCTCTCACACGGGCCACACGTTTCTGCCCAGAATTGCACTGCGTCCTCAGTGGCCTCGGTAACAACTCTCAGCTCAGATTACACCCTGCTGTCTCACTGCAGGTCTGTTTTTTTAACTGCTATTAGCCCCCCCCCTCCCAGTATATACTGTACATGCAGCTGTAAACGAGCTGCTGTTCTCCACTGATCCAAAACACCCAGAGACACCCGAGGCCAGTGCTGGTATTGTCTTTTTTTTTTTCTTCTTCTTAAATGCCATCCTCTCTCTGCGGGATCTTTGATCTCGGCCCAGCAGCCTTTGGCAACAAAAAGGAAAGGTTATATCAAACCCATCAGCCAGAACACAGCCAAAGGAAAAGGCATATAGGAAACAGCCATTTTTGCCTTGTTAAACCACACAGTGTGCAGAGCTCGGGTTCAACAGCTGTAACTCCAGTGGCACTTTAATGTCATCGACCGGGGTGTGAAATTGTCCCTTAGGCTGCAATGACGTGCCAAGGCTCCAGCTTGGGAACGCTCACGCACGCCATTTCAGGGTACCATTTTATGGCCCTGACATGGTGGCTGTTACACGCAGCTTTAAGCGGCGTGACACATGTCGTCTGCATGTTGGGATTACCAGGTATGATGGGATAGAAGCAGAGGCCCCTCACAGGAAATTGGCTAGCAGACGAGACACAAATCTTTGTCAGGAAAAAAAACAACAACAACGAAATCCAGCACTGCCTCTCACTCATTTCTGAAGCAGCAGAGGTCATCGAGCTGCAGGGGGTGGTGCGGCCAGCAACAGAGGGGAAAGCAGGCTGGGTGTTAGACTCAATGTGCTGTCACCGCCATGGTTTACGGCCCGCTGGTGAGCAGAGCCCTCTTAAGCGGTGAGATAAATCCTACGGGATAGCAACGACTTCCCCTGAGCAGGAAGGAGGCCTTGCTGAGCGGGGGGGGGGTTACACTGCAGCCATTAACTCCCTGTGACAGAGTGGAGAGGCTAATCGATGCTCAAGATGCAGCCATCACCGTCTAACCAGTAACGGGGTGCGGGAAGCTCGTAGCCAATTCCAGGAAGTACAGGCCGGCACCCGGCGTACAAGGCCAACCCATCAAAGGGCTCAAACATGATGAGTAGCTCAAAGACATTCATCCACCTAAACTGTGTGCTTCAGACCATGGGTGGAAATCACATATTTCATAATCACCCACTGTAAGAATTTCATAGCCTTAGGCTTCATAAGCTTTTTTTGCACATACTTCTAAGCTGGAGACTACGTCTGCTCATCTCACCTTTACTTATACATGTTTATTATTGCAACAGCTTTATATTTCCATTTCTATTATATTTTAATTCAATTTATTGGTTTTTGTACATAATTGTATGTTTAATTGTACACATCATGACAGCACCTGCTTATCCAAGGGAAACTCCACACACCAAGCTGGGAGGAGGAGTGGACCCCCAGTCCCACAGCCTTGAGGAAACAGAGCATCTCACTGAGAGCTCACGACCCCATATCAATAAACCCACAAATGGCCTCACGTGAGGTTTTGGGGACGTTGCTCCAGAAACAGCATTCTACAGTAATAACAAAAACAGACCGTCTATCAAATAGCGACCTCCAAATATTTAAACAGAGCCCTGGGGGCAGGCTCTCCTTTTCAAAGCCACATGACAAACCCCCCCCAAAATTCAGGGAAGGCTTATAATTAAAAATGGACATACGAAGGAGGACAGACACTTGGGGTTTGGGGGGGGAGGGGGTCCTTTACTGGAAATCAGGAACCTCTGCTGACAGGAACATGTAAGGAGGGGAAAAAAAGAGTGGGCAAAAAAGGAAAGATAAATCTCTTGATAGCAATCTGACCAGCAATTCAGCCCGGCTGCAGGTGAAACTGCTTTTTGTGCTCTATTCCAGCCACAGGCCTAACCCTGGTCAGCCCCTGCTGACAACCAAAGTGCAGCATTTATGAAGACCGAAACCCCCTCGAGATGAAGCCGTGGCAGCAGCCTCGATGCGTCGCCTTTCTGGGGCTGGCGAGCAAGAGACAGGGGTCTCTCTCATTTTCTCTCATTCTCACAAACACACGCACACACACCGAGAAAGATAGGAGGGTGACTCCGATTGGCTGAGAGAGTGATGGGTTAAACACTGCGAGGGGACCATGAAACCTGTTTCAGGCTGAGCCAAGCATGTTCTCCAAAACCCTACACACTGCGGCCCCCAGAGGCCTGAAATACAAGCAGAAACACCAATGCTAAAATACTAATCCTAAAAGAAAGGGTGCCTTCTAGGTCAGAGGGGCTGCAGAACAGCAGAGTCAGAGCTTCAATCTGCACAAAGGAGCATCACAGGGAAGTCACGTATGCCAGGCCCTTATCTCTGCTCCCTGGGGGAAGCACGACATTTATCAGCTGCCAAAGAAGCAGGCCAAATCACAGGCAACGTTTACCCCCGCCATTCCTGAAGAGCGCCGTGACAGACTCATGGTTTCACAGGGCTAACGATGTAATCCGCAGATTGTAACCTGCCAGATTTAAGCTCCCGTTAGCCAATCACAGCCAGATCTGGAGACCCCGAGTGCTACTGCCAGTAAAACCAAGACTGTGCGTTTCTGGAATCTCGACAGCATAAACGGAAGCCTTCTACAAACCCCACCACCTCAAAACGTGGCACCCAGAATTTGCCACTTTAAAGCATGTGCTTCTGATAGGCTGTCCAGGTCTTGAGAAAAATGTTTTTAAAAAAACAGAAGTCAGGGACCCCCGAGGGGAGCAACCACACTTCAGAAATGCAATAAGATCACACCTGGAAAGCACTAAAACAATAACCCAGCAGCACCGCCCACCAGCTATTAGCAAGACAAAGGCAGCAAATTCATGCTTGCAATGTTAATCAGAAAAGGTAAACACAAAGAGCATTGTTTACTAGCTCTATCACACCTAATTACCTTCTGCCTGGCTGAGTGGCTGTTTTTAGATGCTAAAAAAACAAGTTCCACGTCACCTTCAGGAATGACCGAGCAGCAATTTTTACAGGACTTATTTATTTTTTACAGGTTTACCAAAAGCATTATTGCAAGAATATCTATACGAAAATAACAAACATCAGTAACAAATTTAGCTATGACACAAAGTGAAACACTAACTACTGAAACCACAGAATGCAAATATAATTTCTGTTCAACTGTTCTTATTCCGTCTGGTCAACGATTTACAGGCACTGATGTGGGCTTTCATCTATCCTGTAAAACGGGTAAGCTTTGAGCAGATCGGGCTGGGGAAACTTCTGCTGATGGAGCATCAGCTCACGTGTCACTTACTGCCTCTGGATCACACGTGAGCAGCTCAAACAGGTCATGGTGCCAATTACATGGAGAGCCAGTATTTATGGGGCTGTCAAGCCTCAATCACGTCCAGATGTCCCGGACGGTCCGCGGATTATGTTTTTTTTTGTTTTTTTGTTAACAATTACGTTTTCAGATGTGGGATTACAGGCTGATGGAACAATAACATTTAAGTCACACTTGGACTGAAAACGTATTATGAGGGATTGTGGGTTTAAATGTATTTAAAAACACAGCGCTGGAGTTTTGGCACACATGCATCCATATATAGTAAAGAGGCCAAAATCAGGGTACTGAACAGAGCCCGTTAAACGGGGATCACCATCATCATTTCCAAATAAAAGGGAGCTTTTCACGGTCGTCCGGGGGGGGCAGACCTGCCACTGACCCCGCGAGGCTGCAGGTGGATTTATTTTGGATATTATTATTATTATTATTATTATTATTATTATTATTATTACGGCAAGCGGATCAATGACATTATTTAACCCCTCTGCGGTCGGTATGGGCATGCAAACTCCTCCTCCAAAAGAGGCCGTTTAACCGTATTTTATCACACATAAATCCATGATTGGTTTAACCGCGGTCCACCAGCTTGGTGCCATGGATGACACGGAGGTCGAGTGGACCTAGCAGGACAGAGACTGCGAGCTTTTGATTTCAATGCGAAAATTATAATAGAAAACACGGGTATTTACTAAAATACACTGATATACAGGTACATCCGTAAACAAACTCCAATCGGTCCATCGCATTTTCCGCCTCAAAGGCTCCGGATGCCGAGGTGCCTTGACGGGCACGTTGTTCGCCGGGCAGACTCCCGGATAGCATGCTAACGTGCTAGCGCGCTAAGCTAAGCTAGCCGAGCCGCACGTCCTCCGGGAGTGACCGTGAAGGAGGCGGCGAGCTCGGGCCCCCTCCTCCGCGGCTCCTCGCAAGCCTCAAGAAAACTGCGTGGCTCCCTGAAAACCCGGAGAGGGTCTAACCGGGCCGAACCGCGAAGGCCGAGCTCGGTTTCCCACAGACAAAGGGCTCCACGGCTCGGCGTGCAGACGCCGGCTAACCCGCTTAGCCGCCTAGCCTCCCCCCGCAGCAGAGAGAAAGACATTCCTGCAGTAGCTCCTCCACTTACCTCACTCGCGCCGCCCGGTCCGGTCCGGCGAGCCGTTAAGTGCACTCCATAGATCCGGGAGCGGCGAAAGAAACGGGCCGTACCGCTCGGCGTCGGTTTACTCCCACCTTCCTTCGGAATAAATACGAATGAACCCGCTCCTGAGGTACCTTATCCAGCGGCGGGGGAGGAGGGGAAGGAGGAGGAGGCCGCCTCACTGGGCTGCAGCCATCGCACGCCGGAGATCCCGTCCAAAAAATGCCGGTTAAAAGGGGAATTATGCGCGCTGGGCTTCCGAGCCAGCCTCTGCGGCCTCCCGGCCCAAGATAGTTAAGTCCCCCCCGGGTTCAGAAATGGACCCCAAATACGTGACTCCGTTCGTTCGGCCGTGGCGCCGAATCTATCCCGACGGCTGTTTGTGTAGCTCGGTATCGGGAGCCTGATACAATGTAACCAGCCACCAGCGGGACGCCGACAAACCCCGGAGCGGAGTCAACTGGAAGCTGGAGCGGAGCCCGGCGCGACGCACAACCCGGACTGGATACCTGTGTGGAATTCCAGATCCTGCCAACGTCCAAATCGCCTGTATTATAAGGATAACGTGTACGCAGCATTTGCACATATAAGAATATTAACCAGGAGCACTGCCAAACAGCACCTTTAAAAGCTGATAAATACACATAAGGTTAACTAAACAAATATATTACCTAATGTATCAGTCAACTACTACATAGCCAGCTGTATTCACTGTCGTTTCATTTTCCTCAGGGGACATTTCAAGTGTTTAAAATGTCGAGAGGAATTTGAAGGAAAATATTTTATGTTTGATTCTGACCATAAAATTCTGAATTATTTTACAATGTCTGGTAATAGTTAAGTGGAGTATTATTTCACTATAAACAGTGTCCTGACATAGCATAATGCATATATATTAAGTGCAATGGTCAGATTTCACATCGGCCTACATGGAGGATACATCGGCTCACACTGGGAGGGGGAATCTCCACCCACAAGCTTACCTCCATTAATTAAAACCCACCAGATCATCAAAAAGAAAGATGGACAAAATGGGTGCAGCGAGATACGAGAAATCTTTGGATTATCAGGCTGTAGAGATTTATTTACATTGACCATTCCCTGTAACTAACCTTTAAAGTCAACAGTGTTCATAAAATTTAGGTAATTTATTTGCTGATAAGGATTTTATTTAATTGTAGGGTGGAGCAAGCTAGTATATCTTTCAAGAGCTGTAACATTAATTTAACTTCTTACCCCTGAGCTTTGTGGTTTATCTACAAGCGCAATGTCACGTGACATATATTTTACTACGGAATCTGCTTTCTGACACAGTGACTGTGAGCTTCCGGGAATGTTGGCAGCCTGCTGCACAGGAATGACAAATATTTTAAAATATCAACAGAGCAAGCGATGAATCAATAGAGAGGCCAGTAGGGTAGGCGCACTTGGCCGAACACCACGAAAGGTTGTATGACCCTGGAGGGCGGGGCTCAGGACATTAACATTAGGGAAGTAGCAGGAAAGAAGGTATATGAGGAGTCAGCCAAAGGGGGGGGGGGAGGGGGTACGGCATGAACAGGATTATACTTGATACCTTTATACTTGCGTGCACAGAGCCCCTCCACCTGGACATGAGAGCAGGCTAGACTGTGGCTTTGTTTCGTTGATCTATGCGTCAATCAATATGTCACTTACTCAATCAATCAATGCCTAATTTAATCTAACACAGTTTCACATCGTGACAAGAATGAGACACATCGCCAAGTGTTTTACAGCTGATCAAGAAAAAAATAACAGGTCAGCATAGGGAAAGTGAAAATAATTCTCTGAGCTACCTCAGGAAATGCAGCTGTGGCCAGGGGTGTTACTGCACCCTCCATCACCAATAGAGCGACATCACCTCTAACATGGCAAGTCATTGACTAGCCGCAAACAAGGCACCAAGGTAAACAGGGGTGTGAGTCACCCAGCCCCTGCCCCCACTGTGATGATGTGACAGGCAATACACACGATTTGTACCTTTTACTTCTCTAATTTCAATTATTTGTTTTAATGTGACCCTTTGT
The DNA here is from genome assembly GCA_026777985.1 of Mormyrops attenuatus. Lineage (NCBI taxonomy): Eukaryota > Metazoa > Chordata > Actinopteri > Osteoglossiformes > Mormyridae > Mormyrops > Mormyrops attenuatus. The sequence goes on from JAODKC010000021.1 coordinate 5,988,827, forward strand.
TGTTCAGTATTGTGGTTTTCAGGAAATAGAAATAATGCTTTATATATTTAAGCATCTTCCCAGACGGACTGGCAGATGCGATCAGGTGGCCAGTTTGGGAGTGACATCAGCAGGGTGTCTGCAGCATGACGGGGAGCCATGGACAGCCAATCACACAGTCAGTTTGTGGGCTCTGGAGCTGACTGACTGTTTTTGGACTTAGCATGTCTTGGCCCAGGCAAAAGCACTTAGCGTGGAAAGAAAACAAAAATACCCAGAACCTAAACCTAGCTTAGATGTATTTTATTTACAACTATACATAGTCTAAAGAAGTCATTTTGCTTGCTAGAGGAATAAATGTGAATGCAAACAACCTGCTTTCTGATGGGACACCGCACCAATCGGAGCCAGACGAAAGACCACCTCTGAACTCTGCATTATCTAATCCCAGGACACTAAGGGCAGCCTGAGCCACACCCATAGGCCTATAGACTGGCAATCAGTGTGAGGAGGTTCATCTCTTGAATGGAGCACCCAGGAGCGACAGAGCCTTCAAGAGGGAGATGAACAGCTAAGGATGTGATCTTATGATGACCTTATTACTTTTTGAAGGGGGGGGGGGCACAGGCACAGGACTTATTGCTTGCAGCACAGAGTGGAGCTCTCTGGGGGGGGGGTTAAATGTATGGGGACATGTTTGTAGAGGTTGGCAGCCCTAGAACAAGAAGGGGAACTCCTGTAGAGGGATTCTACACCTCGGACACCACTGAGCGTATATCAATACACCATGGAACAGAGTGCCTCCTACTGATGGAACAAACAGAACCCAAACATGGGAAAACCCAGGGGAGTGAAGCATGGAGCAAGGAAAGAAGGATCAAAGAGAGTTCAATGAAAAACACACACAAATTTTAAATATATATTTTTTATGTGTGCCAATTTAATTAATTTCATGCTACACAGAAGTTCCAGAATACTGAGTCACCGGTGTAACCAGTGAGTCACAGAACACTAAGATGTGCTTCCTCCTCGAATAAATCCCCCTCCATAAGAGAGTGGTTGGTACAGCCCAGCTCGGTGCAAAATCCCAAAGGGGACGGCCGATGCTGGTACATTCTGGCCCGGTGGTAGTCCTGCCCCCCTCCTGTAATGCAGCAGGCTGGAACGATTCTGGTGGTCGTCCCTGCAGTGACCCCGACCCTACCCCCCCAGGGTCACGCGGCTGCTCAGCTCTTCATTAACCCCTTCTTCGCTCCTTGGTGATACTGGCTTTCGAGCTTCCCTGTGAGAGAGAGATGTGGGGGAGGGGGGCGTTATTAAACAGAACACCTGTCAGCCAGATACCTTTGCCGTCCAGCAGGTTCAGCGCTGCTCAGTGGGGGGTGTTCTAAGTGGGAAGAGCCCACCCACGCAGTTTGCCATCACATGGATCATGACAAAGTCAAACTGCCATGTTTAACAGACATAAGGGCTCAAGTGTCCCAATTCTAATCTGTTCATCTGCAACCGATGCCTGCAACAAGGCATCGGACAGCCGGCTGGGGCGTCTTTTTCCCCTGCGGGGCCCCCGCCATCATCCCCGGAGCCTTTGGCATTCCTGCACCCTGACATCATAGCCATCAGTCCCTCAGACATGTAGGCAGGCTGTAAATCATTCAGCGCCTGGGGCAGATAAATCAGGATTAAACCAACACAGATCGCCCGGACTCTCAAAGGATCAATAAAGAAACTAGCTGACATCTCACTGAAGCATCTTCTGAGGCATTTAGAATGAAAATCGAGATGCAGAGCAAGTTTAAGACATGTACACTCTATGTTGAACAAAGAACACAGGATTCTCTTGGCAAGAAGACAGTCCGGCCTAAAACAGCAGTCTAGCTGGACTGGGTCATGTGATCAGACGTTCAGGCAGGTCCAACCGGCCCAGCGCTGGCTCAACATTATACTTATTTTTAGCTGACACTTATCCCTAGCGACATACATTATTTTTTTTTTTTGAGAAAGCAGGATTAGCCAGTCCCTGGAGCAATTTGAGGGGTTAAGGGCCTTGTTAGGGGCACCAATGATGACATCACTCTGCTGATCCCAGGCCTGAAACCCCACACCACCCAGGAAAGACAGGGCGTAGTGGCATCCAGGCACATGGATTATGAGCCAGTGGCTCAGATCCCAGAAGGGAGCTGCTGCTGTGGCAGTGATAGGGACCCGGGTTGGAGGTCCAGCTGTGTCCTGCTGCAGGGGCTCAAGCAGCTAACAGGCTCAAGCAGTAACGGCAGAGGACAGGGCAGCCCTGCGCGATGCTCTTCCTGCAGGAAACCTTTCCAGAAGGAAGTGCTGTGAGGAGCCACCGGAGACATCCTGCAGAAGCTGGGATGGAGATCCGTCTTCCTCCAGCGTGCCAGGAGGCTGCAGGCGACAGAGCTGCTGACTGTGCAGGCTGTGTGGGCGGGTTCGGCTGCTGAGTCAGGGTCCTTCTGACTGGCCAGCGAGGTGGCGCCGGGATGCCCACGCACTCATCCAATTGGCTGGCAAGACGGATCTCAAGAGCCCTGGGGTTCAGTGCGACTGGCTGAGAGCCTTGCACACATTGCTCCACCCCCAAAGTTGAATTCTGCCACTGTTTTGGCACCTTTTCACACCCAAACCCCACCTGCCACACGGATCTGAGGACTGGGCCTGGGGCGACTTTTGTAGGCTTCACTGAAACTGCTTCTTTTTACCAATTTAAGGGAAAATACCTGAAATAAAACTTGTCCCTCCCACCTCAAACTCCCCTTTGAAAAATTGGTTTTCCCTACAGATGGTTGCACCAAAAGGACAGATGTGGTGCACGTGTGTGTGTGTGTGTCTCTCTCTCTCACAAACACACACAGGCTTGATTAATACTGATTACCAGTATTAAAGGCACTGTCTCCCTTCTGCTACAGCTGCTGCTGATACACACGCCACTTTCTTTTACATTTTATATTTTTAGTTACTTAGCAGATGCTTTAACCCAAAATGACATACATTTGACAAAGCAGAGTCAGACAGATCCTGGGGCAATTGGGCTCAAGGGCCCAACAGTGAAATCACTCTGCTGACCCTGGGATTTGGATTGCCAACCTTCCGATCACAGGCACAGTGCCCTAACCCGCTGAGCCACCGGTGACAGAGGGTGATCGCCTGCCCCTCACATACAAGCTCTGCCATCTGGTGGAGAGCTGCTGACAAATGCTCTGACCACAGAAACCATGGGGCCAAGGTGGGGTGATGGTGGCTCAGGAATACAGTCCCGTTTGAGGCATCAGAAAAGATAGAATGTGGGGCTGCTTTACTGTGTGGGAGCAGGCTGACCCTGTCTCTGCAACACTGAGCCTCACTGTGACACTGCCAGTGACCTTTCAAGGTCAGGGAGGGTCAGCATGGATTGAGATGGACAGTAAAACACTCATTACAATATTCAGCAGCAGGCTGAGGAAAATCCATAATTCCATAACAGTTCTATATCTTGCTAAAACTCAATGAATGTAGCAGCATGTTTGATGCCTTGAGGTGATTACAGGCCATACCTCCAAACGAACCACCCCACCACTGGTTATAAAAATCCAAAACCGGTCAAAATAAATCCAAAGAACAAAATACAGATCAACCTTTACTTTACTTTAATTTCCACCTACATAACATTTCCGTTCTGTTCTTTTTTTAAACCAGTGGAAATTAGTTCGGGCATTAGTTCACTGGTTTCTGCCTGGCAAGTGATAGACTTAACCACACAGACATGACCGGCTCAGACAGTGTTGCTTTTTAAAACCACATGTGCATATGTGCAAGTGTATACGTGTGTGTGTGTGAGCGGTAGGGACTCACAGATCTTGTGTCTCCCTTTCATGGGAAATTTGACCAGCAGCTCCTGGGGGCTGGTGCAGACGAAGACGAACGGTGATGCTGACTCCTCACAGGTGTCATGGAACTGAGGGGACAGGAAGAGAGGCGTTAGCAAGAGGAGGGCAGGGGAGCAGAAGTGACAGTAGCACACTGAGAGACAGGCAGGCAGACAGAGAGACAACATAATGGCCCTTTTTGCAAATCCACCTGGAATTACTGGCTCTAATTTTAAAAGCCATTCAGAGTCCTGTTTCATGTCCAAGACACTTTAAACGAGGCTTCTGATGACATCATCGTCATCCTGCCCCTGGCTCTATGGTGAGTGCCGCCATTTTCAGGGGACATCTCCAAAGCACACCCTCCAGCAGCCCCACTCTGCCCTCCTGTCCTCGTGTTTTGGCACCCGGGACAAGACACAGCTCGGCTCCAGTCTGCCCAGGTGCGCAAACAGCACTCCGTTACACCTTCATTCAGACACCCCCCACTTCACCTCCTTCACCTTGCCTGAACCGCAGGTGACAATGGCTGAGAATGAGAACATCTCCTGAGGAACCGAAAGAGAGGCGGGATGGAGACGGTGAGCGGCTTCCAGAAGCCGGCCTCTCCCTGACAGACAATTAGGGTGTCAGCTTTCAGACACTTAACGTGCTTCAGGGAGGCTGCAGCAAGGCCGCTCCCTGAAACACCCCGCCATCAGGGCCTCAAATGCAGACAGCAGTGCTCCATGGACCTCAGCACACGTTCAACAGAGTGATGTCACTGTCGGGTCCTTAACCGTAATCGCTGCAGGGACCGGCTCATCCTGCTTTCTCAAAAATGCATGTCGCACTGGGTAAAAACACCTGCTGGATAAATAAAATGTAAGACATGCTAAATATTAAAGCATGTGAACGGAGTCAGCGGTTAAAAGTCTGCATGACAATGGCAGCCATGTTAAACCAGGAAATGGCATCCAGGAAATTAGGTCACTGGGCACAGCCTGAGCAGCTTTGACAGCCAGTGGACTCAGGTTTGCAGCCACCTAAATGGCCCTTGTCAACCAGCACGGTTCAGAATTTCAGCCTGCAGAAATGCTTTGGGGGCACCATGAAACCCTTGCGGGAGGTCTGTGTCATGTGACCTGATTGGGGGGGGGGGCGGGCTACAGAATGGCTGAGGACAGCACTAACACCTGCAGAACATGGCCGCCTGCTA
>JAODKC010000021.1:6001314-6012349 GCA_026777985.1 Mormyrops attenuatus
AAGTTATCTCCACTGAAAATGTGCGGCAGCGCCTCTAGGGTCACGGAATTCGATGGTCACAGAATTTGGTGTAACAGAGCGATTGTCTGTCACACATGTATTCAGCTAAACGTTGACTGAAGCTACTCGGGTTAAGTAGGCCTACTACAATAGCTGCACTCGGGAGGACTGAATATGAAACCATTCTCCTACATGTCCTGGTTATCGGTAGTAGTTTTCAGCATGTTAATGATAATATTAAAACATTATATTGCTTTGGAAATATGCACATATTTCTGCGATTATGCACTACCAGTCAAAGGTTTTTGCCCGCCACAGGTTTTTTTTTATTTAACACTTTTCCCATTTATTTCATAAACTGTACATTATTTATTCTTGTTAAGCATCGGAAGGTTGAGTGAAAAACTATAAATGAAAATATAAAACAAGTTTCCTTTCCATAATATGGAAAGATTATGTTACAGTGCATGTCTGATATCCTATTAAATATTTGTTAAATTCTAAGTCGTTTAACTTTAAAAGCATTACTAAACTGTTTCATCCAATGAAACAGAGCAATGTTTAATGTCCCATGTAGAAAGAATGCAACAAAATTTCTATTTGACATATATGACATTTTCCTGCTAATAAAGGTACTTAAATGGTGAACATACTGTACATTTATTTGTTAGCAAAGTATGCATTTTTAGTAAATGTTAAGTAAGTAACATGCAAAAACTTTTGATTGGAAATGTACATCCTGAATTATATCACATATTTTATCAGTATATATATTAAGTACTCATAACTATCTACGTAACTGACGCTTTCATCTCTCTGCGTTGGTTCTGGTCACTGTGGACCAGTTGGAGCAGGAGAGGCTGACCATCATAGAGAGGGACAATCAGCTCCTGTCCTCCAAGCTGGCGGACATCATGCGCTCTAAAGGATACGTGGATGACAGGAACGACTATCCTGAGCGCAGGTGAGGAGGCGCCTTTCCATGCCGAGCTCTGGTGAAGATGGGCCTTTCGGAGCCACGTGGTTTTCAAGGGGGTTCCCCAATCACCAAGGCTCTCTAATCACAGTAAAATCAAAGCATCAGGTGCAGCCTGCTGTTAATACACTATGCACATGTAAGTCTTTCGTGCATAAATTCCATGGCCGGTGCTAAGATGTACCAAATCATTAACAAAAATATACAATATAGATTTGATTTGATGGACCAGTTTTTCTTTATTTTACCGGCCCATATAAACGCTAAGCTGGTTTGCAGAGGTGGACATTTCAGGTTGGTGGAAACTAAATCTTGGTCTGGATTTTCACTTTCTGGTTCTGAAATGTCTATCTCTGCTAGTTTGTTTGCTATGTACTCAGGTTGTACCGGGCTGTCAAGAGGTTACTATTAAGCGGCACTCTGAAACACGCCACAGGCGCTTCACTGACAACCACTCTGCAAAATCAGGGAGTCGCAAACAAAATACGGTGACCCTCATAACTACATAATGTGTGTATCTCACTCCCCTGAAATGTGTGCGATTCCCCACAGCAGCTCATTCAGTAAGAAGATACAGAAGGTTGTGTGAATGCATCTGTGAGCCTGAGATGTTTGACATTTAACGTCCCCTTCATGGGGCTCCACCCGACCAGCCTTAATGCGGCCAGACGGATGGAGCAGATGCGGCTGGTGACCCATCAGAACCAGGCCATCCTGCAGCGCATCAGGAGCCAGCAATCTGAGTACCGCCGCCAGAACTGGGAGGAGCACTGGGAGCAGGCAGAGTGCCGGCGGGATGACATCGCCCGCTACCCTCGCGGCCTGACCAATCAGCAGGTGCCGTCCTCCGGTGTCTGGAAAGAAAACATCCATGTCAAATGCCTCAAAGGGAAAGCTGGGAGATTTGGCTATTTACAATAAAAAGATAAATTATGTGACTGGTGAAGCCTCTGCTTACCGAATGTGACAGATGTAAATCCCGTACAATGTCTATTTCCATTCAGTGTCCAGCACCCAAGCAACTGATATCCTCACACTTTAGCTTTCTGTATCTTTGCACTTCTCTCCAGTAAATGGTTTAATATTGTAATTCAAAGCCCTTATTACACTATGAAATGTATCTGAAAAGCAGGACCACCGTCCGGCACTGTTTGCTAAGTCTGACATTTATATCGCTGCATGTATTCCCAGCGCATCACAGATCATGTGGGCGCCAGCCTGTCTACTGGTAACTCTGTCCCTGCTTCTGACCCCCTCCCAGAGACCCAGGAGGAAGGTGCTTTTGGGGGCCAGAGAGAGACGGGATACTAGCACCGAGTCCGATTCTTGTCAGCTGTCCTCAGAGACCAGCGGTGGCATGTCTAGCCGGACCCAGTCGGAACTCGCAGAATCTCCATCACCATGACAATGGGTGACAGTCATCTCTGAGGCAGCCATGATGAATTAATAATGATCCGTCACCTACTGATTGGGTTTTTGATTCTCTCAGCATTTTCTTTTTACAATAAATTTACTGTGTTATATAAATGACTGGCATCCTTTCCAGTTGTCCCCTGCCTTGTGCCCTCCATTTCCCAGGATCAACACCCTGGCTACCTACCTTAGTCCGGGACAAGCATTTGAAAGCTGGATGGATGGCCTCGAATTTTACAGTGACCCTATAGTGAACAAACGTTTGTAGAAGTCGGAGTGAAAACCTGTGTGTGATGTCACTCTGAACCACTAGATGGCAGCACAGTACCATGATTTACAATTGGGGCCCATATTTGAATATCATTATTGGAAAAAAAGATGAGCCAAAAAAGAGCCAGAAGATACAGGGGGGGCATCCATATTAAGACGAGTGCATAGCCGGTTTAGTACCGGCCCCTGTGAAGGTTTTGTAGATTTTACTAGAGCTGACTTGTGCATTAATTCAAGACTTTCAAAGACAAATCTGGCATCTCCTTGAAGACAAAGTAGGCTGTAGTACAGATGGTGATATGAATTTTTTCTGCAGCTGGCACACTGCATTTTAAGTGCTCCCAGTGTTAGCAGTGTTTCCCCGGCTGCCCCGTGTCCAAACTCCTAGCAAGAGCGACACTCTCTGCTGAATACAGATCAGGGAGGCCGGCGTGTCGTCGGTAGCACTTTGACCCCCCAAAAGACAAGAGTTTGGTGCCGGTATGAGAGGCAGAATCATTATGTTACTTAGGAAAAGACATTTTAAACTTTTTGGAGAAAGTAAGGTGCTGATTCGCTGTTTATAACACATATGTATTAGTGTTTCAACAATGCATGAATTTCAAGTATGGGATTAATATAATGTATTAACATGAATCACCGCACTTGCCTCTATTTGTGGCATGTATGATGGGTTAAAGCTGCTGTGCCCTGATCCCCGAGGTCCATCCTGCCCCCCTCACCTGTGTGTATTGCCGTTTGAAGGCATGATCAAACACACAAACCCGATGCCATCCACAGATCTTCACTCTGCTTGCTAACAGAACTGCTACATCAGCTTTAGGAAACACAAACAATATCTGTGTTTGTAAAAGCTGTTGCATCATCATCAGGCATTTCATTGTTTTATGGTGGGAAAAAGTGGTCAGCTTAGACCAGGGGTGGGCAATCATATCCGCAAAGGGCCGGTGTGTATGCAGGTTTGTGGGATAACCCTCAGGTCAGCTGTTCAAACCCAGGTGTGAGGACTCTTCAGCCAATTAGTAATTACTTTAATTAGTAAATTACTTAAGGAGTTGCAACAAACCCCCCCATACCCAATGGCCCTATCTAGATAAGATTGGCCACCCCTGGCTAAGCAAATTTACTGTTACAAACTTCCTACCTTTGATTTTGATGCTGTTTGGATATGATGTTAAAGTTAGCTGGCATGTAGAGCCAGAATGTAGCTGGCTAGCGGTACATGCTGCTTCTGTGTCTCCTAAACAGGGAACGCATTTATTTAATAGTGTAGTGACTATTTGTGGCCAACAGGGGGCCCCCATGGAAATGCATAGTTGAAGTGGTGGAAACACTGCTGCTGAATCAGCCTCTGTGTCTCTCACACTGTATGTTACTATGTGTGTTACCAGCATGATTAAAGCAGCTGGACCTTCCCCTTTCCTTTGGTGCAGCAACTGAAGAACAACAAGACACCAGTTAAGTCTGACATTTAGAAAAATACATTTATTTGTGGGGTCCAGAAAACCACCAATCAGGAATCAGTCTGAAGGGGAAGTCACTCTCCCAAATTATCACTATGAATGGGAGGAGTCTCCAACCTCCAGACTGTCCAAACAGGGCAGTCGGTGGAGATGAACATGACAGAGTGTCTCACATGAGATACAGTGAAATGGGGGATGTATTAACACACAGGCACGGTTACTGCATCAAAGATGTATTCATGAATACTTCATGTGGTGAGAACAGTCCTAGGAAGCAAGTGCTCACAGGAACTCACAGGAATTACACATTACACAGTATTTTGTGCACAAAAATAGCATAGCAACACATCCACAGATAGCGAAAGGACAGTACTATGTGTACAACCGAGTCACAAATAAGACGTAAGTGCTAATAAACAGTATAAAACTACAGCTTTAACTTCTGTTGATAAAGGGCGCAGCCATCTTGAATTCTGAGGTTGTGGTTGTGTAGATCCCTCTGACTTTCCGAATAGGAATTCCGACTACAGGGGGCATTCCAGTTGAAATTTCCGACTAGGAACTTGGAATTTACAAGTTACGAGTTCAAATGGAATGCAACATAAAGATAGAGAGGTTGGGGGGGGGGGGGGGTCTTACAGGGCGGCCGAGGTGAAGAAATCCTTAGAGATGGCCTCCACGAAGTTAGGCGCGGACATGAGGATGCCGATGGTGCAGAGGACGGTGAAGAGCGAGAAAGCCATGAGGCAGAGGCGGTCGATGACGGCGGCGGCAAACTTCCACTCGCTGCAGATGGACTCGTCCTCGTCCTGATCGCGGAAGCGCTTGGCGATGTAACGCACCTCCTCCAGGATCCTGGCTAGGTCATGGTCACCAACGAAGATGAAGCCTGGTGCCCTGGGTGGGAGCCCATCCTCCTCCGACCCTGGCCCCAGGAGCGGGCCGCAGACACCCCCTGAGTCGGGTGCAGCTGCATAGCGTGGGCCTTTCACGCCACGGAATCCCGCATACAGCATGTTGGTGACAGCTGGCTCCAGGCCGGTGCTGCTGAGCTCCACGCTGGACACGCTGCTACGCTGCCGCCCGCTGTGGCAGGTGAGGCGCACTCTCCCCTCACCGGGCCGCCGCATCCGCAGGAACCAGGCACACCAGTTCAGCAGGACTACACGCGTCTGCCCCAGGGGGCCCCAGAGAAGCCAGTTAGCGTTAGCGCTCAGAGCAGCCCGTTAGTGTCAGCGCTCAAGAGAAGCGTATTAGCGTTGGTACTCAAGGGCAGCCTGTTAGCACTCAGAGCAGACTGTTAGCATTAGAGCTCAGATCAGCTTGTTAATGCTAATGCTCAAAGCAGCCTCTTAGTATCACTGCTCATGGGTAGCCAGTTAGCAATAGCACTCAGAGCACACCATTAGCATTAGCATTCAGAGCACCTCATTAGCTAGCAATAATCCACTCCCGCAAATCTATCCACACCACACAGCGGCACCTTGAAAAGCCGCACGATTTTGGTTGCTAAGCTGACATGCCAGCCTAAATATTGGATTTGAATAAATTTTAAACTTTATGTAACACCCTATTTAAACTTTAAAAATACCATAAATAACTTGCAGCAAAGCAGATCAAATGGTTATTCATTCCAGGGTTGCCAAGTCTCACAAATCTGGCGTGACACTCATGCTTTCAGACTCTCACGCTTGTGCAAGAAAATATATATATTATTCAATTACAAACCTAAAATTAGCTACATCAAAAACAGTGTGCAAACCTTACAGACTATTTACAAGGTATTAAAACTGTTACATACATGTAAATGCATGTGCAAATTGTGAATTGAATATCTCATACCAGCCTGCTGAACAAAGTTAGTAGCACTGTTATTATAACAATTTCCCCGCTGGGTATTTCACAGAGGGCCCTGCCCTCGGAAACATGGGACATCCACTGTCATAATGTCCCACAGCTCTGAAAATGTCTGCCGTACAGACCAAGTTCACAGCTGGAACACCTCACGGGACATCCAGGTTCCACAAACTCCACCACTAAGCTAACTGTCTGTACCTATTAATATAACTCAGCACCTTGATCTCCTTTTCTCAGATTTACAGTCATCTCTAACTACCACTCTACAGATGTCCCAAAACGCTAAACTGGTGAACTCATACCCCAAGCTCTCTAAAATCACAGCTGCTGAAGGTTCAACCCAAAGGACATGCTGGTGTGTGTATGTTCAGAGGCAAGAGGAACGGAGCTCACCCATTTTGGCATCTTACCCCCGTCGGGGTCATGGTAGTGGTACTGCAGGACCAGGACAGTGGCGATCACGGAAAGGCCGACGATGACCATGGTAGTGGCGAAATACTGTGCTGGAGAGTAGAGAGGATAGTGGTGTGTCAGGTAGGGGGCGCCAGAGGCTGGTAACAGCACTGAGCGTCAGCCTCATATCACTCAATGAATGTTGGATGCCACAAGCTGCAGTCCCCCAGAAAGCAGCTCACCGATCAGTGGCACGGAGTCAGAGGTCGCTGGCATGATTTCAGCAACCAGGAGCATGAAGACGGTGAGGGACAGCAGCACCGTGATTCCTGGGGAAACAGAGACCCGGGTTGGGAATCAGTGCTGTGACGTCAAGACCACGGCACCACCAGCAGCATCCCGCTGGTGGTGTGGTGATTAAGGGCAGAGACCCAGTCAATAGTAGCAGCACTTTACCCGAATGGCTTCTGTAAAAAATGGTCAAATCTTCAGTGAAGTAACAGAATGTACAGTAAATATTATACTTGAGCAGGAAAGCAGGGTGTTGGAGTGACCTTTAATATCCACGCACAGTATATATGTGAATGTCTGGAAATGAACTGACCGTGATTTTGTAATCTGGGTGGGTATTTCTTGTAAGAAAGCCAAGGTTTCCATTACTCTTGTTTTGTTTTATGATTATGAAATGCTTTCACAGCCTCTGCTTTTACCCTCTGCCTTCACGGTGCAATAGGGTACCCCTTCGCTAACTATCCCCTGCTGGCCAGCCTGCCTGCCCTCCCACTGGGGTCTCACCCAGCGAGATCTTCTCGCCGGAGTCGGCGGGCAGCAGGAACACCAGCAGGGCCAGCGTGGAGATCAGCACGCATGGGATGAGCAGGTTCAGGCCGTAGTACAGGGTGCGGCGGCGCATCACCACCGTGAACGTCACATCCGGATACGGCTCCTTGCAGCAGTCGTAGAAACGCTCGTTCCTGCGGCCGGGAACCTCTGCGTCACGGGGACAGGGTAAGACAGGGAATGGGGGTAGGGGAGAGAGAGAGGGAGAGGATGAGAGAGAGAATGGGGGTGGAGGGGAGATAGAGAGGGAGAGTGAGGTAGAGAGAAAGTGAAATAGAGGTAAGGAAAGAGTAGGAAAAGGGGGAATGGAGAGAAGGAGACAGAAATGGAGGTGGGAAAAGGAACATGGCTGAAAGTATGGCCCTCACCCTCACAAACATGCAGTACACCCTCCCCCAAAAAACACTACACACAAGTCTCATCCACTTTCATACACTCATAAAGACTCAGGGTAAGCCCCCCAATACAAGGGCCCTGCTTGCACAGACAAGGGCAACAGGATGGTGCTAAACTGCTCCAGCTTCAGGTTAATAAGCCACCCAAAGGACCCCTTGCCAATGTGGCGCAGGAATGGCATTGGGAACAGGGTGCCTCCCACTGTCAGCTTTTGGGATGTTTTAAGGTGTTTCACACATCCTGTACCAGGGCAGTGGTGGGGATGGCGAGGAATGGGGTCTGGGGGAGGGGCACACTGAATTTGTGACCGCTGAATTCAGAGATTATAAGCAAAATGATTAATCGCCTAGTTGAGAATCATTCCAACCGTCACCTGCAGACCTAGATCAAGGGGGTGCAAGCACAAACAGCACCTTTATGCAGGGCCAAGGGTGGAGGCCTACGCACCCACGAGATCCCACTCCCCATTGGCAATGTAGCCCGTCACGTCAGCATCCACCATCTGCAGGTCCAAGGACCAGCCGCCATACGTCCATGAGCCGAACTTGAGCTCGCAGCGCTGCACGTCGAAGGGGAACCAACGCACATCAATGTAGCAAGTGCTTCTGAAGATCCCTGAGGAAGGGCGGGGCCAAGGGCGAGGGGTGGGGTAAATCACATGAAAAGGGGGCGCAACCAGCTGTGGGACAGGGGTTAGCCACAGGAGAAATGGGTAGAGCCAGTAGCTCCAGCAGGCTACACAAAGTAACAACATCTCTATTAAGTCAGCACATGGCCTGTTACCTCACAAAATTCAACTGTGATCTAATGAATCCCACAAGAGGTCAGTTCTTGGACCTACAGGTGAAGGTGCTAAACGCTGAACAGCCACAATGAAGCATCCAACTGAATAAGCAGGTATAATTCTTCTCTGCTTTTCATAACTACCCCAACTGAACGCAAAGAGACAGTAGCAGAAGGAAGTAACTGATACGGAGAACTTGCCATGTGGTTTATTCTTTAGGGGTGGGGCCTTTGAGGGTGGAGCCTCTGGGGGTGGGGCCTATCCCAGAGTGATGTGCCCACTTTCCCAAACGTCCCCACTGATTGGCATGCACTCAGCAACTACCAACAGTGCCCATATTCACACACACCCATCTCCAGCAGACATGCTGTTTCCTACAAGATGAGGCTCAGGGGGCCCTCAAATTCATCTCCCATGGTGACCCTGGTACTGTATGGCAGACCGCTGAGTCCGAAATGCTGTGACATTCCTGGTCTGGCACTTCTCACTGAGATCCCATTCTTCAGCTACCGCAATAATTCCTAAACCAATCAATGGGAGCCCCTCCAGCCTTCAGAAAGCCCATAAACACAGGAACGCCTCATTCCATGACAGCCCCCCTTATCCCCCGTTACAGCTCTGAGACGCATCATCCCGAATACAGAATTTGGTCGACCTGGGAATTATTTTTGAACGCATTTACAACTCACGTATCTGTAATCGCCAAATCACTAGAATGATAACTTGAAAGACAAGCAATAAAAATCTTTGAAAAATGTGTGTTTTCTGCAATAAAAATATGCATTTATGTTGGTGATATGCAAAACATCAAATTTTAACAAAGACTGCAGGCTGAAGATGAGTAATATGAAAAATCAACATAAGACCAGCTGGGTAAGATGCTAGCAGTAAGCTAACAGGCTAACACGCGTTTAGCAGTAAGCTAACAGCCTAACACACGTTCAGCAGTTTTCCCAGGAGGGACACTAAGGCGATTTCCCATTAATGCCACTGATCACCAGCAGGGGCGCCGTGACGAGATCAGCAAATCCCATCCTGCACAGAATCCAGTGAACTCTGGCTGTGTTCACCTAAACACAGACCATTATTCTCCAGTTTCAGCCTCTTTGATGGGGGAATTGGGAAAGGTTGCACCCCTGGGTTCGAGTGTGCGCAGGGCTTTTTGCAGCAGGCTTACCTGGAGGCATGTACTGGCAGTACCCCGAGGAGTTGACCAGGATGTTGGTGTGAAAGGTGGCGTCAAACCGCTCATCCGCGCTGCAGGAGATAGGAGACGGGCTTGAGGGTCGGGACATAAGGCAGGGCTCCGTGGGCTTGATGGGGCTCACGGCCATGACCTGGTCACATGACCGTGCACACACATGGGTGGGGAGCGACATCCACTCATTAGCATCCAGCTGACAGGGTACAGCTCTCACAGCGATATGGTTACGAGAGCTGAGGTTCACAGAAAGCAGAACAGAAACCTGAGCACTTCACCTGCATGAATCATCGAAGGTCACGGTCTCCACTGAGGAAAGAGGGACACCTGCGTGTCAAGATTTTATGGGGTGGGTGGACAGGGCCAGTTTGTTCTTTCTGGTCTGGCTAGCTGGTTAGCAGAAGATATTGCTTGAGCATCTCCTAAATAAAGAGCATGTTTATTTACTATTTAGTGTAGTAATTGTTTGTAGCCTACAGAGGACCCCCAAACCTTAGGTGTCCCACACAAATGCGAGGTTTATGTTGTATTAAACACCATTGTTGTGGACGGGGTAGCCTCTCTCCAGTGTTAACGAGCTAAACGATGCAATCATGAGCCAACAGCTGTGAGCAGAAACAGACTGCTTCCAGCACTCGGTCTTTGGTAAATGTCATTCATGCATACCGGTGCAGTCTGTATAGCTATTTTAATAAACTCTGTGCTTTCAAAGCTCCTCGTTTCCCAGGATACTTTGTAATGGTCATGGGACATTGTTCACGGAGAGGGCATCTTAACAACATCTGTGAATACATCAGTGAGAAGCGGCGAGGAGCAGACGGTGAGGTGCTGTTCTGGGCCTTCATCTCTGCAATGGATGCCCCTCTCTAAGTGAGTCTCTAATCCAATTCCCCGCCTGGGGAGGGTCATTAATCAGGCAGGCCGTGCTCTCCAGTGTCGAAGTGAATTTCCAAGCATTTAAATACAAATTGGAGCACGGCTGGCAGGCTCGGGCTGACAGGATGGTGCAGTAATCCACTCGGGGGCCAGGCTGGAGCCGCAGGACACCATGCGTCTCACAGAGTAAATTTACCCATAATCCTCTACCATGGTTCAGCAGACAGCGCAAGGTGTAACGACTTGGAAGCAGATCATAAAGGATACTGGGTAAATTTCCAGAATGGCACTGAGTTGTTGGTGCACTGATGAGGAAATTTTGGCCAATACTGATAACTGATATGTTTTTGTTTAATATCACCGATGCTGATAACTAGCTAACCAATGAGCTCCATAGATTTGTGGTGAAGGTCAATGACATTACTTCTTAAGCCAGCTAAATGGCTATTTCAATATTAGTTTAAATACTAGAACTCATGGCCATAAGTCAAAATTAGTGGGAGAACATTTTAAAATGAACTTGAGGAAGCACTTCTTCACACAGCGTGTAGTTGGAGTATGGAATA
>JAODKC010000021.1:6016393-6030716 GCA_026777985.1 Mormyrops attenuatus
TATCGAGCCTTTCTGCGCATGTGCAGTTCCACCGTTTTGGGATTAGGGTTAGGTTTTAGGGGTTAGGGTTAGGGTTTAGGGTTTTTTGGGGGGTTAGGGCTGGGTTTTAGGGGTTTTTGGGGTTAGCTTTAGGGTAAGGGCTATCGATTAGCACTACGGTAGCCTAACTCAACAAAGTAGCTCAACTCGACAGAACACCGGTGCACAGATGCAAATCAGTGAATCCTGTCATCCCTAATATACATACATAAGGGTTTACAGACATACGTAAGGGTTTATAAACATAGTTCATTGTGTAGAAAAATAATAATAAATCATATATATAATAAATAGAGCAGCATAACAGGATGGAGTAAATATATTGATATAAACATGCTTGAGAGCCGAAAACGAAGTTAATATCAGGAGCTTGTGGTTGACAGCTGGGACCCAATATTCATGATAAAGGGTATGTTTGGGGGGGGGGGGGTTTATACATAGATTATGTCTTCCTCTGACAGGAGGTACAGTAATCGCAGTGAAAACCACTGTGATAGTGATAAATTCACTAGCCCTGGAGAAAGTCATGCCCTAAGAGTGATCTCAGTTTAGTATTTGGAGATTTCACAAGGAGTACTGAGGTATATGAACTTCTTCCCCACTGTGAGGTCTGTTTTTACTGTAGCTTACCTAGAAACATGTCAAACCCATTTGTACGGCTGGACACTTACTGAAGCAATTCAGGTTTGGCGCCCAGACTGAAGGTCTAACAAATGATTGATCCACTGAGTCGATGGCAGGGAGGGGAATTCCTCATGTAAGACTCTGAGTACCGATGTACCACAGTGATATCTCATCAGGGACATCTGCAGAGTCAAGGAAGACAAACAACTCACCAGCTGCAGCCATATGTTGGTGGTCAGAACCTGATTCTTCTCATCCTAAAACACAGAGATAAATTACCTTTGGTTAGAGAGAAAGCAGGTGGGAGACACAGTGAGAGCAAGACCTTCTTTTACACAGGCTACTGCCTGGCCAGCTTAAAGGCCAGCTGTATATGTTGAAAAGGTGAGAACAGGGAGACAAAGATGCAATGAGCCAAGTCAGTGGCAATGTGGCTGCCTACCTAAGGGTTTTACATTCACCTTACATTCACTCTTATTTAGCTGGCGCTGTTGTCCAAATAGCACATTACCAACATACACTACCAGTTTAAAGTTTTTGTACACACATAGTTTTTCTACACTTGCATGTTACTCACTTAACATTTACCAAAAATCAGTACACTCAGTATTCTTTGCCAACAAATAAATTTACAGTATGTTCACCATTTGAGTATCTTTATTAGCAAGAAAATGTCATATCTTTGATTTATCAAAGTAACCTCCTCTAGCAGTTATAACAGCAGAGAAAATTCAAAGCATTCTTTCTACAAGGGACATTAAATACTGCTCTGTTTAATGGGATGAAGCAGTTAACTAGTGCATTTAAAGTTAAAGGACAGTCTAGAATTTGACTATGCCATCACCACACAACCGGGTGAATGCCCAGGTACAAGAGTAAGCAGGATCAGAGCAAGACGCTGACGAAAAAAACCAGTCTGACCAGCTTAAGCTGGTTAACCAATGTATGATAGCTGACCAGCTTAAAGTATGTTTTCGCAAGATGGTTTGATAGTTTAGCTGGTCATAACAACTTAAGGTCACTCTAGCTGGTTTAGAAGCAGCATGAACTGTTTTTTAGCTGTAACACAACAATGTCCAAACAAAGCAAGATAAATCTATTCACTGATCACAAAGTGCGACATTAAGACCTTTATGGGAACATGGAGTGATGCAGGCTAGCATTATTGAGTTATCAATTATTGTTATCATTATTTCTTGGATTAGACATGGGGTTTATCTAAAGGCACCTTCTCTATATGATTCTCAGAAATGTGCTTTTACTTTTCCTGGAGAAACTTTAATCAGGGCTCAAAAAGCTTTATTGCTCTGCTTGTGGACTTAGTGAAAGGGCACCTCCCAGGGCTCGCACGGGTAATTCTGTGTTTTAAGCTCCCCACCGCCTCAAGTCAGGCTGGTGTCAGATTAGGGTGGGTAGGACTGGGTAAATACCACAGGCTGCTAACATGAGCCTCCGGAGCTCTTCACATCAGGCTGGCCAGGAAAAGTGAAATGCAGGCGGCGCAGGAAGGCTTGTGATTGGACAGCCTGTCGATTGGGCGAATCAGGTGACCAGAACGGCCCAATCACAGGTGGACAGCAGGTCAGAAAGGAGGCAGGTGAGGTAGTGACCAGGTGCTGCTCTTTTTCCCCTCAAACGTGACTCCCGTTCCCTGCCTGCAGTCCCTTGGTCACTCATGCAGAATGTCATTCACTGCTCACCTATAAATCAGCGCTGTTTTACTGGGAACAGAAGGCTTCCAAAGCGCTCTGGGGATTGAGCCGGGAATCTGACTGGCAGCGTATTTCCTGGCAGATTTCAGCTGGCATTTATTAGATTTACATTTATTTTTTCAGCAGACTTATTTCTCCACCAGTGATTTTTACGTCAGTGCATACAAGTGAATGAAACCCACATGGAAAGCACAGAGACACACAGTGCAGTGCTGCTCTCTGTATGAAACAGGACACAAAAATGTTACTCTATGACATTAATCCATTTGTCCTCAGTGAGTGCTGGCAGAGGGCTGGGGTGTGGCGAGCCTGGAGCCCATCCCAGGAGCATCCTCTCTAAAAGACCTTTACTAAGCTGTCCCATATATTTTACTCACTCCTCCAATAGACAACCTTATTAAACCAACCCACAAATCATCAGGCCCCTAATTAGTTGAATACGACGTGTTCAGTATTGAAACATGACAAATGTATGGACAGGTTGGTTGGTCTGAAAGGAAGGGTGGGTCCAAATTGCGCAGAAATGCAGGAGGAGAGACTGTAGAACAGAGAGATAGGCAACCAGCCAATGGGATCTCAGAAGAGAGCTGTCACATGGGCAGAGCAGCACCGTCTGGCCAATGAGTGCTTAGAAGAGAGCTGACACGTGGGCAGAGCAGCACAGGTTGGTCAATGACAGCTCGGAACAGAGCTGTCACATGGGCAGAGTAGCACTGTCTGGCCAATGAGAGCTTAGAAGAGCTGTCACATGGGCAGAGCAGAGCAGTCCATACTTACAAGGAGTTGGACATCGTGCCTGAGTCATAAACTCTGACATGCAATTTTTCAGCCTCTCCTTTCTTGAGAACAAGCTCTGTATCCCTGATACATTTACATTTATTTATTTAACAGATGCTTTTATCCAGAGCAACGTACATTTCTGAAAGCAGGATCAGAGAGTCCCTGGAGCATTTGGGGTTTAGGGCCACTGGAAGGACATGCAATGTGGAAAGATAGCACAGCTAAAGTGCTAACAGGCATGACAGTTGGCTGATTCACTAGCATGCGTTGTAACTGACTAGCACAGCCATGCTAACTGGCTAACTCACCACGTCCATGATCTGCATGAGGCTCAAGCTGAAGTGGACGATGAGGGAGTGTGAGTCATTGAAGACCGGCCTCTCCAGGGGGTTGTAGTTGGTCAAAAGGTCCTTATATAGCCTCCGCTGGTGTTCCCCTTGGAAAGAAGCTGCAGGTAGAGGGAGAAAATGTTACAGGAGTCACAGATATGACTTAAACCTCTTACTACCTAAGCAGGTGGGCCAAAGAGGCTCTATATTGCTTTCTTTTGACTGAAATACATTTATATTTATTTAGCCGACACTTTTCTCTGAAGTGATGTACAAGTGAGGCAAATAGCACATTACAGACATACGGCTGTCAAGGAGTTGACTGGGTATAAATGCAGCTAGGCTGAGCTTCCACTGAATGGCCAGTTACAAGTATAAACAGGACTGGTGCAGGTGCTACACAGCATCTCCCAAACAAAGAAATAACCAACTATTCAAACCAACAGAAAGTACAGCATTCAGAGCATTCAGGGAACATGGTTGGAATCATGCTTATAGAAGTTTAGAGGAATACTACTTTGGTGTAGTTTAGCTTCTTTGTCATAAAATTCAAGCACCGATAATATTTTGCACCAAACTTCCATGGGGTAAATTCTCAGTTACACCAAATATCAACACTTGTATCTTCTGTTCTTCACATAACAACCACTGGGAGGTGCTACACGCTAGGGGGTGAATGGGAACGTATTAAGGAAAACATCCAAATTGCACAGCATGTGCAGTCCACCTCATTCCTGTAATAGCTTATTGATCCGAGCTGGCGATCATGCCCCTGTCACAAATCGCCCCCCCATCCTAAATCCCAAGGCGCCCCTTAGTGCCCGCTGGCACTTCTGGGGTCTACTCTACTGTGAGGCCAGGTCTGACTTGGCTATCACCACGGAAACATCCAGAAGTCCCGATGGGAAGCAGGCGGGTCCATGACCACCTTGGATTTTGAAGGAAATCCAAACCCCATATCACATCAGTTGATCTATGGAGCATCTTTTGCCATACTGGACAGGGCTTTTGGACAGTAGTCATTTATTTTTCTGTCTCAGGTGGGGGGAAGGGGGGACTCACATTATCAAGTTCCATGAGCCTGGGCCAAATGAAGACCTGCACCAGAGAGATGCTGAGTGGAGAGAGGACCATCAGTGAACAACAGCTGGACCAGACCTAAACTGTATGGACCGGAGCAGATCAAAACCAGATGGAGTGGTCCAGACCAATACTATTTTGAGTATACCGAACCAGACCAAAACCATTTGGACCAGACCTGACCAGACCAGACCAAACCATATAGAGTGGACCAGGCCTTAATAAAACTGAATGAATGACCTATTGCTCCTTTCTTGTTAACTACTATACACTCTCAGAAAAAAGGGTACAAATTTGTACCTTTGCTTGTCACTGGGGCTGTACCCTCAAGGGTCTGCCAATTGTACCCTTAGCTACAGTATATATAGGTAATTGTACCTTTTAAGGTACAGAAATGGACCTTTGTACCCTTTTTTCTGAGAGTGTAGCTGGACTCAGAGCAAAATTTAAAAAGGCTACTTTTTCTTCCAGAATGACCTATGTCCAAGTCAGGACATCTCATAATTAAATTCCAGGGAGATTCTCCATGAGATATGACTGTCTCTGGTCCCATCATTCATTCTGATTAGCAGATCTGGCTGATTTGCCATTGATCACTGCAGAGGATCAACATCCATTTCCTGACAATGTCAAACATCGACTGTGTTGCACGGGAAGTACGGCTCGGCATCTAATTCAAAATTAAATTTACTTAACGAGGCCCAAAGATAGATGAGGCCTCTGACAAAGATGGTAATAGAG
Source organism: Mormyrops attenuatus (assembly GCA_026777985.1). Lineage (NCBI taxonomy): Eukaryota > Metazoa > Chordata > Actinopteri > Osteoglossiformes > Mormyridae > Mormyrops > Mormyrops attenuatus. The sequence goes on from JAODKC010000021.1 coordinate 6,021,699, forward strand.
ATGGTCAGAACTCCCCATCAATGGCGAATCGATTGCTCCGTGGACAATGATGAAACGAGGCACGGCAGAGCGGTTTGAGAGTCCGTCATACTTGAATGATGGCAGCAGGGGTGTTGTGGCTGGGGAACCCCTTTACACCCTTGTGAATAACAAAGAGAATGCAGCACCTATAAGAATGCTCACCCAATTATGGGGAACAAGACAGACAAAAAGAAAGATAGCTTCACTTTAATGGCCTCCGCTTTGCATGATGGTTGAGGTTTTGTATGTTACAGATCTTAAAATAGAGTAGGCTATAAACAGTCCTTGAAATCCTTGAGGTGTAATATGCATATCTATGACTGTTTTCACAGTAGACCTGACAGATCAACCCAAGAAAAGCTTCTCGTCACAATCCTCCCGAACCCCATGCTTGACATGTCATTAAAAGCGACGCCTGCTTCTTAAACTCTCACAATAATAAATACCCGTAGATATTTTCTCATATTAATATTTTAAACCCTAAACTCCAAATAGATTTTTACAAGATTTTGAAACTATCAGTCTTAATAAGTAATTGCTGCTTCCGCCGATACCTTCAGTAATTAGTGGAGGTCGCATGTTTGAAAGGATACGGGTTTGCTGCCCGCCGGTGATCTGTCAAGACGGATATTTATGCCAAAAAAAAATCAATATCAAGTATTTAATGGAGCGACAAGACAGTAATGTTTAACCAATTGCAATCTACAAACTATCGCTTTATAACAGAGCAGGAGAAACTGTGAAAATGCGATATTCATTTACCTGTGTCCGCATAAAGTATAGCATTTTAACTGGAATAATCACAGTAGATCGCGATTTAAGTAGCCTTATAAACCGAAAAGCACGTCGCTGTAGAAGTAAAAACATAAAATAAAACATTTTCCCCGTAAATGACATATAAACACGTACGAATCTGTTAAATAAAGTAAATGTAATACACGACCTACCTTTTAATAAACTTCCACAGAGAAGAAAGTAGAAGGGGAAATCGCGACGCTGCATTCCGCGGGAGACGCTGCAAACTCCGCCGACAGTATTAATTTATAATTATAATTAGTGACGGTCTTATGATGCAGTTAGACTCTGCTGTCGTACGGCCGGACACACAGAGCAGCGGAGCGGGCATGGGGAGCGCAGGAGCCGCCTGACGCTCCGCCCCGCCCCGCAGCCGCACGGTGACCTGTCAGATTCGCATCTGAGGGGGACACTGAATTAATAAATCGGACCATATACAGCCAGAAAAAGAACTTTTTACACTGTCCATAAAACACTTTCCCTGTGAAATAAAGATGTGAGAAGGTGGTACATGAAAGACTTGAGCCTTTAACATTGTTCGACAGTTCAAAATAACAGAAAATTCATTTCTTTTCCACCAACAGTTGACCCCAGTTGTTTTGAGACATGTTTGGGACATAGTAAGAAACGCATTGGGCAATATAATTAGCCTACATTTCAGATAGGCTAACCTGCAGTTTAGCCTAATACTGACTACAGTTCTTTTTCGAAAGGTCTACTGCAGTTCCATTTGATTAGGCTGCCTTGCAGGGATTAAACAAAGGGGATTTTGCTGACAGTAGAAACCTTCCTGGCACAACTTGAAAACGACTGGAGTCTGTTAAACTGATTTATTGCAACAGATTGGAGGAGAAAGTAAAATTAATTTACAGTCAGTGTAGGAAACATGACAGGAACATGCCCAAAGTCATGTGTATTTGGGGTTAGACAGTAAATCAGTTGCAAGCACTCAGGAGGACATTTACCATAAACGGCGCTTGGCAGTATGTGGACTGTAATACGGGGCTGGATATGGGGCCACAGGGCAAAAAACGGCAGCTGCTGTATGGCCCCGCCAAACATCCACGGCGCACAGTAAGTGGGTGAAACTGCGAGACGAGAATTTTCCATATGCATACAGTTATCAGGTGATGTAAATGGGGACCATAACGTTTGAGTAAAAATATAAACAAATAGCTGAAAAGCAGAGGTAAATTTGCATTATTCATTCACATTACAGCATCCTACAAAGAGATGCCTTGAATGAAGCCTTTTTGAAAATAGACGTAGGTGAGTGGTAATTTTACTAATAAAGAGCATATCACTTTGCTTCTTGCTTTTTTCCACACCTCTGTGCATTACATTAGTGCGTTTATGGTGAAAAAAGCAGAATGAGCTAATAAATCCTATAGCCGGTTTAGACCATGAGTCTACACGATAACAAATAAATCACTGGGCACCGCTTCGTTGTCATCCAAGGTCTCTCCAGAAACCGGCGCAGTGCATCTCAGCTTCACTGCACATACCGAGTTCCCGCCCACTGGAGGAGCAGTCTCAGATCGCTGCTCTATGGACAGGCTTCTTTTTTTTTACGTGTCTGTTACCTTTGTGTTCCTCTTGTAACATGCAAAACGCTCATTGTTTAAAAAAATATATTCTAAATCACAGGGCAACCAATAACATGGTAGTTAAGGACTTTGACTTGTAGCCAATGAATACGTCATCCGCCTTCTGTACCCAGAGTACCTGACAAGTAAAACAGACTAGGTAGACAATACTGCGCTCAACTGCTTGTCTTATGCAGGGTCACAGGGATCTGGAGAATAACTATACATTACAAAGGGATTAATATTGCACCATAGTACCATCCATCCATCCATCCATCCATCCATCCATAATCATGTTAACAAAAAGGCCATCTCCGGACCTGCTTTCACTAACCACGTTAATGATAATGTCATTTCCAGACCCGTTCTAAAGGATCTAAAGCGGTAACTGACTGCAGCAGTTAGGATATCAAACCTGTTCTTCCGGGCATTTTGAGAGGAACTGTATTCAATTTGAGAAGACTCAAGTCCCCATGATGTTTCAGAGGAGATAAAAAAAAAAAAAAAAAAAAAAAAAGGCCAGGGGATTAAATTTCCCAAATCACTGTCACATATGAACGGCCCTTATGGACCCAAAACACTAGTTTTAGAGAAAAAGGATTTAAAACCTGCAGAAAAAATAAAGACACAGAATACAGCTTATTCGGGGGGTTCTAAATAATTGAGGACAAATAAGGCAAATTATGGCAGATTTATTCTGTGACAGTTATAAATCAGAGTCTGTGCAGTACGTGGTTTCTCCATGAATGATCAGCAGGACCTTGTGAAGGTTTCTCTAGTCATGTGACTGCTCCCGATATGGTCAGCTGGCCAAGCGGTCATTCAAGTAGCTGCTAGTGTTGGACTTCTGGAGCAGCAAATTGGCCACATCGAAGAACTTGTGCTCGTAGGCCAACTTGTAGTAGGTGTAGATGTCTTCACAGTGCTCCAGCAGCTTCTTCAGGTTCTGGCTGACCTCAGTTGGAGACTTGGAATGGGAGACCCTGCAGGAGGAAGGGGCACAATCTTAGGACTCAACCCAAAAACGACACACTCAGCCCTGGGTTTCATGCCCACAAGACACTCCTGCCTTTACTGCGGCCTTTGAGGGCCTGGAAGCACGTGACCCTAGAACATCCTATCGGACAGACGTACTTCTTAGATATCTCCTCGAAGAGACTGGCTTGCAGCTGCCGGTGGCGCTTGAACTCTTCCAGGTAGGCGAAGTCTCCCTTGCGCACAACCTTCTGGTACAGAACCTCGGCCCAGTCTGGAGCGAAGTCATAGGCCTCAGCAAGTACAAAGGCCTAGCAGGGGGATAAACTGCACTGATCTCCACGGTATGAGCAAATGTGTACATGCATGACACTCACGACGTACACATGACGCACACATGACACAGGAATGGCGCACACATGACACAGGAATGGCGAGAAGGTACCTGGTAGCAGCGGGGCAGAGCCACAATGGCACCCGGCAGCTCGGAGGTCCGCAGGTTGACGACCTGCTGCTCTTGGCCCTGATTCAGGATGTGCAGCTGCAGCGTCACCAGCTTGGCTAGCTTCACACATCGGACGCCCTGGCGCACACACGAGTCCTGGGGCGGGGCAGACGGGCACAGAGATGCGCACACACACGCACATGCACAGACACACGCTTAATGTCAAACAAACCAGCTATAGCAGGTAGGTCTTCAATCATCTCAAATGCTGAATCGGTAGCTGTGTTGCCATTAAAATTGTACGTGATTTTTCTACAAGCCTACAAAGTAAAATTGCAAATAGGGTGCCATGTGAAGAATATTTGCCATTTATCATCCTGCAAGATTAAGGTTCATGTGTCATACATCAATATGGAGTGGGCTTTCCACTGGTTAGTAGCTCTAGAAGAACTAATTATCATGTCCTACACATCTATTCATTCGCAAATTCTGTTTCCAATGCATTTTTGCACAATGATTCTTTTTTTGCCACCAAAACCACCCCAAGGGAACATAAAAACTGTTCTGCAATATTTGAGGGTTCTTTCAGAACCTGACTGTTTCCATTAATGGTTTTTGCAGCTTGCGTTTTCAAAATGTGTGAGATCTAGGTTGGCGGGAACGCCGCTGGGGTACCTTGGAGTAGCTCTCAGCTGCGTCCTTCAGGAGAGTCAGCACCTTCATCAGGGCACTCTTAAGCTCCGGGGTCACCACTGTGTCGAGAAGGTAAAACCTCACTGTTCTTCCTCTCAAAGCTCTTTCAGCATCAAGCCAGGAACCACCAGGGCCCTCAAACCGGCAGAAAAGGGCCTCTCAAGTTTTCTCTACTTTTTGGCCCTCAGAAGCCAGGAAGAACATGTGTTCTATAAGCTAGAAGGGCTCCTCACCCCAGGGCTGGGACTCGATGAGTTTGAGCTGTGTGCGGGCGGCAGCCTCGTGGTTCTCCCCGATTTCCCGCCGCATGCTGAAGCAGAGTGCCACCATATTGTGCTTCTCACTGTCCCCAGGCAGGCAGCGCCGCAGGTAATCCAGCAGAGCCGTCTTCAGCATGCTGTTCTGGAAGAAGGGTGGGGTGCACATGGTTTGCTGGTCTCGGACATAGGGACCTGCGGGGTTGGCGCCACCCCCCCTCCACAGAACCCCGCCCACTTACTGACTCCTCCTTCTTCCTGAGTAGCATTTCGAAGCGGTGGCTCTGGTTCAGCAGGTCAAAGATGTAGGTCATCTCGTTGTACCTTCCGATGCCAGTCAGTAGGCGAACCTGGGCACAGGGACACACAGAATGTCTGGACGGGTGATGACGGTACGGGGAAGAGGGGCGGGGGACTCAGAAGGGGCGCGGCTCACCAGCAGGCTGTAGCGGTCGCTGTGGGCTAGGTGGGCGTGGCTGAGGTGCCGGGCAGCCTGGAGGACTCGCACGATACCTTCCATGTTACAGGTGATGCTGAAGCAGTCGTGCGCGAGGATGAGCAACTCCACGGCTATGGGGAAGGATAACAAAGTCATCCAGAGTATGGACTGGATTGGACTGGATTGGACTGGCTACACCTCCCCAGAAAGCCTTCTGCTCCAGAACAATCCTAACCCCAACCCAAAGATACAGAGACTAGCAGATCACCTTCAGGTGTGACCAAGTATTGTCTCGGGAGTTTCCCACCCAGTGAGTGCCAGCCGTATTTTTCAGCCACTGCATGTCGCACAGAGAACATACTCACTGCACGCCAGCTCCCCCAGTGGCATGGAGGGGATGTGGTCCAGCAGCATGGTGCCCACCAGGTTGGGGTCTCCACACAGCTTGGCCAGCTGCAGGAAGGCCTCCCTTCCCTCAGTGGGGTTGTAGATCTGCTTCTCTCCTGCACAAACACATTTGTTCTTGAAAGCATTTTTCACATACCCCTTCCTCCAGCCTGAGTGCATAGCAAACGAACCAGCAGAGATCCAGAAAGTAAAAACCCAGACCAAGATTTAGTTTCAACTAACCAGTCGAGTACTTGGTTGAAATAAAATCTTGATCTGGATTTTTACTCTCTGGACTTGAACTATCCACCTCTACAAACATCAGCTCTTCGAATCAGCCCCTTATGCGTTTTTCCATAGTCTAGTCATGGATGCAGTTGAATTGTGTCAAAATGTCACTCCAAACACCTAAGGTGTGCTCATTTGAGTGGGGCAACATGTGGCTCAGTGGCTAGGCCTCAGTGCCTGTGATTACAATGTTGCCGGTTCGAGCCCGCCCTCGCCACGTCTGCAGGTCCTTGAATAAGACCCTTAACTCCTAGCTCCCGCAACAGACGGCTGCCCTTCACTGCCAAGCTTGCTCTCATCTACAGAGAACAAGTTCGGGGAGGCGTAAAGAGAATTTCACCGTCGGGATCAATAAAATAGTATTTTTTATTATTATTTTGTTTGTTTCGGTGAACAGGTGATGTGATGGGGCCTCACCGCTTCTGACCTCCTCTGAGGCCAGCAGACCCTGAATGACGGCCTTGGAGACCAGCTCTGCCACCACCTCAGCTCCCAGGCCCTGCACGGCAATGAAGGCCTGGGCCTTCTTGTACCGGTCCGGCTGCTGGGACAGCAGGACCTTGCAGAGCACCGACTGCGGCTCCTCGGCCGATATCTGGCTATAGGGGACCTTCAGCTCCTGGGGCAAAGCACAGGCCGGTCACTGAAGGCAGAGGGAACACAGCCAAGCTAAGTGAGACAGGGCAGGATGCGCACCTTGGATAGCTCGTAGAGGCTGAGGACTTGCTTGCAGTAGCTCTTTCCATGGCGGCATTCCTCAGCGATCTTCTGCAGCTGCATGGAGATGTGGTCCTCAGGTTGGGACACGACCACGAAGGAGCACAGGCTACTGAAACTGGATGCTGCGGGAGAAGAAGTAAGAGCACCATGAAAAAAGTGGGGTGAATCAATCACGCAATGACGCTAAGAGATGGGGGGAAGCAAGGGCACTGACAGCTGGCAAAGCTACTCTTGGGGCCGCCGTTGGCATCCGGGGAATCAGCTGTGGGAGGCGGCTCCTGGAGATGGGGCCCCTCCCCGCTGGCGAGGCAGCGGCATCTCAACACCAAGGCCACGTCATGCTGGTAGTAGCCAAAGTAGCGGCACACGCGGCTCGCCTCGTTGATGCTGCTCTCATCCAGAAGCCGTCCCACCAATGCAGCCAAAGCGGCCCGTCCCTCTGGCCCCAGGCGGGGCCCCGGGCTCTCCGCCGCGGGCAGGCCCTCAGGATCAAGGTTCTCAGGCCGGTTCAGGGCCGTTGCCTTGGAGAAGGAGAACTCCTTGATGACATCTTCAAAGGAGCCATCGCCTGCAGCCGCGACAGGCAGCGCGAACAGGCTCTCCTGCTCCATGGCAGTCACCAACTCCTGCTGCCGCACGCGACACTCTGACATATGCCTCTCCAGTGCCTGCAGCTCCTCCAAGGGCACGGGCTCCTGCTGGCACAGCCAGTGACCTGCCAGGGCCAGGAGCAGCAGCCTCTCTTGGATGCAGAGCAGCTCCTCATCCGCTGGGCTCTGTGGTGCTGGCTCAGAGGGCCGGGCTTGGTCCTGGAAGAAGGCGGAGGCCACCTGCTCCCCCATGGTGCTGCTGCTGAACTGCTCATGGCACCTCCTCCAGAAGGCGATCCTCGTCTCCTTTCTGGACCACTGTCGTTTCGTCTTCAGGTTCTGCAGTTCCTGCAGCAGCTTCACGGCCCAGGATGGAGGATGAAGATCTCAATTAATGTTCTAGAAATGTATGGTAGAACATCCTTACCACTGTAGTTGGGTGTTGGGTCAAGAAGGCTCACAGGGGTGGAGGTACTGGTTACTCTCCTCTAGAACTATATATTAAGACTGGTCTTGTTCAGTGAGAATTGCTGCACTGTGAGGGAGTGGTGTAGATACTGTGTGTTGTGCATCTGTTGAAACGGTTGACTGGAATTATTTGGAAGCATACTTGAGTGTTTGTGTGCCAGTATGGTTATGTGGGTGGTAGTTGTTACATTTATTTATTTTTTTTCGGTCGGCGTGAGTGCTTGTCTGTCCTTGGTAATAAACAGCGCGAGTGTTATGGACAGCTGTGGGTGTCGTGCGAGCGGCGTTTCTGTCCGTGTACCTTTGTAACAAACACCCGCGAGGTAATATTATCTAACGTCGGTAACATTAACTTGGAAAAGGACAGTTGCTCCTGAGCTTTGCTCGGTCGCCAGGACATTTTCCACTTTTCTCCGCTCCGGCAGTAGCCTGCTTTCAGAGGGTTTTTTTGTGGTTTTTCGGCCTCCAAAGAACAACTTTATTTAAGTTAAATGTGGTTCAGTAGGAAGTTAGTCTCGGGTAAGTAATTGTTAATTTGGTTATTTTAAAAGTTTAATCTCAAAGGTTGTTATCACTGACGCCATTGGATAATTTAAAAGGTTCCGTTTTAACGCAAGTGGTAATTTAGTGTTTCACTGTACTCTGCACTATATTGTATTAACTATACGTTAATTAGATCGACCAAAAGTTAAATACGCTATATAAATATACTTGGCTGGGAGTAAAGGATAGGGTCATAGTCAGTTAATTAATTATGGGGCCAGCTCAGTGTTGTGTTTGCAAGATGTTTTCCCTTCTGGATGTTTGCGTCCAGTTGGACTTCATCTGCGAGCGATGTAAGTTAGTGGACTCACTCATGGTCGAGGTTTGTGACCTTGAGGAGCAACTGGCTCCCATCTGACAACAAGGAGTTAGAGGAGAGAGTTAATATGCCTTTTAGGGAGACGGTGTGTACATCACAAATGGGGAAGGGGGAGAATGAAGAACAGATAGGTCGAGAGAACTAGATAAAGGTAGGTCATAGACGTAGAAAAGGGCGCACACAGTTCACAGAGGCGGCATCACCTGAAGTGACAGTGTCTAACCGCTTTCAGGTGCTTCCAGCTTTAGAGCCGGAAGGTACTGGGGAGGCAGGTGGGCCCCTGGGCACCGAGAAGCCCCCTCCCCCCAGGAAGAGAGAGGTTGTGGTAGTAGGGGATTCACTTATTAAAGGTGTAGACCAGGGGTGGCCAATCTTATCCGCAAAGGGCTGGTGTGTATGCAGGTTTTCGTTGCACCTCCCTAATTAGATTACTAATTAGAGGACTGATTGGCTGAAGAGTCCTCACACCTGGGTTTGAACAGCTGACCTAAA
>JAODKC010000021.1:6030816-6045325 GCA_026777985.1 Mormyrops attenuatus
GCCCCAGCCAGGGTGGATCCAGTGGTCATGGTGCATGTTGGCACCAATGACATAGGCAAGGGCAGGAGGGCTGTTCTACAGGATAAATTTATAGAAGTCGCGGATAAGCGTAGAAGCAGAACATCCACAGTGGTATTCTCTGGAATACTTCCCATGCCATGTGCAAGCCAGGCTAAGTTAGCTGAGATGAGTTATTAGAGGCACAACGTCTCAGTGGGCCTGCGTTCATAGTGGGGTAAACCATTAGTTCTCTAAACTACACTCAACTGATAAAGGCTGTTGAGACACCCAGGACTTACAACTTAATTCCTACTTCAGCAATCCAAGCCTAGCAGTTATCTATGCCCGCCACCCCCCACAACCAAACAAGGGCCAAATACTACACCTCACTAACGAGCAGGCTGTCGATGGGCAAGCCGGCTAGCTCGGACACCCTCCTGGCCTGCGGGAAGAGCCCGTGTGCCTGCAGCTGCTCCACCAACCGCAGGCACTCCCCCTGCAGGGCATCAGGGGAATAGTCCTCCAGCAGGGTCTGGCTGAGGGGCACAGGTGTGTCCAGGAGGATGTCACTGAGGAGACTGAGCTTCTTAAAGTCTGGACCTGTGGGCAGAGGTCTGATTCACATGCCGTGCTGAGGTCTCCATCAGAAACTGTAGGAAGCCGGGTAAAGCACAGCATCCCAGTGTTCTGGGTCCATCTGAACTTCATGGGAAATACAAGAGAGTCCACTCAAATATTCAATTCAATTCAAAGTAACTTTTTGAGTGGGGCCTGAGAAACAGCAAATTGGCCCTTGCATATTGTACACCTGTAAAATCCCCGCCTGTGACTCACTGAGGGAAAAGTCCCCAGCACCCTGGTGGTGAAAGCCTGGCAGTGCAGGCCCTTACCATTGGACTTGAGCAGGTGGTCGACGTCGGCGAGAAGGTGAAGCAGCTGGTGCAGCTCATAGCGCGTGGAGCTCTGCTGCAGCATGGAGAGCAGCAGCACGGAGGCCTGGCTCTCGGACCACTGCGTGGGGATGCCGCCGGGGGGCTGCGTGCGGCTTCCCTTCAGCTGCATGGGGGGCGGGGGAAACAAGAAGTGACCTCACTCAATCAAGAGCTGATAAAGTTAAACCAGATTCGGCTTCATTTATGTGAAGCCACAAGCCTCAAAAAGCACCAGAGGTGGAGATATCAGGTCCAGAGAATACAAATCCAAACGAAGATTTTTTTTCAGAGAGTCACAGAGTACTCAACTGGTTGGTTGAAACAAAATCTTGGTCTGGATTTGTACTTTCTGGACCTGAAATCTCCACCTCTAAAAAGCACAAATAAAAGTCGAGGGGGTCTCATGAAAGCCCGGAAGCAAAACCTCACTCCTTAATTGGTCCATTACTCAGGTTTTATTAAGTCCTTATTTAATCATTGCTGGTCATCAGCCTCGAAAACAGATGGTAACAGAAAGAGAAAAATCCTGGGAATGGAAAAATAAATCCAGTCGCAGGGCAGCTGTTTATGAAGGAGAACGTCAGTGACGGGCAGATCATCTACCTCCCCAGGATGATAAGTGGTTGGTCTGCTTTCACACCCTCCCCAACCCCCTGCTAGGCCATTATGAAGGCGTGACCCCCATGCTACAGGCCAGTCTATACTCACGTTCATGAGGCATTTCTGGAACTCCAGGAGCTTCTGCTTGGCCACCTGGTAGTTCTTGTAGTCACAGCACATCTCATACATCTGCAGCATGTGGCCCAGTGGACAGTCCTAGGGGAGGAAGCGACTGGGGTACATAAAAGCCCGTGCTGCCCGCCCTCCCACCCCACCACCTCAAGGGCAAACACGCCAGGAGATACCTTCTGGAAAAGCTGGAAGCCGCGGATGAGGGACCGGACCTTGCGGTTCCGCAGCAGGGTCCTCCAGATGATGGAAAGGTCATGGAGGCCCCAACTGTGGTGCCTGACGCTTTCTCGGAGGTGAGCGGTGGCCTCGCGGGCGATGCCATCATCCACAGAGGTCAGGATCCACACGCACAGGCAGTGGATTAAGTCAGCATCCTGGGTGCGTGGCGGGGCAGGAGAGGGGGCGGGGCAGGAGAAGCAGCAGGGCACATACATGCATGTGCTCAGTGTGAACACCTTCAGAACCTCACACCATCAAATCCAGTTTTTCAGAAGCTGAGCCACTCCATCGAAAGTCACTCACCAGGTACGTTGATGTTAACTAACACTAATAAAACACTGGCCAAATGATGAAAAAGGATAAAACATGTATTTATTGGCAATTTTGTAGTTAGACATGTGACATGTTTTATGTAAGGCTTATAATTTCACTTATTAATCAATAACATGCCTCTATTTCCTGAAAAGGTTCACGCTTAAAAAAAATGGGTAACACCACATATGATTCAGTTCAATTCAACTTTATTTGTATAGTACATCTTCAACATTACATTGTCTTAAAGCGCATTACATTATCCCTACCCAAAGACAAGACAGTGTTCACATCCTGTCTGTAAATAATGGGTAACCATGATAACCATGACCCCAGTGATGTGGGGGGGAGGGGGGTGATATTTACCTTGTGACAGGCCGCCAGCACCGCCAGAAGGGGGCAGTGCAGCCGTAGTCCATCAGACAGCAGGTGGCGCCAGGGGCTGCGCTGCTCTCGGCTCCGTAGCAGCACCTGGAAGAGCTCGGGGGGGCATTCGGCAGGGGGCTCAGGCTCCGCCCCTCCCAAGCAGTCTTCCTGCTCTGGCATCAGCGAGGGCTGCAGGCGCTGGAAGGCTAGTGAGAGGTGGGCCTGCAGGGTGGGGTCAAACTGGCCTACCAGGGCACGAACCTGCCAGACAGGGGCAGAGGGGGGAGCTGTACCAACCAAATCACATGAAGCTGTACCACCTTAACCCCTAACCCTGTACCCAGAGCCCTAACCTGGGGGGCTTGGGTACACCCTGGACAGGATGCCAGTCAATCATAGGGTGTACACACACACACACACACACAGACACATAAGCGCACACTATACTCTATGGACAATTTAATGATGCCGATCAGGAAAATGGCATGTCAGGGGACTGTAGTAGGAAACCAGAGAACTTGGAGGAAGCCTGCGTGACATGGGAAGGATACGCCAGCTCCACACACACATGCACAGGTGGGATGTAAGCCCCAAAAGGTGGAGGTGAGAGGCACTCTGCTGCCCCCTGCTGGAACAGAACTGAACTTAAACTGCAGTCATATCACTCAGCATCTTATGCTGTGTGAAGGTACCATGAAGAACTTTGAGTCCCTTCAATTCCTTTGGCTTCAGCTCCCTGACTGTATAAGGGAGAGCGTAATGGTGTACAGACCTGCTGGGGGGGGTAGCTGTGAACCTGTATGAAGACCAGAAAATTTAACCACTGGGAGTCAGCAGCACAGTCGCTCAGGTAGGAGGGGGTCAGCGGAAGATGGTGTAGCTGGCAGAACTGGACCACCAGGGCCCATTCTTTTCCAGCCTCATACGACGACCTGTGGGCACATGAGACTGCATGAGGTGTGTCCACCTGGCCCTCTCCCCTTGCCCTGCTTCCCCCCTAACCTGCCCGCGTGTCCTCCATGCCCCTTACCCTCCTTCACCCTTAACCCGCCCAGGTATCCTCTCCCCTCACCCTCTCTCCCCTTTAACCCGCCTGGGTATCCTCTCCCCTCGCCCTCCTTCCCCCTTAACCCGTCTGGGTATCCTCTCCCCTCACCCTCCTTCCCCCTTAACCCACCTGGGTATCCTCTCCCCTCGCCCCCTTTCCCCCTTAAGCCGCCTGGGTATCCTCTCCCTCACACCTACCTCCCCAGGCTCTTCCTCTCCACACTGTCCCTCACTGCAGCCTCCAGGTGAACCAGCAGCTGTTGCGCCGACTCCCCCTCACGCTCCTGCAGACCCCTGGCCCTGTCCACTGGGAACATGGGGACACACAGCCTTTTACCGTCACTATCAGCTGTGAGGAAAAAGACTCTGATCTGCTTATTTCGCCCTTATTATGCGGAGAATAAAAGAGATGAATTCTGAAATTATTTGACACAGAAAATGTGCATATTATTGTGGGTCACCATCACTGTAAATAAAAGAAAAACAAAGAAACGCAACTGAGGCACATCTCTAGGTACAAACATATTAGCTTTGGATTATCGAACATGAGATAAGATGCCAGACCCAGAAGCAAACGAACGTCCCCTTCCCAGAACAGCGTGCCTGGCCCTCACCTAGCGAGTCCCTGAGGGTCCCGTTTGCCTCCTCCTGACCCTGGCTCTGGCACCGCAGCACCAGGCCGAGCGCGGCCACGTCCACTCGCAGCTTCAGGCTGCTGACGCCCAGCATCTCGCAGAAGCAGGCGCAGGCAGAGGCGACAGGTGGGCCGTGGAAATGCCGCAGGGCCAGGGCATAGGCCTGCTCCGCACCGAGGGCCACCCTGTCACACACACAGACGCAAAGCGGGGTCACAGTCTCCATGTCATAGGGCTGTATCACCATGGCTGGCAGGGATCTTTGTGGACTCGTAACGAAAGGTGAAAGTGCGAGTTCTATGCGGCTGATGTTCACAGATCAAAGGGAAGCAATATCACATCCACACACAAAGACAGACAAACCTCCCTTTCATTCTAAATTCCCCATTTCAATTCTTATCACATGAAATGCACCTTCCACACCTGCATTTGAGCGTGGTGGCTTGGATGAATTAATTAATTTAATTCAGCATCGTCTACTCACTAAACAGCTTTCCAAAAGTTCAGTTCTTTGTTACCACGATCCACTGTTCCATTGTAACGTTTTTCTAGAGCAATCCGAAATTTTCTTTTGAATTCAATGTATCGGTTTTCCAGCCATTGTTAAAGCCACAATCAGCTTTGGACCTGGACCTTAGGGTTCAAGCTGTTCTCTACAAACTGAAGTGGTGATGGAGTAAAGCGGAACGGGGTCCGATCTGCCACTTACTGCAGCTGGGGGTCACCGGAAACGGCTAGCTGCTGCAGCAGGAAGGTGCCGAAAGCAGAGGCTGGCCGCCCGTGCCGTAGATAGTACAGGAAGTCCAGGCGTTCCACCAGTGCATGCTGGGCCACCAGCTGTGGGCTGGAGAAGTGCGGCAGCTCCAAGGCATCTGCGGAACAGGGAATGGGTCGCACCGCCCTGTGAACACAGCACCCCCTGTGTGCAGGCTCCCGCTAATCACTATCTGTCCTCCGGTAATATCCGGCTCCTCCCTTATTGGACAGCAGGGTTGCATCTGCCCCGCCCGACACACGCCTCCCCCCCACTCCCCCTACATGGCTCCCTGCACCCCTGGACACAGAGTTTAACGGGGTCCAAGGCCAGGTGCCTGGTGAAGATGACCTACCGCCATTGCCTAGTGTGTTGGCTGACTGCCAGTGGAACAGTCTGGAAGGATCCAAGGGGTGCAGGGACTGAAAGACAGAGAACAGGCATTAAGGGGGGGTGCTTTAGCAAACAGCTGGCACTACACAGAAGGGCAGTCCTGCCCCACCCCACCAGGTACGCCTTGTGCTGGGTCAGCACGTTTCCTTCCATACCCCGGAGCCATCACTTGGATTGTATCAATGCTATCCTAGTGCAAAGCATTCAGGGCCAGCCTGTATGCATTATTAATCTCCATGATAAAAAATGAGCTGAACAAAACAGAGCAGTGGGGGGCAGGCATTTCATTACCTAAGAGCCTCTAAATGCTTACAGCTTGAAGCTGACAGGACTGGGCCCCCCGGGGAAACGTACTGTTGGTCCACAGGGATCTAACACCCCATACTGTTGGCGTAATTTATGTTGTGTCTGTGTCCATTTGCAGAAGTTCTTCATCTTCCCTGAGAATCGGCGAGGCCTTCAGAACAGTGAGTCTCACAGTTGCCACAGGTTTCTCTACCAGGTACGGCTCCACAGGGGGGCAGGGCAGGCTGGCCCACCCACTCTTAAGCTTGGCCCCCCCCTACAAAACTAAAAATGGACAGACTCATTCACATACCTGCTCCCCCCGCCAACATTTCAAAGCCGGAACCAAGCCTGATCTATACCTGTGTGTGTGTGTGTGCGCGCGCGTGTGTGTACGAGGCCGTACCTGCATGAGCTGGTACAGAGTGATGTCAGATGGGGGGGTTCCCCGCAGGCCGCTGGGGGGGAACAGGGCTGACTTCAGCTTAGGATACGGGGTCAGAGCCATCTTCAGGAGCTGGAGGTCCACCTTCCCTGGGGAGTCACCAGAGCCCCGCCCCGCGCTCACCACCTGTTGGGAGGGGCAACATCCTCACATGGGCGTTATGGAAAAGGCACTCGCAGGCTGACACCCACAACAGTGCCCAGCTCTAACTCGCTCCACTGGACAGGTTAGTAAAAAAAGGGGCTGGTTAGTCCAGCATTAAAGTGGTACAGATGCGGCCAAAACGGACTGTTAGCCAGTGGTACGCAACTTTATCCATGCCATTTTCATTTGTTCAATTTTTTTTAAATAAAATCTTAATTCATCAAAAGCAAAAGTGTCTACTATATGGAATATGGAGTAAAGGATACTAATCACTTTTGTCAGTTTCAACTTTTTTCATGGAAAATTGATTCTTTTTGATTCTTTTTTAGAATGTGGAAGGCGGCCAGTACTTGTTTGTATTCATCAGATGTTTAAATGGCTCTATATACTGTTTATCAGCAGCTGCTACATGTATACAAATAAAAGGTTAACAAATCCAGGGCTTCAGAGGTTAAGGACTCACTTCCAGCGGAAGAGACCCCTAAGTAGCTGCTCTGAGTTGGTGATCTGCTCACCTGGTCAATGCCCCCAGGGGCAAACATGATGGTGGAGAGTGCGAGGAGGCTGTGGCCCTCCAGGAGCATGCTGCTGACACTAGCTGGGCTGCCCGGGGTCAGGATCTGCGCGTTGGTCAGGCTGGCCTGGAACACGGCCTCGGGGTCTGGAAAGAGGATCCGGTCACCATGGCAACCCGCTTTCCAGCATCTCTCACTGTGCGGGGCAAGTCAAATGCTTCTCACCTACCTTTCAGGTTCCTGGTGATCTCCTGCACCTTCACCATCATCTCAAACCAGGGGTAGGTCTCATACAGGCTGAGATCTGCCAGGGCTGCACAGTTTTCTGGAGTCAAGCTAAAGAAAGAGCAATTCTGGGGATCAGAAAAAGTGCGCAGGAGCAATACACCTAACTGACCAGAAGGGGGGTTCCTCACCGGTAATGCTGCGTGTAGCTGTACAGCAGGTATCTCAGGCCGTTTTCCAGGCAATGCCTGATGAAGCAAGCGTGGAAGTTAAGGCCCTGGGGGGAGTGGAAGTGTGGCACAGGGGAGCGGTCCTGCATCACGCCACCTGCCTGGCCAAGGCGCCACAGCAGCTGCTCAAAGTCCAACAGCTCAGCCTGGGTGAAGATTCCCTTCCTGGGGGGATAGGGAGGGAGTCAGGGCAGATGCAGAGCAGGAGGGACTGGGGGGGTGGGGAGCCGGCTTACCTGGCCAGCATGTCCAGCACCTCGTCCCGCAGGTACCCGCTACACGCCGTGTGCTCGTTCACAATGTCAGCAGCGAGTGCCGGCCACTCATCCGCCTCTGGGAGGCGCTCCAGCCAGCGCATGATCCGTTCCCGGTCGTGGAGGGAGGTCAGGTAGAGCCACAGCACTGCAGGGTCGCAGGAGCTCAGGGCTGTTAATATACACACAAACACATGTAAACACACAGAAACATGCATGAAAACACAGGCACGCATGCAAACACACACATGCACACATCTAAACACACATAAGCATGTAAACACACATACAAGTATGCAAGCATATACACGGACACATGAATGTAAACACACACACATGAATATAAACATACAGACATGTAAACACACACATACATAAACACACACAGTTCATATATTCCTCTCATTGTGGGGACTAGTGGCTCTCCTCAGAACAATCAGGCATTGAATGAGGAGAGGCAGGTTATCTCTGCTGCTCCCGACTTGTCCATTTTAAGTAGTATGGTACACAAGCGCAGACTTAAGGCTTCACAGTTCACACAGGCATAGTGTGCGGCACAGCAGGTCACCGGTTGTTGGAGTGATGTCACTGCTGGCCCTCTCAGCAAGACTTTAACCCCCACTTGTTGACCCTGCTTTCTCAAATATCTGTCACTCTGAATAAAAATGTCTGCTAAACATAATGTGAAATGAGTCATTAATTGCTATGAACCCACAAGGACGTATAATGAGCTACATCATTAAATGCCTAATGTCTTGTTAGGAAAAAAAAAATAATCAAAGCTGTTCTATAAAAAGGTCTGTATGTATCCTGGTGTCACCTGAGTTGAAATCCGTGTTTTCATACCTAGTGTGTTTCCACCTGTGACAGTAAGAATCATGCTTAACAGAGGTCAACTGCAGTTAGTCATGTGATGGGTCATGTGGCTTGAACAGTACTCCAGGTTAAATGCCGGTGTGTATGCAGGTTTTCGCTGCAACTCCCTAATTAAAGGACTGATTAGAGGACTGACTGGCCGAAGAGTCCTCACACCTGGGTTTGAACTGCTGACCTAAAGGTTATCCCAAAAACCCGCATACACACCAGCCCTTTGTGGGTAAGATTACCCACCCCTGCTTTAAGTGAAGCACGGACAGCTTCCTTAAGATCCGTAATAAACGGGCGGCATTTCTTCACACATTTTCCACAATAACATTTCTGCACCATGAAACTGACATCAGTCTACCTACAACTCCTTGCAGCGGGAAATGAAGTACCAAAATCATGTTCCCCTTCAGCAGCCTACGCTCACCGTGGTCCTGCACTCGTGACATCAGGATGGATCTCCGCGTGTTCTGGTCCCAGTGCCTCACCCAGTCCATCCTGACAGAGGTCCACAGAGCTTGGGAAGCCCGTGGATCCGGCGCCCCGCCCAACGCCTCCAGCAGCCGCCTGGACTCTGGGCTGATCTGCTCCATCTGGAGAGTGCTGAGATTGTAGAGTTGGCTTAACATTCAGGATGCAGACAGCAGCACTGGGGAAAGCATGCGGTTCAGCGGGCTAAGCCTCTGTCTGTGATTGGAAGGTCACCATTTTCAGCCTGGCCTCAGCCATAAAGTCACATGTCTGTAGGCCCTTGAGTAAGGCCCTTAACCCCAGCTCCATGGGCACCATGGCAGGTAGCTGCCCTTCACTGCCAAGCTTGCTCTCACCTACATATGTGTCTGTGTCATGGAGAGCAAGATGGGGTAGGTGAAAAGAGAACTTCCCCATGGGTATCAATAAAGTCTCATTATTATTTACACTGCTCAAAAAATTAAAGGAACACTTTTTAATCAGAGTATAGCATCAAGTCAATTAAACTTCTGGGATATTGATCTGGTCAGTTAAGTAGCAGAGTGGGTTGTTAATCAGTTTCAGCTGCTTTGGTGTTAATGAAATTAACAACAGGTGCACTAGAGGGGTAACAAAGAGACGGCCCCCAAACAGGAATGGTTTAACAGGTGGACTAGAGGGGCCACAATGAAATGACCCCCAAACTGGAATGGTTTAATAGGTGGACTAGAGGGGCCACAATGAGATGACCCCCAAACAGGAATGGTTTAACAGGTGGGGGCCAATGACATTTTTTCCTCCTCATCTTTTCTGACTGTTTTTTTCACTAGTTTTCCATTTGGCTACAGTCAGTGTCACTACTGGTAGCATGAGGTGATACCTGGACCCTACAGAGGTTGCACAGGTCGTCCAACTACTCCAGCATGTCGCATCAATACGTGCCATTTCCAGGCTTGTTGTGTCTCCCAACACAGTCTCCATGGAATGGAAGAGGTTCCAGTAGACATGCAGTTACTCTAGGAGAGCTGGAAAGGGCCGTAGAAGGTACTTAACCCATCAGCAGGATGTCGGGCCTCATTCCTAACACATTACCCATCCATATCAGTATAGATATCCAGCATGTTTTTTTCCCCATTGAGAGCTGATGTGTTTTCAAAGTGTTCCTTTAGATTTTCTGAGCAGTGTGTATTAGATAGATGCTTACTGGTCGGCTTGCTGTTTTTGGGGTCCTCAGGGGCCCCACACAAACGTGTGGTTTGAGTGGTGGCAAACAACACCGCTGCAGATGGTTCATACCACAAGTGGAGTCAAAATGCATCAGAAGATCAATTTTAAGGCAGAACAGACAGTACAGCCATCCAGATCCCCCACCTTTTCCTCCCAGAGCTTCTATAACGCGTCGCAGGCATCAAAAACAAGCCTTCCAGCTGTTTGATGAAATGCACCACCCCTTCCTCCTCATCCGACAGAAAGTCCAGCCTCCGTAACTCTTCCACCTGAGGGAGATGACCGTAGTTACAAAGGGGCAGGTATGTGTGGTAGGAAGGTGCGGATGGCCAGGCAGCTGCTCACCACGAAGTCCCTCAGCTCTCCATCATCGGTGTGAAGGCAGACCTTCTGGAGCTGTTCTTTGACACTGAAGCCCTGCCAAAAGGGAAGTCTATCAGATCTTGTTCCAGGTAGAAATGCACAGTACTGACACTGAGGACAGGCCCTACCATATTGCGCAGGAGGCATTTGGCCTGGTCCAGATCCCGCCGCTCCAAGCACTGAAAGGCCAGCTGCAGCCCTGTGGTCCGGAGCTCCGGGAGGTTCTGCTCGGCACTGTTGCGGGTCCTCAGGTACGCTTGGGCGCGTGGGATCTCGTTGGCCATCACAGCCTGCAGGACCACCTCCTGAAACACAGAGAGATGTTAGAAGGACCATCCAATGCAGTGGGGTGCAACTGTTTCAGAGCCCCCACATCAGTACAGCGGTCCTGAGCCAATGAAGAATGAGAATCAATGAAAAGTCAGTGAGAGCCAATAAAAAAAAACAATCAGCCAATAAGGAACCAGTGAGAGCCAATGAGGAACCAGCAAGAGTCAAAGAACCAATGAACAACTAATGGATGTCAATCAAGTGCAAATGAAAAGACAGATGGTGCGACAGTCAACGGCAGTAAATAAGAGTCATGGAAAACATCACCATAGATAACAATGAACACTGGATGTGACACATTAAAACCATGGGCCATTTTGCCTTCGTGCCAATGGGCTGCCTTGTGACACCTCATTGGAAAACAGTACCTCTGTGGACAGGGAATGCCAGATCTGCTCAGGCCCAGAGTCAGGAACCACAGCCGGTCCAGCGTCAACTTCCTGTGTAGCAGGTTCCTGTGGACCAGCACCCCCTACAGGCCAGGGGAACCTCTTCATGAAGACACGAAGGTCACAGATGTACTTGTTGAGAATCGCCAGGCACTGCTGCAGGTTCTCATCTGGTTCTAATGACCCAGATGGGAGGAGAGAGAAAGGAGACTCAAGGAAGATTCTGGATGGGCTCAGAGACCACATCATAACCCAGGGTCACTCATACCATTTAAAAGTGGAATTTCCACAGCACAGTACATTTAACCGGAACAATGTTTCAGGAGCTTTCAAACCTGCCGGACACCAAACTCTCACCTTCTGAGTCAGACAGGATCTCCTGCACACGCGTGTTAAGGAACGTCAGCGTGATGTTCAGCAGTTGCTCCGAAAACTGCTTGCTCTGGGACTCGAAGTGGGTGTCCCTGATGGCTGAGCTGAGAAGGTCCAAAGCAGGACACAGAGCCTGCACATCTGCAGAAGGAAATCACACACACATCATAGAGCACACCAGGATGGCTCACATCTAAATCTGCTTCAGTGGACCACAAAACTCAGAGAAACACCATTCAGCCAATGGCCTATGCCGAAAACAGCAGGTACCCGTGTGTGTTGTAAAATGTCGACAGGTAGTGGTTATTTTTTTAGGTAAACCTAGCCAGTGTCTGACACCACTCAAACATCACATTTGCCGTTGGCCACTAACAGTCACTACACTAAATATGTTATTTTTTATTCTAGTAATCAATTGTCATTGTTGACACACCACAGCACACAGTGCACAACAACGAAATGTGTTCTCTGCATTTAACCCATATGTGACAAAGCAGGGGGCAGCTAATTCAGTGCCCCGGGAGCAGTGCTTGGGGGCGGCACCTTGCTCAGGGTACCTCAGTGGTGCCTTGTTGGTTGGGGATTCGAACCTGCAATCTTTCAATTACAGAAGATACAGAAGCAGCATGTTCTTCTAACCAGCTAGTTAGCTACGATCATCTGGCTCACTAGCTATTTATTTAGTTTTTGAAACACAGACATACAAAGATACACTCTCTCTGTCAGTGGCATCAGTTTACGGGTATGTTATATGGGACATTTTTATAACAAAATGACTAAATCGTTTAGGGAGGATCACCACACGAAATGGAGAAATATTCCTACTCTTCAGCTGGTTCAGGGTGGAGACGGTGGCTGGATGCTCTGGGAGGCCGAATCCCACGCGTGGACACAGGAAGTTCTCCTTGCTCTTCAGGAAGAAGTCCACGGTGTCCAGCTGATGATTCTTCAGACCAGCCTAGGGAAAAGAGAACACATAGCAGTGGATCTCGCCTTCTGGATCTAACCGACAGCTGAGCTAGCCGGCCCCAGTGCCCAAGCCCCCTCCCCCCAACCTGCAGGGCATGGATGGGGATGGAGCAGCGGTCCCAAGCGTTGAGATGACAGAGGGAGTCCGCCATCCCAGCACTGCCAAACACCATCAGCCTATTGAGCAGCTCCTCCTGGGAGACTCCAAAGAGGAGCAAGGACAGGCCGCTGTCTGTAACGCAAAGTGAAACATCTTAGTGCGCCGCCAACGTGCTAACAGACTAAGACACACTAATCCAGATAGAGAGAGAGCACTAACAAAGACATAGCACGAATGACAAATGGACCAGGTACCATTGCGTCACATGCTAATCAGACAGCGTCTATTGCATTATACGCTGATGTGATGCCATGCAATTGCCTTAAGCACTGGTGGCATCTCACCCTTGAGAAGCAGGCTGGCGTGCTCCCCGGCGCCCTGCCTGACTGGCACGAACCAGCCCGAGGGCCGATGGTAGGATACCCTCTGGCTCTCCAGGTCCCAGAAGGCGACGGCCGAACCATTGCCATCAGGGGTCGTGAAGGTCACGACAGCCGAGAACTCTGTCACGGCCAGAGCAACGGAGGCTGCCCCCTCCTCCAGCTCAAACCGCACAGTGGCGCCTCCGGCTGGCACGGCACGGCGAAACAGTCCAGCTCCCACGGCTGCTTGCTGGCACTCCACGTGGGGGATGTCTTTGAACCAGGGGTGCTCTGTTTTCTGGGGCGGGTCCCCTGGAGTACGAGCCTTGTTGTACAGAATTGCCAGCTGAGCCTCCCAGGAGCTACAGAGCAGGATAACAGGAGAATACATCACTATTCACTTATTAGACATTTATATCTCTTCAGCAGATACTGTTATCCAAGAGAAAGCAGGGTCAGATGGTCCCTGTAGCAGTTGAGGTTTAGGGCCTTGCTCAGGGGCCCAGTGGTGACATCACTCTACTGACCCTGGGATTTGAACCAGTGACCCAAAGAGCCACACACTTCCCCCTAATTAATCAATTACATGAGACTGAAGCTCAGGATTTAGTGCCAAATGCCAAAACATCTCAATCCTTGCTGGACAAGGCTCCTGGGATAGAGGGAGGGAGACGGCGGGGTGTGGAAACAGTCACCCTCACAGCAGGGGGTCACTCACCGGTCTACACAAAGGGAAATCCCCAGGGCGGCGACACTGTGCAATGCACTGGGGAGTCCGTCCTGGTCAAGCGTCCCCGAGGCATGAAGTGGGAGGCGGGCAGGAGGGGTGCGGTGCAGCAGGTGTTCAGGGTGTGACCTGCAACGGGACGGACTAAGCGTTTAAGCAGACACACATATGCCAAGGAAGGAGAAAGTGTCAGAACATAGAAGAAACAGTGAAGGAACGTGGAACCGCAGACTGGAGGACGGAACTAACAGAGGGAGCAGAGGCAGTGGTTACCACCCAGCAAGGTTTCGGGTCCCCTGTCCATGGCAGAAAGAAATATAAAGTCAAAGTGCAGATTTTTCATCATTATCAATGACAGCGGAGGAGGTTTCTCTGCTCACCTAAAATAGTCACTCAGATCAATGGCCCAGGCACAGTCGGCACAAGCCGCCACCAGGGTGCTGAGATCCTGCGATACCCGGAAAAGGCGGAACGAGGGGGCATGGGCTGGGTCTGCCTCCCCTGGGCCCCCACCTGCCTGGCACAGGGTGAGGTCCACACTAGCAAGCAGAGCACCGCTGGCACAGCAGAGCACATCTGGGACATGGGGTTAAAGCCTGACACCTGAGAGCTGCAGTTATCATCTGGCATTCAAGGCTGTGTATGTGTGCGGGGACGCCCCTAGCATGGATGAAGATCCACTGTCTTTGTCACCCACTCAAAGAGATAGACATAAATAAAGAAAACGAATACATTTTATACATTTATTTTTTAGAGTACTTATAAAGTACAGATATTTTATGGGTTCCACAGAAATAAAGGTAGCTGATTACGAGAAAGACCTCGGTGTGTATGTTGATGCTTCCATGTCCCACTCTCGCCAGTGTGG
>JAODKC010000021.1:6045425-6057847 GCA_026777985.1 Mormyrops attenuatus
AACTTATCTGTGGACGTGTTGCTACGGAGTTTTATACGTAAAGCACTGTGCGTAATGTGTTATCAACTGATATTGCTTACAATGGCTAACAATTAACCGGGCTAGAATTGGATTTTATGATAGTCGGATTATTTGTCGGATTTAGTAACTGGCTGAAAGAGGAGTAACGGGGCCACATTAATGAGGATAAATGTTTAGAGAGAGTTTTTTGTTAACATGAATGTTCAAGATGTTAAATAAACATGTTAAGTGCATATATATTCCCTTTTTTCTTGAGTTTGTTTGCTCATGCAAAATGAAATACGGTTAATATAGATTAAAAATGAATGATATTTAATCGTGATTAATTGAAATTAATCCACAGCAACCCTGTGATTTATATATATATATATATATATATATATATATGTATGTATATATATATATAGAGAGAGACAGTGTGTGAATTATGCATTAACTTCATACACATTCCTGAATGTCACCCCACTCATTAACCGACGCCCAGTGGCTGGCTTTCAAGGATACACAGCTGTCCCGTGTCAGCCAACATGAAGAGGACCCCTCTGCACATCTGGAAGTCCACGCTTCGGTCCAGGGTTTCCGCAGGCAGCGCCAAGATGCAGCCGGGGGCCTTCTCTGGCTCTGGGGCCCCGTCTGGCCAAAACAGCTGCAGGAAGACGGCGCCATTCACCAGCACACAGCAGCGTCCCTCCGTGAAGGACAGCACCTTCAGGCTTAGCAGCTCAGAGATTCCTGGGGACACAGAACCAGGACCCTTGCTCATGCGGCTGCTCCATTCCTGCTGATCCTCATAGCAATAAACTCAGTGAACTCACTCTGGTCCGTCTCCTTGGCGACCTGCCGTAAGACGCCCGGGGAGCAACTGGCTGCACAGACAGGGGGCTCGAGCTCCGTGCCCTGTACCCCCACCACATAAAGTCGGAGCTCATTCTTGGGACCCACCGTTAGCAGCCGGTGGCTGGCCTGCCCAGGCACTTGAGGAGGCTCTGACTCCCACACAAAGCTGCAATTACGCAGGAGGGATGAGCGAAAATGAAAAGAGACACTGCACACCACACTGAGGTTAAAAAGAGAGTGCCCGTGCTAACATTTCATATCTTTGTCTGTAAACCACATTCTTGGCTAAGAAGTCCTGGCTGTTTGTTAAATTGTGCCACTAAGTTTGACCATTAAAAACAGGAATATGGTATATTACTCAGTCTGTAACATCCGATAAAGTTTAAATAGGACTAAGTAAAAACAATTAAAAGGAAAAGTATTTTATGACAAATGTTCCACCTTTTTTCAATCAGTCTGAAGTACAAATTCGGCAAACGCTACCCCTCAGTTTCGACAGATTTCATCTCAGACTCGTTACTGTGGAATAAAGGGAGGCAGCATGTCGTTTCGGACAGA
Organism: Mormyrops attenuatus; assembly: GCA_026777985.1. Lineage (NCBI taxonomy): Eukaryota > Metazoa > Chordata > Actinopteri > Osteoglossiformes > Mormyridae > Mormyrops > Mormyrops attenuatus. The sequence continues at coordinate 6,046,842 of JAODKC010000021.1, forward strand.
GGGGGGCTTCCTTACTCCGTGTGTGTACCGTCGATCTTCGTCTCGGGGGGGTTGCTCTCTGATACATCGGCCAGGACGATGCGGCCGCCGCCGGTCAGGCAGCACAGCAGGGAGGACCTCCTGGCCATCTCAGCCTTAACCGTGTCCCGGACATTGTGAGAATACTGGCCGTCGGGCAGCAGCGCGACCTCCAGAGCGCTGTACTGACGTACGTCGGATTTGTTCAGCATTTTGACGCGCCGCTTTGCTTCTCAGTGCTACATTTAAACACATGTACCTTCAGCCCATAGACACGCAGCTGCCAAAATATACTTTTCAAAGTTACATAATAACTGCCAACGCCCATGCACTCACTTAAGGCTAAATTTCTACATTATTTTTGCGTCACTCCCGTCTCCTCCGGAAATAATGCTGTCTTTTTGGACTGATTGCAACATTACATTTTCTGAAGATAACAAGAAACAAGAACAAAATATTTACTTCCCCATTACTGACTTCCTCTGTTGCCAGCGCTGGATATTTGATTGACATCGAGTTCGTACAATCAGAGCCCAGGTTTTCAGGTCACGAGGTCATCGTCCTCCAATAGAAATGTTAAGAAGACGTTGAATATATTAAGACCAGATAAATCAACCACGGTAGATTAGTGTATGAAAACTACATTAATAGAAAAAGTTATAAATGTATAACACAAATATAGTAAGTACTCATGAATACAAATGCATATTAAAATACAAAGCATTATACGTGTGTTCTGACAGCGCTCTATCAATGTGATCCGGCATCGATTTGTTTGGTGTAATAAGGATATTTTTTCATGATAGGAAAGTAGCTCCGAAATCCGGAGTGTCAAAGTCACAGCAAAGTTGAGTATGGCGTGCCCTGAAAGATGGGGATAGTGTCTAATCTCCTGTCTTTCACTGTCGACAGGCTGTTGCGGATTTCCGGGTTTTCTGAAAACAAAAATGTACTGAGTGCCAGGAAGATGGACGAAAAGGCGTTAGAGGTTTATGGTAAACGTATGCCTTGATCTGTTATGATGGGACTTAGGTTGAGTGCCTTTATTATAAGGGCACTGTCACTGTTTATCGTCTAGTAAATCTCTGCACTCTCAGCACTGTCCAATTTACATTTCCGTAATGCCTATTCTCGTTTTCTGCTTGCCTGGTTCTCCTTCAGACGTGATCCGCACCATCCGCGACCCGGAAAAGCCCAACACCCTGGAGGAGCTGGACGTGGTGTCCGAGAAGTGCGTCCAGGTACAGGAGCTGGGGGAGGACGAGTACCTCATTGTGATCCGCTTCTCCCCCACGGTACCGCACTGCTCCCTGGCCACCCTGATCGGTATGAGCATCCCACCGTCCGGAGCCAGTTTCACTTCAGGCATCGGAGTGACTGGATAAAATTACACTCCGATAACATTACAGTATTTAATTACCACATTAAGCTTGGGCACGAGCCAATGCCGTTCCACTTTTTGAAAAAGTGGATAGAATAAAGTTGAAGATGTAACTTTCGAAATGTAACGTGGCTGTGTCATTAACATGGATAGAAAAACGTGTCGTGTGGTGGGGCCGTGTATTGTGCCGCGGTGTTTGTGGACTGGGGCAGAGCTGAAAGGTTCATGATCAGGACCGGTGTTTTGACGAATTCAGCTACCTATCGACAATCGTGCTATCGAGCCTTTCTGCGCATGTGCAGTTCCACCGTTTTGGGATTAGGGTTGGGTTTTAGGGGATCTTTGGGGGTTTAGGGTAAGGGTTAGGGCTAGGGCTATCGATTAGCACTACGGTAGCCTAACTCGACAGAACACTGAACTAAACTAAACAGAGGATTTGTTTAAAGCGTATTGCTTACATCTGATGACTTACGTTTGGGTGGTTACCAATAGCCCAGTCAGTGTTACTTTGTCACAGCTTGTCAGGCAGTTAGCAAACTATACCTTTCTTACGTCTTCTAGTGCGAAAGTAACACTTGTTATGTTCTGCCAGACTCATCATTTCACGGCTCATTTAAAGTGCTTAATTCAAAAGTGCCCTTATACTCTCGGGTGGAGTCTTATCTTGTAAATCCAGGACACCACATATGTATTATCCTTGGACCATATAGCTATCTGAGTCACACAGTTACATTTCTGATGATCGAGTTCTGCCTTTTCCATTGTATATAATAGCCAGCCGTTAGTGCTGGTCCCAATTAGATGCCCAGGCCTGGAAATAGTTATTTTCTAAAAGTTGGAAGATAAACTGAGGGAATTAAAGGCTGGTTCTTCTCTTCTTGTCAGCTCTCAAATGGTACTGTTTTCTCAGTCCCTGAAGAAATTTCCTCTGTCTTAGGCTCCAGAAGAGATGGTCTTTTTAAAATGTCTTTCTGTATTTTGGCAGGTCTTTGTTTGCAAGTTAAACTGCAGAGGTGTTTGCCGTTTAAACACAAGGTGAGCGGGGCCAGGAATGAAAATGTCTTTCATTTTTTTTCTTCGGCTTGTTTTTGAGGAGAGTTGGTTTTGAGAAGGAGTAATATTTGTCTTGTCAAAACCTTTTAAATGACAAACGGATCCACTGAGTTTAATTCTTAGTAGAAATTGCTACACAAACAGTGATATTGTTTTGACAGAAGGTCCTTTACAACAAACAATTTTACTGGTTAAAATTTAAGTGCCGTGCTTTGAAAGCATTTATATTTCAAAGTCCTTTCTGATTATTCCAAAGTTCAGTTTAATATGCTTTTTTTCCAATGCATTCCAGTTGGAAATTTACATCTCGGAAGGGACCCACTCCACAGAGGAAGACAGTGAGTTTGCAAACATTACTTTTGTTTCTGCAGCAATGAGACAAGTGCATTGTGGGAATTAGCCTGCTCAGTGGCTAACGGCCATGCTCAGCAGAGTGCGGCCTGTGATGGCGTACCTTTTTGCCGTCAACAGTTAACAAGCAGATCAACGACAAGGAGCGGGTGGCTGCCGCGATGGAGAACCCCACCCTGTGTGAGATGGTGGAGCAATGCATCATGGAGCCCGATGACTGAACAGCACCTGGCAGCTGCCGGTGTGGGGGGGGCTACCTCCTTCATCAGGGACCCTCTGGTCAAAAACCCATGAGTCAAGGACCACTGGGGAGGGTGTGGGGGCATTATTTGGGCCACAAATCCCAAAAATGAAAATCTGGAGTAGCCTAGTGAGGTGTAGATGTAGTAATAATCCCTACATAGTACCATAGTGGAGGAGGATCTTTCTGGGAAACCGTGAACCTCCACCACATAGAAACTGCCCTGGTTCTGTGGATAAGTAAGGAAGGAACATGCCGTCCTGTTATGACTTAATGCTGTGATATTTGCCTACATTTTTAAACAGTTACATTGAGCAGGGAGTGCTTTTTCTTCACCCTGCATGATGGAAACTCTGCTCCCATGAATCTCCAGTCCAGTCAAAGTAATTTTTTTCAGTGGGGGGCTGGGGGGAATTTTATAGAATTTAATACAATGTAAGTAATTTGATGTACAATGTCTGGTTTTCTGTGTCCCGTGACAAGATGGTGGTTGACAGTGGAGCCTTACTGTGTGTGATAATGCCAAAGGCCCATGCTGTCTGTTATCACAGATGATGGATTACATGTCAGGCAGCATTCACAGCACAAGGCAGGAAAGGAGAGTCCCGGTGCATCATAATAAATCACCAGCCCTTTTGTGATAAAGTAGAGACCGCTAACTTTGGAATGCCTACAGTGCCTGAGCTTATAGAGATGGCTGGGCTACATGCAAACCTCACTGGACAGCAGTGCTCTCAGTTCTGGGATTTGAAGGTGCGATCATCTGTAATTTCCCCAAACCTGTGACAGTGAGTGACAGCATCACAGAGCAGAATGTGAAGCTTTAATGAAGGCAGTATTGCTCTGCCGAAGATCATTATTAGCGTTCAATATTAAGGCTTAAGTCACGGCCTCCTGTCATTCAAGCATTTATGAGAAATCAAATTACATATGGTTTTGTGAAATGATGCAAATTGGTTTTCTGAATCCTCTCCTTTGGGCCTCTGAGCGTTGGGCTTCACCATCTCATTGAAGCTTCCCCCTCACATGGAGCTCACACAGCTAGTGTGTAATAAGACAAATGTCGTCTAATTAATCATGTACTGAGCAGCACGTCACCCAGGAGACACCACATTACAGCCGATTATGTCAACAGTGCTGCTGGCAATGTACTCATGCAAATAACAAAAATGTCCTCTGGGAGGTGCTGTGTATCCTCACTGAGAGGGTCGCGTGTCAGTTTCTGGCCAGAGAAGGAAGGCTAAAGTCTAACTAGTAAAACTGGGACGTTTTTAAGGAAAACTTTACAGAAAAGCTCAGAAATATTGTTGTTGTAAAGAAAGCAGCATTAAAAATACACCTAAATAAAAATATAGTTTGTTGCAGACGTGGATCTGCTCAGTCCTGTTAATTTCCTGCTGGAAGGTGTCAGAAAAGCAACGTTGACTCTCAGATGCCCAGGGTGCTCCAAGCGTACTGATTATTCACTACAAAAACAATAGTCAGTCCCATAGGGGCATAAAGTCTATCCCAGACAGCACAGGGCATGGGGCTGTGTACACCCTGGATGGGATGCCAGTCAGTCACAGGGGTTTGAGGCTGCGTACACCCTGGAAGGGATACCAGTCCATCACAGGGCACAGGGCTGGGTACACTGGATGGGATCCCAGTGCATCATAGAGCACAGGGCTGGATACACCCTGGATGGGATGCCAGTGCATCACAGGGCACAGTGCTGGGTACACCCTGGATGGGATGCCAGTGCATCACAGGGCACAGGGCTGGGTACACCCTGGATGGGATTCCAGTGCATCACAGGGCTGGATACACCCTGGACGGGATGCCAGTGCATCACAGGGCACACACATATGTACATACATACAATGATAAGCTATAGACAATTTAGAGATGCCAGTTAGACCCTAAGAGACACCTAAGTGAACCTTTGAGTGACGTGAATTTGGTTTTATTAGCGCCTTCCAACCCCAGCCTGTGATACTTTTATGGGGACATTTGGACCGATAAAGATAATAAGGGTATTTACATGTAAACAGGGCAGCCCTCTGAGAACCCAGCACACGTTTCCGTTGGCAACACATAATCACGGCACGATTCCAGCGGCTGCGGTCTCCAAGGTCACGCTGCTCCATCCTTGCAAACGAAAGAAGCAATGGGATCCTTTTTGCCATTTCCTGCAGATGTCTCTTAACTATATTTCTGTCACGTTCATGGTTTAGGATCAGAATCACCTTTGCTTGTGGAGGGCATTACATATACAAGAACTTATTTCGGTGAAATTTTACATTAAATGCATGGAATAAAATACATGCAATACAAAAAATGATAGACATAATTTTATTATTATGTTTATTCTCAATTCAATGTGGATCAAAGGGGTGCACCTCAGTATTGTGCGGTACATGTAAAGCAACACAGCATACATACAGCAGTAGCAGTGATTAATGTCCAGGACCATTTTGGTTAATCAGAGCTATTTGACATGAGGGAAAAGGTGTTCAACTTGCAAATTGATCTTGTTTTTATGATCTGTAGGCATTTGCGAGGGTTTCTAGAATAGGTGCTGTGAAGGGTGAGTAATAGTAAAGTTGATTTTCCCAATATGCTTCCATACTCTGGACTCATACAGCTTCGGGATTGGAGGAAGACTGCAGGCAATAACATTTTTTGCAGACTGGACATTACACTGCAGTTTGCATCTGGACTGAGAAGGTGCAACATCGAAATGAAGAGTGATGGACTTCACAAATTCAGTGGAGGATCGGACTAGTATTTAAGTGGGTTCTTTAGCGGCAGTAGAAAGAGCTGCCTCTTCTTCGTGATGCTGGTGATCCCACTTGTGCTATTGTGAGAAGACACTGGCATGACATTCAGCTTCCTGGGCAAAGTCAAACTCAAACTCAAGTCATGGTCAACTGTTGAGTCACTTAACACCAGTGAAAGGATGCCGGCCTCCAATAGCCAAAGGTCATCTCCTCTGTCTTCTTAGGGCTGTGGCCAGCTATGAGGTCACCAAGGTCTGGACCTCGGTAATTTTTTAGGAGCTAAAAATAAAATTTGAAGTTAAACATTCATCTAAATAAAAATGAGGCTAACAAACGTTTCACATAATTAATTAATAAAAAAAAAACAGCTTATGAAGGGGACAGTATGTGATGTGATTGATGAGAGCCACCCACCCCCAGGTCCCGGGTCTCACTCTTTTTCGAACCTGGCTACAGCCCTGACTGTGGTCTATGTTGTTTTATCTGCACCAGGGCAATAGCTGTTCCAGTGCTTTTCTTTATATGGACTCATCCCTGACAGCGATGTCATCAGCAAGTTTCAGCAGTTTGATAGACACACTGCAGAGGTGAGGGTTTGATGTGCGTTCACTGTCCATCACAAAGTGGCAGGCAGGATGACTGTGTGATAAAGTACACATGTTCTTCAGCCTGGCAGAAAACAGCGCTAGGGTTAGCATATTTTTAGCTCTGGTGCAGCCACCTCTTCAGTCCCTGGACAATGAGCCAATCAGGAGGAGGATGGGTTGTGGGTGGAGACTTTAAAGGTTTGACATTCGCATAATGTGACTGTCGATGAGGCTGCCGCTCAAACCACATCGAGCCGCTCTGATGGGTGACATGCTAGCGAGTCAGTGGCCCTGGCATCACCGTGTGATGCTGGCAGGCGACTCCTGCCAATCCGTGTGAGTCACACGCTCAGCCAGCACATGCCACTGATTGGACAGGGTAGCCTGTCCTTTCAAGACAAAGACACATTTAAAAGCCAGTGTCTGGGCTGGCCAGAGGATTACAGCAACCACAAACAGCTGTCAGATTGCTCTGGAGATTCAATGTAATGGTCTGTTGATCTCCCAGTTTTTTCTGTTCACTCATTCATTCATCTTCCAGCCGCTGGCCCTACTTGGGGGTCGCAGGGTCCTGGGATCCTATCAGTCTGAAACAAATGATTAATTTCTATCTGATTCATTTTAAACCTCAACTAACTGGCTGTCGCTGGGGGGGGGGTGCACAAATGCCCCGTGGGTGTGACAGGCTGGCTCATAACAGTGAGGGCAGCTTGCACCCCTAAGCAACGGCACTGTAGAAGGAGAGCTATTCTGACCAGCCTGTAGTGTGTATGTAGCAACGGTGTTACATCCACGTGGGCTGCCTGAGGTTTGGGGGCCCCCTGTTGACCACAAGCAGTCACTGCACTAAATTTTAAATAAACGTGTTGATTCTTTAGGAAGTGCTGAAACAGCATGTTCTGCTAACCAGCTTGCTAGCTACAATAAAATTTTCTGACACTGCTTGCTAGCTATTTATTTATTTATTTTTAATTATCGGAGGGGGCGAGGGGGGGCCCAAAATGGTTATTTGTCATATGGATGTTAAGAGGGTCAACATTACAATGAAATTTACTCCAGTGACTACCTCTGCTTTCTCAAAAATGCATGTTACTCTGGATTAAAATCCTCTCTACACAGGATAAGAAAATGAAGTAAAATAAAATTAAGAATTAAAAATAAAAAGTCATGTCATACATAAGGGAATGTCTGTGTATGTATAAGATGTTTTTGTTATACTTCTGATTTAGACATGAATAAAATCAGATCACAGGAGGTGGGGGGGGCATTGGGGCAGTAGGGGGCCCACTGCAAAACTTACAAAGGAGACCCCCCCCAGAAAATTTCTCCCTCGTCAGCGCCTCCTGCTGTAAGACCCCTTTTCCATCCCGAATAGCACCAAAGTATTTTACCTTCCCTGTGACAGCACAAGTAAACCAAGTCAGCATTTAAACTGGAAGTCTCCCCAGACCTACTTGGTGTTGGAATTTATGCTCACTGACCAGCAGGGGGTGCACTTCATTTTTTACTTGTTGGAAATCGGAAGTTGGCCTCCTTCCTGCAGGTTTCTCGAACCATCCCCCATCAAGGCTCCTCACCTCCCGCCAGACAGAAGATAATCAGTGAGGCATTAAGCGGCCAAACACACACCTGCTGACCAGGACTCTTCTGGTTATGCCTGGGAAGTTGCCTTACAGAAGACTGAGGGACAGGAGGACGTTTCACAGGTTTTATCTTCTGAGCAATCCCCTTCGTGGGTATTTCACTATTAGCAGTAATTCTGTTAGCAGTTTCTCTGTATCAGCCATAGGGCTTCACTGCCTTGTCTGATTCTCATCATGACTTTGCTCATTTTAGTGACACAGAAACTCTTACCTTTGTGAAATAACAGTCCAGCCTCCATCTGAAATTCAAACAATGTTATTCTCTGTTTGCTCCAAGCCTCACCAGTCCCTGAAAGCCCACCTCCCTCCTCTTGAATAAATTCCATTATCCCAAAACTATGAAAATAACCAGCATACAAAGACCTGGACATCCTGCCAGCAAACTGCAGACTTACTCTCCTCTGTGGTCTGTTGATCTGTGATTATTCTGTTCAGCTGGGCTGGTGTAAAAGATTGAAGCATGATGCCAAGTCACCATTTTGCCCCCAATTGGGTGGAAGCAGCCGTACTTGGGCAGGGTAACACTGCATACTGATGCATGACTCCAGATAGCAGTGATAGCCAACTGATGTAGGGGAGGTGGACCACTCTTAGCTAGCCATGTGGGAGTACAAAGTCTCTGGAAGGCCAACCAATGACCAGACTACCTGCAACCATCATAACTTCTGTGACCATCTTTAATTAAGGTCCCTAATCCATGTCTGGGGGGACACTATGAGCTATGACAGTGTTCATCCATTTCAATTAATTGGACCCGGATTTCACTTAAGCACTGCATTCTTGCTGTGTGCTGATTGATTAGTCTCTTATAATCGTACATGTGTCACTAATGTTTATGAGAAACAGCTGGATGAGTCTTTCAATGAAGGAAACAAACCAGTAAAAGTACAAGATGAAACAATTTAGCCAAGAACAGAAGTCTTTTGGTTTTAGTTTGTAAAAGCTGAAGTAGCTCGTAGTGTCCCTCCTGAAATGGATTAGGTGGTCACCCTACTTTGAATAAATCCTTGGAACCAGTCTGTTTTAATAATCCTGTTTACAGACCTCCTAGACCACAGGTGTCAAACTCCAGCCCTGGAGGGCCGGAACCCTGCACATTTTTGGGTTTACCCTCATTTAACACACCTGAATCAAATCCTTGCGCTAATTACCACACAGCTCTTGAGCCAAATCATTTGTGGTGGAACAGGGAAAGAACTAAGCTACACAGGGCTCTGGCCCTCCAGGACTGCAGCTTGACACCCCTGTCCTAGACCATAGCTGTGGGCTGAGCAGGAGCAGAATCCCACTTCGCCAGTAGTGGTATCTCCATTGACCTAGATTTTGAGCAGTTTGAAGATTCAAACTCATCTTGGAAAAAACCCCCTCAAATATCACAAAAAGGATGCATGTTCAATTGACGTGGTTCCTATGGTGAGTCAAAAAAGCAAAACTGCAATGGAAAAAAATTGTGAATGAACAGATATGCAAATCATAATAATTTGTTCTTCTGGAGCTAATAACTCATGGAAAACCCACTTCATGTTGAAACGGGAGACATGGATGTTAATCTTTCCAGATGATAAATGGCAAGTATTATTTGTGCGACGTCCATAAATGGAAACACACCCTGTATGCAATTTCACTTTGTCATCGTATCGAAAATAGTCTTATAATTTGCACAAAACTCAGAAACGCGGCTAATATCGGAGGTTTGGAGTTTATTTATCTGGATGTGTTCTTTCCCCGTCACTGAGTTCAGCTGCGTTACCTGACAGCCAGCATTGTACTAACCCATAACTGACCGCAATTTCACAAGCAAAGCACTGCTGTTAGTGTGGTAAGAAGCCAACAGAAAATCACATGGTTTCAGGTCTGGTGTCCTTTTAAAAAACCCTTTGTTACATCCATGAGCAAGCTGAAGATCGCCTGGATTACCTGTGTGGCTGTTCAGTCGGTGAAATCAGAGTTTCACCTGGCAGGACCTAACGTACTGAGCATTAAATTACAAAAATGACAACGTAGGAACACGTTTATAGAACAGAAGGACACAAAAAGGTTCTAAGGCAAACTACTCTCCCTTTTGCACTTCTAGCAGAGCTGTGGCTTGACTACAGCCAGTAGGGCACCATTTACAGTGGTTTGCTGCCGCACAAAGCTGGAGATCGGTCACCATGGTGATAAATTCCCAAATTCCAATTTTAGGCCTGACGGTCTGCTTCCCAACTCACTTGTACTTCACTCATACTGGCAGCTTTACCACAATGCTGGACAAACAGAGAGTTAGAAAGGGTGACGTGTGGCTCAGTGGGTTCGGACTGTGGCCGAGATCAGGAGGGTACAAGTTTGAATCCCAAGGCTGGCAGAGTGATTTCACCTTTGGGTCCTTAACTCCAATTGCTCCAGGGTCTACCTCTGCTTTCTCAAAAATGCATGTCACTCTGGATTATATGTCTGCTAAATAGACTTTTAAAATGGCTGCCAAAACCCCTGTTAAACAGGAGAGATAGTAGTTCTTGGGGAAACCCTGGAAACATGAGCAGGAAGACTGGCGTTAATGTACTTCTAATAGGCTGACAAACAGTATCTGAAATGACAGACATAGGGATTATGCCTGCTGTGGCTGTTAAAAGTGTGTATGTCAGGCCCAATAAGGCAAGCTCAGCTTCAAGTTTAAGCTACACTGTGTCATCTAGCATTTATTATGGAGGTCAGCTTGGCAGCACACAATTACTATTCTTATTGTCAGGTGGGGATTTCTATGTAAGCAAGGCATGCCGATTCATACTGATCATAGTTTACTGGTGTACAATAGCATGTATGTGTCTGGTCATCACTGAGATGGGCTTCATTGGGTCTTTGTGGGGGCTGATGGTGGGGCTGGGGCATGTCTATGTTCTCTTTCTCCTTCTTTCCTGCTTGCGGGGGGGGGGGGGGGGGGGGGGGGGGGGGGGGGGGGGGGGGGGGGGGGGGGGGGGGGGGGGGGGGGGG
>JAODKC010000021.1:6065455-6078580 GCA_026777985.1 Mormyrops attenuatus
CCCCCCCCCCCCCCCCCCCCCCCCCCCCCCCCCCCCCCCCCCCCCCCCCCCCCCCCCCCCCCCCCCGCCGCCCGCGCGCAAATGGGCTCTGCTGAGGCTGAAGTCTCTAAGCACCAGAACCTATAAATACATCTCAGTATAGTCAGTTGAGGTGGCTGACGCATGGTCAAACAGCTCTTGAGAGCTTCTGTTCATGTATGTCTGAAAAGGGGCCATTTAAGGCCTAGCAGAAAAAGAAAATTATCCTTAGTGTTGTTTTTTTTTGGGGTATGGGGGAGATGGGAAATGAGAGAGAACTGAACCAGAGCCCGTTAGCCGGGCTGCCCAGTTTAAGCTGTTACTTACTTGCTGATTTCCAGCAGGAGTTAGACATCGTCCTTCAGGAGCTCTCGTGGGGTTGGCGTGCTGTGACTGCACGATCTCCCCGAAGGAGCCATTATCACGGTCAGGGCTTAATCCGCTTCCAGCAGCATGGGCTGGGAGTCAAGGTGCCGCGTTTCGCTTCTGCAGGAGAGAAGAATCCTGGTGAGTACAGACAGCTATGGGCTCATTAGCGCACAGCCAGCAAATGTGTAGAATGCACACTCTACACAGTGAGCAAATGTACGGAACACACACTCCACACAGCGAGCAAATGCAAGGGAACACACACTGTACACAGCGAGCAAATGCACACAACACACTGTACACAGCAAGCAAATGTACGGAACACACACTGTACACAGTGAGCAAATGCATGCAACACACACTCTACACAGCGAGCAAATGTACAGAACACACACTCTACATAGCAAACAAATGCGTGGAACACACACTCTACACAGCGAGCAAATGCACGGAACGCACACTCTATACAGCGAGCAAATGTACGGAACACACCCTACACAGCGAGCAAAGATGCATAACACACACTCTACACAGCGAGCAAATGCGTGGAATACACACTCTACACAGCGAACAAATGCACAGAACACACACTCTACACAGTGAGCAAATGCATGGAACACACACTCTTCACAGAGAGCAAATGTGTGGAATACACAATCTACACAGTAACCAGATGCACGAAACACACACTCTACACAGTAAGCAAATGCATGGAACACACACTCTACACAAAGAGCAAATGTGTGGAATACACACTCTACACAGTGACCAGATGCAAGAAACACACACTCTACACAGTAAGGAAACACATGGAACACACACTCTACACAGTAAGGAAACACATGGAACACACATTCTACACAGCTAGTGAACACACATTCTATACAGCGAGAGAACGCACAGAACACACAATCTACACAGTGAGCAAACACACAGAACATACACTCTACACAGTAAGGAAACACATGGAACACACATTCTACACAGCTAGTGATCACACATTCTATACAGCGAGAGAACACACAGAACACACACTCTACACTGCAAGCAAATGCGAGGAATTCTAAATAGAGAGAAGGTGAGCAAATGTGCAGAACACACTACTCAGGGAAAGTACATACAGAACTCACTCTGCACAGCTTACACCAACACACACACATACACATACACACACACTCATTACTCTTCACAGTGTGAAGATTAATTATTCCGGCTGACCCCACAGCTGTCTGGTCGAGGGAAACTGTTTGCCTTTGAGTGGATAAATGTGGTGTCATTGAATAAACATGGTCCGTTGCCTTGCCAGGGTATCTGTATTTATAACAAGACACGTGATCACATCATACTGCTGTCAATGTCACTGCTTTAAAAGGTTCACTCCGTTACACGGAAAGTTAAATTAAGAAAAAAAAACTGACTGTCAAAATATCTGTAGTGAAGTCTGCTCTCCCACCCTGACAGGACTCCCAGGTGAGAGGCCCCGCCTCCACTCGGGCAGGTATCCCTGCTAATAGGCCCCGCCTCCACTCAGGCAGGTATCCCTGCTAATAGGCCCCGCCTCCACTCGGGTAGGTATCTCTGCTAACAGGCCCCGCCTCCATGTGGAAAGGTATCCTGCTAACAGGCCCCGCCTCCACTCGGGCAGGTATCCCTGCTAACAGGCCCCGCCTCCACTCGGGCACCCAGAGGAAAATCATGCTGTTCGCAACAGTCTTTTCTTTATTTCATCAGAAATAAATGAGCTTCTTATTTGGAGATTACTGAATTATGAATTGTTGGTATCACTCAAACTGCTCCGATTGCCTTAAATCACTGATCATACAATACACAACATTTTCCACTCAGGATCAAACAGGAACATGGCTCATGAAGTGGGGTCACATGATGCAAACCAGGCCAGAATGTGTTTTTTAACATGACCAAGTCCCTGAAGAACAGAACCCTGTACTCTGCGCAGCTGTTCTGTCTGCAAACCAACAGCAACATACTGAGAAACGCTTGAGAAACCAACTGCAGATCCTTTCAGGTTTCTGAAAAATGAAATGAAATCACAGGTGGCCTCACACTCTTGATTGTGAGAATATCTGATGATTGTCCCACCTAAAAACAGAAGCAGCCAATCAGTGATCTTTGCGGAGTAACAAAAGCTTCTGACACCTGTTCTGAGTTCCTTCCATCTCACTGAGGGTCTCTTTTAGGTCCTCTTCAGACACTGCTGCCTCTGTTATGGACCCTGAGCTAGAAGCTTCTCTCTCTCTTCCCACAGGATCAGCCTAAACTATATATTCTTTTAGTTGCATAAATGTAACTTCACAGTTTGAATGCTTGACCATAATAATGATGATATTTTTGCGTGTTAGAACAACTAGGGTTTATATATCATGACAAAATTTTCATCCAATGTTGCAATCATGATAACATGTCAGACATGAGCTGTGATGTTCTTGCTCCTCAAACCCGCATCCTCTGATTCTGAGCCCCTCAGTATAGCTCAGTGTGCAAACCTGTCACTTTTTATCAAATCCAACTGTCTTTTCCATTGCCGGCTCCCATCTATTTGCTGCAGTGTGATAACCAAGCTGGTCAGCTGGTGATAAAATGAAAATGTTAACACAATAATATGTAAATGAAACGTGACATATGCTAATCGTGAAAGTTACATGCTGGCAGTAAGCGTTAGTAAAAACCCAAATGTCAACAGTGTTACAGCACCCCCTACAGGCATCCATGCTGCCCACCTGCTCCATGCTGTTTATAGATCCATGATGCATTTAGCTGAAACCTCTCCCGTTTCCCCATCTTGATTGCTGTAATACTTACCAGCAGGCCCATAGCTGACGGGGTTTTGGCAAATTCCAAGGGGTGTTTAAAGAGATACCCTCATGTCTGCTCCTGTATGTATTCAGCTGTAATTCAAGGCAATTTTGGGCAGTACCACTTTGGGGGGTGGGGTATTACTCCTCTGAATCTCTGAAAACAGACACTTGGCTGTGAGTCATGATGGTGCATGTTAAGGGTGAATGTGGGACATGGGGGGCACAGCAGGGCAGGGCTGCTGGCTCTCAGGAAGCTACTTACCTACATACATGAATCCAGCAGTCATCAGAGGTGTGGTGTGAACTCACCCCTGGCCAGGTGATGGGTGATGCCCTGTCCTACCTGGGCACAGCTTGGCTGGTAAGCAGTTCGCAAAGTGGATGCGAGCAGGTCAGGCAGCACGACAGCAAATGGGAAGTAGTAATGGAAGTCGGGCTTCATTACAAACCACGCTCATGTGATTTCTCCACCGCAAAGGGGCTGATGAGCTGTTCTTTCAATCAAAGCCTTTAAGGACGATTCTGTCTCAGTCATCAGTTTGATTAATCTAATCTCTCATCACCTCTGGTTCTCAGTGGAATCAGGAAAAGCAATCTCAGATTCTGCCATCATTGCTTTAGCCTGTGATAATCAGAGGCCATGGCTCTTGCTTCAGGGTTCGTTTCTTTTTTCTACCTCCCTGCTCCTCTCCTCACTTCGCTGTCACAGTGCTGAAGGACAAGAGGGACATGCGTGATGTAGATGGGGCTACCCATATACTGGGGAAGGGAAATCAAACCCAAGCCCTGATCTACAGGGGACCAGGCCCCGCCCCCACTCAGGCAGGTCTCTCTGGTAAGAGGCTCCGTCTACAGTCAGACAGGTCTATCAGTTAACAGGTCCTACTTCATTCAGGAAGGTTTCCCTGGTTAGAGGCCCCACCTCCAGTCAGGCAAGTCTCCCTGGTAACAGGCCCTGCCTCCACTTAGGCAAATCTCCCTGGTAACAGGCCCCGCCTTCATTTAGGCAGGTCTGCTTGGTAACAGGCCCTGTCTCGACTTGACCAGGTGTCCAGTAAGAAAATATGGCAGACCTACCAGAAAAAATCGATTTTGCAATAATTTACTGTGTGCCCCAAGGAACACGCAGTATCATTCTGGTGACGCCGGGATTCGCAAACGGCAAAGCAAATATTCTGCAATGTGCTATTTTTTGGCTAATAGCCACACCTCTTATTGTAATTATAATGTAAAATATCTGATTCATCAAATGTTATGTCATAATTGAATATTGTGTACACTTTTCCACAAGAGCATAACTTTGGTTGAGCATTGGGGGGGCTAAGGTCTCAAACCAGGGGCTTGTATTGGCTGGTTTTGATTACTGGGGGGGTTACTCCCCCCACCCCCCATAATTTACGCCCATGCTTTTCCTGCATTAAATCAGGTAAGTGTGTGCAATGTTATATAAGCCATGATTCAGATGTGAAAATAAAGTACCATATCTGCTTGTTACATAATATAAATAATGGTGATCCAGAGAATTGCAGCTTGTCCTGAAAATGGTGAATGGTTCTGCTACCTCTGCATTGTAGCTCATGGGGTCTGGCCCCTTTTGCCGCAAGACTAATTCTCCCATCTCATAAGACACCTCACTAAAGTTTGCAACACAGTTGATTTTCACGGGTCCTACTTGCCGTCTAATTGCATGCCCGGGTAAAAGCCAGAACTCTGGTGTGCGATTTTTAATAAAATCGCTTGGGTTTGCAGTCTGTGACTTTAACATAGTCCTGTGGCAACTCTGCTGGGGCCTTGCCCTCCAGCTGATGCCACGAGCATCTCTGATTTTAATGTGGTGGCATGGGGGTAATATTTCACCGGGGAGGGGGGGGGGGGAGATCCCCCTTGGTAAATTTTGGCAATCGACTTGCTGACATGTTGCAACTGGTTGGGCAGCTCTGGTTAACAGATTTAAATGCTCCAGATTTCATTTTAATTTTTGGTGAGAGGTGGCATCTGGGGTGGCCAGCCCTTACATCCACCCTGTTCGAATATAAGAAGAAAATGTAAGAAATGTATATGTATGTGTGTGTACATATATATACGCATACATTTCTTACATTCTTATATATATACACACTCACAAGAAAAATATAAGAATATAAGAACAAAACATTAAATGAGCTAAAGACAGAGGTAGCTAGTTGCATGACATATAACAGCAACTTCATTTTCAGAACCAGGTCTGATGCTCTGGGCCTGCCGTGTTGGGTCACACACAAACCCTTTGCGGCTAACTCAACCCGTTAAGTAAATTAAGCCATTTCCGGAAAAAAAAAAAAAACTATCAAATTACACATTATACAATCCTCCCATGCTGCATTGCCCCCCCCAAGAGAGAAAAAGAGAAACTGGAACCAGGCAGGTCAGGAAGGTGTTCCAGGACTGACTAGAGACCCTTGGACCACTCCTATACAAGAATCCAGGGTTACCAAAAGAACACAACCAAAGGCCAGCCAATGAGTACAGAGAACAGGGCTGTCGTCAGATCAATGAGTTAACGTGGTCCCAGAAAAGCAGTGCTGAGTGGATGTGGATGAGTAGCTCATTCTACTATTGAGGAACTACACATGAGAAACATCTCATTTTCATGTGGTGAAGGGATCTACAGGCGGTGTTGGCTTGCTGACTGAAGATGACAAGAACCTAGTTCCTGAATAATAAACCCTGAGTTGTATCTGAAATGAAAAGATCCAGCTACACCCTGTCTACCCAACATCCAGCTACACCCTGTCTACCCAACATCCAGCTACATCCAATTAATTTCTGTCCTTCTTCCTACCAGGAAGCCCAGGAGATCATGGCACAGGCTGAGCAGCAGGATGTGTGACTAACAACAGATGATTAAACAGGAGCACAGGCGATAAGAAGGTTGTTGTGTCCCACTGATGCTATTTGCTCTGAGAGAAATTCTCTGGGACATTTTGACCCGAGTGCTTTGATTCTGCTTTTGAAACAAGCATTCAGTGCAACTGATAATTTACAAACAAAATATGATCTCATCAGTAGGATCAGCCTTTGTGTCTGTCCTCTCAGACTCTTTCAGATTTATGTTCCCTCAGGTACCATGTAAGATTATGAAGGTTAGACCATCTCAGGGCTCGCAGTGCCCACGTTTCACAGCATTAATTAGCTAAAGAGCTAATCCAATGTGTAAGAATAAATTTCAGGAACTGTCCGTTTCCAGGGGAAGCAGGATGGATACACGTGAGAGTCAAAGATCTACTTGTTTTATTAAAGACGACTAAAAGGTCCTTCAGAAATGTTTTAACTGCAATGATAAAATATCCAGCTTATTGAACAAATCCAGGTTTTTCTGTACTGGCATTATTGTAGTCAGAGGGTGATAGGAAGCGATAGGGCTGCTTTTAACAAAGGCCCCATTAGGGAGGTGACTAAAATAAATGGTCTGTCCAGGTGTTAGGGTACTGCATAAGCAGGACCTGAAAGGGAATTTATTTTGGTTCCTTATGTCACTGCTGTTAATTTTAAACCTTGGATATGAGGACAGGTGTTTTTGCTGTATAAATACGGAGATACAGAGTATACCGCCTGATGGTACAAAGTGGGCGTGGCTTGGGTCGTTATGGATACAGATGACATTGCCTCAAGGTGCAAAGTGCACATAGCTTGGGCTGTTACAGAAGATACCGCATCTACTGTCTAGGTACAAAGTGGATATGGCTTGGGGTGTTATGGATACCGGAGTATGATGTTTTACTCTTAGTCCAGTCTCTGTGATTAGAGGGCCAGGTGTGGGGGGGGCCTGGGCTGAGGAGGAGATGCTAAAGACACGCATGGACCACCATAGATTAGTGAATAGAGCATAAATTGAGCTGCCACCACAGAAAACAAAAACAGTTTATAAAGTGGAAAAATTTAAAGCAAAAGTCTTTATTCAGATTCCAGGAGCCAGGAGTAAAATTCAGGGAGCTGCATCGTGTTTTTCCTACTCTTGTCTTTAATGAGTGGTCGCTGCATGAAATAAGAAGATTTTAAAAATCACTGACATGTATTTTAACCTCAACACTTTGCCATTTGACTCATTTTAATTGCAAAATAATAGGCTGGTAATTTATTTCGTGAGCCAGAATTAAAATGGGAGAGGGTGGCTTTCGCTTGAAGGCACATCAGTGACCTGCTGTGTGACCTCTCTCAGCATGTGTCTGTTTCAGAGACAGTTTGCAGCCCCCTGGGAACGTGGGAATTCAGTTTCTTGATCAGCAGCGACAAACCTTGAGCCTCAGAACAGCAAAAAAAGCACTCAGCCTGCCCACCCAGGACCACCCCTCACAGGGACCCTACCCACAGGACCGTCCCTCTCAGGGACCCTGCCCATAGGACCGCCCTCACAGGGACCCTTACCGCAGGACCGCCCCTCACAGGGACCCTGCCCATAGGACCGCTCTCACAGGGACTCTGCCCATAGGACCACCCCCCACAGGGACCGTACCCACAGGACTGCCCCTCACACGGACCCTGCCCACAGGACTGCCCCAGGACCACTCTTACAGGGACCCTGCCCACAGAACCGCCCCTCACAGGGACTCTGCTCACAGGACTGCCCTCACACGGACCATGCCCAAAGAACCACACACGGGACTGCCTTCCAGGTCCGCCCCTCACAGGGTCGCCCCTCACAGGGACTTCAGTGGCATACCATCGTGGATCTGAACCATGGGCTCTCGTTTTGCACAATGCAATTCATCACAGAAGTTTTGCAAGCTGAGTTCTGCTGAAGAAGTTAAAATCCCCTTTTGAGGTAAATTTGCCATGCTGTGTACCACAGGGAATATTAAGGAGTAAAAACTGGTTGCAGTGGAATCAGGAAGCTCCCTTCACTGCAAGAAATTCCACAGAGGATTTATAACAACCATATATAAACAGAAAACACAGCATTGTAAAGAGCAGCAGCCCAGGATAAGCAGCTGCAAGATGGATGAAAAAAGTAAATAGCATTCCATCAGAATCTGAGTTCAATTGTTTCTTTTTCGTTCTTCTTCCTTCAGTGGAAGATAGATTAAATGGTTTATCTATCTGTTACATTTCATCCACTCTCTGGCTCATGGGCTGTAGCCACGGGTGTTTTGAGTCTAGTTGTCATATATCGGCGGTGCAGGGCAGGGAAACAGGCGCAGGAGTCCAGTGGCCTGTACTACGAAGCGGGGTTACTGGCTAATTGGGGCGACTTTTTGGATTTAAGGTAGTCTGGGCAAAATGTAAGTGAACGAATTTGAAGGCCATTTAAACTGTGGTAGGGGCAAAACACTCAGGAACACAGAACAGCTCGCATTGTTAAAACACTAATGACTTGACTAGAGAAAGACTTACAAGAAAGCACTTAAATACACAGAATCAATTAGACAAGACTAGATACAGCTGGTAACCAGGTGGATTCCACATGAGGTAAACGGGGCGTGGCGCACAGGAGGAACGGCACGATCGGGACGTGACGCTAGTCCAGAATATTTTAGCCCTGATGCCAATCTTCCTTTAAAAAGAAAAAAGTCAAGACCCAGCTAAACTTGACTTAGCCCCTGATTTTTTTCAATATGTAGAAACGCCCCTGCTTTGGCTAATTTTTCTTCACACATCTGTCTAGCTTAAATGTCACATGGAGCTTCCCCATAAGTGGGGGCAGACCCAGGCTGGAGCAAACCAACCTGTCGCCAAGCAGGACAGAGTCTAACCCTAACCTTACACAAAGCCCTAAATCTTGTAGTGACAGGTTTTTGGGGGTAGTAGGAGGTCTGCATGGTGCCCTGTAGCTCAATTACAGAAAACTGTCTTAAAACTTGTCTCCTAGACCACAAATCAGTACAAAGCCGCAGAGGAACCACTGGGCCAAAGGTTCAAAGGCCAGAATCACAGAGGAACTTAAATCAAACCCCCTATAGAAAGTTATACAGCGGAAAATCAAAATATATATTATATCAAAATTAGAGAATGAGAGACATTTTTGTAATATACTGTAATATATGTATATATGTAATATATATATTTAATAAGTCACAGCAGATCCAAATTCAGTTACTATTCCTTATTATTACTATTTCTTATTCTAACATTAATAGGAGGACTATAAAACAAATGGACCATGAGGGGTCAAAAAGCAAAATGGGAAAAACAAAGACTAATTACAAAAGGTCAGGGCAACAAGGAGCAGGCAGGCAACAAAGTACAAAAATTAAACAACACAGGGGAACTTCTACCATTTGCAGACACACCTTCTAAAATGCACATGAAATACAATGACCCACTGAGGAACTGAACCAAGGCAGGAACCTAAACCAAACTGGGTAACGACACAGGAGAAGTGAGACATGAAACAATTAACCAATCAAGGAGGGTGAAGGACAACGAGCAATCAGGTTGAACACACAAGGACTGGCACAAGAACAGGCAACAGGTGAAACTAATGATTAACTCAAGGAACTGGGAGATCAAACAGGGAACCTAAGAAACTGACAGAGAAACAAGAGAACAGAATCTAACACTGGGGAATAACAAAGACAGGTAAAAAACAAAAACGGAGGCACGATTTGAACGCATGACTGAGGGGATCACAGGTAGCCACATGCTCAGCTCATTGAGCTATGCGGCTGTCAGGGAACACCCTAACGACTGACAACGGGGAGGACAGGATGGCCAGCGAGACCTGCTGGCCAAACGGGGAGGAGACACAAAAGACTAGGACAGACGGGTGCTGACCCTTACAGTCCTTCACCATGCCCCACCGTAGCACTCCCTCACATAGTATGTTGTGTCAACAAACTCCTTTATTAGTTTCTTATGTTAAATTCCTACATGTGTAATGTGACCCATTGATGAACCTTTACTTGTTCAAAGTAGACTGTTAATTAACTCCCTGTATCATTACTTGAGCCCTTATTACTCCATTACTCATTAGTGATCACTAATTGTGTTGCCTAATGAGATGAAGTTTATAAAGGTTATTATCCAAATGTCTGGGAGTAGGTGCAGCTTCTGGCACATGCAGCTGAGAGCTTAAAAAACTAAAACATCACAAATGAACCTTCAACAGTGCGTGACTGATGTTTTACGTTGGCCTGTGAACACGCTGAAAGTGGGTGAGGTGCTCATAGCGATGAGAACTTTGTTAAAATGTTGTTGCCCACTGACCCGAATGGACCCGGTAACTGGCCTCATGTCAACAAGAGGTCAGTACCAGTGACCTCCAGCCCAGCAGGACAGGTTGTTCGGCTAGCGTTTCAGTCCCAGGACAGTGGCGGACGCGGAAAGGAGGACATGTCGGACGTCGTGGACTTTCAGTCATGCAACACCTGTAACGGAACCAATGTTACATTTTTATTTTTAAAAAGATGAAAGCAGAAGGTCAGCCAGACTACCGGGAGTTTGTTCTTTGGAGTGATTGGAACATTTCATGGACAGAAAGAATTATTCATGGAAAACAGCCGGAAAAATACATTTTAAATTTAAACATGCACATATACAATAGAACTATCCATCTTACATAAACCTTTGTCCATTACAGCCTGGAGCTTATCCCAGGAATCAGGGGACTTGTGACTCGGATCAGCCAGAATGGGATGCCATCCTGTCCCAGGGGATGTGAACTCACGCACAGTCACACACACAGTGTGAAATATTGAGGCCCCACATTTCTGGACTGCAAGAGGAAACCAACATGACACACACAGAATGCAGGTGGGATTTGAACCTGCAACCTTGAGGCTGTAAGGCTATAAAATTCCTTCAACAGTTCAATTTATTTTTATATAGTACCTTTCACAACACAGTCATTTGACAGGAGTGTGTGGTGATCTATTACTACATCATTTATACAAAATGGTGCATGGAAGAGGGAAAAGGGAAAGAAAGAATGAAAATCCTCTGGGGGTCCAAGATCGACCCTGTGCCCAGGCCACTGGGCATGCAAACATTAAAGAATTATTATATCATATTGTTATATTTGATTTTATCTGGATAGTGATATAACTTTAGCCAGACATATGGCTAAAGCATAACTCCTATCCCTGGGCAGTCGAGACATCGCATGGGGTTGTCTCGTGTCCTCAAGGTACTACAGCCCTCCCCTTTCAGTCCGGCTTTGTCTGGCCGCTTTGGCTATGCTCCAAGCCTCCATCTAACCGGGAGGGCATGTAAGAGTCCCAAACAATGTCCTTATCCTCAGAATACTGGGCTTCAGCCAAGACACAGCACTTGAAAAAGCTGTTTGCGCCACTTAAGCAGCCGGTTGATGTAGTGAAGCGGTGGGTGTGAGACCCCCCTGTTGCTCGGTTGAATAAGCATCCACTGAAGGGGGCTTTGGCTCTGTGGGGGGGGGGGGGGGGTGCTCACTCCCCCAAGCTGAACCTGTCTCCAGTGCCCAGTGAGCCCACACTGCAGGTCTGCATGGACAGTGACCACATGTTCCACATGCACGCAGAGAGATGCCAGCAGCTCTCACTCTCATCATGCCCGGTTCAGTAACTAGCAAACATCCTTATTCAACACTATCATTTTGCATTTAATTATTTAGGAGATGCTTTTATCCAGAGCAACATAAAACCGAAAGAGTTGAATCACACAGCAAGTAAGGGTCTTGAAAACATTCCTGCCTACAGTGCGTTTTAAACTGATGACCATCTGGTTACTGCTGCAGTGTCCAAACCCATTGATCCACACACCAATGCCACTCTGGGTGATGAAAATGTGTAAGTTATAGTAAAAAAGCCAGAAAAAATAACCAACTTGGGAAATGAAAATAATATATATAATAAACCAGGATATGGCAGAGCTGGCTTATGGAGAGAGAGAGAGAGATAGAGACAGACAGACAAACAGCATGTTTAATGCGGTGGTTACTCACCTGACCAAACCAGCTCACAGACGATTACTGAGCTCGGAGTGACAGGCTGGCTGGCCCTTTAATGATGCAGAGCCTCGCTAAGGACGCCTGTCGTTAATCATTCAGAGGGTTCTCGTGCTGCCGACTGTCTAATAAATCACGGGTCGTCGGGAGTTGGGCAGGAGGGGGCAGCTTGGCTTAGCGGTGTGATGAATAGGTCTCCTTCATGCTTGTATAGGTAAATAAATAAGATCTTTTTAATTTATTTAATGTTTCGGTTCTGGTTTATGCAAATACACTCACCTCTCCGTGCCCTGAGATACCACAAATTTCAATAGGAACATCGGCAGCAATAAGCAGACGAGGGACCCATGCAGCATCCTGCCACCTGGGCCTGACCCTGTCTGCCCCCTGCAGGGCGGCCGGCAACCTGCACCCATTTTAATTCACCTCATTGCATCTTATCAAGAACAGACAGACGGAGTTGGGGCAGGAGGGATCGACCCCGACGAGAGACTCACATGAATGTACTTCCGTCCCATTTTATATCTGCTGACCCGCCCGCTTCTTAGGAGGAGGAGTGGGATCAAAGGGGAGGGGAGGAGGCACAGTACCTTGGGGAACCAAGGCAGTGGTTCCTTTTCAGCCACTAATGAGCCATCAGTCCAGACAGCCGTTAGCCCCTGAGCACCAGCTGAACATTGCCGAGTGAGAGCTTCTGAAAATTAGTTAGAGCCTCAGCTCCAGGCACTCAGAGGCTGTTAGCGACATCTGGAAAGCTGATGGAAGTATCCACATTGCCAGATTATTCTACATGGGCTTTTTCTCATATTCTGTGCCAATGCTTGAGCAATATTGTAGCAAACAGGTGGGTTAGTAATTAGTGGATTAGTTGTGGAGCCAAAACGCTGTCCGTTCATGTTATAGATCAGGGGTGTCAAACTGCAGTCCTGGAGGGCCGGAGCCCTGTGTTGCTTAGTTCTTTCCCTGTTCCACCACAAATGATTCAGCTCAACAGCTATGTGGTAATTAGCACAAGAAGTTGAATCA
>JAODKC010000021.1:6078680-6092436 GCA_026777985.1 Mormyrops attenuatus
CAGGTGTGTTAAACGAGGGGAAACCCAAAAATGTGCAGGGCTCTGGCCCCCCAGGACTGGAGTCTGACACCTGTGTCATAGATGGAGGAAGTGCTCTTTACACACCAACCGGATGGCTTTACAAATGGCTTATTCTGCAAAATGATCTGCTACAAGTGCCACTTTGGATGAAGGTACCTGAATGCAGAAGGCTGGGGGGGGGGACCAGAGGACCCAGAAGAAACCCCACAGCAACAAGAGGAGAACATGCTAACTCCACCCGCATGGAACCCTGGCAAGACTCACACCCAGGTCTGAGAGATGTGAGGCAACAGTGCGAACCACTACACCACCATCCCACCCCAATATGATATGAAACATAAATAAATAAATAACTACTGTCACTGAATAAGTAAATAAATATTTACTGTAAATAACTAAATGCCAGTAACTGAAAAATAAATAAATGAATACAAGCTTATTTGTCAGGATCAGTCCCTGCCTCGTCCTGTCAATTTCCCGTTTGCGCTGTGCTCACTGTGGAGTTCAGCACAAAGAGTAGGCATGGTTTTGAAAAGCTCTCTCCTGCCAGTTTGTTGCTGGTCAGTCACGGCGATGTATATTTCACATGCTAAGCAAAAATCAGTAGCATTAGCTCTGCTAGTTAAGATGGTAAGCTTGGGTCATATATAGCTCTGGGAACTAAGACAAGGACAATATAAGTTTCTCGTCCATTTTGATTTCTGTGCCTGGTACGATGCCTTGTTTTAATTGGTTGCGTGACAATGCATCACAGTGCGCGACGGTCAAAGTGCAACAAGGTTCAACTTTGACCGCGGTGTGCGCGCAAGCTCACCGAGATCTTGTGCCACACAAGCCATAGAAAATAATGGGTTTCACAGCATAGCGCAACTCATGTCATGTTCAGTCTGAAAGCCTCTTTAGTGCTTTACAATTGTTAACAGTCCACATCTGTCCCTCTTTTAGCCCTTGTAAACATTGCATATATGTTAGTGCCCTTGCGCTGTTCTTTTGTTGGTCATTGTGGATGTACTGTAGTAGGTGTTCTTCTTGTCTCCTTTTACATTAGTTCTAACCCTTGTTGGTCCATGGTCCACTTTGCTGCCCTTTTTTCGACCCCTCGTGGTCCCTTTGGTTTCTGGTGTGTTTAGCCCAATTTTCAATTAAATCCCTTTCTGTTTTCCACACCATACTGTGGATCGTTCCTACTTCCCACCTCAACATTATTCGAGTAAATCCGGAAAAAAACTGTTACTGTCTGATGACAGTCTGATGCATTGTTGGACTCTGTATGAGATGTTTACACTCACGATTGCTACAGAGACTGGAATCGTGGCTGCATGAACACTGCCTGGCATTTGGAAAAAATATTGCATGGCATATCACTAGCCTGGGAACGGATCAAAATTCAATTTTGACTAATTAATATACGTTGCTATTTCACCATTGTAAAGCTGAACTATCGTAAAGCGAGGAGCATCTGTATATAAGCTGCCTGCAGCATTGGTGTTTACCGCCACTCAAACCACGGATCTGCATGGGGCCCCTGAGGTCTGACAAACAGTCAGCAGAGAAGGGGGTTGGGGGCCAAAGTGACTTTTTGAGTCACAAACCACCACTGAGCTGCTGTCATTTGCAGAAGCACCCAGACATGTTCACCATGTCGTTAATCAGCTGTTACCGCTGGGTTTGCTTCCGAAAACAGACTGGGACAGCGAGACTGAAGCTGTTCATTCCCAGCTTTCAAGATGTTAAACTTTTTATACCAAACTTTCAGAGAGCTACATCCATGCGAGATATAAACAAGTGAGTCATTGTGACAGATGCATGACCTCCATACATTTACATTTCATTTATTTACCATTATTTTTTTTTTATTATTTTGCAAGATCTGACACTCCCTGCAGCAACTGGGGGATAAGGGCCTGGCGCAATGGACCAACGGTGAAATCAACACTGGGATTTTATCTGCCGAAAGCATCATGCTAACCCACACACCACCATACATGCAAAAATAAGGGAATAATACATGTAAAGTATAAGTTTCTATATCATGTAGTGTAAGTTTCTGCCCATTGGTTGTTTCACTGTCTGGGAATTCACAGTCCCCCAGACCTACAAAGCGCTGTGAGTACATCCAATGGGAAGGCAACAGAACAACTTACTGTGTAACTGACAGGTAAAATCGCATTACACACAAACAGCGATCTGCATCCCTCCTTCTGGCATAGAGACGCCCATCAAGAAAAACAACCTTTCCAGGGGATGTACATTTTTTCATTGTAGAGGCTTCTGGAGGGTCGATGTGTTTGTGTGGATTGCAACTGGGCACTAGCAGGTGGTAGAGGGACTGGCACCTCTAGCAGCATGTGGCTCAGTGGGTTAGGACTGTGATTGGATGGTCGCTGATTCAAATCCAAGGATCAGCAGAGGGATGTCACCTTTGGGTCCTTGAACTAGATCCGGATTGCTGCAGGGACTGACTGACCCTGCTTCCTCAGTTGTCTGTTGCTTTGGATTAAAGTGTCTGCTAGATAAATAGAAAATAACTCCTCTGATGTCTGTGTGTGAGGTGAGCTTGCATCCCATCCAGGGTGCACCCTGTGCTGTCCTCCAGACGCTGTAATAGACAAGTAATTCTGAGAAAAATCAATACCTCCCTTTTAGGCTGAAATTACTTTATAGAGTGTAAAGATCCAGCTTATAGGTGATAATAGAGCGATGCCTCTCAACTGGTTCATTCTCAGGACCTACATTATTCCTTAAACAATAAAACATTTAAAAGCACACGCTGAAATTGGTCCCACAACTCACCAGTCGAGAAACACCAATACAGGATGTCACAGGTCGCCTCAGTGTGGCTAACCCAAGTGCCAGCCAGCCTGGGCGCATCAGAATGCCAGCCCACTGCCCATAATCAGGTGGGTGTCACATGGCACAGCAGAAACCAGCAACAGCAGGGACACCAAAGCGAATTAAGGAGATGGCGGTGACCCCTGAAGGACTTTCGCCACAATGAATAATAAGTGCTGCACTGTAATTGCTACTATGGTGATTTCATCTTTTTCAGATTATTCAAGTGAACAAGATTCTATTCATTTATTCCCCAAATATGATGAGCACAGTGAAGGGAATTTGTAAATAATGAATTCCCAGAAGAACGATTTATACACACCAATTTATACACACCAAGCATTAACTAATGAAAGCAAAGAAAAGTGCCTTTTTCAATGAGAAATGCAAATATTATATTCTCTTAAAATGCAGAATTTCAGGCAAGAAAGAGCTGAAGAGACAGAAGGGGGGGGTTGATGTTTTGGGCCCCCCTCAGACATTTCAAAAACTAAATAAATAGCCAGCATTTAGAGTCAGAAGATCATAGCTAGCTGGTTAGCAAAACATGCTGCTTCAGCATTTCCTAAATAAGGAATTAATTTATTTAATATTTAGTGTAGTGACTGTCTGCGGTCAACAGGGGGCCCCACACAAATGCATGATTTGAGTGGTGGTAAACACCACTGCTGGATGAGTGTCAGTCAACAGCTTGGTAGGACTAAGTGAATAAGAGAGCTGTTGGTTATTATCTGATGTAGGAGTAGGACAGATCCACAGTGCATATAAAGACAAGACTTTAGACGATGAGGAGTATGAATGAAGACAGATAAAAGGCAACCTGATGCTTTAGCTGGTTATTAGGGGTGCTTATCTTAGGAGTTAGGAGAGCAGAGGGTTAGCCCTAACAAAACTAAACATACAGCTGGGGAGACACTCAAACCCCTGTCCCAAAGGTGCGAGGCAACAGTGCTAGCTAACAGTGCTAGCTAACAGTGCTAGTTAACAGTGCATTGTTGCACATGTGCTCCTTTTTGATCTGAAATTCATGGTCTGTTAGTCCAACAGCCTTAGCATACACAAGTCTCTCACACAAGGCCGACTGTCTGGAGCTGATGAGTTTTCCCCAGTTTAGTTATACTGTCTCAGGGGGTTTAGGATTTGCAAAGTTAGGAGGAGAAAATGCAGCCAAAATAAGTCATAAGTTTGACAAATTCTCATATGCAACCTCAAGTTGAATGGAAACACCTCTGACAACATGTTTCCTGTGCTGAGCTGGTAGAGTAGGACTTGGATGTGGCGTCTCATTTTGTTTGATATCCCATCATGCTCTCCTCCTTAAGACACAAACACATAGAGAGGTGAGAGTGAAGCTTGGGGTCTGAGCACAGAATTAACCATCCATCCAGCAGACTTGGACCATTTTTCAAAGGGTTAAGGCCCTTGCTCAAGTGTTCAGTGATGGTGTGAGATTTCAGTTTGGTCCCGTGGGCAAGACCTCACATGCACAGAGCCAGAACTCAAAAAATACCCAAAGACAAAAGTTGAGAATATCGCTAAAAATGTTAATTAAGAGCTAAATACATATGAGGAAATGTGTCTTTTGCCAAATGAGTAAGGGCCCGCTTTATGTTATTGGGCATGTTCTGTGCTGTGAGCCCCGTCCCTGACAGGCAGCTGTTACGCACCCAGCATCAATCTGGTGCCATTCACCATTCAACTGGGTGGCCGAGAGAGCAGCTGCGACTCTCACAGCAGCAGGCCTGCTGTGAAAAGCGTAACCCCGCCTCCCAAGCAGAGCATGTCATCTATGAAGACACACCAGCGGAAAGGTATCGCCCCCAAACCAACTGTTGCTAGACAACAGCAGAGCAATTAAACATTCGCGGAAGGTTCTGGAGAAGCCGATCCAGGGACAAACCCACAAACCTCAACCAAATGAAAACAGCTGCATTTAAATATCTATTCTATCCTCACTGCCTGTCGTCTGAAGCTCACTGATCTATATACAGATTTACAAAGCTTTAAATGAAATCACGCACATCAGCTCCGAAACTTAGAAGCACAGAGAGTAAGCAGCACTGTGTGGCCATTATACAGCTTACTAGGATTGTGTGTTTCATGCAAGATCGAGGTCCAGTTGAAGAGGATTTTACATAGACATCGTGTCAAATATAAAAAGAGCAAGGCGGTCATCTTGTAGGGCCGAGGTGCACCTAGTGCATTAGCCGTCTTTCCTCCTCACTGCCACCCGTTCAGGATTTTCCAAGACCACCCTGGATTTTGGTTGTCTGTCCTGGAAAAAACATATTTCATTCCGAGACATGGAATGTCCCGCAACCTGAGCCTTTTTTATGTGTGCATTAATCAGGGGCATCATTAGGCCTATTTTATGAATAGCTTTTTATATTATACATCCCCCCCCAGTTAAGACTCAGCCCCCCATCCATTCATTTCTTACTACACCCCTGGCCTTAATAACACTCTCATATTAAGCCAGAGCTATAGCTGATTAATAGGAAAAAAATATATGTGTCCGTTTCTTTTCAGGCAAATAAATACACTAAGAGAATGTACTGTGCCAACCAAACAATTTCATGGGAAAGCACACGCTACACCGACACTGCGCAGTCGGCGATGATTGCATCATCATGCATTGTTGTCATGTTCAAAGATTAAGTTGGTAAAAAAAACGAAGTTTTATTGAAAATGGGTGATGAGGAGACGTGGAGGACAAAATAAAAATCCAGCCAAAAAAAGGAACATCTTATATCAAAGAATGGGAACGGAATGACATGTTGTAAAAACAGCGATCGATGGAAATTGCATCAGTAAAAGTATCATTGCAGACTAAACTTTTGGCAGTTTTTGAATTAATTAGGGTAGCTTAAGTATCCAAGTACAGGCTACGTGTCACAATAGCCTACATTTTAAAACTATTATTTTATGTAAAAACTAAAGGTGTAAGGTATGGGGTCATAGCTAATAGAACTATTACATTATAGAGTAAATAATACCAGAGATTTCACTGCCATGTAGGATTATAATTTCCTTATTAAACAAACCTAAACAAACCTTTGGAATGGTGTCGCTTTGTGCAGTGTTTCTGGTCAATGATTGATGTCACAGCGGGGCATGGTAGAATGACAATCCACAACAGACGGACACTTTATTTGAAATCAAACTCAAAAGGATGTGAAACACAAGGGACCAAGAGGGGTCAAAAATAAGGTTGGTAGGTTAGGCAAGGATAAACAAAGGCTGAGACCACACACGAGGAAAAATGTCTACAACAATCACAGAAAGACTGGCAGGTAACACATAAAATGACCAACAAAGAAGAGAGCAAAGGTAGACACATACATACACAGGTAACAAGGACTAAACAAAAAACAGGTGCAGGCCATTAATATAACAAACACTAGGGCTATGAGTAACAAGATACCGGTAAGAGTCATAATTACTAAACACTAAGGACTCTAGGAAACTAGGAATGGGTTGGCCAGTGACACCTGCTGGCCATGTAACACCTGGCTGAAGCACATAGATGGGCACTTCCAGAGGGTGGGACTGGACCACGTGTTGGCCTGGGGGGTTGCCAGCTGGTAACTCGAGGTGTGTCATCATGTGGTGGGTGTGGCAATGTACTGAAGCAGTGCATGCTGCCCAGCCTAATCTGATCAGACCTGTAGTGTTACCTTTTAATCCTTATTCGTTATAGTATTTTGTTCAGCAGCAGGTTTTATGTAAATTAATACTCATGTTACCAATTTAGAAGCTGCCTTGACTTTGGTTCTGTACTTTAGTCGAAAAACACTTTCCTACCAGGAAAGTAACCTGACCTTTCAGGATTTGTCTGGTACTCTTGTTATGGTGAGATTTTATACCCCACAGCTTTTTATAGGCACAGATGTGAGATTTGAACACGAACCCCTATTCTGACACCTTGTTCCATGTATTACTAGGTTAACTGCAAATCTTCACTTTATTCGAGACACTGAGTCAGAAACCGGGCCAATCAGAGCTGCCTCCTCCACACTCAAACACTCCTGGTCACGTTCCTCACCTTACATCAGTCTGGGTCCCGATTCTCCAGCCGTGTTTGAAGCAGATGTGAAGTAAATACGTCATTGTTGGCTTTAACATTCTTTACTACCCTGCTTCAAAACATCAAATATTTTGACCAAAAGCAACTTTTCATTTGACAGGGTATTCTTCAAAGCAAAATAAACCAAAAATAGGAACACCAACGAGGTGAGTGACTTAGAGCATAAATATTTCAGCGGTGCTTGGAGAAAAGCGAAATTGGTAACAAATGAAGGCATTCCCCTCACCCACCCTTTAACGGAGTTTATCCTTGTCTCCATGTATATGCTGTAAGGGAGAGTCTGAGGAGCACTGACCTGGTGTATGAGAGCGATCACAGCCCAGGAAGTCGGGAAGCAGGGATGGGCTTGTTATTGGGTAAGATCCTTTATGGGGGCCGGCTGTCATCCCTTTAAAGGTGCTTAATCTGATCAGCTTTAGAAAAATACACTGACTTGAGTACTATTGCAGGTATGCGACTGGAAGGTCACATGTTCAAATCCCAAGGCCACAGAGTGATTTGATCGTTGGGCCCTTGAGCAAGACTCTAAACTGGTTGACCCTGCTTTCTAAAAATATACGTCGCAAAATATATGTCACTTTGGATAAAAGCCGGTGATACATAAATTGAGATGTATGATCTGTAGCCCTCAAATGCAGGTGATGTTCTTTAAACTCTTCATAAATTAATCCATTTATCCACCTTCCATCACCACCTGTTTGAGGACATGCAGGCAGGGGACAGCCTGAATGGCATTCCAGTCCATCAGCAGGGCACATGCTCACAAATACTATTACATCTGCATGTTTTGGGCTGTGGGAGTAAGCTGGAGAGGCCAAAGGTAGTGTACATATGGAGTGGGGAGAGGTTCACTACTGATTCACCATGGATTCACCATGAAGTCACTGTGGATTCACCATGGATTCAGCAAGTCACCCATAAACCCATCCCTCAGATTTATGCAGAGCTCGTCCCAAGATTATGCAGAGACTGATAATAAAGTGATTCTTACAATTTTCTATGGCAATAAGAACACTGCAGGAGACTGCAGCTTTACAGACCATTAACCCCACTGTCAAAACCACTTTCTCAAAACATGAAGAAAAAAACGGATTTGTGATCTCAGGAAAATGCCTGTCCAATTAGCACTGCAAACATCACTCTGTTCAGCTGTAGGCTGCTCATTGTCAAGGCGCTGGATTACTGCAGAAGCCCATGAACAGGGGAGATGAGGGATGCAAAGCTGGTGAACTAATTAGCTTGTTGTTCATTTGTGCGTTATTTTGTTTATTAAACACCAGGGCATGTTGTTTTTCCCAGCTTGAAGTGCAGTTCCTTTCCCTGGTAGTGAACCTCCAACCATTTGATTAATGTCGACATTCGTCATCCAGCCCCATCAATCCCAGTTTCTGCGGTTTTAGAAACATCACTGAGTGAGATGTACATTAAATTATGTTAAAAGCACTAACCTGTGCTTTTCCTGTATTAACACTACCGATCTGTAATGAATGGCCACTGGGCAAACACCACAAACATGCATCAAATGATCACTTTCATGTGCTTCTCCTGTATAAACATCACTGACTGGTGTTTCCCTGTAAAAACACCACTGACGCACATCCTACTTGCATTATCACTGACATATGCTTCTCCGGTATAAACGTCACTGACGGGTGTTTCCCTGTATAAACATCACTGACGGGTGTTTGCCTGTATAAACACCACTGACGCGCATCCTACCTGCACTATCGCTGACACGTGCTTCTCCTGTATAAACATCACTGACTGGTGCTTCATCGTAAAAACACCACTGACACACGCTCTATCTGCATAATCACTGACACGTGCTTCTCCTGTATAAACATCACTGACTGGTGTTTCCCTGTATAAACACCACTGACAGATGCTATACCTGCATAACAGGGGCTTGTGCCTGTAATTGGAAGGTTGTCGCGTCAGATCCTAGAGTGATTTCACCCCAGTTTCTCCAGGGAAGACTGTGCTTTCTTAGAACAAATCTGTCACTTTGGATAAAAGCATCTGGTAAATAAACATGCTTTGTGGTTCTTAGCTCACAGAAAATCAGGAGAGATTGCTGTAGGCGCAGCTTGACATGAATATTAAGCACGTAACTAACCCAACACACATTACATAACCCTGACAGCAACCTCTGTAGGATCAGTGTGGTGCCATTACGAATCAGTGTCCTGATTGGCTGTGAACTACCCTCATACTGTAGTGGGATTCACTGCTGTTTCACCCTCCTGTCATCTTATGAGCTGGATTGTTACAGAATAACAGGCCTAAATGAATGTCACATTGAAAGGGAAGCTCTTTCATGGTGAACCTCGTAAACTACAGTGTCGATAAAATATCACTCAAAGAGCCCCTTCTTCCTGGTGAGGGAAACCCCACACAGCCACAGGAGAATGAACACATGCACCCCAGCACATATACACGACATACATAGAGTGGCGATCAAAATTAGAGAACAAGAGACATTTTTGTGATATGCAGAGCTTATCAAAATTCAAAATTATTCTAACATGAATAGAAGAGATGTAACTATGACCCCAAACTTATGTCTCTGCAACATCCAACATCTTCCTTCAGATGTGTAGAAGTTTGCATCAGCGACACCACTACATGTAACTGTTAGTTATGGGGAATATGATCCAGTATGTGGGTTAGGTAAGAGTCCTGTACATGGTTTCCTCCTAAAATTTGTCATAGAGCTCCTCTCAGACAAGGCCATCTTATCTTGGTTTATCTACCTGAAACAGTTATGATTTCTGATGTAAAGGATGCTTCATGGATGCCGTCATTGATATGGAAAATGCAGTTGTGCTACGTGGCATATATGTCGAGTAATGTATTCAGATTCAGAATACTTTTAATATCCCGGAGGAAATTGTTTGTTATTACAGACCACACAGCACACAACTACAGGAAAAGACAATAACAGGCAATACACAGTATGATATAAAGCAAATTCTACATAAAAATAAATCTTACATATAGAGTTGGTAATAAAGTCAATGAAGTCAGACTTACTGTACATGGAGTATGGTAATATTGTAATAGAGCATAATCCTTGTTTTAGATCAAGACTCACTTTTAAAAGCAGGGTGATATTCAGACTCTGGTAATATGCAGCACTCTGAGTGCGTAAAAGCCTAATTTATGTTATTATATGCATACAGCACCCTACCAACCATGCAGCAAGCTGGCCACATGGATAAGGCATTATAGAATATCTGCCTACAGTCTCCGGCAAAAAGCTGCCTTGTCCCACTCAGCATGAGAAAGGTCCAGCAATGGAAGGGTCCTAATTGCCCTCCACTTCATCCCCAAGATGTTCTGTTGGGTTGAGTTCCCAGCAGACTTCATTTTTATTTCTTGGTGTTCCAAGCAGATCCATACACAGGTGACCACCCGTGAATAGCCAATTTAGCCAGTCCAGTGTTAAATTGGGGGTTCTTTTTGGGTTCTGTTTGACGCAAGGAGACCTAAAGTGTCAATAGAAGGTCTGCAAACAAGAGAGAGGTAAGGAGCATGCACTGGTTACAGTGCGTTGCCGCACCCACCACACAATAAACCTTCTCAGGGATGAGAACCTGAGTGCAGCCAGGTGCAGCCAGATGGACCAGTTTTTTTTCCAGTGGCTGGAGTGTCAATCTTGCCAACAGCCCCAAGTTATTCCCTGTAAGTTGGATGACGTCCTTATAGGGCTGGATGTAGATTAACATCATACGCAGCATGAAGCAATTGCAGGTTAAGGGCCCAACACAGTAGAATCACTCTGATTCTTCCAGTTACTGGCAGAGATCCCTAACCTCAGAGCCACCACTCTTCCCTGTAAGGACTTTGGTGCAGGTGGCAATAATGAAGCATGTGTTCTGTTGATATTCACAAGGGATTTATTGTTCTGCTGTTTAAATCATTAAATAGAGTCAATGTCCACAGTTAAACCATAATGTCCATCCATCCATCCATCCATCCATCCATCCATTCATAAATCCGGTTATTAGTAAGATTAACACAGGAACTGCCACGTGAGTTGGCCAAGTTTTCTTGAGTCAGTATCACTCCAAAACACTGAAAGTATTAAAGGAGGTGCAGTGAAAACCTGACAACAGAGCAGAGGCTCAGAAATTGTGATTTCTGATTCATTTTATGTGTTTTATTTCAATAAAAAAAACATCATAATTGGAAGAATTCAAACAAAGGTTTGTTCCAGGGCTGTATAACAAAAATGTCCTACAATATAAAATGACTGCCCTGTGGTGTCAAGCTATTTTTTTTTTATCAGTGAGAAGCTATAACAACTGCGGCTGCTTCCAGCTGGATGGTCTACAGGAGGCAGGTTCTTCAGTGGGCCAGAAGACCTAGAGACTTAATGTCTGTGAAATCGAGTTCTGTTTGCTGCAATACAAGATAAACACCACTGGATATAAATAATACAACAAAATGTCAGAGGGGATCATTAGTGCAAAGGATGCTTTTCAAAGCTCTCCTCAGAAGACCTGCTATGAAAGGAAGGTATGAAATCACCCGTGGAGTGGCAGCTTTCTGCTGGAGCCTGAACAGCTGCAGACTGGCCAGGCCAATCAGAAATGCTCCTTTTCACACCGTCACAGAAACACAGAGGCTGAAAATGGCATGCTTTCATGGGACCCCGATCAAAATCTCTAGTGGCGTCCCTGAATAAGTGCACTATTGTACTTTAGTTCTGGTGAAACTCCTCCAGAACCATTTATACTGTGTTTAGCACAGGTGGTGAGGTCATGTGATGCAACAATATCAGTTTTGTTAAAAGAAATAAAGAAATTGTCATGCCCTGATTGTGCCGATCCTCTTGTGTGCCACGCCCCCTCATCTACCCCGTTTGGAATCCCCGTGTTATCAGCTGTTTCTAGTTGTGTTTAATTAGTCAAGTGTATTCAAGTGTGTGTCAGTGTATGTTTCCCCAGTCCGGTCAGTGACGTTGTTTCGTGCTCCTAAGTGTGTTTATTCAGAATAAACCCCGTGTTCACCTGATTTCCCCAGCTCTTGTGCTGCTTCCCTGCTATGAGCCAAGACAGAAATAATATAGGTGTGTGTGTGTGTGTGTGTATGTGGTACCAGTCAAAAGTTTGGACACACTCACCCATAGAAAAGTGTATTTGTACTATCCTCTACATTTTAGAATAACTATAAAGATATCACAATTATTAAATGGCATATATGGAGTTATGCAATGACCAAAATTAATTGGTCATTAATTGTGGGGGGGAGGCAGCTCTGTGAGTTGGTATTCAGAAAGTTGCCGGTACAAATCCCTGGTCCCAGCATTAGGCCCTTGAGCAAGACCCTGATTATGACTCCCCAGTTGGGTGGTGTGGTTCTCCACACTGTGGAATGAGTCTTCTTCATATAAATGCTTCACATCACAAGGAGCTATAGCACAATTCTACCAGATTCTGGTCCTGCGTACTGAAGCATGACTTCTAGGGAAACGGCTCCAGGCGAACTCACGTGCATCAGTGTACTGACTAAGGGACTCTGCTTCCTCACTTTCTGAACAACATGCAGATAAGCTGAAGAAAACGAGGAACAAGGATGGGGAGCCGACCTCACATTAAATTGAGATTATTCTCTGCCACACAAAGCAAACTTGAGGTGATGGCACAAATTCCGACTGGAGTCTGTCTCTGCTCACAGAACAAAGAGCTCCGGGACCGCATCAGTCAGCATGATTGATTGATCTGTACCCGATCATATGACTAATTGCTAAGAAATGGAGGCATCTCAGTGCCCTCCCTCCCGTCTGGATAAATATATCTGCCACATGATGCAGATTAGGGGCTGCAGAACAAACAAAGTGAGTGTTTTGCTTTGAATGTACAACAATACAGGCTGTTTGGATTCAGCGGCTGTCATTTTCTGTAGCTGCCCAGGGCTGTGTACTTGGATGGCTTGGTGGCGTGACAGCATGGAGGGGATGTGTCAATTCAGGGCCATGTGGGAACATTTGGAGGTGCAGACAATTAAACTGAAAGCTTTACCTGAGAACTGATAGGCCGCATGGTTACTGCGAGTCTCTCGTTGCAAGGGGGCGATCAGCCGCATGGTTCCTGCCAGTCTCTCGTTGCTTGGGGGTGTCATATCAGGTCATGTCAGAGCCAATCTCCCTGAAATACATACATGTCACTTTGGTCACCAGGACAATCTAAGGAATGGAGTTAAAAAAAAGGCTGTCTCTCCCCTGGGACATTGATTTCTCCCTCTCTGTGCCAAGAAGTGAGGTCAGAGCACAGAGTTGGGTAATTCAGGTCCAAAGAGTAATAGTCCAGACCGAGATATTGCTTCAACCAACCAGTTGAATACTCTGTGACTATGACTCTTTATGCTCAACTGGTTGGTGAAAACAAAATCTTGGTCTGGACTTTTACTCTCTGGACCTGAACTACCCAACTCTGACAGAGCAGATGGGCACACAAACCAGAGGAGCAAAAGTTCGGTGTCTTTTGCCTCCCAGCAAACAAATGCAACCAAAGGTCGATGCTGGACATAAAGATCACAATGCAAAGTGAAACAAGAAATTAGAATATATAAACAAGGCTGTGTGTGTGTGTTACCATCGTCTTCTTTCAGAATGGAACTGTGGAATGGTTTTTCATGAGGTCATTCAGACTTCACCATGATTGTAATGGTAAACACCGCTAGCAACTTTCATATGCTTACATTTACTTAGTAGATACTGTTAGGGAAAGCGCCGTAGCTTTCACCCCAACTGTTATCTGTGTGGAGGAAGCGCCAGAGCTTACCACTCCACACCTCTGCACTTCTAGGACC
>JAODKC010000021.1:6113325-6125583 GCA_026777985.1 Mormyrops attenuatus
CTCAGATGTGGTGTTGGTGCGTGTTGTTCTAAAGTGCTTTTAAAACAGGGGAAGGACATGGTGCAGACCACCCACTGGATTCTTTTCTGATGTTCCATTTTGGCAGGATTAATACTGTCTCTCCCTCTGATCCCATGAAACACCAGCGAGGAGCAGCGAAGAAGGTCCATCAGGTGCCCACAGCATCATAGAGGGGTCCAGCTCTACCTGAAGACAACATCTCGACTGAAAAGAAATCCCACCTGCTCAGTGATCAAAGATGTGAAGAATCTATAATGGAGACTTTGCACATACATATCTCTGGCATATTAAACTGTATAGCATGGCAATGTGAGTAGGTAAGCCTAGAGATGTGGATCAGGGGTCTCCAACCAGTCCTGGAGAGTTACTATCCAGTAGGTTTTCTATCCTACCGGACTTTTGATGAGCTACATCAGAGGCGTTTCTAGCTATTGAAAAGATCAAGCTAAGTATGGGCTAAAATATTCGGGTCTAGGTTTAAAATTCTAGGGGCTATAGCCCCGAGTGATTGGACCTAACGACACTCATGAGCTACACCTGTTCCTGGTATTTACCTGAGAACAAGTGTAGTTCATCACCAACCAGGTAGGAAAACCTACTGGACGGTAGCCTCACTCATTGAAACTTTTATGCAAAATCCCTGAAAAAAGGTACCAGAATACTAAATGGACTGAACATTGGCCATGTGACAGTCGGGGAGCGGGAGAAATGAGTAACCAGCCTTGATGTGCTGATTAATATCACCTGTCCCTCCTTCCTCCTGACGGGTATAGATTGGTATGTACCCCAACCAGCCTACACTTTTCTTTTCTCCAACCTACCTGTAAGGTTCACAATTCATTCTTCACAAAAAGAGGCAATATTCTTTTACACATTAGCCTATTATTTTCCGGCAGTCCCATTTGTGTCCCACCTTTTTCTTCATGAAAGCTCACGTTTCCTGACCAGCAAGACATGTGGCCCAGTGTACTGGCGACACACACCAAACCCTATAATAAGGATTTCGTTTTTTAAATATCAAACTGGTTAGGTTCTTCCAAGAGCTTATTAAACATAATGTTTCTGGGAAAATTTATTTTTGACAGCCCTGTACGCAGTAAGTAAAATGCAGACTCGGCCCTCAAATACGTATCCATTAGGGGTCGATGAACCACAATTACGGGAGCTACAGTACCTGGTTATTTATGTCGTACTTTTGTTTTTAATTCATGTTTTATCCTAGAACTTGACGCATTGCATGAACAAATGGATCCGAGTCACTTAATATGCTGTGAAGAATTATAATTCAAACAAATGATATGATTTACTGGTGCCTGTTTAATTGCTTAATTTTTTTGTACAGGACAATTACACAAAGAAACACAAAACAAATTCAAAATAAGTAGAACTGGCTACATGTACAGTTTGTTTATTTTATCTTAAACATTAGATAAATGAATTAAAGCACAGCGCATACTGTCGCGTCCCGTCTCCTTCGACCCTGTCCTGCTCCGGTTTGGCCAGCAGATGTCTCCCCTGCTGACCATCCTGTATCCCCAATCACCCCTCATGTAGCCCTCATTGGATGTTGACCCTCACCTGTGTTTGGTTATGTTTAGTCCATTGTGATATCTTATACCCATCAGACCTCAGTCCTCAGTATATATATGTGACCCTCCGTCTTGTGCTCACCAGTCCGGTTATTGTGTTTTGGTTACAGTATGTCTGTATTACAGGTTGGTCCGTGTAAGGACCCATGTCTTCAAGACTACCTTTAGAGTCTCTTTATGCCTTATACCATTTTTTGGATTTTGTTCCCCAGTGTTTGTTATTTTCTGTCTTTTTTGTTTTGCTTTTATTGTCCTTATGTTGTATCCCTAGTCTGTGGTTTGATTCCTAGTTTTAGCGCCTGTCATGTTTCCTGTTTCCTAGTTTCTGTGTTAAGGGTTTCTGGTCCTACCTGATGCTCGTTGTCCAATCCTTTCATTGATTGGTTATGATTCTCACCTGTTCTGCATTATGTCTTGTTGGCATTGTGTGTGGTTACGTGCCTGGCTCCTGCTTTGTTCTCTTGTCAGTCATTGTTCATGTTGTTGTGTGTTAGACGTTCTGTCCTCTTGCCTGTTCTTGGTCCTTTTGGGTTTTGTTGGTGTGTTCTGTTTCCTTAATGAACTCCTTTGTCTTGGAGCTGTAAGTGGATCGTCACCTTTTTCCTGTCTGCGCCATGCTGCTGCTCCGTAACAATTTCATCATTTACTTATTTCTGTATTTTCACAGTTCTTCATTGATTTTTGTATTTCTGCCTCTGTATATTAATTAGGTAGGCAGTTCTAACCTCACTCAGTGCAGGTTTAGTTAATAAGATCTGATTATTTCGGCTCTACTACAAATGTCTTGGCTTGGTGACTGATGTGACAGCTGTTTGGTATACTACAACATTGTCAGGATTACTATTCATATAATCTGTTATATTATCCATCCATCCATCCATTTTGTGTAACCACTTGTCCTATTCAGGGTTGTGGGGGGTCTAGAGCCTGTCCTAGAGCCTACAGGTACAAGGCAGGGAACAACCCAGGATGGGGCGCCAACCCATCGCAGGGCTCACTCACACACAATTCACTCACACATGCACACCTACGGGCAATCTGGCACACAAAAATGTTCTAAGAGCAGAATGAAAAATGATTGGTTATCTCTCACAACCAACAGATTGTAGAGGAGGTGGTTCCAAGCAACTAGAGGTATGACCAACCAGTCAGATGTCTTGGTCCTGCCTCCTCTATTTAATTGGACCCCATCTATAGTCTGATTGGGTATCTCTCCAAATCAATCATTTTTCGTTCTGCCCTCAGAACATTTTTGTGTTAGAGAAACTCCCACAAGCAAATCACACACACACACACACACACACACACACACACACACACACACAAAGCATTAAGGACCAGCACCCCACATATATGTGCTTTGTGTGCCGTAGGTGTGTTTTCAAAGGTCTTGTTCAGTTTCCATATATTCCACGGCAGGGAGTGTCATATAACATCCACCTGAGCCTGAGCAATGAGAGGCTGACCCATGTGATGTGTTGGATGAGTATCTGACCACTCATCAGGAGAAGAGGCAAGTATGTAAATACTTACTATTTAATAATGTATAAACTCCACTCTAAGCATTCCTGTACTGATAGCGATATAACTGTTGCGCAGGAGTCCATTGCGAGCACACATACCCCTGCTGGTATACAATCCACATGGCAAAAGGGTGATGGGCAGCTTCTTGAACCATTTGCTGTACTGTATGTTGTACGTGACATGTCAGTGGTGCTGTGAGCCTATTCCTGACACCACCAGAGGGTTAGTACATATTACTGCATAGGCAAGAGGCACCATGCAGACAAAAATCTTAAGGCATCTGTATTTGATTTGTATTTACAGGAAAATGTGTGTGCTTTGTACAAAGAATGTCTTCGACAGAAAATGACATATAGAAAATTTAAAATGAGAAAAATACAGCAGGACAGGGAGCTAGAGGAACTGAGGAAAACCAAAATCGTTGCAGATACTATTTCAGAAACAAATGGTAAAGAATCAGTCTCTGTCTCTTTCACATTATCTGTATTTATTAATCATTCTCTCCCCCTTGCAGTCTGAAAGGAAGTAGAGTGTTGAGTAATAAACATGAACAAATGAACGATTGTGTCTTCATTATTGAAAATATTGGGCCACGATTCTGTCTCTGGCAGCTCTGCCACTGGCTTGGTCAAGGTGCAGTGGCTCACGGTCACCATCAGGCTGCACCACCACCAACGCCGGGGCCCTTTCCCTGATGTTGTGTAAAAGAGCTCATGCTCTATCAGGTGCAACCATCAGCCTTTTTAGACATTAAAATCTCTCCTTTTGGTGGCCAAAGGTCATTTCAATTCATGCCCTTGTCCTAGAGTCTAGACAGAGCTGCATTATTTCGGGTTTGTGGGCCAGGGTTAGGGTTGGGGTTGAGGAACAGGGTCATTAAAATTGTCTGCAGCCGTCCCCTTGATCCCTTCATGATGACCTGCATTAATGACCTGCATAAATGCCCTGCAAACAATTATGATTAAAAGAAATGCTTCACCATGATTTCTAAATGTGTATGGATATTACCTTGTTCATATGTGTCCAATATAGGTGTGACTCCCTATAATGTTATAGGTCACACTACCTGTACATTAATACTGTGGAAGCCTTTTCTATTCACATAATCCCCTTCATTTCCACTTGATGGGGCCCTGATTTGGAGCTGAGTACACTCCAATGCACCAATCACATTAGGGAATCCTGGGAAATGAGAATATTAGTCTGATTTTAAAGTTCTTTAAAGAAACGTGGGCTTTCACCTATATATTACCTGCAAGTGCATAAAAGGACTCTTTAATTTTATGCACACATAGGTGTCCAGGAAAAACAATACAAACTCAGAGGAAGTGTTTCAAGGCCAAGTAGACTTTACGAATTCTTTGACAAATTGCTGCTTGCAAAAAACCTCAGGGCAATGCACACAGTTTGTGTGGATGTGAGAGCACGACTTCTCCAAGTTTAGCTCCTAATATAAGGAGCTAATAAATATCTGATATATAAAATTCCCTCTCGGCTGAAGCGATATCTCTCAAAAAGATGATCATCCAGACAGGCTAAAGGATCTTGACGATCACGCAAAACTCTCTCGACTTGAAATTCTCTTCTTATTAGCTGTGCACTGATTGCAACCTGTCACTCATCTATGAATGGCGAGGCCATGCCCTCCAGGGCACCTTGCAATCATTGAGTCAACCATGAACTTCTCTGTATATCAAAGTATTGTAGAGTCAGATGTGCACGTGTTTAGTTGTTAGTCTACCTGAATCACAAATAAAATAATTTTTTACTTCCTCTGAGCTATAACTGCCCATGAATTTTCATCTTCTATAATTAAAGAGTATCTGAAGTGAAATTCAATTTAACTTTATTGAAATGGGGGAGCAGCAGAGTTATGGGTGAAATTGCCATTCAAGGGTAATGCTACAGTA
This sequence comes from Mormyrops attenuatus, assembly GCA_026777985.1. NCBI lineage: Eukaryota > Metazoa > Chordata > Actinopteri > Osteoglossiformes > Mormyridae > Mormyrops > Mormyrops attenuatus. The sequence continues at coordinate 6,118,370 of JAODKC010000021.1, forward strand.
GATGCTCAAATAATCAAACTATGGTCCACATTGTCCACGACACATACTGTAAAATGCGGAGTTCCCATGAAGCCATGGTTTGGTGGCTGAGGCTGAATGGGTGCTGTGCATGTAATGTAACAGCGGAATTTTTCAAATTTCAACTATTTACTAAAAAATACTGATTTTAGAAAGTGTTACTGCAATATAATACACAAGTAATACAATAAACTGTAAATAATTGTCATAATATTGATCAGCAAATTCATTGAATGTTTTCCCCATTGCTTTCATCTTGTCTAAAGATTCTTGGTGAGAATAAATCCTGAGGAAAGAACAGAATGCACTGCTAAGACCGGAGTGACTCGCAAGACAGGAGAGATGCTGAAGAGGGAGATGGCAGTGATTAACAGCAGAGTGTCATCCTCTCTTCGCCGGCTAACTGAGGTCGAATGGAGGGACTCGGATTAGCTGAGTAGTACATGTACAGTATATGTGCAGTTGGTAGGTAGGTAGGCCTAATTTGGTCCACCTCCTGAACATGAATACAGTCTCAGAACTATATTGTGGTATCCTGGCAGGTGTTTGTAGTAATTTACACTAGTTTATATCATGATACTGTTTCAATAACTCGTCTTAATGTGTAAACAAAACTAAACGTTGTAATTTTCAGAAAGATTAGAATTATTTTGAGGAAATTGCATTGAATTGCATCCATGTAAAAACTGTAGAGTCAAATGTGATCTTTCTGTGGTTACAGGAGAGCACGCTATTACTGAAGAAGCTGTTACCGATGCATAACGGAGTGGGTTTCAGATTGAGAAATGGTTTGGACACCCACAGAATAGCACACAGCAGTGGTACCTTCAGGTTACTGTAAGTCATGTACATTTCATGTAGATTTAAGTCAGGTTTGTGGGTCCAGACAGTGTTGACTGTTATTTCTAATGTTACTTGATTTCGATTTAATTGTTAATGTATTATGCACTCGATACAGAATTCTTTAACAGTCAAAAGTGTTATTTTATGTAAGAATTTTTTTTTTTTTTTATGTAACAAAGGCTATGATAAAATGTTAGTAAATCTGAGTACCTTGTGCTTTTTGTGCGCTTTAGAAATATACAGTCATGATACTTTGTCCTACAAACAAATCCTGCAGGTCCTTTTAAAATACAAATATGTGTTCTGTGAATAACTGAAATGAATGCTGTGCATGTAATGCATGTTTTGTTACTGTAAATGTTATTTTAAAGGGTTTTTTGAATTGATTGAATTAAAATAAGAATGAGTTAAATAAAAATTGTATTTTTCAATTATTGGGTCTGTGTGGGTTAAATAACAATATAGGATATATATATATATATTTTTTTTTTAAATTGTATGGAATTGATCAGATCTGGATAAGTGATTAATTAAATAATTGGATTACAGTACTGCACAGTTGATCTATATTTTTACAGTTACAATAAAAGCAAAATACGGTTATGGTACTGTGAAATTAAATTAGGTAATCGGGGAGGGGGGCTTGAATTTGATGTAAACGCTGAATTATTCTGAGCGCACTGACGCGGACAGAACCCCGCCACACGCCAGCTTTTTGGGGATCGGTGGGGCTCCTCGGTACTGTGTATAGCCTAATTATTGCTCTATCGCATCACTTGTTTTAGATGTAACAGAAATATTGTAGCCGCGAGGAAAAATGAACTGATGATTTATAAACAATATTTGTCGCTGAAAATGCATTGCAGGTCTACAACAGAACGCAAACTACATACAACCCTGTAAAGATTCTTTGAGGCTACGATGGATCTGTTCAACTCGGGCGCCCTCCAGTGGGGAATTCCTCATCATTCATTCTTCCTGATTAAATCACATTCATATACAGTATTTAATGTTTCCAGACACTTGTTAAAATGGCACTGATTACTAACGGCCTTTTGGTGACATGATTAACATTTAAACGCCAGGTTTCCGTTTACACATGGAGTTATTAAAATATCCAAGAAACATCAGTTTAATATTTAATAAAGAACTGATCTAAGGCAAATACTTACCACAAATTACATTGTTATGTTATGCACGACGTGTTATCGTTCAGATTCATTTTACTACTGTCAGCTCATAACAAATATTAGAATTTTTACGCATTCACGTAGATAATGTTGCGCTTGATGTCTTTCACCAAATCGCGGACTGTACTTTGTTTATTGACACTAGGGAATGGTCGGTTTAAATTTAACCTCAACGCATACATGCGTTATGTAGCACGCAGTACCCAAAAACTGTTTAAAATTTTCTCAATACACGAGAGGATTGTTTCGATATTTTCCGATATTTGACACAAGGAAGAGCCTGAGGTTACATCAGGACTCCTGTCCTTCTTTGCGCCCCGTGGCTGCGCTTGCTGGGCGCCTGTCATTCAAAGGGGTTTCGGCCAATCAGAGGCGTTCCGGGGGCCGGCACCCCGAATGCGCTCATCTAGTATAGCGGTGGCAGCGTACCAGCCATAGGGTGACGGACTTAGAAGGACGTGGAAATGCACAGCTCCCAGAAATTAACGAGGACGTGGTACAAATTTAACCCGCGTTTTGTAAAACTATAGATCTGTCTAAAGTAACTTGATATGCAATTAGTAAACAAATTGGTGCTGATCAGAGCACCTGGAATCGCGTGCGCAGCAGAAAGGATGGGTGATACTTTCAACCAAAGCGGCACGTTTAACCGGTCCCTGCTGTACCAGGACAGGTTCAGCAGCCTGGAGGACATAGACGTGACTGCCGACGGGAGCCCGGTTCTCCGGATCCTGATCTCCATCGTGTACTCTGTAGTATGTGCCGTAGGCTTAGTGGGGAACTTGCTGGTCTTCTTCTTAATGAAGGTGAGACAGGTGAGGAAGAAATCAACCATAAACTTTTTCATCCTCAACCTGGCCGTGACAGACTTCCAGTTTGTGCTGACCTTGCCATTTTGGGCGGTGGACACTGCGCTGGATTTCAGCTGGCCCTTTGGAAACGCGATGTGCAAAATAATCCTGTCGGTCACGGTGATGAACATGTACGCCAGCGTCTTCTTCCTCACTGCGATGAGCGTGACCCGCTACTGGTCCGTGGCTTCAGCCCTGAAGAACCGGATGCCCCGGTCTTCCCGATCGGTCAAGTGGGTCAGCGCACTCATGTGGCTCTGCGCAACTCTGGCCACGGCACCAACGTCTATCTTCTCCACTGTGACAAACGTAGCCGGGGAGAAACTGTGCCTATTGAAATTCCCCGATGGCCAGCACTGGCTAGCCCTTTATCACCTTCAGAAGATCCTAATCGCGTTTGTTTTGCCCATGTTAATCGTTTCCGTGTGCTACCTACTGCTTCTGCGCTTCGTCAGCCAGCGCGCCATGAACAACAACCATCCGAGGCGGACATCTAGGGTCACCAGATCAGTCACCACCGTTGTGCTTTCCTTTTTCCTTTGCTGGATGCCAAACCACGCCATCACTTTCTGGGGCGTCTTGGTCAAATTCAACGTGGTCTACTGGGACAGAACATACTACATGATCCATACTTACGTGTTCCCCGTGACTGTGTGCCTTGCACATGCCAACAGCTGCTTAAATCCAGTCCTCTACTGTCTCATGAGGAGGGAGTTCAGGAAGATGTTGAAGGATCTCTTCTGGCGGATTTCATCACCCGCCATTTCTAACAGCTGCCAGATACACCCATTTTCTGCCACCTTAAAAGCAGAGCAAGACGAGACGCAGGTGGTGATACCGCTCAATGTGATGGACGCCGAGCGCTGTAGAAACAGGCAGTGTGACTTGTTGCCGTCCTCGAGCGCCGTGCAGTCCAGTTAAAACGCAACTACTCTATCCAGCGGATGAAGTTTTCTTCATTTAAGAACCCTTCCTTATTTTCTTTGAAATCCGTGAAAGATGGTAAATTATTTGTCAACGAAGTGTAAAACGCACAGCGCCACTTTTTTATTTGCATTTTGGTTTGCTCTGCGTTTAGGAGTCCCCATAAATGTTGGTTTTGCATTTCATTACTTTACATTGTATATAGCCCTACATATGGTGAAAATGCCATTTGTTAATGTAAATAGGAATTAACGAAAATCGTACGTTTTTCCCAACAACGAAACATAAGAAACGTCCTTTCGCCACATGCTCCAATATTTACGCATGAAGATTCTCATTATTATCAGCACTTTAAACACTTATACTGATTGTGCTTCAGTTTGGTATCTTCGTTTTTACTCTTTTTGGCAGATGCATTCACAGTTAAATATCCGCAAATAATAATAAATATTCTACGTGAGTAATATATCCGCAACAATATTGTTGATGAAATCGTTGTATATTTACTTTGTCGTGTTCTTGTATGAAACGTGTGTATTGTTGAATAAATTCATGTAAATACTGTCCGTGAATGCATAAGTAGATTATAAAGTTTAACGTTTAAAATGCGAAATGAAGATAAATGAAATACACTTTCTTTCCAAAAAAAAAGTCGCACACTATAATATTTAATCGGACAGCTTTTAGCTTTGATTACGGCACGCATTCGTCTCGTTTATTTTCGTCCATATCTGCGTTAATTTCTCGCCGAGATTTTGTATTGACGACGGGGGAGTCGGACCACCCCGTAAAGTCTTATCCAAGCACATCCCAAATAGTTTCAAGGTGGACATGTTTACTGAAGCACGATTTCACCTGTTAGAGCACGATGAATCTTAATATTATCTTGGATATTGGAATATACCCATGCCATTAAGAAAGAAAATATCCATTGATGGGATAACCTGGTCATTCTGTAGATTCAGGTAGGCTGCTATAGGCAGACTTGATTTTATTGCTATACATAACACTGCAGAGCTTAGACCAGACCAGCTGAAGGAAATTTACTTATTTAATTTCAAACGACGACTTTTTTTTTCTTTGACCAGGCAATGTGCCTAAACATTTCCGATGATGACGCTCAGAAGATTGTATTAAAAAAGAACTCGAAAAAGGCACAGAATAAGAAAGCAGACAGGCGAGCCGGGAGTCTGCGATCGCTGGTCAGGACAATAACACCAATTTCTCCCCGAGCCAGGTAAAACGCGGCGGTTTGGAATAATCCTCCACGTGTACTCACTAGAAGGAAATAAAATCATCCGGAGCGCTAGATTATAGTAGGTGCAATATTTTCTTGTAAAGGCAAAACTGGCGTATATATGGCGTATATATAACGGCAGGATGCAATTTATGAAGTAGTCATATTTTTTGATTTCACAGAAAACAGACCTCGAGCAGAATCCTTTTACTAATTAGGTAATGCGGTCCGGAAAAATGGGGACGGAAAAGGTGGTTGGCACTGTTGCTTTACCTCTAGATACGTATGTAGAGTTTACATGTTCTCCCCGTCTCTGCACACAGAGACACCGAAGGAAATAATCACTTTGCACCTTACACCTAAGTGAACAATTTTCTACCATTAGTGAGCGACTACGATGCAAAGAGCAGACACTAGATGGCACTACCCAACAAACTGCAAATATTGTCTTCAACGAGAGCATGAAAAATAGAACGGCATCCCGGTTTTGGATGCGACTATTAAATGAATTAATGAAATATAACGCAACTAACCATAGCTCTCAACCTGTATCAAAAATTGTTTATGTATAGGTGTGTGTATAAGGCGACGGGTACTGTGCAGAACAGCAATAAAATTACAGATATAGAATGATTACAAACAATATGTAACATCATTTATTGGTCACATAAATATTTTATTTATTATGAAGTTATGCTGAATAAAAATCATGTCGTCTAAGGAAATACATGAACAGCAAGACTGTGCTGAGATAGGCCACAAGCAGTGACTGGCCTGGCCTCTCAAACTGTGAGAGTTTGTGTGTGTGTGTGGGGGGGGGGTATTTAGTGGAAGGGGGTGACTGAGACAATGCCAGCGTCCCATGAGGCAGCAGGAACCAGTTACATCTGGTTCAGTAGTCAACAGGGGGCAGCGTGACCATCCTGGTGAACTCTTCATAGTGCACATGGCCATCAGGGCCCACGTTGGCTTCACGGAACAGCTCATCCACTGTGGGGGGTGGGGGGTGGGGGGCACAGGTAAAAAAAACTTAATGCCAGAGCTGCATCCCAATACTGGTGACAGTTCATGTGTAGCAGGCCAGTCTGAATCAATAGTACTCTATTGGAAAGCAGAGTATATAACACAAAGAAAGTACCAAAGAAGTACCCCAGCTGGTTTAACACTTTGTAAAGTGGAACTTTTGGTACTGGTACTCAACCAGAAGTTAATGGAAAAGCGACAATACCGAAAGTACCATAACAAAAATACGGTACTTGATATGGTGAAAAAGCGCCCAATGATTCAAAGGTGTGTAAACACTAAAAGCGAGAGACACATGTCTTTAATGTGAGGATCCTGTACAGAAACCAGCAGCACTCACCCTCCCTGTCGGTGAGCTTCTCCCCAAGGCCGGTGAGCTTGGCCCTCAGCTCAGAAGCCAAGATGTAGCCCTTCTTCTGTTTGTCTGTCATGCGCATGGCCTCCAGAATCTCGTTTTTGGGGTCTTCTTGCTGAGTCTGTCTGTGTATCATAGTTAGGAAGGTTGAAAAATCTAGTTCTCCATTCTTATCTGCACCAGAAAGGGAACAAGGGAAAGAAGACAGTCAGAGCGAATGTGAATCTTAACAATATTACGTCTATATTGAAATTCGGATGAATGTGGGAAAATGGGTTCATTAATTTCATAAACACTTGCTTTTTGCTTCTAGAATCTGCCTTGATAAACCTGTAATGTTCTAATTTGCGCAATTCACGTGACCGTGGATCATGTCTCCCGTACCTATCTTGTGGATCTGCAGGTGTCGCTCCACCTCGCTAAAGGTGGGACTGGTTCCCAAGCAGCGCATCACCGTAATCAGGTCCTTCGCTTCTATCTTCCCCTTCCGCTTCTTGTCATAGAGCGAAAAACACTCCTTGTATTCTGAAAGAGAACAAAAAAAAAAAATACGTCCCTGCTCTGACCTCTTTACTGTCTTTCATGTACGTAAGCTATATTTTACGCCAGGTGTACAACACAGCCTATATATACTTACATGACAAGCAGTAAAATATACTCTTGGCGAAAAGAATACCCAGAGAATTTTATAGATTTCATATTTTCCTGATGTACCCTTCTTCAAATTTAATTACATAGTGCGGAGCGTTTTCCCCAGGGGCGTCAGAAGCATT
>JAODKC010000021.1:6125683-6143221 GCA_026777985.1 Mormyrops attenuatus
TTTCACCTTCTCTCTCCGTCCCTCTCCCCCCCCTTTTCCGCGCCGCGCGCCCCGCGGCGGGCGGCCCCCCCGCCCCCGGCCTTGCGGCGGGGGGGGGGGGGCCCCCCCCCCCCCAACACTGTTGGTGAACTAATGTTTTATATTAAATGTGTGTGGGGGGGCAAATTATTCAGATTTAATGGCGGCGACGCCCATGGTTTTCCCCAAGGGCCGGGCGAATGAAAAACAGGTGGCGTCGAGTCTTCGCTACCCGCCTGGAGTATGGCAGTAATCTCACGTTACTGGCCCCGCATTATTAAGACGGGCGCTAGCGAGTTAAATGGCGCCCTGTTTCTCAAACACACCGTGGACCTAGAATGTCTTTCAGATAACACTCGACCCACCCCCTGTTGTAAAATACTGCAATAAAACTAAACGAGACTGACTTTATTTTATATCCGCGCTTTATGTACTTCCCAGAAAATCAAATAAATAATGAGTATATATCGTCACCCTATCTAATTAATGAAAAAAAATATTTTCTGTCTTAAAATTTAAGAAATAGCTTACTTACTGACAATATCTGTAATGTAATCGTATAATATGCAAATCGCTTACCATTTATTTGATCTTGCGTGAGAAATTTTGCCTGAAAAAACGAATTAAAATAATTAACGCATGAAACGCAGTCATGCAGCCGAACTCCACCGTGATCGAATAGAGCGCTTACCATTTTGCTCCGTGCTCTATGCCTCCGGTGCGCTCTTGCTCACAGCCAGCCGGAATGGCACTCGGCACTCCCTTCCCTTACCTGCCGTTATTGTCCAGGCTCCAAAGTCCACTGATGTATATAAGTAATGAATACTGCGTCTCTATGGGCGCTCACGCACATGACACCAGCGGTCACATAATCCGCTGTCGCTGGCCGCCGCTCAAATGGCCCGCGATGTGGCTTCCTTTACAGACCCAATCATTAAATTAATTGAGCTCCTAGTACTGGTGAAAATGAAACAAAATAAAGTCACGTAACTTATTAAAACGCTTTCATCTATTTTAGCAACCAAAAGATATTGGACAGTATGAGGTTCACTACACCTCATGTTCCCCTATAGCACTATAATATATTATACATTTTTCGTATTGTACTGCCTATGCCGGCCCTCTTGCATCTAATTTCATTTATAGCACGTGTGTTTATTGCATTGCCGTTTATTAAATTACCACGTCTTATTGAACTGTGCCTGAAGCTTCGTAACCTCTTGTATGTTTGTCGCACTGTAGTCCCCGAGGCAGGGACATAGCTAGAGATTTTGGGCCCATGAAGGCATATCAAAGTGGGCCCCCCAGTCCAGTTATTTTCCAAACTTTTTGGGCCCCCTGTCACTCAGGAGCCATTGGAATCATCCTAACTACACCCCTTACGGCGCCCCTCGAGGTCACTGTATACATTGTATATTTATACGGATGGGATGACAGTAAACTCACGTCATAATGCAGTCCTCTAGCAATCGCAAACTATCAAAAGCGGTTCATGTTCAAAGGAAAAGAAGCAAAGCATTATATAACACTTTTGGAAGACTATTCCCCAGCAATTGAGCTGATTAAAATGCCCATATTAATTATTCATTCTTTGGAACATGTAGTCTAAAATAAAAGGTTCACAAAAATAAAATAAAAAAATCAATGCGGTATATTGATGCAGTTATTTATATCGGCCTTCGTTGATATAGTTTCTTTGTGATGTACGATTTCCTTTAATTCTTTATTCTGAAATGGCAGGACTATGGACTAAACTAACCCTATATGTTGACTGCCAGCCTCAGTGCTTGCCATTAAGTGAAAAGTTTATGGAAAGTACACCAAACGTGCGAGCTCAAATGGTTGTTCATCATGACAGATTGGATGAAAGACCCCGCCCTGCACAGGAATGATGATACATCCACATACCTGAGGGGGCGCTGCACTGAGCATTTGCGTGCGGTATAAAAATGGCCACCAGATGTCAGTAGAGGCCCAGAAACGTTTGACTTCGTATTTATCTCAGCACTTCTTAAGAGGGTAATCCGCTGTTGCTTTAAGCAGTGTTGGCAGACTTCCACAGTAACAGCACTCTTAAGGCTGGGATCCTGCTGGGACAGCCTCAGCTAACCCCTAGTCTTCACAGATCTCCTCCTACCAGGTTTAGGGACATGTGACACAGCCGTCATGCTGAATCGGATGTAACGCAGGGACAAGAACTGCAGTCTCACCTCCTCAAGGCTAACTGGTTTGCAGGACACCTGTATGGATTCAGGGTTTGAATGCAGGTGAGATGGCTAGCAGTGGGATCAAACCATTCAGAAGTGATATGTTAAATGATGACTATGATAGTGATTATATTTACTATGATAATTAACATCACAGCCATTAACATGCTCTCCAGCCGAGCCCTGGTATTTCTGAATTAAATATCAATGAGACACATCTCATTATTAACACTGCACCCTGGACGAGGCCCTTATACCCCAAAGGCTCCAGGGACCGGCCGACCCTGCTTTCCCAAAAAAAATAAAGAACATTTACCACTTTGGATAAAATTCGATTCAAATGAAAATGAGGTGGCCAGCTCACTGCATAATAATGGGGCGTTCAGTCTACCTGCCTAATCAGACTGGTTGCCACTCAGATCCCGGCAGCAGCTATCAAAGCAGGAGGACATGGCTGGGAAATGAGGCCAGGTGTCGCCTTACAGGCCTCAGGTCGCCGCTTGTCAGTCCTGCTGCATGGCTGGGTTACCTTAGACCCTGTGTCAGTATACATGTCCTTAATCCCTGCACATCCCTGTTTCGCTGCCATGCTCGCTGGCCTGACTGATAACCCTGTAAGCTGTAGGGGTCACTGGCGTCCCTAGCTTTTGACGCTTGGCAGAACGCATGCTACATCCATGTGGCTCTTTACGTAAGGAGATCAAGTGAGGTTCCACTAAAAGCCTCACGAAGCCTTCGGATTCTCTGTAACAGGGGTCTCAAACTCCAGTCCTGGGGGGCCAGAGCCCTGTGTGGCTTAGTTCTTTCCCTGTTCCACTACAAATGATTCAGCTCAAGAGCGTGTGGTGATTAGCACAAGGAGTTGAATCAGGTGTGTCAAATGAGGGTAAATCATAAACTGTGCAGGGTTCCGGCCCCCCAGGACCGAAGTTGAACAGCCCTGCTCTGTAACAACACAGTGCCATCTGTAGGGCACATGTGGATGTGCAGTCTGGAGATAAGTGAGCCTCATGTTAGATGGAACGAGATGATCACATGGAAGAAAAGATGCACCTTTTCACCACAAAGCATCAATAGTTCATGTTGAGTCTTGTTCATAACAAGATATTCATCTAATTTCAAAACCATAAAAATGCTCCAGGGCACCAGAGCTTCACTCTCACCTTTATATGTGCCTTAAAAAGCAGAACATGATGGAATAGATGAAAAGTAACACATACCAGTGCACAAGTGTTCCAGTAATTGTATAAATGGCAAATTAAGTTTCTTTTCATTAACTTGGCATCAAGGTTTGGTTGATCAAAATCCAAATCTGAATCAGTCTGAAGCTGAATCTATAATTAAGTGTGTAGATAATACCAAAAACACAGAGGCAACTCAGAACTGGCTGTGATGTTCATGGACTCAAAACCTCTTTGGGAAGTACTTTCCTCTCCAGACAAGTACTGTGAAGTATCGTCCTCTTGAGAAGTCTCACTCCGCAGTAATAAAACACTGATACATGCATACGTATAACCAATGTGTACGTTAAAGTAGGGAGATGATTTACGAAACAAACCCAAAAACAGAAAGTAATGAAGTAAGCTGCCCGGTTTAAAAAACAAGGCTTGTATATTTTAAAAATAAAACACCCGAATTATGCAGTAAATGACAACAAAATTCATCCAGTAAAGTTGATCTTTCAAAAGGCCACATGTTATTAGAGAAATTCTCTCACATTCATCTCTCGTGTCAGTTCATTGTGTAAGTTAGATTAAGGTGGAGTTTATAAACACTGTTAGTAACAGTCATACGTAACACTTTGTTAAAATATATAAGCTTCTAAAAAACCTCTCCTAGGACTATTGGAATGAGTAACTATGTAAGTATATTTACTGTCCCCTCAGTGTGATATTGCCTGGGGGGGGGGAGGTGTACAGGAAGTCAATCCTGCCAGTGCACCCCAACAACGCGGAGGAGGAACTTAGAGTAGATACCATACCTTTGTGCCCACCAGTCAGTTTGCTTGACCACTGCTGCCCCAAGCAGATATGCCAGATGTGGGAATGGGGTGAAAATTAGGTAAAATAAACATCCTATAAGAGCTTTGGGGTTTCAGATTGGTTCAACTCAGCTCCAGAACATCATTCCCAGCAAGAGCGCCACCCAGTGGCAGCCTGTGATTAGCTAGCGGCCCTTGACATGCAGGGTGTAGAAGGACCAGGGCTCGGGCACGTAGATGATGCCGGGGTAGCGCTTGCGCAGGATGTCGTCGTTCCAGAGGCAGGCCACCCAGACGCTGACCAGCAGCAGAGCCAGGCCAAAGCTGTAGAGCAGGAAGAGCCCGTTACTGTCTGGAACCAGGCCCTTTCGCTTCTGGTGCATGACCGTGGCCTGCATGGCGAAGAAGGTGAAGATGAAGAGGATGAAGATCTGGCCCTCGGTCACCAAGTACCTGCAGGGACACCACAAATGGGAGCGGTCACACATCTCACTTAACCACGAACCACCTTCATCTTTCCGATACTCATGATATAAACATCAACCCCAGCAGGAGGTCAAACCAAGCCAGGAGATCAAGGAAAGCAGCTCTCCTCTGATTATTTAATGGACGACAACAACAACAACAGAACTTATGGGCCCACTGGTGTCACTCATGGATGCAAAGGACAATCAAGCATGACAAATGCTGAGCTCATACCACCAGCTGACTACCCCCCAATCCCTGCCCAGGGAAAACATCCAATGAGTGGGGCCAAGAATGACTAACCAATAGTAGAGCGCGCTGGGTCCCAACAAGAGCCAGGAGGACAGCGGTGTCCTTCCCTCCTCCCGGATGTTTGTGAAGCAGCCCGTGAAGTAAACGTAGAGGATGATGAAGAAGGGAATGTACCTGCAGAGTCGGGGTGGATAAAAGAGGTCATTTTACTCCCACTGGATGATTAGAACAGTACAATGAAAAGTTTTATTTGCTATTTGTACAAGAATGGGCACATTGAAATGTGTTACTTTTTTCATATCCTATCTTACTCTTTTTTAAGACAAACACATATATAGTGAAGTTTGGGGTCTGAGCACAGGGTCAGTCATTTATCTGCCTCCCCTGGAGCATTTTTCAGGGATTAAGGGCTCAGCGGAGATGGGACTATTCTGTCAAACACAGGATTCAAACCAGCAACCTTCTGATCAGTCAGGGAAGCTTAACCTGCTGAGCCACCCACCGCCACCAACCCATAAGGAGGTACCAGTCTGACTACCTTCACCAGCAGTGAGAAAAGCAGTGAATTTTTTAACTAAGTGCAATGGAAAGACTCCAGTGGACAGCAGTGAGATTTCACAGTTTCCTATAAAAGGGCGGGACGGCCCCAGCTTACCACATAGAATGGCCGAGGTTCTCATCATAATAGTAAAGAAGCTCAAATGAGTCGATCTGTAGGACAGAAAGGGAGCATCAGGCGTTGGATCGCACCAACTCTAGGGGGAGTCATTTCTATCTCATTCATTATCTGTCCAATGAGAGTCGTGGATGAGTGACCACTGTCCTCTGCTACCCCCCATACCAACCCCTGTGGTTCAGTCTAGGCCTGTCACGATAACTACTTCTGTTGGACGATATATTGTCCCAGAAATAATTGTGGTAAAAGATATTATTGCCATTTTAAGATCATATTATGGCATTGATATAATGACAATGTAATAGCATTTTAATTTAAAACACCCTTTCTTAAGTATAAATTGTAATGTCAAAAAATGTAAATATCCTTAATAAATAAAACAAAAATAAAACTACATAACTAAAAATAAAGATAAAATGGACTCTCAGGCCCTGTTATAAATCACATTATATATTCAACATTTTGGCACAGGGGTATAGAGAGTCATTTGCTCCTCCAGATTTGCAGAGGCTCCGCTCAGTGACGCAAATGATGCCTGTGACACAGCAGACGAGAGGGCAGAAACGTTGGGAACATTCAATTCGCCAATATCGAGGTCAGAAAAAATGTTATGTCCATATATCGTGCGATAAGTCGATAATGTAATTATCGTGACAGGTCTAGTTCAGTCCTTTTTTTACCTGTTTAAGACTCATATCTACCACTCTAACCTCACCTGCACGAGTTTAACAAACAAAACATATTTTCTGTTGACTTTAATTGAAATTTAGGCCGCTGCAGTGTACAGTGCTGGTATGAAGAGAAACCAATAATCTTAACTCACTGATTAAGGGCTTTCTGTCAGGAATGAGATCAGCACTAATGCTGCATTTAGGAACCATGTAGTTTCACTGTGGAACTGTTAAGTACTCATAATCCCATTGGAGCTAATCCAGTAAGAGGCCCTGCTGTTGTACCCTTGAGCATAGGGCTCCAGTTAAAATGCAATAATGATTAATAATGACTAGTGCAGCAGGGGAGTTCAGGAACATAGGAGTGTATCCAACCCTCAGACTCCCACATGCCGTCCTGCAATGGCCAACGGACAAAAACATAACCTAGACGTCTGAAGTTTTTACTTAAAAATAACTGAATGCAAAGCCTGAGCTTGTACGACTCATTTGAAAACATTCAAAGATTTCCTAAACACTCCAGCTAATGCTGAGTCTACTCTCACTCTATACTTCGGGGCTGTTCAGAGCTCTAAGGGATTTGCCGGAATGTTCCAGTGTGGCGGCCCAAGGTGGGCGGATTACCAGAGAGGCCGGCTGCAGGTTCTTGATGATGGGGTTCTCCCGGACGGAGAGGTGCAGCTGGTAGCCACTCAGCACCAGCCGGTGGTTGACAGAATCGCTCACCAGATGGATGCTGGCTCCCATGACGAAGGTGATGATGCAGACGTACACCGCCGAGCGGGGGAGGGTCTTGGGACTGCGCTCTATAAGCTGAGATGGGTACACACAGCACTTGCGTGGGGTCCAGAGGTCTGGAAGGGCCCCTGTTTGCCACAAACAGTAACTAGGAGAAACTAAAGCAGCATGTTATAGCTAGCTAGATATAATCATCTGCCTCTACTCGCTGGATATTTATTTCGTTTTTGAAACATCTGAGGGGGCCCCAGAAACAACAAAGCAGTTCCTGCATGTGACAGCAGCACACTGGACGCTGGTCGTCCCCTCATCCTCTCAGAGTTTCCATGCATCTCAATTTAGTGGCCAGTATTAAAAATTGCAGGACTGGAAGGTCAGCTGTAAACATGAGGGGATGTAAAGGGCACATCTGCCTGTGCCTGAATGCACTCATTAAACTTTCAGGCTGTCAAGCGTTATACTATCCAGTGTTACAGGCCAAACGACATGCAGGTGCTGCGTCAGCTTATAAAGCGAGCGCTGCCGTAAAGTTATAGTATGGAGATGCGGTGGTGTTCAGGATCGTGCCCTCAGGAAGCAGCATGCGGTGTCCTGCTCTTACCTTCAGAAGCAGGAAGGGCGTGATGACGTTGTAAGCCATGTGGAAGTAATCGCCAGCACTGGGCTTGTTCAGGGGGAACCACTCAAGCGGAAAGACCAGCTGGGGGGGGAGTGAGGGGGGTCACGTCTCACGGCATAGCGGTTAAATTGGTACACTGGTCCGAGGGTTCAGATAAATGACCCACAGTCGGATTGGCAGCACGAAAATGAGGCTGTAACCATTCCGCACAATCAAACACACCTGAACTTAAAGGGTTATTATGACCACAGTGACGTCAAGGCCTGTTTTGTAATAACGGTAATGGTTTGACGTTACATGTAAATGCTATAGCATTTTTTTAATCCCAATGTCAGTGTTTCCCAACCCAGTCCTCAGGGACCCACAGACGATCCACATTTTTGCTCCCTCCCAGCTCCCGGTAGAGCAAAACCATGGGCTGTCTGCAGGTCCCCAACGACCAGATTGGGAAACATTGCCCTATATTATGGGGTTTGATAATGCTGTTCATTATCCATCACAAAGCCTTACACAGCAACAGAACACTCACCATGGCGATGGGTCTCCCAAAGTCTAGGATCCAGTTCTGTACCGTGAAGTAGAACCAGAGGTCCAGGTGGAACTGCTGTTTCTTCTGCAAACTCTCAGATTCCCGGGACCCAATTCGGCTGTGAAGGAGACACAAACGTTCCCCTTAACACAGATAAATAACGATCCATCCATCCAATCCAGTACAAGGTTGCAACTCCACACAAAGAAGGGGTGGGATTTGGATCCACAACCCTGGAGGTGTGAAGAAACCCACAAGCCCACGGTGTGGCCCTTAAGGAACAAGATCATCCTGTCTGCATAAATAAAATAAGCGTGAATGAACTCTGACCCCCGGTAAGGTGTGCGTTGAATCGCCACCGAGCAAAACATCCACACAGCACGAGTGACTTTTCGGAGTGAGCAGAGGCTGGACGCGGTTTGTGGGGATGAACGTGACTCAGGCACCTTCAAACACAGGGTGACATGTATCTCTGTGCTAAAAATGTACGCTTCAGCAATGACACCGTGAACCTGTGGGCTCTACCGTTTCTGACCCACTGGCTTTCGTGGTGGACGATCCACCACACAGCCCGACTACCAAAAATGTGCAGGAAACTGCAAATTGAAAAACATGGCCACGTGTGAAGAACTGGAGCTGTTCTTAAACAATCTAAGGGAAAAAGGTTTTATACTCATTATATTTATCATGTTGAATCAGACAACACATGTAATGCACCTAGACAGACTCAAAGACATTTTCTAAATGTTTTCTTAACGTTATCTAAAAAGTTAATTTATTTTAAAAATATGAGGTGGCTTAAAACACTTCTCTTTTTGTATGGACAGCATAACTGTACAGTTTACTTTCCTTTTGTACTGTACTGCAGTACTTATCAAAAAGTGGTGTAGCCACTAAAAGGCTAAATGGGTATGTTTGGAAAGCAATTCATTATATCAGCACAAAAATCTTGACGATAATTCCTAGTATCCACCGTAATAAAAAAATCTTTACTAATTATACCGACATTAATATTTCTCACGTACGTTTCGGAACGGCACATTCTTCTCAATGGTTTAGCAGAGTCATGGCAGGATCGTAGAAAATGATTCACTGTGTTCCTTATGAAACTCTAATTTTAATTATTTAAGCATTCAAGTGAGAATAACTGATCAAACCCCGGGAGGAAGCCAGACGCCTGGCCCGCGGAGTTGCGCCGTTTTCGCATCGGGGCGTCCATCCAGCCGCCGTGTCGGACTCACAAACCCAGCTGATGGCCGGACCTAAAACATAGAAATACAAAGTCAATCCGGATCGCCAACTTCTCTCGAAATGGGTAACCTCGGCACAACCCAGCGGGACCCTTTCTTCCTCACTGCTGTTTATAAACATCATGTTAGAATGTAGCGACAGCGATCTCCGTATTAACACATCAGGCGTTTCGTCTCCACTAAATTTGACATAATTTTAAACGGTGGATCCGATGCTATCCGTCCAAAAAACCCGACACTATCTCGGCTGCATTACCTCAGATGATCCTGCTACGAATCGCCGCAGCACAGCCCCCCCCCTTTCTCTTTGCATGAAAAAGAGCCAAAATGCAGACAAGACATAAGGATAAACATAAACCTTTAATCTCTGACAGTCCCGTTTCAACGGCGAGGAACTGGGTCGAGCCGCGTGGAGGTAGTGAAAGGGCAAGAAATCTTTCATGAATAAGTGAAACTGCTCGTCCAGACAGACGTAATACAACCGACGACTCTTTCCATCGGCATGTGGACCACCGTGATCCTTCGTGACGGCCCGTTTCCAAAACTTACAAAAAGGGCACTTCGTATGGAAATAAACACGGTATGAGTGAGAGAAAAAAAAAATCAAAGGTAAAAGCAGTTACCTGTAGATTACTGGCGTTGAGGAAATGGGTCTGCTGGGAAATCATTCATAACAGTGATTTCCTCTTAATCGTGAAATAAATCATAAAATGCACTTCAAATTAAGCGGTGGACTGTGCGCCAGTGTTCCTGCAGTTTTAAAGGAAGTACCGTTTAAGTGATCTTAGGGTAATGCTATATAAATAATTTATTACTGCAACTGATAAACTCGGTTTAAAATATTCCCTTTAATGTAACGTGACACTTTTTACATGAATAATCTCTTGACGTTTTAATTCAACGGTAACAAATACTGAACTAATTAGATGGGATCCTTTTGGTCGAGCTCATTTTCCAGACGGACCGATAAGCAGTTTGCACACTCACCGGTTTCATGCTTAGGGACGGGCGATGCCTGGTTTGGACTGGACTGCACTGACCTGAACTAATAAAGTCGATAGTTGGCAGTCTTCATATGAGTCCGGAAAAATGACTTTGCATCCCAAATAGAACCCATCGATGGGACTGTCCGAAGAATATTGTTAGTTTGAACCCTCATTACTGTAGAGGATGAATGTAGTTAACCAAAAATGTTTAATTTTACCTTTAGTTACTTTAAAATGTTTGTTATTTGTTCTTTGATTACAGTATTATCGTCTTTTCAGCGCACTCTGAGCACACAGTCAAGAGGCTGTATGTTAATTTATATGGACAGCTATGTGAGTTTGGTGATTATACACGTCGTATCCACATTGGTTGATAAATACCGATATAGATGGAGTGTATTGCTTAATTGTTTATACAGGGGTGTTTTCATACAGTAGAATAGCTGTCACATCCACATAGGACGAACGTGGTGTTTAGTGTGCAATTTTTTGGGGGACATCCCAGAGAGAGTGCCAATTCGTCGCTGCTGGAACAACAAAATGCTTGTCAGTAAAACTAAATAGTTACTTGGTTAGTACCAGTGCATTTGGACATGAATCAGGCCTCATTGTATGACTCCTGCTTCCAAACTGGTCATAATCACAGTAACGGGGCTTATGGAGGTGTGACGGTGTCGCTCCCTAGGGACGGTGTCTTATCCCGGACATGAAGCGTTCAGATACAAGAACCAGTGACTGAGATTCAAAACGGATTTGATGGAAGATTGGTAGGTGTAAGGTACTGTGTATGGTGGTTCTCTAAGCTACCCTCATGAAATGCAACAGAAAAAACAAGGCTATTGAAAGACCTGAACTGTCTATTGTAGACTTTTATCAAAGTGACCCTGTAACTGGACTGCAACGAGTGCTTAAGTGGCTGCAGAAGTAAGACTGTGAAGCTGTGAAGATTTATACAGTTCTGTAAAAACAATTGATACATCATTTCATTGTTAATGGTTTCATTTTCCCCCAGAATAACTAAATATTTTCAGAATTGAAAAAAAAAACACCTAACCCTTTTGCGAATGCAGATGATTAACCGTGCTTCTCAAAAAACAGAATGAGTCTTTTTAATTTTTTTAATGAGACATTTGTACATTTAAAGAATGAGCAGCTATCAGGACTCTGCATGGGGCTCTTGCTGGAATCTGGCATCTACACGTCATTTGTTTATGCCACCTGATTACCCCTGCCACACTAATTCAGAGGACAAGTCATGTCTCTCAGCAAGATTAGTCTTGCTATGTTACCATAGCTACTATTAAAAAAATGCCACAATCCTTCATGTAGAATGACAATCTTCAAGGACCTCAGATAAAATATGTTTAAGTATACGCGGATATTTACAAAATTCAAGTTCATTTTTATATAATGTCAAAGTGCATCAACATATATTTATTTTTAAAGATATCTGAAGTATAATTAGATTTTTTTTACAAAATCAATTTGCAGGTCTGTGAAACAATCTGGAATTACAGTTGTGAGTTACTGGATCAAAGGAAACTGGATACCAGTTCTTCAGAGGAAAGGCAATAATAACAAAGCCCTGTTTTGGGGACGTCCACCTGGGCCTGCTTGGAGGCCTGGGCGGCCCGGCCCACTCCAGCTGTGATGACATTGGAGCGCCCCCTGTCTCAACATCGCTGCATTGCACATTTATCAAGCTCACCACTTTTCAAAAAGTCCCTGATGTTTTCTTGGTCACTCGCCAAATCTAAAAAGTCTGTGGTGACATTTTGTATTCGTGTCTCTAAGCTCACCTGCACATGTCTCAAAGCAAATAAGGGTGGCAGTGGTTCAAATTGTGTTGGATGACAAATTTTTGGGAAAGGCTTTGTAACCAGAACCAGATTGATGCATGCTTCTCATAAGGACAGGAGCTGGGAGGATAGGGCCCCTTTTGAGATACTAGGGAAAACTGGAGCCGACTGTCCCAGGATGGTGTATGATTGAGATCAACAGCACAGGGTCGATGTTGATAAGCAGTCTGATGGGGGGAGAAAGTCCCAGTGTCTCTCTCTCCTGCAGTCTTAGTGTCACCCTTGGTCCCCATAAGGAACACACACTGGCGTGCTTCGCCTGCATATCCGTCTGCCTCTGCTCCTGTTACCGCTCCTCCACTGCCTTCCCATTCACTTCTGGCTCCGCCCCCTGCTCCACCCCAGGCCCCACCTCCTGTCCTGCCTTCTGTCTCCGCTTGTGCCGCTGGAAAAATCCCAGCTAAGGGGGCAGAGAGAGAGAGAGAGCAGTTAAGAGAAACAGGACTGGATGGCACAGAGTGAGAGCACAGCACTGCCTGGCAATTCTCTGTGTTCTGTGCCTGGTGATACCTAAGCCAGAGGGGCAGTTTCCCCATGTGCAGGGGACGTCGGGGGGGCATGGGGACCCCTGAAGACCAATAATGTACCTCGCCTCCCCACTTCTGGAAAAGTCTATCAGGGGACCACCCCACCCCAGGGGAACCTTAGCGGGGGACCCAAGGTGACATCTTGTCAGGGCCCTGGGTGGGCTGGCGGTGGCCGCCTGGAAGGCATTGAGGCCCTCAGGCCCAGTGTACCTTCCAGAGAGCGAGGATGAGCAGCGCCAACAGCAGCAGGCCACCCAGTGTGCTCCCAATGATGATCCAGATGGGAATCGGGTACTCTTCCTCTTTACTAATCTCTAGGGTTATCTGTGGAAATTTGAACGAACATCAGCAGACTCTCACACTGATCATATGGTCCAGCTGTAACAGTCGTTTGACTGAGATTTGACGAATCTTCAGGGAACTTTCAACTTTTCCATTCCACAGCCTTTTATGTTGCCTCCTCACCAATCTGTGAGAAGTTGACCTCAGACTGGGTGGAATTTGCCGAATGACAGAGCCAGGCAGCTAAGACACAGTGGAGGCCATGGAATCCAATTAAGTTTAAAAGCCTTATTCTCTTCAAAGTAACCGAAAAACTTTCTTTAACTGCAGATAAAGGTTTGGGATTTTAAGTACTTCTCCTGCCTTCCATCTGTGAAGAGTATGAATGTAATATGAATATTCTCCAGCAGGTGGCAGCAAAATTGCACATTCACTCCAAGTATTGCTGGTCCACTTGGTCCTAAAGTTCAGTTTGGACTGAGCATTAACGTTAACTCTGCTGTATGACAATAGGTGGAAAAAGGGGCTGTGATGGACTGCAGCAGGACTTACAACTCCAGTCCTTAAGACCCAAAAGTTATATATATTTTTCTGTCCAGATGTCTTAACATTTGACCTATAAATTTCAGAAGAAATTTAATTGCATGACCTATGTTGCTGGAATATTTTGGTATTATAAAATGGTTCTCCAGGAATAAGCTTCCATCTCTTAGCCTGTGGGGGGCGCCACTTCTCTTGAGTACTCACTTGTCGCACTGGCCGCTCCTCATGCAGAAACATGGGGCTTGAGGGCTCCAGTTCCAATGAGGCTGTTGTCACTACCTCAAGGGTCTTGAACCTGACCTGACAAACACAGCAGAAAACTTATTTAGAGTACCATGCCTGAGGCTGAGCAGTGTAGTGGTTTAAATAACATGACCTCCAAGCCCAGACTTGTATCATGAAGTTCTGCAGAACATCAGTTAGATGAGCACTGGGGTTTTGAAACTTACCACAAACAGAGCGTCGATGCGCAGAGCACCCCTGACCAAGAGCGCCACCTCTCTGTGAGCAGGTAGATCGATGGTACAGTAGAGCTGTGTGCTTACAGCATTGGTATGGTTCTACACAGCCGGAAGAAAAACATGATCAAGCATGGGTCATGGGGACAGCCTCGGCCAGACAGCAGGGGAGGCATGAGGACGGCACGAGGGAGGATGGCCCTATGGACAAACTGCAGATTTACCAGCTGAGGAATGCGGGAAAGATCCTCCAGGGAGTCTCGGCTTTGAAACCTAGGTGAGGGGGGAGTGCAGAGGGTGCCATCTACCTACAGGAAATCAAGGCCTCGTCAGAATATATGCAGAGCACACAGAAATGCAGTGTGCGCACAGACCACAAAGACATGCAGTGTGCGCACAGACCACACAGACATGCCAGTGTGCACACAGACCACACAGACATGCCAGTGTGCACAGACATGCAGTGTTTGCACAGAACGTAAAGATATGCAATACACACGCAAAACACCCAGACATGCAGTATACATGTATGTACATGCTCAGCTCCATGACCATTCATTGTCAGGAATGTATACATATGCAAATCAATCACGGCAGCAGAGATCTTCCTTCCAACAGGATTTTTCCGGTGCGTGGCTTTCACACCTGATCAATCAGGAAGTCATTTATCTCCAAAAGTTGGTTCCCCTGCTTCGTCACTGTCGGTATCTCAATGCTTAGCTGCAAATTCCTCACAGGGAAAAAGCCCAAATTCTGGATCTGCACATTCGACAGGAGAGAACCGTTACATATTGGCGTGGGCTGGTCAACCAGCAACTGAACCAAGTCGCAGGCGGGACTGAGCAGAAGATGTGAGAAGCAGACCTAGTGAATCAGTCCCATCATCTGATAAACCGGCCTCCTCTACCTGGAAGGTGAAATTGAAGGGATGGGCCAGGCTGCGAGGCTGCACCAGGGAGCGGTCAGATTTGACCCCGTACCGAGAGGGGCTAGAACTCCTAAGAAGGAGAGGAATGTCACTAGGCGGGGGTGTTGATTGCAGCAAGACAGCAGTGGTTCATTGGATCACAGCAGCATGACCACGCCCCTTTCCTACCCCTGCATCAATGCATGATTTGATGTGTTTCTGTAGCTTAAAACCTGTTTTATTCCTTAATAAGGTTCACACCCCAGGACTGTCCCAATAATAAATGATCAAGTAAAAATCCAGCTGGATCAATGCAACAAAAATTTTAAGCATGTAGAATAAAATGGTTTCAGAATGTTTATTATAAATTAGATGATCCATGACAAGACCACACACAGACAAACCTCGTGAACAGAAGATCTGCTTCATACTTCAGTGGGTGAAAGATTTCAACGAAGTTATTGTCCATGTTCTCATCTTCTCCGTTGCTGCGAACAGGCAGTTAAAACTCACACAAAAGTAAACGGGATCTGAGACAATGTGGAAATGCCTTCAGCCACTGAGCTGCATGGGGCTCAGGGCAGGACTGTCTTTGGGAGTGTGCTGAGGCCCAGATGTGTGGTGGCGAGTAAATAGCAGCAATGAAGGTGTGTCACCCTTGAGGTCATTCAGGGAGCTCTCACCTGCTGGCCCCCAGCACAACCTGCACATGGTCCAGGAACACGGAGCGACTGAACTCAAACTCCAAGCGGAAAGACACCTGTGGGTAGGTAGGTCATGTTTCACGTCTGGCCCTGAACATGAATACATATAAACTGCCAACAAAGAATTAAGATGCTCAATGACAAACAAAATGATCACAGTGTGTGGCTCAGTGGGGTGGGGCACTGTGGATGTGATCGGAAAGTCACAGGGTCAAATCCCATGGTAAGCAAGGCCCTTAATCCCAATTACCGCAGGGACTGGATGGTGCTGCTTTTTGGAAATGTACATCACTTTGGATAAAAGCTTCTGCTAAATATTGTGAGGTTGTGCTTTGAAGGGCTTTGCTGTACACTTCAGGAAGACAAATAACACAGAATGTTCAGCTGTATAAATAGGGGAGATGTTTAAAAAGTGCTGGCTGTAGGTATCAGAGCAGTGAAAGAGTAGAGTTAGCCTCTTGAGCTCCGCCCTCCGGCTTTCCATGATTCTCCTTCCAAAACCAACAGCCTAGTGCTCATCAGCAGCCAGGTCAGGCCCGATAGCACCTGAGGGAGCTTCCCGGACTGTGGTTCTATGGGTCGAGCAGTGCACTTTGCTACCATCTGCTGCTCATAATCAGTCGTAATACATGTTGCACTGATCATCAGGACTGCCCTTTTGAAAAACAGCAACCATCTAACCAGCAACTTTCATACATGCATGAGGACCTGAACTGTAACTGGCATTCTGGGCTACGCTTTCATATTAACACTTTGAGCAATCAGTTGTGCAGTACTGACACAATACAGACCGCTATTTGGCAAGCCCTTGCTGGCTATATGGTACACTAGTTTTTATTCTACTTCAGCTTCTAGTATTTTTAGCACAATAATAGTCTGAAAAGCAAGACGCCTCAGAAGTGTCTCTGGTGGAAAAGAGGTGCTAATCAAATACATTCACTACCTGTCACGGCTCCTCAACATCTTGCCTAGTTCACTGCAAAGGGTGGGGGTGCCAGATCTGACTGGGAGCTTTGCTACCTTCATCTCCCAACACTTCTAACAGTCAATGGGGAGACACTTTCTGTCTGAGGTCAAGTAGAGTTTTTGCTCCATCTTCATGTTTGGAGATAATTCTGGATGGGAAACTTCCTGATGCTTCTTATTAAATCTGCAACCTTTTTCTCAGTATTGTCTCCAGGTGCAAAACCTGGAACCAAGTAAGTGATCAGTGCCTTATGCATCTAAATATCTCCACCACATAACTGCATCTGTCTGCCAATGCTGGATAAGTGCTCTGCATAGTTCAGAGCTCTGAATCATCTCCAGATGTTGGGTCCACACATCCATGCACTACAAATGCTCAGCTCAGCACTAGGCTTTTACTGGTCTTGGAGAAGCTCCACCAAAGAAAGTGACAGAGCGTCCGTCTTCCAACCCAGATTTGTCTGTGTTCGTCGTGGCTGAATTTGACTAAGCTGGGCATGTACATCTTTGCTGTAGTTGAACCAAGCCAAGCTGTTCATGTATGTAAATGAGGGTGAGAGCTGGCTCTGCCCACCCACCTGGGTCTGTGACCTCAAGAATGGTGAGCTGACATTGCAGGACCTCTCGGACCTCAGTGCATCCTCACTGCGGCACTCGATCTTCACATCCGACTGGTCCTATGAGATTCATGGGTGTAGAGGAATGTGTGAATGTACTTTTGGCTGACCAATGAGATGAAGTTAAAATAATGTAACAGCTCAGTCACAAGTCAAATGATTATTAAATGGATTTGTAGCCAGTAGTCAGCGGTAGCATTTACCACCACTCAAAACATGCGTTTGCATGGGCCCCCTGAGGTTTGGGAGCCTCCTATTGGCCAGAAATGACACGGGGGGGGGG
>JAODKC010000021.1:6154434-6169458 GCA_026777985.1 Mormyrops attenuatus
CGCCTATTTTGAATTTTACTCGAATACAAATACAAATACTTTTCCCCCCTCAACAAATACAAATACAGATACAAATAACGGCTGCTTTGCACACCCCTACTATGTAAATATTGTAAAATGTGCTAATTCCTAGTTCTAGTCCCTAACCACACATTTTTAAGGCTATTGAAAGTATTTAAATGGCTTTAGCTATGCAGTCCACTAAATGAGAAAATGCAATTTGTACTAAGTGTAAGATCTGCCATATTTTATTTTGAAGATGTCACCTCCATTCAAGTGATATGAGGGACTGTTATTTGGGGCTGTAGTACAAGCTTCTGGATGACCCCCGTCCCCCCCAGCCCTGCTGGGATGGACCATGACATGAGCAAAAAGAAAAACTGTTCCTCAGAAAGAGCAACACGTCACTCTCATTTCTGGAAAAGGGACTGGAAAACCGGCCTGTCTCAACCTTGCAAATGGAAAAGGAGCGTTAAATCAAGATGACCTCAGTTCCCAAAAGCACATGGGGGGAGCAGGGAGCTGAGGTGAAAGAAATCGGTGATGCTCACCTCTACAATGTGAGAAGAGAAACCGGCTTGAGACATCTGGAGACCAAACGATGTTTCGTTCTTGTTAGTCCCTATGAACACAAACAGCATAGTGAAGTGGGCATAAATGAAGAAAGACACACACACGCAGAAAGACAGCGGGTTCGACTTAGGAGACTCTCAAATAAGCCGAGGCTGCAACAAGCTGCAGTTCCACATCCTATAAGATGAATTGCTGTTGTACCCTTGCCTGAGCCAATGGGAGCAGTAAGGAAGGACCTGCATGACTCCAAGGTCTGGCCTCGTACCTTCTAAGCTGAAGATTCGCTCGCCCAGTGCATCCACGATGTCCTTCAATGCTGACTCATCCTTTACGTTGAAGAAGTGCTTATCATCAGGGTCACTAGCGATGTACTTGATCTCCCTCAGGAAGGCCTCAGGATTGATGCCACGTCGGTTGTAATAGCCCAGAACCTGAGGGTCAAAGAGGTATAGTAGGCAATCACACACACTTCTTGCATAACAGGGTGGCACTCCATCGAGGTGTTGGGCAAGAAAGTTGCATTTAGGCTGGTAAAAGAGTGTATCCAGACCAGTGCCAGTCAACTCATTAGCCAACACTGGTCGCCTCCAACCGCATCAATTTAGCAAGCTAATTTCACTTTTGGTGCCGGTGTAGAAGCTTGCCTAGGACACCACATGGCCTTCGAAAGTATTGGTACTGAATAAAGTAGGACTACGAGAAAGAGATAAGAGCTGGAAAAGGTACCCACCGCAATGGCATACCGCGTGATGTCATCCTTTTCACTGGCCTCGATGACCTTCTGCAGGTCAGGGCTGTCATGTGACTCTCCATCTGTGATCACAATCATCACCTTCTTGGCACCACGGCGACCACCTCGCTTAAAAGCCTGTGACCTGTGGACACCAAATAAATACAAATCATCGACAGATCCTTCCATAAGAGTCCTTAATCAAATCTAACCCTACATCCGGCCAAAGCACATGGGAAGAAAGTTTCAAAAAATGGGCTTAGCATCAATAGACAGGTGAGGCAGGGAGGTCAGAGACTTGAAAAATGGAGCTCTGTTGCTCTGTACCAGAGGACTGTCTACTATGCTGGACGTACCGTGCCATGTTGATGCCAAGTGCGGTCCGCGTCTCCTCGCCACCACGCTGCTCAATGTTGCGTGCAGCCCTCACCACCTCTTCCACGGAACGGTACTCGTTGAGGTGGAACTCATGCACCACCTTCTCTCCATACTGCACCACCCCTACCTGGAAGCAGAAGTCAATAGTGGTGTTTCCACTTACCAATATTTTGTATATTTTGTGCAAGATGCACATTGAAAAACCATTAATGGAAACACTTGAATTTGAAATATACCCTCAAATAACTCAAAAAAAGTTTTTATGTTCGTTTGAAGTAGATTTTTTGGTGAGTTCAAAAAGGAGAATTTGCAAATTAGAAGTTACGTAGGACATGATCATTAGTTCTGCTATAGCTACTAATTTGACATGGATCTTAATCTCATGGGATGATGAATGGAGAATATTATTCAGATAACATCCATTAATGGAAACAGACCTTATTCGCAATTTCACTCTGCGTAAAATTTGCACAGAACTTTAATGAAAGCTCAGCTAGTGACAGCATGCTATTGCTTTGTCTTTCTCTCACACATACACATAGTACCCAGACATACACATTAACAACAAACCTGTATTTGGCCGGGCCCAATGTAGAATTTCTGCAGGATGTTGATGAGAAAGTTCTGCACCTCATACCATGGGTAGATAGAGTTGGATCCATCCAGAACAATAACAATGTCCATGTAGGTTTCACATCCTTTCAAAAACAAAACGGATGAACCCCATGCCACATGTCAGAATTTCCACCGGTAGGTAGGATGAGGCAAATAACCAAACCTCAAGTGAATGAGGCGTGCAAACCACAGATGTAAACCCATTATCACTGGAGTGCAGAGCGTGGCATGTCCTTACTCTGGAAGGCTGGGGCTATGGTACGAGAGAACTTGAAACTGCCGTTGACCCTCGAGCAAATGCCCGTGCTGTAGTAGGAGCTGCCACACTCATAAGACCACAAGGGCCCACAGGCCTAGAACACAGGAAGACATTAATACAAATAGCTGTGCACACAAGTATGCACCAGTACTGGCTTACAAGGCACACTGATCTAACTTCCAGGTCCAGTATAAGCTCAAAACTGAGATTCTACAGTGGTTAATATTCCTCAAACGCACCACAAAGGTGTTGTCCTTCGGGTTGGAGGCCAGTGTCATACCAAGCCGCATCTTGTCCTTGCGCTCGGACACATTGGTAAGGGAAACCCTTCCTGGTGGGTTTGATTGGGGAGTGGGGTGGGGGTTAAGAACAGACAACAAAACAAACAGCTACTGATGCCTGTTAGTTTGTCTAGGAACAGAGATAACTACCATGATTTGGGATTTAGATTCTTGAAAGTCGTGGCTAGTGACCAACAGCTTACAGAAAATTCGGAGGCAGCGGTGTCTGCTCTCCATGAAAATTTCTGCACCCCAAGTGGAACTTCCCGTCAGAAATGACATCAGCACACAAACGGGGAAGGCGGGCACCTAAGTTGAGCCTCGTGCAGCTGCTGTTGGAGCCATCATCCACGGCGCACCTGTAGACATCCCCGGTCTGGTGCTGGCCGCTGCTCTCAAAGGGGGCCCCCACCAACAACCTGGCCATGCAGTGGGGAAGTGAAACACCATTTCTTAGTGGTGCCCTTATGTAGAATTTTTGGCCAATACTGATAGCCATTACCGATAACCAGCTAAGCTCTGAGCTCCACAATGTGCTACTCCACATATGTAGTGAAACTGATGTCCATGATGTTATTTCTTAAGATCAGTGGGGCATCAGTGAAGCAGGACCAACTTGGGAGCCTGTAGCCAGGTTCTAAATGGTGAACAAGCCAACAAAATCCCCAGTCCTCCACTACGGAACATGCCTGATGGCCCAATGCAGTCATCTCCATTATTTTAGTAGTTATGTCTTTAGCTCTGCTGCTGCTAACTTTAAATATTGACTAATGTCTACATATTGGCCAGCACCAAGACTGACACATCGGACCGATGACGATATCTTGATTATTGAACATCGGCTGGTACTGATATATAAAGCTGCATCATGTCACCATCAACAGCTCTTCATTGCAGTCAAGAGTCCTTCATAAAAGAAGAAAAAAACCTTCCTCCCAGTCAACAAACCTCTGGTTTAGACTGCAGCATGAAGAACTGCAGTCTCTGAGATGCACAACACATGCAGCTTTGTCAGTTTACCTCTGGGATACCCAGTGAGGCAGCTCCGTAATGGAAATATGCTGTTAAACATGTCAGAGGTGAGGCAAAAGAAAATCCAGGAGTACCCCCCAAAGACTTCCCTTCCACATGACTTTTATAATGTACACTTGTGAACAAAGCATAAGGAAAGAAAAACAGTGTGAAGAGAAAAAAATGGAGGTAGGGCGGAAAAAATTCAAGGTATTTAAGCAACTGAAAAAAACCACAAAAGGTTTAAGAATTTCATTCAGCTGCTGTAACACAGAGCGCGTGCGAGACATCCGCTTGCAGGTGGGGCTGGGGCTGGGGCTGGGGCTGGGGGCCACTGGTAACTGAACCTGGTCATCAAAATCTAGAACTTCACTTCAGGTATTATTACTATGGCATGATGGCCTCACTCCACTGGGGTTGCGGGTTCGAATCCCACCTCTGTTCTGTGTGTATGGAGTTTGCATGTAGGGCTGTTACAAATACTTGACCATTTCAAATAAAGAAATGTGCATTTGAGAAACCTATAAAGCCAATTTGGATGGATTATGCTACAGACTTTGGACGCCATCTGAATCAGGTATACACCCTGCTAAAGTGAAACTGAACAGGATATAGGGCCTGGCTGAGAGAGTCCAAATGGAGCATGGCTGATCACTGCACCATAACACTGGAAAGGATCAGACTCTCCTCCTTAGTAATCAGGCCAAATAGTTGCATTGTCCCTCCCCAGCACTCCGAACGCCCCGCTAACAGATGGAGACACATGCCAGGCCAGCTGGGCCTCGTCAATGACAGCATCTGCTACTACCCTTTCAGCCAGAGGTGGACATTTAAGGTCCATAAAGTAAAAATCTAGACCATGATTTTGTTTCAACCAACCAGTTAAGTATAAAGTGTTACAGCCACAGAGTACTCAACTGGTTGGTTGAAACAAAACCTTGGTCTGGGTTTTTACTTTATGGATCTGAAATATCCACCACTGTTTTCAGCAGACGGTTCTCGCTTGAAGATAAACGACATTCACAGTCACAGGTAAAGTTACCCCTCCTGTGCAGATGCCAGGCCGAATTCCACAGCAGCATGATCACAGAGAGGAAGACAAATCTCACAGAGACACCATCTGTGAATGACACCCATCTCATGCATAGTTTAAAGGTGGCCACACTGCACAGGTCAGCTTATATCCTGTCTGTCTATGAGCAGCAGCTGTTAGCTAAGCCATTCAGTCTTTAGCCAGCAGAGACCATAACACTGGAGTGCATTTATCTGTAGTGCGTTTAGTTTGAGGTGCTCTGAGCTGTGATTGGGGGCATTGACGTTTGGCTTTAGAAGCTGTCCAGACCAAACAGTGTGGGACGGAATCCAAACACCTGCTTTTTGTTAACATATTTCCAAGCACGTGCAACCACTAATTAGGACCTGGTCTCTGCACACAAATCAGGCGATTAAACAATTAACTTAACAGATGAAGTTTATAGAAGAGCAGTAGCATTGCCAGAAAATTTGACGAAATCTACGGACCTATACAAAAAAAGGAAAAGGAAAACTTCACAAAAAACACATTATAAAACCCATTAAAACATCTGATGTCAATTATTCATAGTCCACTGAGGATGGGAGTGGGGGGGGCAGGTTTTCACCACAGCTTAGCTTTTAACTGCTAGGCAAAGCTTTCATTAAGCTCTAAGTTCACCTGGTGATCCAGACATAAGCCAGCTTCTAGCACTAAGATAAGGCTAAAAGCCAGTAGCCCCATCAAAGAGGTTTCCCAGCCCTTATCAACAGCATTCAAAAAGGAATTTTATGCAGGCAACCATTGCCTGGAGAAAGAGTGCAGCTTACTGCTAGGCATGTTAGCAATGGATCCCCGCTAACATGCTTTAATGAGGGCCTCGTTATAATGCAAGGCCTGTTAATTGGAAGCTTGTCGAGGGCAAATGCAGGCACCTCCACTAGACAACCACACGTGGCAAATTGGGAAGACTGAGGCCCAGACAGGAAAGCAGAGAGAGAGAGAGAAACAGAGAGAGTGACAGAGGGAGAAACAGAGAGACAGAAAGAGAAACAGAGTGACAGAGAAAGTAAGAGAGAAAGAGAGAGAAACAGAAAGACAGAGAGAGGAAAACAGAGAGAGAAATGGAGAAGAAGAGAGACCAAGAGAGACAGAATGAAAGAGCAAACAGTTTTTGTCTGGGTTTGGTGTGTTTGGCGAAACACATAACGCTCTGAATTATAAACAATGTAATTCTATCCTGATTTAAATGCCTCTGCATTTTTGTTTTGTACTAAACTAATATTGACTACTATCCCATCCAGGCTGTACCCAAGCCTTGTGCCCTGTGTTGCCTGGGAATAGGCTCCAGGCCCCCAGGGACCCTGACCAGGACAGGTGGTTAGAAGATGGATGGATGGATGAATGAATGAATGAATGAATGAATGAATGAATGAATGATATTAAATTATTCAGTTTGTTTGTAGCAGTTTGACAATAAGAGATTAAGGTCCAGTATTTGACAGTTTATAGGACTCTACTGGTAGCAGTAGAGACATTAACTGCTGGTCTCTGTTCTAAATGAGCCAGTAGAGCAGCACCGTTTGTTACAGCCAGCTGGCTGCCGTACAGATCTGTCAGCCACGTAGCTGCCCCTGTGCTCCACGCGTCATCCTTCCAGGTCCTGCTAAAATGCTCCCGTTCAGCATAGAAATGCTCCTTTGTCAGAAATGCATACATTTTTCAGAGCTTTCACTTTAGATCGTTAAAATGCAGTGCTCTTAACAGTGGTGTTAATTATCATTTAGAGCTGCAATCTGTCTGTGAGACTTTGAAAGGTTACATCTGACTTGCACCTCTTTATGGAAAACAAAGCGAGCCAATTAAATCTGCAAACGAGCCCCATGAAAACAAGCGTTTTCTTCACTGTGGAAAGTGTCACTAAAGCAAGCCTCTTTCTTTCCGTCTGCTGGCTGTTATTTTGGATGCGCAGGTCAGAGAGGGGTCAAATGCAACCCGCTCTGCCTGCAGTTGTGGTCCAAAGAAAGTGATGGCGCCCTCCCAGTGGCCCGGTACGGCTCACCCTGTTACAAAAACTCCTTGTTTTCCAGCCATTTGCATACCATGACAACATCACTGGAATGCAGGAATGCAGCGTGCAAAACTATTTCTGTTTATTTACTATGGAATTCCGTGCACTACTTTTTCTGACATTCTTTACACTGTTGACGTCATTTATTACTTATTGTTACTGTACATTAGTGTCTAAATGTGCTTTTTCATTGTATATGTTGTGCTACTGTAAACCTGCAAATACTTTCAAGATTAATGAAGCATCCATCCATTAATCCATCTATCCATAACATCCTCATTGTGAGATAGGAAGATGACCTAGGCCCTGGTGTTGAATGACAGGATGAAAAAGAAGGAACATCGTTAAAAATTATTCTCTTCTCATCTTTTTCAGTTGTTCCACACACAACTTCTAATAGGCACTGCTGTGAGGTAGGCAGTTCAGCTATTTGTCCCCAAGATCCGGGGCTGGATGCACTTCTGAGGGGGAGAGGTCAAAGGTCATAAGTCACATGGAAAGAACATAAGATGAAGGCACTTCGCCTCTCTATCTCTCTCTCTTTCTCTCTCTCACTTTCTCTCTCTCTGTCCCAGCAACGCCAGGTGCACCAGACTCAGAGTTTCCTTTGGAAGGAAAATTGTTTCCAGGTTAATAAAACGTGGATGGGGGGGGTGGTGTCTGGAGAAGGGCCTTAATCCTCTCAGGAAAACCCTGTTTACTGCCAAAGGTGATCTCTCATTATATCCCAGCTATATGCTTTAATTTCGGAATAAACCCTCCCAAAAGGGGGGCGAAATGGAATTATTTTTAATGCTAAGGCTGAGTTTTGAAGAGAAGCATGAAATATTTTCTGCCAGTAGAGTGTAAAGAGAGAGTAGAGCGAGGACGGTGAGCAGTGAAACGGGCCAGCGAGTGTCAGAAAGGCACGTGTGAGCCATCAGCGACCGGCTCCAGGTTTGAGGTGAAGTGGAAACAGTGGATGTGTGGGAAAGCGGAAGAATGTGCTAGACTGAATGAGTGACTGGAAAAGTATGAAGAGAATATGAGAGTGAGAGAATGAGTAAAACAGCAGGAGTGGACAAGTAAGGAGCATTACAATGCATGAGGTCCCACCCTCAGCATCCACGAGCCAGGTGGGGGTGTCACAGGGACCTGGAGGGTCACATGTGGAATGTTCCAGATTGGGGCAGCTTCAGCAAGCCCAGAGATTGTGCTGCATTCCAAAGGCAGACCTGGGGGTCAGCATTTATGTCGGTCAGCAGCTCCTGCTTCCATGCTGCCAAATGCACCCCTGATGACCCCCAAGAAATGACTTCTGTCTGCCAGGAGGTCCCCCAAAGGAACCTACCCCCTCCTGCTGACCCTCAGCAGCATACTGCCTCCCCATGACTTGTCCCATTGTAACATTATTGTCTGGAACCTCCCAGATGACTATCCATGCTTTTTTGGAATATTGCGTTTAGGGTTAGTGTTTGATATTTGTCTGTGTGGCATTTCAGATGTGCGGCTCTAAGCTATGTTTCTATACCTCTTTTTCCCACAACTATCCCACACTTGTTACTGGTCTCTAACTGGAAGCTCAGCATAGCCACACTTATGCCAAGTCAACTCCAAGACAGCTGTATGTCAGTGATGTATTTGTCTGACTTGGACATGGCCTTGGAGAAAAGCATCGGCCAAATAAATGCACATGTGCAGGAGGGCATGGTCAGTGCAGTCCCGCCTCTGGGAAAGCGCCCTCAAACTGGGCCGGGTCATTACTGCCATGTGGGGGCGCTCTTACCACTTCTGTCCTCCAGCCTCGTGTTGCTGCACGGTGTAGCCAAACTGGGCTTCAGCGGAGCCGGGAATCAGCCGGGGATTCTGGGTGTCGATGCTGAAGCAGTTGTGCAGACCTAGAGACGTGGTGGTCAGGCACTGGTCAGCAGTTTGTATCACCAGCCTGGCTACCTGGTAAACAGCCGTCATTTCTGTATTTGCAAGAGCTAATGTTATAAATATTTTATTCTGCCATAGTGGCTGTACAAACACTGCAGTTTCACTCTGTTATGAATCTTTATTTATCTTTGTGTGGACTCTCCATTTGTTATTATGGGGAAAACTCTAATCCCAACATGACGACCTTAACCCCCACCCAGCCCCAACCTTAACCATAAGTAACCAAACCAAATACGAGATCATTTTTTAGTTTTTTGATTATAGTCATAGATTTTCATAAAATTGAATTTCTCCTTGTGGGGACTGTCAGAATAACAGGTTTTTATCATTTTGTGGGGACATTTGGTCCCCAGAATGTAATATATACCTGCCCCCCCACACATATATATATATATATTTAAGGGCCTAATGCTGAAATCACTCTACCAACATACTTTCTCTGCTCGCATTTTAGCTTTGTTTGCTCTTTAGCATAATTGGAGTTTTAAAATTGCTACAAAAAAGTCTGCAAAAGAGCGGTTCAGGATGCATGTGACAATTAAAGAATCTTGAATCTTGATTTAAATCAGTGACCTTCTGATCACAGGCACCGAGACAACCCACAGAGCCACACAACACCCCATGTCAATACTCTGATCTCCTGGTCCAAAATATAAACACGAGTCAAACTTTGTTATGGAGTTTCCTGGGCTCAGCGTTAGAGATAGGGTGAGGAGCTGCTTCTCCTCCGCATTCAAAGGAGAGGAGCCAGCTGATGATATTCGGCCATTTGACTAGGATGCTTCCTGGACGCCTCCCTGGGGAGGTGCATATCCAACTGGGTGGAGGCCCCGGGACAGACCCAGGACATGCTGGAGAAATTATATATCTCGTCTGGCCTTGGAACATCTTGGTATCCCTCCAGAGGAGCTGGAGGATGTGACTAGGGGGAGGGAGGTCTGGGCATCACTGCGTAGACTGCTGGCCCTGCAACCTGGACCCGGATTCAGAGCAGGCAGTCTGGGCAAGGACTTGCTTTTGTGTGACCAAATGACTTAAGCTGGTTTCATAGCCCGTACAGATACTGGACGATGCAGCACTCCAGTGTTCACTTAGCAAACCCCCATTATGCAGTCACTGTGGACGGGGTGGTCCTCTGTAGAGGCACCAGCTTCTGGATAATCTCATTATCCTGACAACCCAAACAGGACCAGCCTCATAGACAAAACAAATCGAAGTGACCCACAAGCCCCCGGACTGACTTGTGCTACAGAGGATCGGCCAGAGTGTCGACATGACCTACTTACAAATATAAATACCCTCATCTTAGGATGGGCATTCATCCTATAATGGATGAGAGCCCAAATAAACCAAAAGCAGAGCTATCAGGAGCCTTTGTGCTCGGCCTTTCTGTTAGCTTTGGACGGCACACAGAAAACAGCAGCCCCTCTGCTTTCAATTAAGATGTTTATCATGAAAGGTCCCTCTGAGTGAGGTATGGGCCTCTGCTGCCGTCGCTTCTCGCTCACACATGCGTTCTCCACTTTAACAGCGCTTTACAGCCTTGGGCTATCCGATACCATAATAATTATATCATCTGGCAGCACTGGTGCCCGATTTCCACACAGGAAACACATATGACCATATAGTGAGCCGACAGATGACAAGGCCTTTGCCTCCTGGAAGGAAATCTGCAGTGAAACTCATGAGCTAATCTATCTGAGGAAATCCATGTACATCTTGGTCTACGCTAAATCCGTCCATCTTCGTTCCCTCGTCCTGATTTGTGGAAACGGCGTAGTGTCCCTTATGCCCATAGCGACCAGCTGGCGAATCTGAACAGAGGAACTGATTCTGTCACCTGTCAGCATGTTGCCATGTTCCCTGGATGCTCTTAATGTTGCACTTTCTGCTGATTTGAACAGTTCACCTACTAGGTTCTTGATTTGCTGTGTAGCTCCTGCTCTGATCCTGCCTACACTCGTACCTGGGCATTCACTGGAAGCTCAGCCTGCACTTATGCCTAGTTGACTGCTTGACTGCATGAATGCTTGTGATATGCTGTTTGCCTCACTTGTATTTCACTTTGGATGAAATAAAATAAATGTAATGTAACTGCTAACAGGAGAACCGGGCTTGTCTGTGTTGGGGCAGGGCACCCCTTGATTCCATCCCAAAGCACCAACAATTCTGATTCTCTACTGCTGATCTTGCACTCTGTATCCTCCAGAGGAATCAAGGATTTATGGCAGAAAGGAAAAACTGGAATAATTCATTATTTTTTGCATGTGCACTCACATAAAATAAATCAATAAAAAGTGAATTTGAAGGGTGTTGCTCAATGTGTTCAGACCACTTAAATCTTTTGCACATGTTTTTCTTCTATTTTGTCTCTAGGTGCCAATCATAGCATGCTGAAGCTAAACACAAACACAGCCTGGGTGTTAGTGCCTGTCCCATGAGCTGGACACAAAAGACAGAAATGTGTGAAAGATCCCACGAGAGAGTTGCTTGGCTAAACTTCCTTAGATAGCTGGAAAACAGTGGGGAGAGAGAGAGAGAGAGCACCAGAGCAGGGAAGATCCTCTGTATGCTCCTCAAACCTCTAACGTGGCACAGACAATCTGGAGGCTTACACCAAAGCTGGGTTCCTGTGTGCAGATTCTCCTGCCCACATAAATAAGCCTCAACTCAGTTCTGCCAGCACATTGCTGAGCCAAAGTCAGTTGACAGAAGCTTCTCCATGGCAACATGGACAGAAAGCAGACTTTCCACTGATAGAGAGAGATCAGCTTTACAGAAGCTGGCCGATGAAGAGCTGGGACTGAGGATCACCCTCCTGTCACATGACTGTCCCAGGTAATAAGAAATATTTGCTATATATCCTATGGAGTCTCTGTCCCAGGTTGGACAATCACCTACAGACTATATACACCATTCTAAAGGATCCCAAAGTACTGTACAAGCCCTTCATCCAAAAAATGTTAAGACCGATAAAAATGTGATCACCCCCTACTCTCCTCCATACTGAAGGAAATCCACTAATGAAATATTTAAGATTTCCCTCAAATGAAAA
Organism: Mormyrops attenuatus; assembly: GCA_026777985.1. NCBI lineage: Eukaryota > Metazoa > Chordata > Actinopteri > Osteoglossiformes > Mormyridae > Mormyrops > Mormyrops attenuatus. Next base: position 6,166,340 of record JAODKC010000021.1, read on the forward strand.
TGTTATCCAGATTCTAAAAAGTGCACTAACTAGCAAGTGGATTTGCAGGGTAGGGAGTCACAGCTTCAGACTGCCCTTGTTTCATTTACAGGTAGACTGGAGATATACATGTGACTAGCCTGGATGCTCACTGAACACATATGCTCTCAGTCACACACGCTCACAGTCCTCGTAACCATGTCCTTGTGGGGACTCTCCCTTCATTTCTCTGGGAAAAACCCAAATCTCAACTACAGTATGACAACCTTAACCCCTACCCAGCCCTAACCTTACCCATAAGAAACCAAACAAAATTGCTGGTCTGGGATTCAAACCTGCAAAATACCATACTTTAGGTACTTTTTATTTTTTGATCACAGGCATAGATTTTTATAAGATTGAGGTTATCCTTGTGGGGACCGAGAAAAACGGTCCTCCCAACGTCAAATAGGTGTTCATAACATTGTGTCACTCACTCATACACACTAATAATGTTTGTAATTGCAGAGAACAGCTACTGGCTGAGATCAGTTCTTTGGATCTAGTGACATCACACCTGTGCCCTTTGACATCACAAACACACAGCAGAGTGCCAATCAACATAAGCAGCTTGATGCACTCAAACTGAGATTTCCCTATGGTGATGTCAAGGCGGCCGAACCCTACCTTATTAACACTTCTCTCAAATAACTCAGACACAAAAATATATTACGAAAGCTGTTTTGACACATTTCCTTCATCAACAATGGTCCCTGCAATTTTCTGGACTATGGAAATAGAGCATGAAGATATGAGCATGAAGAATTGTTCCACTGCCTGTGAAGACATCACTGACATTCCTATTCTAAGCAAAGAAAAACAACAACAAAAAAAATCAGTGACAAGTGATCCAGACCCTGCCTCTGCATGGTGGGAGCTGAGTGTCCGGTATCACCTTCTCCACCAAAGCTCACAGGAGCTTTAAACCCAATCGTCAGTATGATCTTCAGAGCCAACCTTCCCCCTCAAACCTCCGTCAGGCTGCTGGATTCCGAATTCCTTCCCAGACATGCAGCGAGCTAGTGCTTCCCAAAACCTCCATTCCTGAAAGTTTCCTTTAAACCTGACACCAATGTTTTCGAGAACAGAAGTTTCCTTGCAATTGTTCAGTCATTTCAAACAGCCCTGTTAGCTGAGTCCATCAGAGACGCCTCCCCTTACAGCAGTATCTCACATTCCACAGGGGATACAGTGCCTCCTACCTTTGCAACAGCTCTAAGACACAGAAAAACAACAGGAACACAGAGAGGGTCGCAAACAATACCCACAAACATGCAAACGACCGTCTGCATCCAGTTAGAAGGTCATGCACAGCCACACACGTTCCTGCTGCAGGGAGGCACACGCAGACACGTAGAAGCGTGTGCCTGGACGTACCCCAGGCAGGCACGGAGACACAGAGAGCGGCCCACCCCCTGCCCCCCCACCTGGCAGCTGGCTGCAGGCCCACAGCAACATGGCACAGTAGATCTCCATGTGGGCTGAGCGGCGTCCTCAGCACCGGTCTCTGCAGCTTCAGAGAACTTCAGCCAGTGCTGAATCTGCCTCGCCACACGCTCACTATATTAGGGGGAAGGAGGAGGGGACTCAGGCAAGCTGTCAGAGGCCACACACTCACCGGGAGGGGGCTGAGGTCCGTCCCCATTCCTACACAAACACACATGCACACACAGGGGGCAGGCTAACACACACATACCCACTCACCAGGAAGGGGCTGAGGTCTGTCTCCATTCCCACACATACACATAGGGGGCAGGCTAACACACACATGCACACTCACCAGTAGGGGGCTGAGATCTGTCCCTATTCACACACATACACATAGGGGGCAGCCTAACACACACCTACACAATCACCAGGAGGGGGCTGAGATCTGTCCCTATTCACACAGACATACACATAGGGGGCAGGCTAACACACACATACACACTCACCATGAGGGGGCTGAGATCTGCCCCTATTCACACACATACACATAGGGGGCAGGCTAACACACACATACACACTCACCAGGAGGGATGTGAGATCTGCCCCCATTCACACACATATACATAGGGGGCAGGCTAACACACACATACACACTCACCAGGAGGGGGCTGAGGTCTGTCCCCATTCACATTTATTACATTCACATTATTTTTGTCTAAGCACTTATTAGCGGAATAACGTTACATCATTCTTTATTCTGTCGAAAATGAAAGACTGATCTGGCAGCCAGATTTAATAATGAATTACAAACATATGTGGTATAAATAAGATATAAATAAAAGGCTGTGTCCCATTTTGGTCGCGATCAATTCCCCCCGAAATAAATAACAAATAATGAACAAGTCGACTTGTCTAGTTTAGTCTGAAATTGCATGTTTGTTAGCATAATGGTCAGCGAAGAGCAGGCTTACAGGCTGGATCTTATGTGAGTTTCGTTTTCCTCCCCAAGTGTTTCACTGGCATTTCAATCTTTGTTCTTTCACACTTAAATGGAAGTTGAAACACATAGGTGTTATTTAGCGTTGCATAAATTGTTGCTGCTGAATTGCAACCTGTTCTTGCTTCTACTTTTTTCTGTTCTGCGTAAAACATATGTGTATGAGCTGTCAGTATACAAGCAAATACAATTAGTGAATACAGATGTTAAAGGGGCTGGGGTCTGTCCTCATGTGCAGACACACACACACACACACGTCGAGTAAACATATGTTTATCAGGACCGCTCATTCATTTCTACAGGAAAAATGCTAACTATGACAACCTTAATCCCTACCCAGCCCTAACCATAACCATAAGTAACCAAGAGTATTTTTAACATACTTAGTTTTTTCATTGCAGTCACAGATTTTTATTAAACTGAGTTTTCCCTTGTGAGGACCAGGAAACTGGTCAGCGAAAAAAACAGGTATTCATCACATTGTGGGGACAATGTGTCCCCATAAGGTAAAGTATACCCGCTCACACACACACACACACACATGCTCTGTGGCCTTTCAATGCATTTCAGACGCTTGTCTTCTGTGGTTGTCAGCGTCTGGGCAGCGGCGAGCGGGGAAGGAGGCGAGTGAGCCCAGGTTACGGGGAAACGGGGTTTATTCCGGGTAGACAAGGGC
>JAODKC010000021.1:6169558-6195441 GCA_026777985.1 Mormyrops attenuatus
TAGCGGAATAACTTTGTATTGTAAATGAAAACCATGCTGCAGGTCCAATAAATAAAATATTGTAGCTCTCGAGTGGCAAAGAGATCATCAGGTGGACAATAAAGTTCAGTTATTACCAGACTGTTTTATTGCGTGATTCTTAAAAGGACAGCGTTAACGTGCTTCCGAGGGGATAAAGTACTTTCCCTTACAATACGTTTAGCTTATGACTTACTGCATTGCAGTTACAAAACATTTACGTAGTTTTACACAACGCGTCAACACTAAAATTCCACGTCGACACATTTTTATAATTGACATTGTCGATTACGTTGAATAATCGTCCCAGCCCTACTTGGCACAAACTCTTTCTTCTGCTTTAACAACTTCACATGGGTGTCAATGTGGTCCTCAGTACAGGCAACTAAACACAAGCAGGTAACCCTGACGTGAGGCACCACAACCAAATGAGTGACATCATTAGCACTTCAGAACGGCATTCGGATGCTGAGGAGACAGCTGCCTGTCACAACCAGGCCAGATTATACTCTTAGCACTGGAGCCGATTCCAAGACAGCCCCAAATCAGAACCACCCCCCGCCCCCCCCGAAAAACAAAACCAACTCCATAACCCGAAACCACATGGCACAGGATTCTGACCATAAACATCACTCATGTCCTTCACCCAACTGTCATACCATTTACCACAATAATCTACCAGAATCCGACTCGCCGCATAGTAAGCTGGCATCACTGAACATCCAGCACAAAACTGTTCCACAGAGACTTTCTGATTTAATTGATGCCATGTTACAGGACAATGCAGACTGTGTTCACATTAAAACAGCTTAATAATGGGTGACAGTTCTGTAGCATCTGCTTGTTCCCTTACGCTTCCCCATGTGCATTCTTACATTATGATGGGATCCACCGGGTATTACATTGTCCGGTATGCAAGGAAATATTTGTCCTTAAAAAGGTTTCAGCTCAACAGCAGCTAGGCTGATTAGTAGGGGAGGAATTTTGAACGTTCCCGTCCAGTGACACTTCATTAGCTACCTCTACCACTGTCTACCTTCTCAAAAGAGCTAAGGAATGTTTCCAGAAGTCAAATATTCAAGAAAACATTCCCCCTCCGTTCCAGTTTTTCTTTTTCCTACCTCCTCTCTGTTTCCCTCCCTTCTTCCCATTTCTCTCACTACAGATGATTTTCAACCTAAGATTCGGAGACATTGACTTTCTTCAAGTCGCACTCTAATTATTTTCTGATTTATTTGATCTGTCCAAAGCAAAACCTTGCAGCTGCACACCAGCTGACCACCTGCCTTTCATGCCCAACTGGCACCTCTCCAAGCTACATGTTCTCCATTCACGTTCTTCCTGATAGCGATTCCTCTCTCCAGTGGCTGCTCAGCAGAAGGCCAATGACAATCCCTTCCAGCAGAAATCATTTCTGATGGACATCTACAGCTAACCGTCCAGTCTCACTCATCAATTTTCTTTCCAAGACACAAGGCCGGGTATCTGCTTCTCAACGTGACCTCAAGGTCAAACACTAAGTGAAGACTGTCAAGCTCTCAATCCCACACACTTCCTCTATAGGTTCCTCCTCCATTGTTTGACAATGAAGTTTAAAGGTCTTTCTGGCAGTTAAAGGTCTCTCTGTCCCCCAGTGAAATGAAATTCAACACCACTGTTGTAACCAACTTCCATTTCCAAGATTTCAGTTAGGTGACATGAATACACAATCTTCTCCCTCAACAGCAAAGCTCAGACTTCTCCCCTTGTCCATGTAGCATAGATCTCAAAGTGTGCTGAATGAAATATTGGATGGACACCACTAAAAGGTTCACTTCCTTTCTGAGAAGAGAGCGAAAACCCTGCATCGATTGGATAACAGTAGGACACTTATAGCAATATGTGCAATTCCTTTGAAATCTTTACTTTTTATTTATTTAACCGACACTTTTATCTGATGCGATGTACATTTTCCAGAAAGCAGGATCAGACTGTCCCTGGAGCAACTGAGGGTCAAGGGCCTCGCTCAGGGGCCCAACAGTGACATCACTCTGCCAACTCTGGGATTTGAAGCAGTGACCTTCTGATACGGGCAGCAAAATCTGTCATCTCTCGGTTAAACAGCAAGTCCAAAAGCACATGGAGTATTTAATAACATGTTATCTGTGTTCTTAATACGTACCAAATGAATGTGGTTAGTTGCTGAGTGTAAATCCAATCTCATCATACTAGGGTTTACATTAAAGTTCGACCGTCTGATCACAAAAAAAATCACCTGATTTTGAAGTATTTTATGGCGATCAGCATCAGCCCATTAATCAAACTATATGGCTGATATAGTGATGGCTGCATGTGGCTGCATGTGGCTGTATCTGGCTGCATGTGGCTGCCTGTGATTGATGCCCAAACATGCAGAGCACTCACTTCCTCAGTGCTGTATTGTGGTTTATCAGCACCCACAGTAGTGAACCTGCATGCCAACCAAAGGTAAGATTTCTAAATTCCAGCCGCTAAATTCACCTGATGAATAGCATCACTACAAAGCTGAAACAATGTCCATTTGTAACCATATTGATTTGCCACTTTTGTCAGAAACTGAATCACGAAACACCAGAGTCTCAAGTTATTGATATTGTTTTTTTGTATTACTTTTAAAATGATGCATGCCTTTGTTTAAAGTGTGAATAATCTTTTATAATCTTTATTATTAAAGAGTCAAATTATTATTGTTTTTGCATGTCATTAATGTTAAATAAATATTTCAAGTTAAGCAGTTGTATTACTCATTTGTTATTTTTCTACTTAAAAAAAATTGGCATGATATCGGTCATCGCCCCCCCAATCAGCATCGGCATCAGCCACTGAAAAACCGATACTGGTTGATCTCAATTGACATACATGAATGTGAGCACATGTGCCCAAGTGTGTTACTTGAGTCACTGCAGCCTCTTGCTGTTCTGCTGTTTTTCCATTTATACACATCCTCCTCCAGCCTTGATTAGTTGATTGCCTCCCACTGCTCAAAAACATGTGGTTCTTTTCCCAAATTGCTTTTAAACACAGGGCTGATATATGCATGTATTAGAAAATGAAGATAATTGGAAGGCCAAAATTACAAACTATTATCACACAATACCTCCAGTGGCATATTAAGAATGTCCTGAATCTGGTAACAGAATCAGATGCACGAATAATAAAAAGGCCACCAGTGAAGGTGGTGCGGTCGAGCCTTGTAGGTGTTCCCCTAACCCAAACAGCATTCTACTGACCCAAACGACTCAGGCAGTTCTGAGGAACTTAAGCAAGGAAGGCTGTGAAATTCACTGGAATCTTTCCGTATACAACCTCAGAAGCTCAATTACCCAGATTAGACCATTCCTTCTAAACAGCTGCCACTAAGCCGTGGAAAGTCTTTGTAGTAGAGCAGATGACAGTCGGAATATCAAAGCTTAGGAATCAAACACTTTAGACTCTTGTCAATGAAAATGTCATGCTGATCCCAAAGCCAAGTCAAAGAATGGGCAGTGAGTCCATCTAGAAGTTTTGGACGTCGACAATGACAGTGTAAGATGGAGAGTGGGAGCATAGCTATGGAAGAGCTTGGTAGCCACCATTGTCTGCTTTGATTCATTACACCTGTTCTTGAAAGCATCCCTATATTTTAATGACTTCTGCTTTTGTTCTGACAGTAACCCCAGAGCAGGTCCCCTTGTTAAGTGGAACGTGAACATCTGTGCAGGGAAGCGCTTACATCTGCACTCTTCGTCATTTTGTTGGTCCCTTATCCGTTTGACCGTAACATTACTGTAGGTTATAAAGAAGGCTTTTTGTTTTCTGCTGCTCTCCCCGCTCTCATCCCCCCTCCAAAGGGAATCCCGTAAGGAATTCCAATCTGTTTGTCCCACGTTTTACAGTTCAGTGCAGAGAACTGCCCGGATCTTCCCACGAACAAATTGTCATTAAACTTTGAAGCCAATATGAATTCAATTAAACATGAAAATGAACATGTGTTATGGAGAACCAGCCAGTTCGTGGCTGGGTCATGGACATTAATACATTTGGAATACAGTCCTCACCAAGTTCGATATGTGGTCATCACCAAGTTCCTTATGCTGTCATCATAAAGTGGTCATCATATGTGGTCTTTACTAAGATCTGTTGAGTTCATCAAGTTCAGTTGAGTCAAGTACCTGGTTTTGACCAACAGTGAGTACCAGTTGAGTACTCTGTGACTTAGGCTCTAAAGAGTGTGTACCTGTAGCCTTAGTGTTCCCAGAGCTAAAATGGGGTGTCATAATATGACCTTTATGCATCTTAATGGTCCCAGAGCTACATAGGAAGCATTTTAGTCTAACTTCTCTAGCTTCTTGGACAGAACCTACAAACATCCTCAGTGCCATTTCTTCAGTAGTACCGGTACCCTCAGCTACCGAAACTGAACACCCAGTGATGTAGCCAGTGTGGAGCAGCCAAGAAATTCTGCACTCTCTGTTATCATTCCTCCTGCCTGCAGGCCGGATGTTCCGGAGAACACCACAAACTAGCACTACTCCCTCGGCCAACATAAGAACATGTCAAAGACTCTCTGGTCACCCTGACAGTCAACAGTGTCCCACAAAAATGTTGTGTTTTCCATTTGAATAATTTATTTGAGATGATTAATGCAAAACATGTACTTACACAAGCTCTTCGTAAGGTTCAAAATGGCAACACTGGCTTGTTTACATGGTAACCAGCTGTCGTCAGGACAAGCTACAAAATATAAATTTCAGATATTGCAAGTCTTTCTACATCCTCTGAGATGATATACAAGGCAGCTGCAAAATAATGAAGTAAAACCTCCATGATGTCAGTAGCCTGGTCAGGGAGCATAGCAACAATGCTTTGAGACTTGCATTAGCAGAGCGGTAGGGGTTGTCAATGCCAAACTATAGTTGATATCTGGTTTGTTCCATTGGATCACTGCTATGCTTAGCCCGTAGAGTGTCAGCACATATCCTGGAAGAGTGCCCCCACCCTGCAGGACGTCATCTACTGAGAGACTATTTAAGAAACAGAAAGATCATTAGCACAATCAACTATGAAGCCCCACCCATTTCTCCATCATCCAGAAGCTCTGCCTCCAGAATGCATATGAGATTTCCTTCCTTCCCAAGGTCACTCACAAGCTGGGATGATGCAGCTGCTCCAGGCAGGGGTGGACATGCATGCACTGCTGTTTTAAGCAGAGAGCTTTAAATTGTAATTTGTTGGGTCTCCCACAGCACCTTTGCAAAGACTGATGGAACATTTCAACTTAAATTGAATGTTTAAGCAGGATAGTATGACCAAGATGGTCATACTATCATATATACCATACTATTCTTAGTATTTACAGAAACAGAAATGGCATCAGACTTGGAACTCTTTAGCACGGTCCCAACATGGGCATCATCAAGTCAACACTGGTCTGGGATCTGTGTGATTACATCTCAACCAGTGGTGACTGCTCTAAGACTACAAGGGAAGCACCTCCGAAATGTCAAGAAAAATTTCATGAAATATATGCTGCTGTATTTTCATTGTTATTACAAAGAGCGTTCTAGAATGTGTTTGACTTCATGGCTAGTTCTTTCAGAATCAGCAATAATTTCTCACAGGTCGTCTAATGTTATTCTTTTTTCATGCATTACATTCCCTTGGCAGCATGATCTAATAAAAAAAAACTGAAGTGCAGCTTCACTGGACTTCAGTGGCACTTCTGTTTTCAGTGCAGCAAAGCTATACATTTATTGGACAAACGCTTCAAAGTGTCATTTCCAGGGAAGGTCAGCGTCTCTGGGAGTAAATGGGGCAGTGAGCAACCCAGGATGCTGGGCTGCTGCATGATGATTGGAAGTACTGTCAAAGTGGCTGACTCTTTTTGATTGACAGTGTTTTGGAATTCGACATCAGAGCATTCCATGTTCAATCGTGTGTGGATTTTCGGCAAATTAATTTGTTTTTCAGTTTTCCTTTATCCTATTGTAAATAAAAACAGAAATATAGCATTCTTGTGTTTGCTCCTTGTTTCGTTAGTGAGGTTCTTTCATTAGTAAATTAGTAAAGTTTGTTTGTTTATTTCCAAACTAGGTTGTGGGGGGGGCACTAACCAGTTTCCCCAGTTTGACAGACCACCAGCCACCATTGGTGTCAACACTCATTTGGAGCAGAAGCTCAGCTTCAATTCCCGTTGAAAGATGGTTGTACCTGCCATACTGTATCCTGCACTACAAATTACTACTACAAATTAACCAACATGCATTACAGCAACTGCAACCAAAAGAAATATTTTCAGGCACAGGCAATAAGTCATCAGTTGTTCCAGTGGATGATCTAATGCAAGATTCTGAAGAGAAGACCCTGTGAGCCTAGCAATATCTGACAGGATCCCTCGCCCTATGTCATTTGAATCTGGGACCAGGACTTACGCAAAACTCCATCAAGGAATTAAAGTGCCTCTTAAACAAATGAACAATATAATCAAATAATTAACACCACTAAAAATACTGAATACTTTTCTGAGAAGAATTTACACTTTCCCACAGAGCAGCATTTTGCACTAAGCACCTAATTAAAAGATACTGCAACTCTATGGACCCATAAAAAATAACAAGTCTACCTCCACTTTGGTTCTCCATTCCTTCTGCTGCAGGATTTTAATGAGCTCAAGTGAAGGTTTCTTTCTCGTGTGTAAATCACTGGTTTGGCCATGATGCTGCGATCTGCTTGATGATGCACCAGGTCAGACCACTCATAGAGGGCAGGAGCACTTGTAAACCAGAATAACATCCACGGCAACAGATGTTGCTGGAGCAGGACAAGGAATAAGGCGTATAATGTGGTATTTGCAATTACAGCTTGAAATAATTAAAGAATTAATGAGCCCAGAAGCAGTGCATTGAGGCACTGCAAGTGAAGAAGGTAATGAATGAGCACAGAAGCAGTGCCTAGAGGCACTTTCAGTGAAGCAGCTAACGAATGAGCCCAGAAGCAGTGCATTGAGGCACTGTCAGTGAAGAAGGTAATGAATGAGCCAAGATGCCGGGCCTGGAGGCACCATTAGTGAAACAGCTAATGAATGAGCCCAGAAGCAGTGCATTGAGGCACTGTCAGTGAAGGAGCTAATGAATGAGTCCAGATGCAGTGCATGGAGCTACTGTCTGTGAAGCAGCTAATGAATGAGCCCAGATGCAGTACATGGAGGCACCAACAGTGAAACAGCTAATGAATGAGTCCAGACGCAGTGCATGGAGTTACTCTCTGTGAAATAGCTAATGAATCAATTGCCAATCTAGTGTTTATTACTTTTCTTTATATACCTTTGCCAATTGTTGTATGTTTTTTGTAATGTCTTCTAAAAGCACCACCAAGGCAAAATCCTTGTATGGAAACATACTTGGCTAATAAAAGGATTCTGATTCTAAAAGGATTCTGATGAGCCCAGAAGCAGTGCATAGAGGCACTGTCAGTGAAGCAGTTAATGACTGAGTGCAGAAGCAGTGCATGGAGGCACTGTCAGCAGAGTTAATTAGCATGTCTGTGCCATGTTTTGCCGCTTGACGCTGTTCCTACCAGTTTTCCAGTATTGGTGTAAAACCTGATGGTCATGTGACCAGAAGAGAAGATGTACAGTGCCAGTACTTTTCCAGATATCTGGTATGTGGCACAGATCCTGTCGGAAGCCAATGGGTGCGTTCAACTTGATGTTATGCAATATATTCAGTTTTAGAATTCATGTTCAATGTTAATTGTTGATAGACTTGCTCAAAGCGTTAATGCTAGCTTATTAATAATAATAAACAATTAATAGTAATAAACAACATAGTCATATGCAGAACTAGGGTGGCACTAGGGGTGGCAAGAGATTATTTTAGGGTGGCACATGCCACCCCAGTAGATCTGCCCCTGCACAGGAGCCTGCATGGGAGCCCTGCATGGAAACCTTTCACAAGAGCCCTGCACAGGAACCTTGCGCTGGAGCCTTTCACAGAAGCCCTGCACTGGAACCTTTCACAGGAGCTCTGCACAGGAGCCCTATGCTGGAGCATTTCACTGGAGCCCTGCACAGGAGCCCTATGCTAGAGCCTTTCACAGGAACCCTGCATGGAAGCCCTGCACTGGGGCCTTTCACAGGAGACTGCACGGGAGCCATATGCAGGAGCATTTCACAGGAGCCCTGCATGGAAGCCCTGCACTGGGGCATTTCACAGGAGCCTGCACGGGAGCTCTATACTGGAGCATTTCACAGGAGCACATGCAAACACCGTCAGGACTTGTGGTTTTCCCAAGTGCTTTCTTTGGCAGATGAGGGATCAGACATTCCTCACTGCATTTTCCTTCTAGAAAAACATTTTTCTGTAAAAGACTATCACATTTCACAGGGCTACACCTGCCTGACGGAGCTGAGTGCAGGCCAGAGCCACACTGAGCCGCTGCTACCTGTGCTTGCCCCGGGGACAGCGCAGCATGGCACTGTACTGTACTACATAATATACAGCAGAGTGGATATGAAATGAAATAGTGAATAGAATGTAATAGTGGAAATGCTAAATGTTTTTAGTATAGTACAGCAGAAGTGCATAACTTTTCTCCATAAACCATTTTCATAACCAAAGTTTAGTGTTTTCTTAAGCTGATGCTTTTATTCAGTGAGAAAGCAGTGCTTTTGAGAAAGCAGTTAGGGGTTAAGGGTCTTGCTCAAGGGTCCAAAAGTGAAATCACTCTGCTGGCTCTGGGATTTGACTTGGCGACCTTCTGATCACAGGCACAGAACCCTGACCCGCTGTCACATTCTGTTCCCTGCATATAAGCTAACAAGAAAAAGCAAACAAAACTGGAATAATATCAAACATCTGCCAGTTCTCTCTAAAAAATAAACTTCTGTTTTGGTGAAAAAGTTTAGTGATTGGCTACCTTGAGCACAAAACCAGAGAGCGTAATTATACATGGGGGCCATAGTGCAGACATCAAGGGCTCATTATTTACTCTACATACCGAAGATGGAAAAATGGACCGAAACGGGACACTGTTATATTCTTAAAAGGGCAGATATTCAGCACTGTGCTGTCACTGGCAGAAAAAGGCATCACTGAGGAATGTGCCGGTCCGGGATGCAGAGGGACCGAGTTTCACGCAGATTTCGGCCTAAAATAGCCATCATCAACGTCACAGAGGCCCAAATAAGAAATGAGTAATTTCCTCTGCGTGGAGCAGGCAGCTCAGGAGCCCACAGAAAGCGAGCTGCGGTATTTCCTGTCCTTCAGGGCTGGCAGCATGGCGGTGTTGGCCTGCCAAACAGCTGGTGTCCTGGCCTTTGGAGGGAGCTACTTTGCTGTGGCGTGACTGTGCTGCGTTCTGGAGCCCCTACACACGGTAGGTAAATAAACCCTGATCTGGGCGGCTTCCTCAATGCCTGCGGCTTCTGTAAATACCCCCATGTGACCCCATAACCTATCCCCCGGTGTAGGATAACGCCGCAGGGCTCAGGGTAGGAGTCTAGGGCCCAACTGAGAGCATTCAAGATGAGAACAATTAGTCTTTTGTTCTGCGCAAGGTTGGGGCCATCTGGTCCACCGACGGCACCCGGACATCTGACTGACGACAGCACCCAAAGGAAGTCACATGACTGGTCCTGTCATCTACATCCGCTCTCCACTGAGGCCATCGAGACTGCTGCCTGCTGTGGTGGATAGACTCCAGTGGTCGTTAAATTATATTAAAGAATCACACATTTTCAGACGTTTTTCCAGGACACCTTCTACAAATGGGTCAGGGAATAATTACTGGGTTTTTAAACTGTCTTAATTACCTATGGAAAATTTGCTTTAAAGTACTTTGGAACGAGATTGCTGTGCGTATGAGTTGTATTAAATATAAATGAGTGACTGAGGGACTGGCTGATTGGTCAGTTCCTCTCCCTGTCCTCCCATCCGACCAGTCAGGTGTGGGCTTGATTTCACACATGTGAAGTGGCACCCTCACATGGCTGTCTACTCCATTGACGACGCTCCATGGGCAGCTGGAGACAGAACCAGGCAACTCAGACAGTCCATAAATCTCTGCCTGCAAGATGCTCTGGCTGCTTCTCCAAGCCAGACATCCTGCCTCATCTGCTCAAGAGCATATTCAGTGTCAGGAAAACTGAATACGCACACACAGATACACACCACACAGACATAAATACCAGCCCTACTTGGCATGAGCTGATAAAATCCCAACAGGCTCTGCTTGTTGTTTCTGGGGCTCAAAAAGTCACTTAAGGAACACTCCAGCTCCCCACAGACTAAATAGATGACTAGGAAGCAGAGTCAGAAGATCGCTAGTTAACTTCTTAGCAGAACATGCTGCTTCAGAATCTACTAAATATGAATGTGTGTGTTTAATATTTAGTGTAGTGTAATAGCCCTGCAGAAGTAAGTGGATTTAGTGGAGATAAACACCTCTGCTGGATCGCATGCAGACAGAGTGGCGCCTCTCTGGTGTTCGATTTTCCCATGCTTCTCTGCTGATCCACTGTTTTTGTCTCCTTCCATAGTCACCTTAAGCCAATCACATCAGCAAACTTCCTCTAGGCAGGGAATCTGCCTGTGTGGGGAGTCACATCTATTTTTGCTGAGCAAATGGTCATGTTCACCGTGTCATAGCTGGAAGATAAAGAGTTTACATCCTATTGCAATGAGATCATTTCTGTTCTAGGTGGCGCTTCACATTAGAGGATAAATTAGAGAAAGCAGAACATATCAGATAATCATAGAAATATCAGACAAAAATTTGAGATATTAGAAAAAGAAGCAGCAACAGAATCTAACTTGTATAAGGCAAATGTTATGACTTGCTGGAAGACACGGTGGGGAGAGAAGCGCAGGAGTCCAGGACTGGGGATAAAACTCGAGATTTATTGAGGAATGACACGATCGGGAGCACAAGAAGCACTAGCGATAGCAAGACTCTACATAACGTCACACAACGTTAATGACTGGACTGGGAAAACATATTTGAACGCGGACTTAAATACACAGGACTAATTAACAACAATGAGAAACAGATGGTAACACGGGGATTCCACACGAGGTAGCGAGGGGGCGTGGCACATGGGAGGATCGGACGAGCAGGGCATGACAACAAGTATTAAAACAAATAAGTCACTGTGATTAAAGCTTGCTAGGCTGGCTGCCTAAGACAGCCAAGTCCTCAAAACATGGACAAAACTAATTTGATGAGAATAGTTATGGAAAAAGAATGGATGATTTTCATGTGTGTTTGAGGAAGAGGACACAAGTAAACAGACTCCAGATTCCATTTTTACATTATCCATCATCTCAGGATTCCAGTGGCAGAGTCTCCCATCGATTGTTAAGTGCCGTCTAGGGCGGCTATTTCTAATGTAATACAAGTTGATGATGATGATAGACATGATGAAGGGTGTTGTCCCAGTCACAGAAGCAGAATGCATCATAGAAATGACATCTAAGGGACAGAAAGGATGGCTTTGAAAAACTATTTTGGCTTTTTGTGACTTCCATCAACTTTTACTCAAAGTATAAAACAGTTTCTTTAGATGTATTAGATGTCAAAAAGCCATTTAATAAAGTTGAAAAGAAATCTACGATTATAGGCAGTTGGAATCTTGCATGGACATGACCGTGACAGCTGAAAAGGAAGTACATCCTTTAGAAAACCCGAAGATGTGGGCAGATGACAAAAAGTGCTGGAAGACTGCAGTCTGTATGGTCACCAACAGTTGACCCTGATGTTATGGCATCTAATAAATACTAAGAAGTAATGGGGTAGTGTGTGCTGATTGTATTGCAATCCAATCAATGTCCATTACGGAGTCTGACATTTAAGTTCATTCTGAAGATGACTAAAAATGTATTCTGTGGAAAGTAGAGAGACAGCGTGCAGCTGAGGAGCTGGAACAAATATACCTGGAAACGATTATGTAGCGGGCAGACACTTAGAGGAGCTGGGAGGTGGAGGTGCAGTAGGAATATGCACTGGGAAAGATAGGACCTGATCCTGAGAAATATCCAGGCTGTCTACTTTCATCACTTTATGTCATCAAAAAGGAAAAATTAGATTCCTTGTTATATCTGTAACATTAAAAGTTAAGTCGAGGCTGTATAATCCGGTAGTGAGCTCCCACCTAAAGCGCTGCTCAGATTTGTTGGTGGCACTGAGAACAACAGGACTGATCACTGGGGTTAGATCAGCCAAAAAGGTACAGGAAATAAGCACTCAACTTCTGCAGGCTGAAAGGCGACCGAGGGAACAGGAGCCAGTTGTATAAAAGCAAAAGGGGAGGATGGATCAATGCAAGAGTAACCAACAAAGACACAAGCCTTATTGCAGTGTGACTGAGGCACACTCTTAAATATAAGTTTGGGAGAGATCCTTTTAGATATACTTTATAGTCACTTAGATACTAAACAGGCAATTCAGCTTAATGATCTCCTCCAATTTTGTACTATTGATCGTGAAACAAACCCCAGCACATAACAAATCATTGAATAGTGATCTTACGCTGCGAGTACGTCACCTGAGATGCAAGTGGCCTGTTATAATAAACTTTTGGGGGAAGGGTGCTCTGGGACTCCAGTCAAAAATTCACTAATGCATGGTTTGAGTGGTGGTGAACAATGGTGGTGGTGGTGGTGGTGGTGGGGGGTTAGAGTGTTGCCTATAAATTGGCCCCATCACCAGGCTATGCTATGCTAAGCTAAGCTAAGCTAAGTATACAACATCCCCTGTGCTTAACCAGCTCCATATGTGCCTCTGTGTAGCACTTCATGTGCCCAGGCTGTTTTCCAGATTCATGGGGCAGTGTGTGTGTGTGTGTGTGCCTGTATGTGTGTGGATTATGTTTATATTACATTGTGGGGACTAAATGTTCTCCACAATGCATTAAAGCCTGTTATTTTGATGTTTTGGGGACCCTTTTTCAGGTCCCCACAAAGATCTATGAATGCAATCAAAAAAGTAAAAATGTCAAAAGTCTTGTATTTTGTTTGGTTACTTATGGTTAAGGTTAGGGATGGGTAGGGGTTAAGGTCGTCATGTTGGGATTAGAGTCTTTCCCATAGAAATGAATGGAGAGTCCCCACACAGATATAAATACAAACCTGGGTGTGTATGCATGTGTGTGTGTGTGTGTCAGAAGTATAGATACGCGGAGCGCAGAGCGGCATGGCTCCAGTTCACAACACCGACAGCATTACACGCTGAAACAAAGAGCTCTCTGTTCCCCCTCGCAGCTTTCATTAGGTCTTCAGAACTCTTGGCCAGTAGTTGCTGTCTCGCTGGGCGCTGCAAGGCATGACTGCAGCAACTGGAGAGAGCGGCGGGACGGTGCCTCGCGAACACTGCAAAATCCACCTGCGGCCAGACAGCCGATCGACACAGCGCCACCTGCTGGAGGACAGGCGTAGTAGTCAAGGGGAGCAAAGCCGTAAACATGGCAGCTGGAAACGCAACAGCACAACTGCGTCGGCTTTAATTTGTAAATCTCACATCTGCGCTTCTGTTTTGCTGATGGGGTGAAAACACAGTATCGGTCTTGGAAGCATGTGCTGACAGCCCATTGACATATTATACATAAACGTAACCATATTTATTAAAACATAATCGGGCAAATACACAAACATTTAATTTGGCGACTTCCTGTGAACGGAATAGTGTGTGGCCTCAGGAAGGTGAAGCAGCAAATGTTAAAAAAAGATATATAAAAGATTACATACTGGGGCCTGCTCTTATGGGACTACCCTCATTTACATGGCAGCACAACCCCTGGATTATGGAGTTCTGAGATTGCACACCGCATACCATGTACACTGTATTTACTGCCATTAGTACATTTTCTTTTGAATAGTATTTATATAGCTTATCTTCGATTTAGCCTTTGTTTTTAGTTACCCCGGTTTAACCTTTTAAGTTTCATTAAATCTTTAACAATGTTATTTACATTTCCCTGCAGGTTTTACAGTTTATCTGCATGTGACAAATAAAATCCTGAATCAGGAGATAATTGTATCATACCGTCTCAAAAACATCTCCACCAGGGATGGAAGTAAATGCAACATCTTGGCTTCTGCCAGCAGATCTCTTGTGTTCCCCTCAGTGCAGTTCCTCATTTTGTTTGTGCTTAATCAGACGGTATTGGTGGATTCCTCCAAAGGCAGCCATACCTGGTGTATCTGTACACACTGGAAGTCGGTTTAATGCCTAGATTCGCAAAGCATCTTGAAAGGCAGAAGATGAAATATAACACGAAGGACTGAGAAGGAAGAGGATGGCTGTTAAATTGCTGCAAAAAAGGTGGTTTACAAGATGAACTCCCAGGCTGTGGCCTGAACAGGTGGTAGAGCAGAAACAACATGGTAACAAGGGGCTGACTCACCTGACAGCCGCCAGTCTCAGGGCTAAAGCAGATCCTGCAGTTTTGTGAACATTCAGGAGATACAATCTGACAATAAGCAGGAGAGTACAGAGGCTTACAGATCAGCCACAACACAGACTCCAAAATGGAAGCAGCACAGAGACACTGAACAGTACTAAGCTAATGTTGGCAACCATTACCCTCATGGGCACTATAAGGCCACAAGGGGGCAGTACAGGATTGCCTGAATGCATCATACAAGCTTTAGCTTAGAAATACATTGATTGAGGTATATATATATATATTATATACATACTGTACACTCACACACACACGCGCACACGCACGCACACACACACATAGTCGATCCCTGTGTTACAATGGTCTGTGTTACAATAGTTCAACTTTACGATGGGCAAATGATTTTCACTTTCATTACATAATTCAATAAATTACATGAGATCTTCAACACTTTATTATAAAATAGGCTTTGTGTGAATGATTTTGCCCAACCATAGGCTAATGTAAGTGTTCTAAGCATGTTTAAGGTAGGCTAGGCGAGGCTATGATATTTGTTAGGGTAGGTGTACTGTATTAAAGTGCATTTTTGATTTATGATATTTTTTCCTTACAATAGATTTATCGGAACATAATCCTATCATTACCTGAGGAGAGGCTGTATATATTAGTGATGTCAATCAATTAAAAAAATCCAGTTAATCATCATAAAATGCTCAGATTAATCATGATTAATCACAAGGGTACAATGGTCGCATTTGCTTGTCTTTTTTGGAAGAAGAAATAAATACATGTGTGGTCTTGAAACAGAGAATGCATGAGAAATGGTAAGAGGAGTCACACTTTTTAATATGACATCTTGGCTTTGATAGTCAAAGCCATTCAGTTGCATGGTTCCAACTGTGTAAGTTGCTAACGTAATTAGTAATTATGCCTTTGGGTAACGTACCTGCTCTGCTTTTATTTTTTTTATTTTGCATCTCAACTTTGGTCCTTCCGTTTTTGAATGAACAGAGAAAACGTTAGCTACATCATTTATGTGATTCATACAAGTGTTCTTTGTGCAAACATACCTAAAATTACTTGTTTTCAGCAAATACAATCCATATTATTTTAAGCTATTTTATGGCATCTGTTTTGAAAAACATAGTAAGTTAAGTAAAACTGTCTGCCAGATATGTGCTCTCGTTTACGTGAGTCAAATTGGGCGTTTTCACTTGTTTTATTTGACCCAATAATGACTGTTCGATTACCGTGTCGTTATCATATGAATACCGCTATTTGCAAATGAGTGGGCGATCAGTGCTGCTTCGTGACTCAGACACTCGAGTCAGTGACTCTTGTTCTTTTTACTCTCCTTATAAAGCTCTAAAAATATATTTAGATTCTACCTATATATATATTTGAAATGTAGACTGTTGAAGGTTGGGAGGGGGGGCTGTTTTTTTGTGTCCACCACAAAAACTCGTGGAGTTTCTTAGACTGTTTGGCAAGATTTCTGTTTTATCCTGTGGTCGGGATTGTGGACTCCAGAGGATTAAGTTGCGTTAAAAATAAAATAGCGCATTCCGGTTTCCAGATTAATCACAAGCGTTAAAGCATTAACGTTGACAGCACTAAAATACACACACACACACACACACGCAGACATGGACAAATTTATTGGTACCTTACAGCCCATTGAAACAATGCTTCATTTCTCCTGAAAAGTAAAGCAATTGTCTAATGTATACCTGCATGCCTTTAGTATGTGATAGAATAAACCAATAAAATCGTGACAAGAAATGATTTGTTGTTTATTTTACAAAGATATGCTAAAATATTATGCAGAGATTTGTTGGTACCTCTAGAGACTATTTATCCCAGCATTATAGTCAATTCTTTAACCTTAATTAGTATCGCAGGTACCTTCAAGCTTTTCATCCGCCATTCTGCCTATTTAATTAAAGGGAAAGAACATGCTACTGTGTTGTTTGTTATCATTCTGTGCACCACACTGAACATGGACCAAAGAAAGCAAAGGAGAGAGCTGTCTGCGGAGCTCAGAAAGAAGATTTTAGATAACCATGTTAAAGGTAAAGGCTATAAGACCATCTCCTGTAACCACAGTTGCCAATATTGTTAAAAAAATATAAGGTTCATGGGACTGTAGGCCAACCTCACAGGACATGAACGTAAGAGGAAATGCAATCCCAGGTTGATCAGAAGGATAGTGCGGATGGTAGAAAAAGAGCCAAGGAAACGATTCAAGACCATTCAAGCTGAGCTCCAGGGTCAAGGCACGTCACTTTCTGATCACACCATCCATTGCATTTATAACAATAATGGGCTCCATGGAAGAAGACTCAGGAGGGCTCCACTATTGACAGAAAAACATAAAAAAGCCAGAGTGGAATTCGCAAAAATGCATGCTGACAAGCCCCAAAGTTTCTGGGATAATGTCCTTTGGACTGGTGAGACAAAACTGGAGCTTTTTGGCCAGTCACATCAGCTCCATGTTTACAGAAGGAAAACTGAAGCTTTAGAAGATAAGAACACTATAACTACTGTGAAACATAGAGGGGGCTCGGGTTTGTTTTGGGGCTGCTTAGCTGCATCTGGCACAGGGGAACCTTGAATCTGTGCAGGTCACAGTGAAGTCTCAAGACTACCAAGGCATCCTGGAGCCAAACATACTGCCCAGTGTCAGAAAGCTCAGCCTCAGTCGCAGGTCATGGGTCCTCAAACAGGATAATGACCCAAAACATACAGCTAAAAGTACTCATGAATGGCGGAGGAAAAAAACAAAAAAAAGACTATTCTTAAATGGCCCTCCATGAGCCCAGATCTTAATCCTATTAAACATCTATGGAAAGATCTGAAAATTGCATTTTGGAGAAGCCACCCTTCAAACCTGAGACAGCTTGAGCAGTTTGCTCAGGGAGAGTGGGTCAAACTCCCTGCTGGCAAATGCAGACATCTCATTGTGAAGTACAAAGATCGCTTGTTGGCAGTCATTGCTGTAAGAGGTGGTGCCACAAAATATGAAATAAAGGGTTCCATGTTTTTTGTCCGCGCCATTTTCATTTGTTTAATTATATACACAATATTCATCTGAAGGCCTGTCCCCTTAGCGCGTCTTGATGCCGGCAGCAAGGAAACCATGGTTACCAGTTACCTCTGGCCTCCGTGGTGCTCGTGCATGGTCGGCCTCCCAGCTGTTGCATCACACCTGTGAAAAGGCAGATGTGTTATCATTATGGAATGACATGCCTATAATGTAGTAATGATTTATTTATTAGTATAATGTTAGTTATCTTTGTACCGGGTGTGGCTGAACAAGTCAGCATTCCTGTGAACTTACTCAAAATGATAAATCTTGAATGTTTTGATAGCATTATTTTTATCAGCTGAAGATATGCTATTTAACACAGACGGTAAAGTTCACATTATCGCTGGCTGATCCTGTCAGAGTCGGAAGGGCTGAGCTTCACAAACCTGCGGTCAGGCTGAGTCTTGGATCAGGACTTACACGGATTAGTGAATTCTGTTCTGTGAGAGACAAAATGATTCCCACACATTTGCTCAACCCACCCATTGGTGTAAGTGTGTAAGTGGGGCTGGGTTTGTTGTTTCTGCCCCCCCAGCATCTGCTAAATAAGGAACATGTTTATTCAATATTCATTGTAGTGACTGTTTGTGCCCAACAGGAGGCTTCCAAACCTCGGGGGCCCCGCACAAATCTGTGGCTCAAGTGGCGATAAACACAAATTGAAATCCTGACTGTGCAAGAGGTTACAGAAATGGCTTCACAGGATGGCTCATTACGCTGTGGGTCAATAATGTCGCAGCAAAATAGAAGGAAACAAACAGGCTACAGCTGTTAGCCTACATCCTCTCACAGACTCTGGATCTTGGACCTTGTAATCACCAGAAATTCCATGATGATCGCTGGGGCTCCCCAACTCCAAGGTCTAAGGTGACAGGAGATGGTCCTTTCTTGTTATCCCAGTCTCCCCAGTAACCATAGTATCAGTCTCAACCTCTGGCTGCTCTCAGACAATGTGAAACACTTCTCCATGAGATTCCCTCGTGTCAGGCCGGAAGTGTATGCCCTGAAGCTATCACAAGCAGCTTGTGGTGTCAACTTAAAGCAAAGGTGTCACTATTTGAAGTGACAGAGATCCTGTTATGATTTGTCAATAAAACTTCGCTCTGTTTTGGCTTTACCTGTCAATTAAGTACTGGATTAGGTTCAGCATAATTTATCTCCAGATTACGAAGTAAATATAGCTGGAAGAATCAGAACAATCCTACCCAGGGGCAGGTTGTACCCAGCCTCATGCCTTTGATGGACTGGCATCCCATCCAGGGTGAAGCTCATGTTCAGTGGTGGACAGACTCAACCACAGGAGCTTTCTTTAGAGCTTTGAGGAGTTATCATTAATGTTATCTTTTAGTTAGAGAAGTAAGCCAACATCACAGTAAACTTTCAGCACCAGTTACACTCCCCTGCATCTGCTTCTTTTAAAGGACTTCTCAAATTTTCCACTCTTTTTCTAAGTGCAGATCTTTCCCCACTTTCGCAGAGGCAGTGATATCAAGAACTAATTCAACTTTGTATTAACAGTCATTCAATAAGGAGCCAGAAGGGCAGGACAATCTGGGCACCGGTACAGTTTTACCGCAGCTTATACATCCATCAGTGACTAAAAAGTCAGGTCTACATTTTCTGATAAGGGACAGAGTTTACAGTCTTGGCTGAATTGGCAACATCAAGCAAAGAAGCAGTAGCCCCGAGGACTTCGATAATGACTGGACCAACATTATAGCTTTGCCTTTTTACCAGGCTGGAGACAAGTTAGATAAGATCAGAAGCACAGAGAATCCACACAGATTAAAGTTTCAAGCAAAGACAGCTAGATTGCTTCTAAAACGAACAAAAGTTCAGTGAATACCTTTTGGAAAGCTGGATTGCTGGAGATGGTTTGATAAGCAAGACATCACTATGAACTTGCAGCCAAATCTCAGTCAAAGACAAAATCAATTTTACATTCCAGATTCACTCACCTTGCTTTACATGTGGGCCACTGGCACTCTGTTACCTCGCCACCATGGGCATTAAATGTTCCTGTGGCGCCAGATAAAAAGAAATTTCACCCCCCCTCCCCACATACCCTGCCCCCAGATGTTTCAAAAACGAAATTAATAGGTTGCGATTAAAGTCAGAAGATCATAACTAGCGAGCTGGTTAGCAGAAGATGCTGCTTCAGAATCTCCTAAATAAGGAAGACATTTCTATAATGATTACTGTAGTGACTGTTTGTGACCAATAGGGGGGCCCAGATCTCAGGGACCCCACATACTGTATATGTGTGGTTTTAGTGGTGGTAAACACTAATTTCACCAGGCCGAGATGACAGTTCACCATGCAGGTCAACATGATGGATAGACACTTGCTCTGCTCATGTCAGCTGGTCATTACCAACAACCAGGAACCTGAATAAATAGACACTCAAAAATCAAATAATATATCTCAAAATATATACAATATAAAAAAATAAAAACTGTACTACACTTGGGAGACTGGATTTAAAAATAACTGCTTCTATTTTGGTTTTGACTACATTACAGTTATTTATTTATCAGATGCTTTTGTCCAACACAGAATGCAGAGAATCATTTAGGAGTCAGACTGCTGTTTTCCTGTGACCTCATGCTGGCTCCAGCCCATGCAGAGGACATCATAAAGCAGGCTGTCGCTCTGCAACTGGAATGTGATGCAGGTCCTCAAGCGGAGCAGGACGTCAAAGGCATAGAAATGGAAACATGCAAAAAGAGTGCAAGTGGAAGAAGACAAGTGTTTGTCTGAAAGGCTGTGGCTGCATGATTTGTTGACTGTAATGGTAAGTTAGGCCAGAATAGTGTCCACTGGTAGGCAGCAGATGAAGGAGAATTGGGGTGGGGGAGGGGGGAGTCAGCCATATGGTCCACCGAGAGGTAGCAGGAAGTGAAGCCGGGGTAGGAACAGATTCCACTGAAGGATACGGTCCAGGGAGACAGATGGTCATGTGGATGAGATGTGTGTGGGAATCAGGCCAGGTAGACTGTGCTACAAGGCTCCATCTCTCAGCAGAGCTCTGAAGACAATTTCCAAGAAAAATGGGTAATGCTCATTTTTTGCTTTGCATATGTATTTATCCAAAGCAACATATGATTGAGAATGAAGAATCGGCAAGTCCCTGGAACACTTAGGGGTTAAGAGTCTTATGCAGGGTCCCCAACAGTGAAATCACACTGCTGACCCTGAGATTTAAACTGGTAACCTACTGATCACAGGCACAGTGTCCGAACCCACTGGGCCAAACGCTGTGACTTTGCTTGGTACTTTCGCACATTTTCCACAAGAATAAAATACTGTATGAAACAGGTGAGACCAGGCAGAGCTTTAAGTCACAACACCAGTAAGTAAGTAAACCATTAAACAGCGTAACAGATTAATAGATTGCTTGTATAGACTGTTAAAAATCATAAGCTGGGTTTCTGACCCTTCAACATGGAAGAAATACTCCTTTGAAGCCCATTACAGGGATTATTGTGCATTGTCAATAACTGTCTAAGTAAAGGTGAGCGGTTCAGTAATGGGAGTTAAACCAATCAATGACTGGCTAGAATCGCTGACTTCACACTTTCTGAGGATTCTTCCCTGGCTGAGGACTCAGGCCCCAGCGTGTGTGGCGGACATTAATGCCCACAGAAAAAGTTTCTGATACATTTCCTTCACTGGTACTGCAGCCTTGGTTGTAACCAGTGGAGAACCAGCAGCTGGGCCTTTGGATCCATGGAAAGTGAGCTGCAGCCAGAGTGTGGCTGCCAGACGGGGGCTGATTAGTGATTGATAGATGGATGGATGGACAGAAGCTCAATGCACATGGTGAAACAGTGCCACATAGTGGCAGATGTGTGCATACATGTCCTAGATCACTGGCATTATTTCAGCTACGTAACTTTTACCAAGTAGTGAAAGACTATTCTGCAAAACCTTCTAAACAACATGACCGAATTTTTCTTTTTCCAGCTGTGGCCCTTGATGCCAGCAGGCTTTTGGTCCTGGTTCTCCGCCTCATGTCATATCCATCCATTTTCTGTGAGTACTTGTCCTATTCAGGGTTTTGGGGGGTCCAGACCATAACCTGGATACTGTGGGTGCAAAGCAGGAAACAACCCAGGATGGGGCACAAACCCATCACAGGGCACACTCACACAAGCACACCTATGGGCAATTTGGTAACTCCAGTTCACTTTAGCATGTTTTTTGGGATATGGGGGAAACCAGAAAACCCAGAGGGAAACTTCTTGGTGACATAGGGAGAACATGCAAACTCCATACACACGGAGCCATGATCCCTGGTGCCAGAGGCGTGAGGCAACATTGTGAACCACCGTGCTGCCCCTCATATCATATCCACTTCCTGTAGTTTTATCTTGATTAGTGACTTGTAAGATCATCTATGAATAAGTTCTCTAGAACCTGAAGATAACGGCAATGAATTAGTTGCTAAATGAGCATTTCAGTCACACTCTGTTATAATACTGCGGGTGGGGCCCGGTGCCCATCTTTTCACTGAGGGCATCTGGGCGGTGCCTGCAGAGGGCATTTTGGCAGCGGCTCACCTCAATCTGCTTGCATTAGACAAGAAGTCAGAGGGAAAGGCGCCATCATGCACGTCCACTGTAGACAAGAGCACATACTCCGACCAAAACATCAGGTCCCTGTGGCTCTGCTTTGAAGCAGCCACAAGCAAAGCACCAGTTTTTGGATAAAAATCTACAGATGACATTTCACTATGTCCTGGACTGGGGAAACAGCATTCTATTTGATGCTGACTCTGTCCAGACAATGCATTATACTGCAATATTATTTTACAGTACACTATACGATACTAGGAATCTATACAGTCTATACTATACTACAGTATACTAGGAATCTATATGGTCTATACTATTCTATAGTATACTAGGAATCTATACTATACTATGAATCTATACAGTAGTGCTATTGTGCTCTTTCTAACAGCCTGTAACAGGTTAACAAGAGGCTGAAAGTGTCTCATTTCATTTCATGGCTGAAAGTATCTTAAATTTCACATGGGACATTTTACCAGCTTCCCTGTACCTTCTCACGGCACCAAGGACAGTCAGCATTCAGACTGACAGTACAGCCAAAGGTGAACTTCATATCTTCTTTTTTTGACTCTTTAACCTAATAATCATGATGTTTAACGATAAGGCTTTAAAATTATTCTCCTGGAGTAAGGCACCAACTTGCATAAAGTATTTGTATCCCTTTAGTTGATGCTTTATACCTAGTACTCGCAATTCACTGAAACAGTTTATTCAACATTATAAGGTACAACAGAAGATCTGTTTATCAGCTCACCCCCTCTAAGGTTATTGTACCAGCTATTTTCAACTTGCTATCCATATATAAACTGAACACTAATCTAAATTAATTGTTTCTTGTGTTAAACTACTAATGTACTTTTGTATTCCAAATCTGTAGTCATCTACCCTTAGCTTACGCAATGATTTAACCATTGTTAACCACACCCCACAAACTAAGAGCACTGCTAATGCAGCAGGTAAGCTTGCCTTGAAAGAGATTACTGTCCAACAAGTATTCCAGGTTTCAGGCCTACATTTCATTTCCTGCCATCTCACAATGCTTTAGGAAATCCAAAATACACCTCCTGTACCTGTGACATGTAGGTCACATCCTCAGAGAATACAATAAAACACCAGCTGGGTTAAAAGCTCTTCCAAGCCTTTATGCTTTTCTGAAAGGAATTGTTGTTTAATCTTGGACTGGGACATTTTTTTTGACGCACAAATCGTTATGGCGACCAAGGCTGATAGCAGCTAGAAGAGTATTACAGGAAATGAGGAAAGATAAAGGAAGCTGAGTTATGAAAATGTGGTGGCTTGCTTTATGAAGACTTTCACCATACAATCGGTAAGCTATATGCACCCCGATCCAGAAACGTTCCCTTGCACAGCACTTACCTGCTGACTTGGGATGGCAGAGTGCATACTCACTCTCAGCCGAGCGGACACATGCTCCGATAAGCATCCCATTTCCTCACCTCTTTCGCGGTCAGCCCACTTTTGAGCCCTATGGTGTCTGAAAGGGCCGTTGCCTCCTATTGTTTTGTGAATTTTAGTGCCCCCTGGAGGACACTGCATTAATCAGGATAATCACAAAAAAGCCTTTAGTTAAAGTGCCCTGAACTGTTTACCTAGGACCTGAGGAATAACAGGCACGCACCATGAAACTATATAACTGTCTTGTCACAGTTAGCAACCAACTGAACTAGCATTAGCGTGAATGTCACTAAAAGCTTCATGCTTGATTTAGCACCAAAGTCACTTCTTACCCAGTGGGACACTGCTGCTCACGAGTCTGGCATTATACATCCTGACACCTGTGTTACTCTATTGCTTAAAAAGTATCACAAACTAAAAATATTCCAGTTACACGTTGGGACTGAGCGCTCTCATTCATTTCATATTTTAACCAAGCAGATAAGGCTAATTATGGCCATTCTAGAAGCTTCCTCTTCACAGAAGTATAAGTGGAGGACTAGAGCGCCAGCATTTAGATTTCAGGCATGTGAAATCTAGATCGGCTACGAAAACAGTATCAGACTCAAGTCTTTGGAGAATTCAAATGCTTTCTTCACAGTCGCATGAAAGACAAGACAAAAACACGCTACCTGTGACTCACATTTTGAAAGGTGGAGGCCCCACTGCTGGCCCTGTTTGCCCTGGGACGATGCACCAGGGCGCAGAGGGAGACTCAACCTGCCCTTTAAAGAAACACACACCGCCAAGTCCTTCTTTCATTGGACCGAACAAAACGAAGGGTCACAGATATCACTGCCACCAGGAGGTAGCGTTAGGGTGATGGAGCAGGGCTGTGACACAGAGGAAGGGTCTGAATCAAGCGCATCACATTACCTTATATACTACCCTGTAATACTAATATATCAGTATTAATCAAGGCGATGAATGTTTGGGATTTTAATTCTCATGGGTGGATGCTTCCCCTTTACCTTCTCCCTGTACTCTACGGACGCTTTACAATTTACCTGGATTTGGGAAGCACAGTCCCTATACAAAGACTTAAGATTTTATTGCATTTTTAATGCAAGAAATGGCAAAATAAACTGAATGTACCATCTTACCCAGTCAGAAAAAAATAGATGATCCAAATATAATGTCTCAATGTAAAGCCGTATGTGTAACTTTTAAATGATTTAATGAAAAGAGATTTCAATCCAGTTACTCATTTATGGTGAGGTACAAAGGGGAATAAAAATATTTCTAACTGGTTAGTCTAGATGTTCAGTATTCTATTATATTGAATGCTTACAATACAAATATCTAGTGTTTTCACAGATAAGCCACAAGTATGTATATAAAAAAGATTTATTTAAAGGGCTCACCAACAGGAAAAGAGGAAGCTTCACCAAATGATGTTTTTTTGTACAGATGACACACAGTTAAGTTCATACGCAGGATTAGAGGATGAGAATGATCAAATCAGACAGGCAACAGCCACTCTTTGACTGCAGGGGTTACAATACAGCCCAGTATTAGGAACAGTAATGAAAGAAAGCAAACCCAAATATCAGGTCATGCTCAGTGTGTTTATATTTGTCAGAAAAGCCTCTAAACTTACATATTCTGTCAACTCTGTGTTGGGGATTCCTGCTTGTTAAGTACAAAGCATTTAGATTTGACTTTAATACACATTTGGTACAATCAAAATTAATGAAAACATCTGCTGCTATCAAAATATAGAAAACATTTTGGTCACTATTTACAACAAAAATAATACCCAAACTTTCCAATTAGGGTCTGTTTTGTGATGACGGCAGGCAGCTGTTACAGGACGCAAGCGGGATTGTCCGCGCCGACTGACTGAGCGGATCGTTTTTCTTTTCCAGGCCCCGTAACAGCGCATCAAAAACACACAGGATGGCTACACGGGGGAAAAAAAAAAAAAAAAAAAAAGGAGGTGGAATCGGGTGAGTTTGGGAAACCAGCCGTCCACACAGTGCAGAGGAACTCCATCAGGCTCCTGGGATTTTTAACATACCCACCCATCAGCAATTTGCTTACATATTCAGGCAGAAACACAAAATATATAATAATAATAATGATGACGGGATATTGTCCGTTCTGACCACTGACCACTGTACATTTCTTACCAGGGTATATGAAAAAAAGGAAAGCAACCTTGAAGAGAGAGAAAAAAAAAAGCAATAAATTGACTCAAACCCCGGGGCGCCCCCCCCCCCCCAACACCCCCACCACCGGGGGGGGGGGGGGGGGGGTGGGGCGCGCCCCGGCGAGCGGGGGGGGGGGGGGGGGGGGGGGGGGGGGGGGGGGGGGGGGCGGGGGGGGGGGGGGGGGGGGGGGGGGGGGGGGG
>JAODKC010000021.1:6264256-6274288 GCA_026777985.1 Mormyrops attenuatus
CTGGGCTGTCCTCCACTGCTGGGGCTTCCCCCCTGCATGCACACACTGGCGAGAGTACTCTGAAAGGGTGTTGCACACACAGGAGCTGCTGCTGTCCTTGTGACAGTGGCACATGTCCCTCACACAGGCCTCGATGAAGGAGGCAGTGGGAACCAGGTCCTTACAGCTGCTAAAGGCAGGACTGGAGAGGAGCTTCTGACAAACTGATATCTAACGAGGGACAGGGTATTTTATTGTTAGTTTAAAATGGCAGACTTAAAAAACAATAGCAATGTATTATTAAATATTCAAAATGTATCAAAAAACATTACCAGTTCAGCACAATTTTTCGAAGACTTTGGCTGTTCTTCACTGCAGATTTCATTTGGGTCATCCATCTTCCAGAAGCTTCCATAGTCATATGGAGTTAATATTTTACCTTCAACAAACAGAAAAATCAACATTTTTCCCCTTCAAATTAACCTGCATGAAAATTATGGATGCAGGTGTTTTTTCAAATAAACATGCTCGGGGTTTTGGTAACTCACCATTTATAATGAACTCGTTGTAGAGCTGAACACCATTAAAGTCTCCACAGAGCCCACAGGTCTGGTTTCTGTACTTATTGTCTATCTCCAACTGTGGAGAAGTAGGAAGAATTTGATAATATTAAATAAACTATTGCAATTAAATTAAACTTCATCAAACAAACAAAAGTCTCAATTTGTAATGTGCTATTTGCTTCACTTATACATTGCTTTAGACAAAAGCATCTGCTAAATAAAAATGCATAAAAATAAATGTTAGTTTAATAATTGGGTGCTACTTACCAGGAAGGCATCCTCTTCATTCCACAGGGCAACCAGTCCCAGCTTAGCTGTGATCTTGATGTAGGATGGTGTCTTCTCAATGAAAACTCCTGACTGGCTGAATGGCAGAGTAACACTGGAAAGAAAAACCTTAAGGTCACACGAAGGTCAAACCATGTTAAAGCTGCCAGACTCATGTAACACTACAACTATCTGCATGTCTTGCCAGTTAAGTGTTAGGGGTTCATCATCTCCCAGAGAAGAGATACTCTACCTTAAGTAAAACATTTGTCAACATGGTTACCAACTCACCTGTCCCCGTTGACCTGGACCGAGTCCTTGGCGAGTTCCACCACTGCCCCATCCAGCTTCATGGTGACCTTGCTGATGGTGGGCTCGTCACCCTCCACCTGACGCCTCAGCTGGATGTTGAAGTCCTCATAGGAGCTTTTACAGTGTGAAGTCAGGATGTAGTTACAGCTGGAAGGGAGCTGGAAGACGTCCCCATCGAAGGTTTTGAAGTGGTAGGTCCCCCATGTGCTGCAGACCTGCCCGTTGTGTGCTGGTCTCACTCCTGGAGAAAGGAGAAAAAAGGCACTTGTTATCCATCCATCCATCCATTCATCCATGCATCCATCCATCCATCCATCCATTATTATTACTTATCCCGGTCAGGGTCAGGTGCCTTTTCTTCTAAAAACTATTTCAGATTTCAGCTTTGTGGGATGATTTAGCTTCACTGCTTTCACAGCAGTTAGTAAATTGATTCCATTATGGAGAGAATGTCGTAATAGTTTGTTACTTTATTCCGATATCCATGAAGTGTATATGAGTGATAAATCACAATGAGGTGTGCAGTTATACGAAAAAAATCTGCAACAAGTTGGTGCAACGCTAACCGAGCTGGAGCTGATCATTTTTGTATAACCACACACCTCAGACTGGTTTATCTCACTTATACCACAACTAATAACAAAAAAAAAATAGAATAAATTAGTCATGGTTAATTTTTTAGCAGAAACTTATTTCAGTTAGCATTTAATAATGTTCCAATGTGCTCTTAAAAATATCTTCACAAAGACTTCATGCTGGATTACAGCAGTGAGGTTTGATTAAGTTGAATAAGCTATTTTCCAGAAGGTGGAAGTGTCAGTGGCTCTCCATCGGTCAGCTTCCCCATCCCTGAGTCACCTCCCAACGACAAGCTCATCATTGCAATTCTGCTACAACTGTGCCATTTCATGACATAAGTCACAAACTCCTATAATTAAGGACACTTTTATTTACCCTCATAAGGAAATTTTCGCCTACCTCATCTTGCTATTCAGGACACACAGACACATATGTAGGTGAGAGCAAGCTTGGCAGAGAAGGGCAGCTACCTGCCATGGTGCCCATGGAGCTGGGGGTTAAGGGCCTTACTCAAGGGCCTACAGACATTTGACTATTCAGCTGAGGCCAGGCTCAAAATGGTGGCCTTCCAATCACAGGCACAGAGGCTTAGCTCATTGAGCAACATGCCACCCCCAAGTCATTCAGTGATGTTTGCCAAAGGTTTTTGTGCCATTCAGTATTTTTATAAATGTAATTGTTTATTCTGGGTCTTGCTTAAATAATGGGAGAGACTGACAGGTTCACTCTCAAATGTACAGTGAACACACCTGTATTGTGTCTTACCTGCAATCATGGAGGACTTGGTCATTTTTGGGATGATGTTAACCGTCGGAGCATTCTTCTGGGGACTCCCTAAAGACAGATCATTGCGTTCACTTTATGAAACAAGTTTCACTGACCTTTCTCAACTCTAAGCAATATTACAGGAATGCTAAATGTAATGTTTTTTATAGCGTGAAGCCAGCAACCAAAACTGAAAAAAGTCATTAT
The DNA here is from genome assembly GCA_026777985.1 of Mormyrops attenuatus. NCBI lineage: Eukaryota > Metazoa > Chordata > Actinopteri > Osteoglossiformes > Mormyridae > Mormyrops > Mormyrops attenuatus. The sequence goes on from JAODKC010000021.1 coordinate 6,266,929, forward strand.
TTCTCATTAAAGTGATATTTATGTAAAAAAATATAATTTCTTCTGTAAGATGCTTACCTTTGTCTGAAGTCACTAATCCCAAGGACAATGCCAGCCAAATCACTACCCATGTAGGTATCTCCATTTTAGTCCCCATGGATCCCCTGTCACCTGCAGACAAGTTCTCCAAGGGGGATTATGAAAATCTCTCACTCCATGGCAGGGTTTTATACCTCCCATCCCAAGGAACGTCCGAGGTGCTCCAGGTGACCAGAAGGAAGGTGGGGCTTAGGGGCTGAACTTGGCTCAGTGTCAAAGGTTGTGATGTTTCAATATCTGCCACAGCTGAGAACCAGATGCTCACCATCTGCCCCTTCATCACATGTTTCTGGTGGTCTGATGTGATGAGGAAGTATTCAGGCTTACGATACATGGGGTTTAGGATGGGCTATCTAAGACTTTGAGCTGAGATTCAAAGAACCGTTTTTGTGATGCGTCCCCTGCTACCAAATGTTTATTTAATTTCCTAATCTATTTTGACTCACGGTTTAGCTCACTCATGTCAGGAGAGGTGTGTCCTTATAGAAAGATTAATTGCACTTTTTTTGTTTCTTGGGTTTCACTTGACATCACTCTTATCGCGGTGGACAGTTAAAAAAAGGCGGTGAAACACATACAGAACAAAAGACATGAAAGCCCTGTGTACCTTATAATTATACGCACAGCACCTGTGAATAGACCAGCCCCAGACAAGTGTTTGTGACTGGACAGCTCCAACACCCACATTCATATGTCATCTTTTGTTCAAGGTGCAGAATGGCAAACATACATACACTTATGAGATACTCATAGACCTGTACTGTGTATTGTCTCATTTTGCTGTTAATCAAGATATTTAAAACCGATCCACTGTTAGTTCTCAAAGACTAAGAAATGCCCACCCCCAACCCCCCCTCCCAGAGACCAGCCGCCTAGGGGAAATTCCAGACCTCTGAAGACTCTACCTCACGACTTGCTTTTCAGCTGACATTGTTTGCCGTTCTTCCTTGACCTAGCACAGGTTATAGTGACATATACCTCATTTTAGCTTGTAGTCAGAGTGTCAGGGTTGGCAGAATACACACTGTAGAGGTTATTAATGTAAAAATGAAGTATTTGGTCTGACATTTAAAAAAAGACAAAGATATATAAACTAGTCAATGTACACAACCAGAGGGGCCTCAGAGGTTTGGGTTACTATACTAAATGTTAATTAAACAGGTTCTTTATTTAGGAAATACTGAAGAAGCATGTTCTGCTAAGCAGCTAGCTAGCTACGATCATCTGACTTTACTTGCTAGCTATTTATTCAGTTTTTGAAACGTCTGAGGGAGGGTGGATATTCCCAAAGTGACATTTTGAGCAGGGCCCCATAAACAACAAACTGACCCCTGTACACAACACCCTAAAACTTACAGACAATACGCATATGATGGAAATATTGTTGCTCCATATTTGGTCAGTGAAATGGCCAGAAACGAAAGTCACTAATGTGTGAATAATCAAAATGATTAGACATTGGAGAGCCTCTTCTCCTAACTCCACCTACACATTTGCTCTGCTGATATGAATCATTGTTCCATTATCATGCAGGTGTTTCCTTATATTTATTTGTGGGCCATCACAGATGAGCAAACAATAAAATAAAAATATACTCTGACATGGGACGTCACCCTGTAGTTGAAAGGCGTGACTGTCCAGTTATGTCCACGCACATATGAATCACAAAATCCAAAACTTGCCTATGGCTTTTTCCCCTAAAAGGCCACAAAGTGGAATGTGGCATTTTTGACCTCACAAAAAATATTGGGGGGCAGTGTGTGGCTGAGTTGGGGTGCTGTGCCCGAGAGTGATGTCACCGCTGGGCCTGGGGGTGCCACCTGTTCCCATTATCCTGGGATTGTTCTCTTTTATTGAGTGACTGTCCTGGAAAATTTATATTCTTCCCAAGGACACAAATTGTCCCTTTTTATTTGTGAAAATGTACATCTAATTTAGGATTTTGTAGTTTCAAATTAAACCTCACTTGTTTCCTTCTACTGCTATTCTTTTTTTCTGGCTATATTTATACATCCAATCTTGTGACCATAAACAGTTAAAAATGGATAAAACGCAGCGATGATTGGCTATGTCTATACTTCTATTTGATTGGTAGGAAAAATACAAAAGCAAATCTAATTACCTAGCAACTGCCAGGACTGTCAGTCTCACACGCATCTGTATCAATGACCCACCGTGACTTCGGTTGCTAGCTAGAGGTAACATTAGCTTAAAAAACCTTTCAAATTGTTTTGTGAAATGGTGGGAGAGACGGATGAGAAAGATGACAAAACCAAATTAGGCCAGCTCCCAGCATCAAAGACAAAATGATGTTCTACATACAACTCAGAGTGGGAAAAAGGAGAAACCTTTTCTCAATGGGTAAGGCTTAACCAAGGAGACCCATTCGCCACCACCTGTGTTTTGCGTCTAGCCAAAATTTTAGTTAAAACAGCGCTGGAAAATCATGCAAAAACGAAGAAGTACTACAGTTTTGTACAAGCACATGTCAAAATCTACCCATTGCAACTTTTGGTCAAAGCAGAACGTCAAGTTAGTTAGATTGCATTAATTGCTAAAAGCATATTAGGGTTAGGTTTTATAATAGTTTATAATTAGACATAAATGTTTACTCATTAAAGTAAAGGAAATTTATATATAACGTCTGTATATAATGTAGAAAGGGACAGCAGCAAACAAAGGAGTTCAAAGTGAGTGAATCAGCATCAGGGAGTGCGTCTGTGTCAGGACAACTATAGGTAAGGGGTAGTAGCAGGGTTTCTAACTTTGGTCAGCTGGCTGGCATGAGATTTTCTCTGTGCACACATGCACATGCATGCACATGTATGTAACAGGTTTATTATCTTGTAAATAGTCTGTAGGGTTTGCAAACTACCCCAACGCTTGTGATGTAGCTGATTTTAGGTTTATAATGGAATAATATAGATTTGCTGTAAGATCTCTTGCGTGAGTGTGACAGTCTGAAAGCGTGAGTGTCACACAACTTGTGTGAGTGTTGCCAACCCTGAGTATTAGGGACTCCTACAACTATTACTATTTGCAAATATGGCTTAACCCCCAGCCCCAAAAAATAAGAACAAAGTCAGAATGTCCAGGTAATTCACAAATCAAAAGGTCTAGTATGGCCCCTGAGCAAACCCTTAACCTGAGGAACTGTCTAATATTGCTGTCCCAATAGTATGTCGCTTCAGAAAAAAGTGTCTGCTAAATAAACAAAATGCAAAAACTAACAGGCATATTCTTGTTGTCCTGCCAGCCACGACACGAACACCAGAATCCAAGCAACCAGGTTTATTGGGGGAAATACAAAGAGTAGTGAGCAGCCAAATCCGGGTCGTAGCCAATATCCGTCCGATCGAAGCACCGAAAGCCGGGGGGTTGTCCAAAGTCGTAGTCGGGTGGAGGGAAGCCAGGGGTCGGTAAGCCAAGGATGAGGAGCAGCTGTGCGGGTCCATGGAGCAGGAGCAGCACGACAAGCTCCCCTACCTGCACATACCCGACTCCACCTGCAGATGGATCACAGACTTCTTGAGCAACAGGAAGCAACATGTGAAGATGGGGAAACATATATCTATCTCCACGAGGCTGCGTCCTTTCTCCCAGACCATCAGCACCGGATCTCCACAAGGCTGCATCCATTCTCCCAGACCATCAGGACCGGATCTCCACAAGGCTGCATCCATTCTCCCAGACCATCAGGACCGGATCTCCACAAGGCTGCATCCATTCTCCCAGACCATCAGGACCGGATCTCCGCAAGGCTGTGTCCATTCTCCTCTCCTGTTCCTCCTCTATACACACAGCTGCACCTCTACCCACCCGTCTGTCAAGCTCCTGAAATTCGCAGATGACACGACCCTCATCGGACTCATCTCTGATGGGGACGAGTCTTCCTACAGACAGGAGATTGATCACCTGCTGTCCTGGTGCAATGGGAACAACCTTGAGCAAAGTGGCGAAGACAGTGGAGATGATTGTGGACTTCAGGAAAAGCTCTGCTCCACCTCCACCCATCATCCTGCTCGGCTCACCAGTCACCACTGTGGAGTACTGACGCTTCCTGGTCACCACGATCAGCAAGGACCTTAAGTGGGAGATGAACATCTGTTCTCTCACCAAAAAAACTCATCAGAGGATGTTCTTCCTGAGGCAGCTGAAGAAGTTCAGTCTGCCAAAGACTATGATGGTGCACTTCTACCCTGCCATCATTGAGTCCATCCCCACCACCTCCATCACCGTCTAGTACCCTGCTGCCACTGCCAAGGACAAGAGCAGACTACAGCGCATCATTCACTCCGCCGGGAAGATGATCGGCTGCAACCTTCCATCTTTACAGGACCTGTACAAGTCCAGGTCTTTTTTACTTGGCAATGAACTCTATTCTGATTCGGACCAGTGCTAGCAAACAGGTGGCTCCCTCCATCAACCAAGAAGGAACACGACAGCTGCCACCGGACCTCTGGGGCTTGTTTCAGCGCTGTGGTGGAGACTGGGGGTACAGGTCACAGGGACAGTTGACTTCTGAGAGAGGGGCAGTGTAGCACCTGGCATGCTCCATGCTTTTTGCATGTATTATTGTACACACTTCTTGTGGTCCCGACTGTCATGTGTGTCCAGGTCTTTGTCATGATTGATCCTGTCTGATCCTCATGTGTCTCTACCCACCGTGTGTGTACCACACTGTCCAGCATCAGACCTCCCTGCATTTCCCAGTTAAGCATGGTGTTGTAGTGCTTGATACTTGTGTTTAGTCCTTATAAAGATTACAGTAAAAGAGTGCGACCTACTTGAAACTGTTTCATCTCATTCCTGCCACTGTTACAATACCTGGCAGTGGCCAATTCTGCATTTTAATACAGGTCTTCATCCAAAAACAAATAAGCCGGTCTCTGCTAGGGGCGTGGCTACAAATCGTCTGCTTACCCGTGGCTTCGCCACCCACCCTTCTACAAGTTTTACAGTCACCTAGGGCTGGGCACTATATTGAATTTTTGCAGTATATTGATATATTTTTGAAACAAGATACAGTATGACACGGTGCCATTTATATCCATATATCATTTATTGTGTGTTACCACCAATAGTATTGCTTCCTGGTTGTTCAAAATACGAGAACTTTCAATCGTGATGTCACACAGACTCCCCGAATTCACAGTGCACGTCAAACCATTCAGTAAATGTCTCACGGGGTAGCTGACGCAGGTGAAGAACAATGGGTCCTCGTTTCGTTTTGTTTTAAAACATTGCTGAACGACTCACAGGTCTAAAATATTGTACTTTGCAAAACTTGTTTCATTTTGCTGAATGGACGGGTTTGCATTTACAGTCGCATTTTATTTTCCCAAATATTTTAATTGGCCTTCTTTTTTTTTCTAAAAAAAGGTGTGTAAAATAATACATTTGAAAGTCTGATGAAGTTTTCACTTTATCTATAAACGAATGCATAATACATTTACAAAGGCTATTATGAGCTAAATACTCTCCGGTACCCCCTGCGATCTCATTTGGGATTCAGCAGTTTCAGAAAATGGATGGATGGATGGATTATGAGCTAAGCAAAAGCAAAATAGTTCTAACTGTCTGCTGCTTTCTTTTAAACATACAGATGATTACACATCTGTCTTTGGAATAGCAATAGTGTGCTTCCTATTCACTCATGTTGGCACAAGGTGGTGATTACTGCATGCATTTTAATTTGTGTGCATTTCACAGTAAAAACAGAATAAAAACAAAATATTATAAATGCCCCCATTTTTTAGACAATGGGGGAAAAATTTGCCCCACCAAATATTTTTTTATTTCCTAAACTGATATATTATTTGGCCTCTATATGATAATTTGATAAATAGACATGGTTTACCTGAAGGCTAAAGCCAGAGCCCTTTATGTTTGGACCGTTTTCTCTGCCAGAGAGGGCCCGTTAGGGCATGTGTGTGTGTGTGCATGTGTGTGTTTTTCATAGTACTTCTCTGTAGCTATGGGCCGTCCACGAAAACACACGGGAACCAGGGGTTGTTGCAGTGAGACGTCACGCGTCCTAGACATGATGCTGTGCAATGCGGGGTGTGTGTAAAGTGCATACAGGCATGGCAGGAGGTTGCTAACACCAGGACAAGAAATAGATAGAGCCAACCCTGGAGTCAGTCATGCGCTCTGGATGCCTGGGATCACGCGAGGGATAGATATGGTGCGTTCCAATTGCCTTCGGATCCGAGTTTCAGTTGCCGAGATTGCGTCACATCCGCCACAAACTCGGGGAAAACCAAGTTCAGATGCGTCCCGTTTTGCCACAGAGTAGGCAATACCATGGACCCATATCAAAAAGCAATATTTTCTGCTTAGCCGGCAACTTGTCGGATTTAAGGTACCTCAGTTTAAATGGCCTTTATCTTCATTCACTTACAATTATCTCAAACTACCTTAAATCCGACAAATAATCCGACTATCATGAAATCCCATTCTAGCCCGGTTAATTGTTAGCCATTGTAAGCAATATCAGTTGATAACACATTACGCGCGGTGCTTTACGTATAAAACTCTGTAGCAACACATCCACAAATAAGTTGGACAATATAGTGTGTGCGACCGATTTAATGAGCCACAGTAGTGTTTAAACAGTATAAATTGCAAATTTCACTTCTGTTGATAAAGCCCGCAGCCATCTTGGATTCTGAACTTGGGATCCCTCTGTGCTGCTCCGAGATATTTTTCGGATCTGCGAGAAACTGGAGCGCGCATGTCATTACTTCCAGCTTCAAAACTCGAAATCCGAGTTCCGAGGGCAAATGGAACGCACGAATAGATAATAGAATTCCAGAGGTACTCCCCTCCAGCCTCCATATTGTGGTGTCTTCATCAAAGCGCCACTCCATTGTCTCAAGGTCCTGATTTAACCCTGTAGTGCGTTTACCCTCAATGATGAATCAATAAAAATCCCAAAGCACAGATTTTTTTTCCATTGTTGTCTAAACCCAAAAAAGGCCCTCACACCTATGTAGGCTTTGCCCTTTTGATAATCAATCACGGTGTATTACATGGGACACTGGTTAAATACAGCTGTGCGTGTTCAGGTGTCTCCAGGTACGGAAAAGGGGCCGTTCCCTTTGTGCTGATAAGGAAATCATTGTGTAGCAATAAGACACTACTCACTGTTTTGGGTTCTCGTTCATTGGTTACGAGGGACCTGCTATGACATACAGTTAGGTCCATATACACTCACCTAAAGGATTATTAGGAACACCTGTTCAATTTCTCATTAATGCAATTATCTAAGCAACCAATC
>JAODKC010000021.1:6274388-6291738 GCA_026777985.1 Mormyrops attenuatus
GGTAAACGGGAGGATTCCACATGGGGTTAACGAGGAGGTGTGGTCCACAGGAGGGCGATCAGGGCTGGGCGTGACACTTATTTAGCAGACATTTTTATCCAACACACTGTTCATCATTTTATTATTTTTTGAGAAGGCAGGGTCAGCCAGACCCTGGAGTAATTGGCAGTTAAGGGCCTCGCTCAGGGGCCCAATGCTGACATTATTCTGCTGACCACAGGAGTTTAACCAGCAACCTTACAATTACAGGTACAGCAAGTTAACCTGCTGAGCCACATACTGAATGACAAGGTCCAACCTGCTGCTTTTTGGGGACCCTTAAAGAGAGCCTCAGCCATACAGGGACTTGAATCCTGGACCCTCAGACTAAAAGCATGATGCTTTAGTGACTGAGCTACCCAGGCATCACAATGTCAACTTGTACACCATCTTAAACTCTAGGTTCTTTTGTCAAGATGGTTATAAAGCTGTCATTCATCTCAGCTGTTTGATGTAATAATCTGGGCAATAATGGTAGAAAAGTCACCATGTGAAGCAACTTGCTCAGGATTTCCATGTATGGGCCGTTACCATATAGAAAACCATGTGGCACATTCATTTGGTATGTGGATAATGCTTTGGCTTTATTTATATCAAGACACATACAGAGGTGAGAGTGAAGCTTCAATAGAAGGATTGTAACATTTTAAAAAGCTTTGCGTAGTAACTGGGGGGACAGGCAGGACATGAACTCCCCTAATATTTAATGTGGATTTATTCACAGCCCCCCTCCTAATATTGTAGTTGGTTTGTGACTTAGTGAGCTAAACAACTTTCCCTATGATTAGAAAGTTACCAGTTTGCCTGAGTCTCAGCAGAACAGCCACATGTCTGTGGACCCCTGAGTAAGGCCCTTAACCCCCAGCTCCAGGAGCACTGCAAGGTGGATGTACCCTGACCCCCTTGCTCTCAAGGAATATGTCTCATGGAGAGCGAGCTGGTGTAGGCAAAGAGAGAATTTCCCCACAGGAATGAATGAAGTATCTCTGTTCCATTCTACTTCAAACTCTATCCTATGCCATTGCTAGTCCCTAGGCCACATTCACATTGTAAGCCTCATCGTTTAATTTCAATTTTTTTCTCAGACCGGATTTGCTCACAGTTCTGTAACGTGAACGCATGTGTCCTAATTAGTATGTTTTTGCACAAGTCAACTATGTCACCACCAACAAAAAAAATGCTCAGCACTTGTGTATAGGCAAAAAAAAAACACATGATCTGACCATTCTCATTCACTTCATATGGCCACAAATTGGATACACATCCAATATAGGACTCAAATCTATTTCTAAAAGATTGGATTCCTGTGCCCATACAGGTCTGAAAGCATCAGTTCTGTGTCATATTAAGGCAAAAATCAGATTTGAGTCACTTCAGCTTGGTAGCCCTAGTGTCTTGGTGCTAAGGCTGGCAAATCACATCCCAGATAGCCAGTGGAGGGAGGTACCAATTGTCTTGGCTGGCCTGAAAATTCTGTGCCTGCTTGTCAGTCCTCCAATCAAAACTCAGCTCATCTACACAGCAACCACACCATTGGCTAGGTACAAGCCAAAATGTGTGGCTCACAAAAGCACACCTTCAAGGGGCTTTTGATGATGGCTACCTCAGAGTCATTTTGCGACACAGAGTCACTTGGCTTCGACAGGCAAACTACACTCCCTTTCCTCTTATGAGAACTCCAAAACCTAAAAACTCCAACTAAGGCACAGATTACACCAGTGTGAATCATTTAAACCATTTTCTAGTATATCTTCTCGTCCATTCATCTATCTAACTTCCATAACTTCTTATCCATGACAGGCTTGCAGTGAGCCAAGGCCAAAGCAGCACAGGATATAAGACAGCTGCTCACACTGGAGAGGATGCCGATTAGAGGCGCATGCAAAGTGGGGGGAGGTGCCTTCTGGGCCTGTGACCAGAAGGTTACCAGTTTGAATCCCAGGTTGTCATGTTTCCTTTGGGCCCTTGACCAAAGCCCTTAACACCAATTCAGGGGAGCTAGATGGACCCTGTGCTCAGACCCCAAGCTTCACTCTCACCAGTGTGCGTGTGTGTCTTAAAAAGGAGAGCATGATGGGATATATGAAAACTAACACGTTTTGGTGTAGCTGTACTCATGCTTGTACAAATGGCAAATAAAGCTTCATTTCAATTTCATGGGCAACTTAGATACGTTTTTGGGCTGTGGAAGCAAACCGCAGAGGGAACCAGTGAACCCCGCCAAGAAAATGCCACCCTGGGCAATTGCCCACCTTGCCCTTGCCAGGACCCCCCATTGGGTTTTTTTCTTAAATCTCCTGCACTTTCTTGTATTGGGAGTGTCTACAAGGTGCAGCCAGGGTGGTATGACTCAACACTATGGGGAGGAAGAGGGAGGAAGAGGGGCACGCGCCGGTCAGGAATGCTCCCGTTCTCAATTGCAATTTGATTGGTCCAACTCCGTCACATCTAGGTGTGGACATCACAGATACTTATCCTGCCCAAACTTTGGCAAATACTGGAAACACAACCTCCAAAATAAATATGAACAAAGATAACGCAAATATGCCTTTATGCAGTCTTGTAGGGGGATTACTTTAGCATTTCTCTAAGTGGTTTGCATTCCTATAAAACTACTGTCTGGCCACGCCTCATAAAAATAGGGAGGTACATAAGTAATCTAGAAAAAATTACTTAGACTGAAGTGGGTTTCAGAGTAAGAACGGAATGAGTACATCAACCATCAGTTCTATCCTGTGAATGTCAGAGTAGCCTTTGTAATTTCACACTGCTAATTTGTGAGCATTTCTGTGGGCCTTAATGCTTGATGTCTCATTTTTGCAGTGGCTTAGCGCTACCAAAAATGTGCCACAACAGATTGTTCAGGCAGCTTTTACATCATCTGTCATTTTTGCCAGTATGTGTACAGTCCTTTCTAAAACGAATCCGTCACTGCACGACTCCGCCAAGCACAATAGGCTTACCAGGAAATGGCGTTTACTCTTCATGCATTTCGTGTTATTATTGGTTTTAGACCGATATCATAACTGCAAATATTGGAACAATTACCCAAATATTTGTTATGATAACTAAGTATAGACTCTGATTAAAGTTAAGTCTTAAACACATTTACAAAGTTGTATAATTTGCAGTTTTAACTTAATTTTAAAATTCCATTTAATCTCGTAATCTCCATATTTTGTGTCTTGTACCTAAATTTTAAGAACTGTTTACTAATTATGACATCGACAGTGATGTCATAATTATGTGCGTGTGATGTGTGTACAGGTGGAACTACCATGTGGAGGCTTTTTCATATCCTCAGAACGGGCTGACATATTATCTGGAACCAGTAAGGTTATATAAAAGCCGAAAGAAGCTTCTAGAAAACATGCTTGGAAAAAATGTGCTACACTAAACGAATGTTTGATTTGATCAGACCAGACACACCCAGCATCAATAGGTTCGGTATGAGGGTTTCTGCATCTTTTCATCACATGCCACATTCGCTCCCATTACATTTACAGCATTTAGCAGATGCTCTTAGCCAGAGTGACTTACATTTTTCTAAACTCAGGTCTTCCTGGAGCAAGTTGGGGTTGAGGATCTTGCTCAGGAACCCAATGATAGCAATGCCAGAGGCAGGACTCAAACCCATGATCTTTTGGTCGAGACGCAAGCATCCTAACCACTAGACCACCAGCATGAGTCCTTTCGGTGTGCTCCATCAATGTATCATCTGTGTTTATAATGTGAACAATTTCTCTTCAATTTTCCCAGCATTCTGCTGATTTTCCGTACTACATTCCATCACAGCTCCAGCTCAAATTCCGTTTGCTTGAAACAATGGAAGAAAACAGTGCAAACAAATCATTTTGAATCATTGCAATATACTTCAATTAATCACATATTTCACTTATATAGTATTAACACATTTTTATTTTAAACTGTATTTTGTATGCCTGTTCTAAATCATTTTAATATGTCTATAAATCTTCAATCATCAAATCTAATCGTGTTATAGTGCGTTTATGAAGCTGAGATTAATATGTGTTTTAAAAGGGCAAATGAATCACTGATAAATTGATACAGCTACTGGAGCGAGTGTATTGTGTTTTATTGCCTTATTTGTTCATTTATCTGTTGGAAGAGACTGGAGCAGAAACACAGAGACCCAGAAATCAGAGAAGGAAGGTTTTATTGAAGGGATGAGGCAGACAGTACTTGAATCGGCGGGCTATGCTCATGGACTCAGTCATAGGTCCAGAAGAGTGAAAAGCCAGAGGGATCAATCCAACCGAAGCAGGAGGAACAAGGGGTGAATACATGATGTTGGTCTGAAAGATACGGGAACAAAGGAGGGCAGGAACAGACACAGGACAAGTCTGAAATGCTCAGTAAGGCCCATGGAAAATCAACAATACCTCAGACTGAGTGCGAGGGCACTGGGGTTAATAAAGAAGGTGAGGCAGGTGTGGGTGCTAATAGGCAGTAATTGGTCGGCACCGCCCTGCAGAATGCGACAATGTCAGGGATAGCTGAACGACATGTGTGCTCCTATGCCTTGGTATTTTTCAATTTCCTGCCAATAATGAAGTTTACAGGTAAATTGGAATTTGATACCACAGTTAATATTTGTCCATAAATGCATGTGAGCAAACAAATTTTCCCATTATTTGTTCAAATTCTTCAGGCATAAATTCAAAACCAATATTACTGTTAGATAAAGAATGGGTTCTTTTGTGTCGACAAATTCTAAACACTGGCAAGCAAATTTGGTGAATAAACCACAGCAGAGTGTAACCATGCGTTGATCTGTTTTCTAATCTAACTGCTCTCCCGTGGCCAGGGCTACTCCAATCCACTATGCTGGCCGTCCTTCAACAATATGCCTGTACCTTGTAGATCGTGGACAGACATAACACCACATCCTGTGTGCGGAAGAGGTGTTTCCCCCTCTCTTGTCACCACAGGAATTCTGATCCAGGCCTGAACAAACACGGGAGCGACGCCCTGTGATGTGAGCCCGCCACAGCTCTCAAAGGGCACTGCGACAAAGCCGCTGCAGTAAGGGATCCTGGAACAGACAGCGAACCCAAGATCTGCCCCTCGTACATCTACGTACAATTAAGGAGCAGACTAGGCTGCATATCCTGGCAGGAAGCCACCTTGAGGTTCAGAGCAAAGGGGACTGTGGATGGACACGATACACATATACAGAACTCCCAGGGCCTCGGAGATGGACTCAAGCCAAGGCTCCAAATGTGGGTGGTGGTGATTTTATATCTATACAAAGGATGGGGGGTGGGGGGATTAAGATAAGCTTGTAAACAAGCAACAGGCATAGAATGGCCACTTTTTTCATTAGCAGATGGTTTAATCCAAAGCAATGTATATTTCCTTTTTGCAGATGTGGCAATTTCAGGTCCCGAAAGTAAAAATCCAGACCAGGATTTTGTCTCAACCAACCAGCTGAGCGTAAACAGTCACAATCAAATAGTACTCAAGTGGTTGGTTGAAACAAAATCCTGGTCTGGATTTTTACTTTCTGGACCTGAAATTGCCACCTCTGCCTTTTTGTGAGAAAGTAGGGTCAGACCCTGGAGCTATTGGGATTAAGGATCTTGCTCAAGGGCCCAATGGTGAGAATACGGTCCAAGGGACCCACCCAGTGACCATCCAATTAAAAACCCCCAGGGCCACTGAGTCACCCACCAGCCCCCTCACAGTACTTTTTCTGATAGTGTATTATGATGTCTGTTGGCACTCGTATGCCATCCTGGGGTCGTAGTACCTTTATATCCCACTACGACTGTGTGTCAGGATCCTGCAGAATTCCTAATATTCCTACTTGCCAGACAGTAGAACCACTTTAAATATATCATGTTATTACTTTGTACAGTAAAACTACAGTCGACACTTCCATGTTGCAGGGGTTTGGGGAACAGGCCTCTAGCGTTCTGGAAAAACTAGGTAAAATTTTTTGGTCCCCTTGGCGACCAGAGGGAAACAAAGTGAAAAGATACAAGGAATGTGACATTCAAAGATCACTGTGATATTTCACGTGAGAGGCTGCCGTAAACACGCTTGACGTCCTCCAAACCAGCACTGTACATATATTTTATGCATTTATGAGTTGCTAAACTTTTTATGGGTTGTCTGAGGCTTTCGCAAAAAAATCCTATTTAATTTCTTATGCTGACCCCGTGATATACTCAAACCACGATGAGGAATGTTGTGATGCAGGGAGCTCAGTTGTATTATATGTTATTTTAACCATACCATAGTATTCCAGCTCCCATAGGCACATTGGCTTAGATTGTATAAAGGTACTAATTTTTACCAATTTATAATATAGCTGTTTCCTTTCTGCAGAGACGGTAATGATAAGGTCTTTGTAAATCAATTTGCAGACTTAGAGCTTTTGCCTCCGGTGTTGGTTCAGTTTTCGTGTGTCCACAGCTCTTTAATTTGTCTTACTGATTTTCACATGGAAAGCTGGAGAAACGTCACGGCTACTGGGTCCTTCTCCATGTAAGTGATTAGTCTGTACGTCACATGACTGTTGGGTCACTGCGAGTCACTGCTGTCACGGCTTGGTTAAGAACATTCTAGCTTTATCCTTATGCCCACAGGGTTTTGGTCCAGGATGGGCAGGGACATTCTCAATTCTTCCAGCAATAACCAGCTGTAAGATAAACAGATCTTATCATAATCACAGGACCGCACCCTGCCTCACTGTGCAGGCTCTCAGTGACTTGGCTGCTGGATCAGAGAGAGGTCTGACAGCTAGCACACCCCCCCACGGACAGAACTCATAGGGCATGGAGGGTAAAACAAGTTGTGGTCATCGCCAATGCTCTTTGCGCAGTGTGTGTACCTGATGAAATGTTACCTTGATTTTGGTGAGGGGTGTGTGGCCAGCGAGTTAGACCTCTGCAATTGGAAGGTGGCTGCTTTTAATCCCATACTGGGTAGACTAGGGTTCTTAAAGAAAGTCCTTAACCCCCAGAAAAATACTCCAGGGCACCAAATGGACAGCCAAGCCGTGCTCAGACCCCAAGCTTCACTCTCACCTCTATATATTCACTTTCCCACCAAAGTTCCAGTTCCTGGGCTGTCTCAACTGGAAACTATTGTAACTCCTGGAGACTTTCATGTGACGCTTTCCAACCACACAACAGGAATTGGAACTGTTACGCTAAATAAGCATGGCAGATGGAAAAAGGTCACAGATTAATTCTTTACAGACAATGCCAAACTATGTCAGGACTGGTGGCCATCTGACCCTGTCCCATGCGTGTTCTCCCTGTTTGGCCAGCAGTTCTCACTGGCTGTCCGGCTTGGTGTTCCCCTAGTGTGTTTGCCTGCTCTCTGAGCCACTGCATGGCTTAACAGGCTAAGTAGTTGGACACTGTTCCCAACTCACCTTTTTCAGTTGTGGTTAGCCAACCTCAACTAGTTTACCTTTTGTTATTTTGTGTTTTATTAGTTCGCCAGGTGTTTGTGTAACTAACATTCTTGTTTTTTGCTCCCTGTTCCATGTTTGTTCAGTTTTCCTTGTTTTAGTTTTTCTTACTGATTAGATCTTTTGTGTATCTGTTTATGTCCACAAAATTGTGGACAATTGTGTATCTCACCTGCTCCTCATTGCCCCTAGTTCGCAGTAGCCCACACCTGCCCCTTGTTCTGTTCTTTAGTGAGTCATTGTGATTTGTTTCCCAGTCTTGCTCCCACTTTCGCTCTGTTCCCTGATTGTGTTCAGTTGTTACTTTGTGGCTGTTTCCCTGTGTTGCTGTGTGATTCCTAGTTGTAGTTACCCTGTGTTAGTTATTGTAGCTTCCTGTGTTCCTCCTTTCCTTTGCTATTGTTGTTGTTCCTGCTATTGCTCCCTGCCTTAGTTTAGTCTTGACACCCCGCACCGTGGCCTCTTTTTCTGGTTCCCCTTTTGTTGTTTTTGGGTTGAATAAAGTCTTCAGTCTGTTGTGAACCGCTCCGTGGAACGTCCCTCTGTTTCCTTGCCATGCCCTGTCATAGGTTTATTTTCTTTTTTTCTTTCTTGTGATAAGCTTCATTTTGCTTGCACAATTGAAATCCTATCTGTATATTTTAATTTTGATCATAGGTGGACAATCTGTTCAACTGGATTATGTGAAAGTAAAGTTTTCAGTGAAGTGCTGAGGTCCTAAAAAATAACTGTTTCAAAAATGTCCCAAAATGTTAACAGCTACTTACAAGGAAACTTATCAGAATGAAGTATATAAGCACATAATATTTTGTTAGAGGTGAGAGGCATTTCGGACAAATCTGTTGCAGCGGGGATAACTGACATGCAGCAAGTTTGTTGGCTCCCCCTAGTGACAGGATAAAGAAAGGCAGGGGAAATTCAACAACCAAGGCCTGAACGATCATGGTACAATGCCCCCTTTAAATTACTCGTCCTTTTTATTATATGCTGAAATGCTCCAAACTTCAGTGTGTGTGTGTGTGTGCAGCACTTCAATAAAGCCAGACATAAATATTCTGAAGGTTCTTTTTAATTAGCATAAGCAAGATAATTCATGTTTCTGAACAAATCAGGAAATGACATCACAGCGTTAAATAGGGTAGCGGAAGCTGGTTCAGCGTGATGGTGGCAAGGGGGTGTGGGCACGTCGGGCAGGTTGCTACTCCGGTGGCAGCGGCAGGACGGCAGCGACGGGGAAGCAGTCGCTGGCCTTGCAGTGGCAATCCTCCACGTGCAGGTACGTGTACGGCAGCACTTCCCCGTTCAGGCACTGCAGATTGATGGTGCGGTTGCTGGTACGCATTTCCTGGCAGCAGGTGCAGGAGTGCTGCATGGAGAACATTTCCCTGGAGTTCCTGCAGGGGGCAGCAGCACTGTCACACAGGTCCTAGAGGCTAAATGCTGCAAGCATCACCTTTTGTGGACAATTAAGCTACTTTGATAAAGAAAAACTATTACCGCCCCTTCTGATTTGTGCCCATATTTCAATGTGCCTTAAATATCTCTATTCTATTTATTGCTCTCTTTGCACTATGGCCAACAAGATCGATATTTCCTCACACTGATTGACCCATGCCTCATATAGCTGAAGAAGACAATTTGACTGTAGAATGAATGAATGTATGAATGAAATAGCTCAATGTTAAACATTAATAGTCTTGGTTAGTACAGTAGCACATGCTGATTGTGCCTCCATGGTGTCTGGGTGGGTCCACAGGCTTCCTCACCTGCTGAAGGTATTGCAGGCTCCCTCGCAATAGGTCATTTCCACCTTTTCTGCAGACTGGCAGCCCTTGTGGAAGATCTGAGTCTGCAAACTTTCCACCTTGCATGCCCTTGCTTTCTCCACACCTGTTGAGAGAATCAGAGCCATCCATCCAATCCTACTTCAAGGGGGCCACAATTTACAGCTTTTTTAAGATTTTACTTCATGATACCACTTGAAAAGACTTCTCTACAGCTGACTTCACTTCACATTTCAATTCATTTAGGAGACACTTTTATTTTTTGAGAAAGTAGAATCACTCAGTCCCTGGAGTAGTTGGGGGTTAAAGGCCTTGCTCAAGGACCCAACACTGAAATCACTCTGCCAAGCCCAGGATTTCGACCAGCAACCTTCCAGTCAGGCATAGTGCCCTAAGTTGCTGCCGCACACACCGTATGACAGTATACCAGAGATTGGGAGGTGCAGGTCACTTTGCCAGTGACCTTCTTGGGAGTGTTTTACTCACAGACTTTGCAGCAGCCGTCAGCGGCTGTCTGAATCGTGCCCTGAGGAGAGGAGAAGCATATCAGTTACTTACTGGAATCAGAAAAACACATTAAACTGGGCCATTGAATATGGTACCTGCAACACAGAATCCTGTCCAATGCCATTACACATTTTGATGTACAGTACTATGCAGAAGTCTTAGGCAGAAGTCTCTTAAAATCACCCCGCATGGTATTTGAAGCAACCATCCAATACATCAATGTTTTTTTTTTTACTCAACCACTAGCACACAATGTTCAGCTAATCAACACATCATTAACTTTTCAACTCTAATTAAATAAAATAATGAATTGAGCTGGAGGTGAAATTTAACAAATATATGGAACGGTTGAGGTGCCCCTGAGGAGAGGTCTGGGAACTGAAACAGGGTTCATCTAGCCATCCAACAAGATATCAGTAACTTTTTAGAGAACAGAAGAAATTCTTACTAGTTTTTATTGATACTCTTAATTTGCATATGTTCTAATGTTACATTGTGTTTTTGTTTTGAGCACATATACACTTACTACCCAAATGAATAGCTTTAAACGTTTCCTTTGACTGCCTAAGGCTTTGCACAGTACAGAGTCTGTGCCACCCACCCATCCCCCATCCCTGCATCAGGGACTCTTACCGGCTGGCAGTTGGCCTCGTGGAAGGGTGGGCACTGGATACTGGAGATGGTGCTAACAAAGGTGTCTTTGATCCTCATGCAGCTGTACACTTCACACTTATTATCTGCCGGGGACCACGTGTCTCCATGCTGGGGAGAGATTGAAGTGAACGTTGGGCCCTCTGTGAGTGAGCCCTGAGCCTCTGTGAGCGGCCCTGAGCCTTTCTGAATGAGCCCTGAGCATCCGTGAGTGGGGCCTGAGCCTCTGTGAGTGAGCCCAGAGCCTTTCTGAGTGAGCCCCGAGCATCTGTGAGTGAGCCCAGAGCCTTTCTGAATGAGCCCTGAGCATCCGTGAGTGAGGCCTGAGCCTCTGTGAGTGAGCCCTGAGCACTGGAGGTGGCAGATCCTCACCCACCTGCAGCAGATGCATGGTACCATTGATGTCGATGATGCAGTGTGTCTGGACACATTTCCCACAGCAGTCATACATGCTCAGCTCCATGTATTTGTATCCCTGTGAAAAAACCAAGAAGATTTCCAACCCTAAGTCATTCATTTGTTTAGAAACATCAGCAGTACCTGAGCATGAAGGCACAGCTGAGTCATGTGAAGTTCTTGGAAGATTTTCAACCTTAACTGAGTGGATTGAGTTTCCAGCTCCTTACCGGGTCACAGTCTTGGTTGCAAAGGATGGGCAGACATTTGATCTGGTAGAGTTTAGTGATGGGGTCTTCTTCAGTGGTGCAGGTGCAATTTTGACAGCCAGCCATGACCACTGTGGCATGAGGCTTGAAGAAGGGACAGACCATCAGTGCACTGGACTCACAAGGCCATATGAAAGCTATACTAGCTCAAATGTTGACAAAACAGGTATGTATGGTGGCTTATAATTACCTGGTATTCTACTTGTTTGTGTAGGCAGACCTTCTTTGGTTCTGGGTGTGACAGAAAGGCAGTGGTCAGTTTGTGGGGTACAGGGACAGCAGCATAGTTGGTAATCAATGAAAACGAAAGAGCACAAGGAGGTAAGAGAACTCCAGAGCTACAGGTAAAGGTTTTACCGCATTTGTGTTCAGGACAGCACTTCTCAGGAGGCACCGAGACCACTGGAGTAAATCCAGCCCCACAGCTGTGGTCCATCTCCGGGCAGGTACTGCTGTCACAGCCTGTGTAGGGTACAAGAAAGCACCATCTGGGTGAAGGGATGAAGGAATCCACACAGCAAAGACCCCAGGGGTGATAGTGCCATCCCTGTCCAGGGAGGCTGGGCGGTGCTTACGGCAGACTAGGCTGGAGCAGCAGGGGTTCATGGGGTTGGACTCGTTGACGAGAATGAAGCCTGGCACGCTGCATGAGGTCACCGCAGGGGGGGGACACGCACTGGGCCTGCATCTCACCAGCCCTGAGGCCCGGTCGCAGACGCAGTCCTGGCACTTGTACTGAAACTCTTCATCGAACTACCAACGATAAAACGCAATAGTCAAAGGGGGTCCTCCAGGCTGTCCCGCATATGGCGAAAGGGCAAACCTCTTCAGGAGTGTTTGTAAGTGAAAGAGCGCCGTGTACACACCTCTCGAGGCACACCTTCTGGATCCAAACATCCTACGGCGACAGAAACACGGGTCAGATTTATCTGATGCGCTTAGTGGGCGGAGCTTTTTTAAACTCATCATCTCTTCACGGCACATGGGTGCTCTGTTGTATATGTGGGTGGTGTTAAAGCCACAAACAGCTACCTACCACACTTTTCAACACAAATATCAGTCTCCTTGCTGAAGAGCTTCATGCCATCGGGACAGAAGCAGCCCTCAGTCATGACAATGGGGCTTGACTCCTCAGGCCTGCAAAGGGGAATTTAAACTAAGGTTCAAATGTGAGAACAACTCCTAGTTTGAGTGTGTTACTATGATATTTGAAAATGAGCACACTACAGCAAATGCTTTTGTCCAAAGTAACATACATTTTTTGAGAAAGCAGGGTCAGACAGTTCCTGGAACAATTATGGGTTAAGGGCCTTGCTCAAGGGTCCAATAGTGACTTGAACTAACAACCTTACAATCACAGACACAGCATCCTAACCCACTAAGCCACACTGGTGCCCCTTCTAATGCAACCTGACTCTTGTTTATCTGGGTGAGTATGAAGTTTAATCCAGGGTCTGACATCCATGAGAACATTCGGTTCCCAGTTTGCCTGTATGGAAACATACTTATCCTGACAGGTCGGTGGTTCTGCTGGCCCACATGGCTTGTAGACCTTATCTCCAGAGCAGTCAGCAGCTGCAAAGGAAAAACAGAAATTATGACGTATTATCACCAAAGCTAAGGGACACAGCCGTGGACTCTTCCATACTTCTTTTACTGTAGAGCGGTGTTTCCCAATCCAGTCCGCGTAGACCCCCAGACAGTCCACATTTTTGCTCTCTTCCAGCTCCAGGAGGGAGCACAAATGTGGACCAACTAGAGGTGCCTGAGGACCGGGTTGGGAAACATTGCAGTAGAATATGTTTTTGGCTGGCTGATGTGTATCATCCTGAAAGGCCCCTGCATGAATTCCAGGATATGAGTTACGATCCCTAGATAAGTCCTTCTCTTCAACTTATGTAGACTTGAACATGTTCCTCTGTCCTTCAGCCTCAAGCAGTTTGAAGACTTTTGGGCACTTGGAATGTGTTTACTGTTGCATTATATTGCTATCGTTAAAGTAGTTTTCCACAAAAGGCACTTCTTTGGAATAGATAATGCACCGGCACATTAACTGTAGATCTCAATCATTGTGAAAAGCAGAATCTGTGGTATTCACATTACAGTTGCTGGATTAAGGTGATTAAGACGGGACAGGTGGGCATACCACACTTGGTGGTGTAGTTCCTCCAGTAGATGCAGATGCCGACTTGGGCGCAGGCGGCACTGTAGCTTTGAAGGCTAGTGCACTGTACAATGGGGTTAGACATGTGGCAGCTGTCAAACACGCAGCCTTTATAGAAGTTATCGGGGGGGATCAGGGGGTGGCAGTCAGCGAACAGCCTGTGAGGACAGAGAGGGCAAGCAAAGTGTGGGTTAAGGCCTGCAGAGACCGGCAAACATGTGCTGAAGCTCCCTTTGCCCATACGCCAACTAGGCAACGGTCAAACTGATGTTCCTGGTGTGTTAAGCAGTGGACAGTGCACCTGCTATTCAGCAAGTCGCAAAGAGAATCCGGTGTGCAGGGCTTGTATGTAGCCTCTGGAACTGGAGGCTTGGGACCACTGGGTGGTATGCATTCAGGCCTGTGGATGTCTGGGATGGGCCAGTGGTCTCCCATCAGCGCACAGCTCTCCACCAGCTGGCCGCTGGGCAGCATGCAGTCGTCAGCTGGGTTATTGTTGCAGGTACCTGGGTGACAAGCGCAGTTATCAGCTCAATCAGGTCCAAAAGCATTAAGAATCCATGAGAAGCTACATGCAATAACAGCTATTTACTGCTGGTGAAACTGAGGAGGTGAACAGCTATTCAAAACACGTTGCATTGCAGTAGATACACTGGTGCAATTAACGTTGTAGGTTATGGCTTAATCCAAAGCAATGATTTTTTTTTTAAGGAGACGGGGTCAGACAGTCCTTGGAACGATTATGGCTAAAGGCCTTGCTTAAGGGCCCAAAGGTGATAATTTAGCAAAACGCACATTTGAACCAACAACTTTCCGATCACAGGTACAGCAGCCAGACCTGCTGAGCCACACACCAGACTGCATGCTCTACCTCTCAAAAGTATAAAGAAGAATGCAATTCATACATTATTAACCACTAATTATGACAAAATACAACATCAGATCAGCACTTGCCAGACGTCAAATGGCACATATATCCTTGTTTGTTTTTGGTCTGTGCAAAATTTTTAAGACCACATTTTCCTTACCACATTGTCCCTGGGTGTTTTTGCCAAAATGCTTGAAAGGCAGGTTGATGCTGAACCCAGTTATGCCAAAAGTCACAACCACCTCCAACGAGGGGATCTCAAGGACCATGGTAAGACCACTGGAAAGAACCTTAATGCCACCATGCACAAGTGGCAGGTGTGCTGGGGTTCCGTCCACGATAACCTGGACACACAGTAAGAATGACTAAGATTGTTATCTCAATGCTCTTCTCCTAAAGCTCAATAAATTCTCAATAGAGTTGCAGATGGACCTAACCTCCATCTTGGGGGCACCGATCACATTGTGATTCTTTAACGTAACGACAAGTGTGCCATAGGCCACGATGATGGACCTGGGGCAAGACACGTCTTCCCCGGGGTCACAGTTCACATTGTCTATGTAGATGTTCAGGTAGTGTCGAGGTGTTTTCTCCTCCATCAGCACATATGTGCAGTTCCCCTGGAAGCTGTAGAAATGCCCGTCGAATGTTATGTAGTGTGGGTCTCCCCAGCCTTCACAGAAGCCTGGAAACAAGCAGATTTGTTGAGTAAATTGAAATCTTAAGTGGACCATACTTAAGGACAGCCGATTATTTGCAGAGGAAAGGCATCAGAGGGGGACAAAAGTAAAATGGGGCTGTCACTGACTTCTTTCTACTTAGTATACAACATAAAAATCACAATATTTTCATAAATTACACAATAATTATGATTTATCCAGGAAATTCTGGGAAATTGTAAAATGGCAGATGTGTCACACACATGCACTTGGGAAGACTACGTCCCATGATGCCATTCAGAGCCAATAAATAAGTGGGGCCAAGCCCATTTCAGGAGGATGGTACCATCTTGTTCATATCACTCTTTTTGTAAATATCAAATATTTTCATCAACAATCAGTCCATCACATTTACTTATCAGGTGCTTTTTTCCAAAGTCATACACATTTTTTTGAGAAAGCTGAGTCAGAACAATTGGAGGTTAAGGGCCTTCCTCAAAGGCCCAACGGTAAATCATTCTACCAAGTGTGGGATTTGAACCAGCAACCTTTTGGTCACAAAAACAGCATTCTGAGTCACACAGCCCCCACAAACAGTCAGAAATATTACAGCACGCCATTCACCTTGTTTCTGGGACCATGTGAGGTCTATGGCATGTATGTGGCGTACGATACTCACAGTCACACACGTAATGTTGGCAACAATAGTCCTCATCAAACACCAACACTGGCTTCTTGCCATTAGCACATTTGATCTCCTCCAGGGGTGGACATTCGTATGGGATTATCTCAATGATGTTATCCTCAATGCATCTAGCCAGCGTGCAGTTGCAGAGGAGAAAGGTCTCATTTTGCTGAGGATAAAAAGTAGAAAAAACAGAAACCCTTCCATAAATGACTTTCTAATTAACATTTTTGTCTTTTTGAATCACTTTTAGTGGACAATTTCTTGTCATTTTTTCATCATGCTTCTGGAGTTTTCAATCAAAACCAGTATTATGCTTGATAACAGAACATCCTTAGTCCCACTGCGTCACCAAGTTATCATTAATTCATTATTCACTCATTCTTATATTACTCCATCCTATCTTGTTTCTCATTGCATGGCTCTCGCTTCTGTATCGCACTGCTGTCTGTTTTGTACTGCACTGGTGTCTGTCCTGTATCACAATGCTGTCTGTCTCTTTTTGCATTGTTGTTTGTCCTGTATCACACTGCTGTATGTCCTGCATCGTACTGCCACTTGCCCTGTATTGCACTGCTGTCTGTCCTGTATCGGACTGATGTCTCTCCTCAATCACACTGCTGTATGTCCTGTTTCATTTTGCTGTCTCTCCTGTACGGCACTGCTGTCTATCCTTTATCACACTGCTGTCTATCCTTTATCACACTGCTGTCTGTCCTAATAACCCCCATGCATTTGTCCCTTTCCCTGCTACTGTGACATAAGAATTTCCTCGAGATGACTCTTGACAATAAAACTAGAAACTCAAAGCGTTTACAAATCTTCATCATTCCTTTCAGTTCAGTGAGCTGAAAGCTCTACTTTACCAGCTTAGGCTGCCTCTGTGTATGTGTGACCAGGGTGGAGACGGGGGCCACAGGGCCAGGCGACTCACCATTTTGTCCCACTCGGGGCAGTCGGGCACAGCAGGAGTCGTCGGGGGAATAAGGCACGGCCCTGTTGTATTTTGGAGCTCGCAAACATCAGAGCAGATCATGGTGAGGCAGAGTCCAGCTCCAATGTGTGTCATATTAAATATGACATCCCCTGAAGAAGAATTAAGAAAAAAATGAACTATACTTAACCATATCTTACATAACAGGGGGATATTGTTTCATAAATAAAATTAAGAATACGCAAGAGAATTTCAGACAGGGAAACAAAGTAATTGCTGTACATAAGCAATTAGAATAGCCATTTACAGAATAATTAAAGAATTCTACAGTCATATTCTGCATGGTATTTCTGTGCTGGAAAAGGAAATACAATTTGTTTCTAATGCCTAAATCCTAATTTTTTATCATAAGTGCGATTTATAAAGGCAATAAAAGTGACTGACATGTTCATATACACATAATAAACATACCAGGTTTATAAATATTCCCATTTACTTCACAAAAACATGGTCCAGCTGGGGTTGAGGACGTAGTAGTTGGTGGCGGTAATGTTGTTGGACTTTGTTGAGGTAGTGTTATAACAGTAGTTGAGACGGTAGTACCAGTTTCAATCAGATCAGGGGGTTCTTCAGTTGTTGTAGACAATTCTGGAGGTGGTTTTGTTGTAGTGGTTGGTGGTGCAGGTGCTTCTGTTGTAGTGGTTGGTGGTGGATGAGTTTCTGTTGTGGTGGTAGTGGTTGGTGGTGGAGGTGTTTCTGTTGTAGTGGTTGGTGGTGGAGGTGTTTCTGTTGTAGTGGTAGTTGTTGGTGGTGGAGGAGTTTCTGTTGTAGTAGTAGTAGTTGGTGGTGGAGGTGGTTTTGTTGTAGTGGTTGGTGGTGGAGGTGTTTCTGTTGTGGTGGTAGTGGTCGGTGGTGGAGGTGGTTTTGTTGTAGTGGTTGGTGGTGGA
>JAODKC010000021.1:6294623-6310299 GCA_026777985.1 Mormyrops attenuatus
TTGTAGTGGTTGGTGGTGGAGGTGTTTCTGTTGTAGTGGTAGTAGTTGGTGGTGGAGGTGCTTCTGTTGTAGTGGTTGGTGGTGGCGGTGTTTCTGTTGTAGTGGTAGGTGGTGGAGGTGTTTCTGTTGTACTGGTTGGTGGTGGAGGTGCTTCTGTTGTACATGGCGTTTCTGTGAATTTCACAGTTCCATTTATGCAGATAGCTAAGTAGCACATCCCCATGTTGTCACTGACATCATAAATGACATCATTGTCTTTGTATTCAGTTCCATTGTACACACAGCATCCTGTGAAAATAAATTATATAAACATAGTTTATATTTTTTAAAGTATAGGAAATGTTGACAAATATTGAGAAAACTTCTTGAAACTCTATTTAGGGTTTTACCTGGTTTCTGGAGACACGTAATGTTTTCATATCCTTCACAGACACTATAATTGAGATTCATAAAAGATTAATGAGGTGCACAAAAAAACCTTTATTTGCCCCTACTGACTTACAATTTTGTGTCTCTAGAGGACTGTTTTGAAGGTTATAACTTTTAACATCAGCTCTTGAGCTACCAATGTATGCGGTCTCACCATGAGGTGCAAAGTTCATCTGTTGGAACATCATCTCCTGGACTGAACTCAGTTCCATTAATATAGCATCCATCACAGCGTTCCACACACATCTGATTCTTCTCATCAAATATTGGTGTTTCTGGTGGACATCTGGGGTAACAGCCTAGCAAACCACATCTCAAGTAATGAACCCAATACCAGTGTGGTAGTTTAACTTTGATATGACCAGATCAAACAAGACAATAGAAGAATGAAGAGAAGCACGAGTAGCTACCTTCCAGTTTGGGAAGAGCGGTGTCACAGATGCCCTGTGGGTTGAGGCAGGTCTTGTAGCAAGGTACATGACAGGGGCTATAATGCCATTCGCACTCATCAGGGCTGTTATAGTAATCGCAGAAAACCGCTAGAAGTGAAAATGCACACATTTAGTACAACAGTTAACAAGCTTAACATTACCAGTGAAATTCTAGAAAAACATTCTAAATGAACACAACGGATCTTGGGACACACACAGCATATACTGCATGATTACAACAGTATAAGTACTTCCTGCAGAAACTAAAAAAAAGAATGCTTTCTATTCCAGTCAAAATCAAGAGCATAAACACATCCTTCATTCGTGTCTGGTTCAGCATTGCATCCAACCCAAAAGGTAGCTGCATTTCATTGATTGCTCTGTGGAGAACAGCAACAAACCCTCAATTCAAACTCCATATGTGAGAACAGGAGTGATCGTCCTCACGTAGGTCGCCGTCTGTTCTCTAAACCAGGGTTGCTAACTTTGGTCAGCTGGTTGGAGTGACATTTTCAATTTGGGACAAGTCTGCACACATATGCACACATATTTACATCAATGTAACAGCTTTATTACCTAGTAAATAGTCTGTAGGATTTGCAAACTACTCCAATGCTTTTGATGTAGCTAATTTTAGGTTTACAATGGAGTGATTGCCATGCCGGATGGGTGAGAACTGGCTACCCTTCTAAACTCATCACTATGGGATTAGATACATCTCCTTTAAACACACAGACAGCTTGACTGGTCTTTTTAAATGGAAAAGTCAACCTACGGCAGATGTCTGGGGTTCTCCAGGCGACGCAGACGCCCGCCTCATTGCAGGCCTGGGCATAGGAGGCAACAGCCGTGCAGAAACACTCGCAGTCGCCCCCGGTGTCACAGGCGCATGAGTCCATCACGCAGTTGTCAAAGTATGGCTGGGGGTCCACCTACAGGCAATGGCATTTACAACACACTTTCAGTTATGTAGTAGAGTAGCAGGGCTGCCAGCTTTGGTCAACTGGCTGGCATGAGATTTTCAACTGGAGACAAGTCTGCACACGCATTTACATGTATGTAACAGTTTTATTACCTTGTAAATAGTCTGTAGGGCTTGCAAACTGCCCCAACACTTTTGATGTAGCAAATTTTTAGTTTATAACGGAATAATATAGATTTACCATAACATTTTTTGACTGCCACTGGTCCACCCTACCTTCTCATGGCAGACTTCAAAGGTCCTTCCTTTGATGATGCTACACTGCAGTCTGGCCCAGTTATGTCTGTTGGGGTTCAAGATGCAGGGGTCAAGGTCGGCTCCGGCATCAGGACAGAATGGAGACACCTTCCAGCTGTTCGCAAACTCCAGGGAGCTGCTCACGGGCAGCTGGCTCTGGGTCTTGAAGTCGTTCATTCCATTTCCGTCGAAATCCCCACAAAGACCACATACTGCTCCCTAGAATGGATCATATGACTTCACTGTTCACTGCATTTTCAGTGACCATGCAGTGAGCTCAGGATGCTAATGAGCTCGCCTACGCAGTGCTGCCGGCTCTCTCCTGCTCACCATGTGCTCCGGCTCCAAGATGATGCGCACAGATGTCCTGCGGTCCCAGAGCACTGCAATGCCTAAGCTGGACTCCACAATCAGGTACAAGCCGACAGTTCTGACCCGGTACTTCACTGCGGGACCCTCTTCCAGGTCCATGACCTCATACTTGCCGTCTGCTAACTTCACTTCTGTCCTCTGTGGGAAGGAGGGGGGACATACAAGTGAATGAAAGAATGACGCTACTGTGCAACAGAAAACCCCCCAAAAACCTGTATCGGTCAACTGAATCCTTACCCCAAGGTAAATCCTGACTGACTTGGAGCAAGTGGTTCCTGTTGTCCCACATGGAATATTCTCAGTTATCACACTGAATTTGCCTTTGCCTGTTGTATTCCCACACTTGTCCTATAAAATACAGATATATTATTATTTCATTAAAGATAAAATTTGTAATACAAGGTAACTACAACAAGTATATGGCATTCAGTTGCAAAAGATTCTAGATGATAATCGGGTGCTTTGCATCTAAATCTCATGTCATGTCATCTGAGATATATTTTCTATTGGCAGATCGTAGCATGGATGCAGAAACCTGCACTGCGACGTAGCCGCAGTCTCCATGGAAGCCGAATTGCCTCTCATCGAAGGTGGAGTAGTGTCCGCTGCCGTAGATGGTGCAGGTCCCTGAGCATTTATTCTGTGTGCAGCTCCACATCCCTCGCTTGCAGGTGCTGCAGGAATACAAGCGCTATCATTCTCCCACACGATAAACGGCAGTTAACATGGGTTCTTGTTACAGCCCCTAAATGCGATGCAATTCATCTGCTTAACCCAGATTCAGCAGAATCAAGATTCAAGATTCCTTATTTGCTATTTGGACATCAATACATAACAATTCTTACTTGCGCTGTCCAGTCAGTAACATGTAACACAACAGGAGTAGACAGCTCAAGACAAATAAAACCATGCTGAACAAATATATGAAATAATGTAAAATAAATAAAAGAAATGGCTGAAATAGGAAAAATGCACAGTGAAGTGCAATGGGCAACATTGCTCTGTCTAGTAAAGTGTACTGTGCATTGATGAAGCTGGAGTATTTTCATTCTGTCCTGTAAAATGTACTGTACATTGATGAGGTTGGAGTATCATCACTCTGTCCAGCAGGGTTGCCAACTCTCACACATCTGGCATGACATTCAGACTCTCATGCTCACGCAGGAAATCTTACAGTGAATCTATATTATTCCATTATGAACCTAAAAATAGCTAAATCAAAAGCATTGGGGCAGTTTTCAAACCCTACAGACTGTCTACAAGGTCATAAAATGCTTATATAACTTTTAAACGTTTGTGCAGACTTGTCTCAAATTCAAAATCTCATGCCAGCCAGCTGACTAAACTTGGCAACCCTGCTGTCCAGTAAAGTGTACTGTGCATTTATGAGGTCGGGCCGTTATTACTCCAATACTGGCACCACCATTCATGCTCCGAGCCATAACTACAGGCATTAATGTGTGGGTCTGTAAGGCATCGCATTTGGCATCAAAATGTCCACATCTTTTCATGTTACTTTCATGAGGAATTAAGACATAGTACATATAAATCGCTAATAAAATGGTGCATCCCACTGGTAATCCAGCTAGTGCATCCCAGCAAGTACACATTAGGTTCTATCAACTATGCACCCAATTTTACTTGTTAACTAACTATATGTTCCTTAATTACCTGGCTCAGACATGCAAGTGGTGGACTAGTGCTATTTCAGCACTGGAGAGGCTACTGATCTTGGCTGTTGTTGCCATTTTAAGTTTTAGCTATTTGCATGATATGGTACCTTACAATAAGTAATAGGTAGAGTTATAAAGATTACTGGTACATGTCATGTTCAATTGCAGCTATATTCAACTGCAGCTAGATATTGTAGAATAATCTCAAGTACTGACCATGTATTGCACATGTATGGCAGCCGGATGCCGGAAGCGTAGATCTTCCCATCGTGAGAACATGGGCAGTTTTCTTCCTGGACACAGTTTCCCTGACCGTCGTCCACCAGGCCGTTGGGGCAGAAGCACCCGGACTCGCATGTTTCTGCAAACTGCATGAGAGGAATGGCCTTCATTTCAATTCAGTTTTACAGTTATTGTCTGTATAGCGCCTTTCACGACACAGTTGCCCCAAGGCACTTCACAAAAGTATGTGGCCTTGGGGTTGCAAATGGGTGGAAAATTTCCAATAAATTTCCAGTAAACTTCTGGAAAGTTTCCATGAGAATTATCACATGGAAATTAATAATGCACCATGGTGCAAAATAAATGGTGGTCGCTTTGGAGAACGCAGTTCTGTAGTTATTTGAAGTTTCTACTTCTTTACTGCTTGCATGTGCACATTTATCAGCCTACACCAGATGAGGAGAAAGGCTAAGCTGTGCTAAGTTCATATTTTTGTTATTGTTTTAAATATAAAATTAAACCATAATCGTGGATATATAATGTGCATTAAACTAATCAGCTACCCCTAAAGTAATCCATCAAACAGTTGAGCTAAAATAATGTAGCTAGCTAACCAGCTAGCTAGGCAATCTTGCTAGCTAACTGATGTCATCAGTGTTTTAGTGAAGTTCATTCTGTGATGATGTAACTAGGCATCAACCTGGTGGAAGGGTTCTTGTTCATCCGAGGGAGGCCATGTTACAAGCTGCAGCAATAATCTTACAAATCTTAAATCTTAAAAGTCCAAATGACTTTTAACTGTTCCTCATCCCATCTGTATCTGTACACTAATGTTAGAAAAGGATATGTGTTCATGCTCAGAAGAAGGGTTACGTTAAACCTAAATGTCTTCAAAATCTCTCTTTTTATTAGTATACTTATTTTTTGTTTAACAACAGCATATGCACAAGAAAATACAAATTCCGCAATAATTCCCATAAATTCCTGAAAATTCTCATAAATTGCGAGGAAAGTTTTCTTCTCTGAAAATTCCTGAAATGTGTACCCCGGGTGGCAGGACATTGTTCCATCACTTATACAAAATAGTGCATAAAACAAGGAAAAGGAAAGAGGGAGAGAAAGAATGCAGAAGACAGCAGAGGTGGGGAACCAAAAACTCCAGAGACTAGCTGTCCAACCACCGCGGGCAATGCTAACAATATAGAAAATGAGGCTGCTTTAATAAAAGCAGGGTGTACGCTCTGGTCAGGGTCAGGGACATTCAGGGAGTCAGGTTCCCAAGCAGGTCTGTGTAAGCTGACAGACTGATGCCACTGATGGCAGGGAAATAATGGAACGGGACACTCACGCATTCGATGTTCAGGCTCCTACAGGTCTTGGCACACGCTCGGCCCATTTCCGTCTGATTGGCTGTGGAGCAGCTGAAGAACTCCATGGGAGGGGCGCAGCCTGTAAAGAGGAGAGCAAACCTTAGCTGTAACCAGTGAGCTAAATGTGACCCAAGTACAGATCCAGGAGAACCAGTGGGTCACTTACTCTGTGAGCGAAGCCTCGAAGACTGACAGCGCAGCTTTCCGTTGGTGCACATGCTTAAAGCCAAACATCAATTAGCTAGTTTGGGGTTAAGAGTCTTGTTGAAGGGCCTAACAGTGACATCACTCTGCTAACCACAGGATTTGAAACAGATGAACATCAGACCTTCTGAGTGCAGACACAGCATCCTCACCCGCTGATCTACACACCACCCACTAACACAGTCCAAGATTAAATGTGGTACCTACCAGAGCTCATTATTTATGGTAATAGTCTTGCCAGGCTTGATGTGGTCACCATTGTGATAGCAGGGACATTTTGCCATGGGAACACAGATACCCCGGTCATCCTGATAAAGGCCCTCAGGGCAGGAGCAGCCATCCACAGGGAGGAAGTCTATGGAGCAGCCCTGGCCTTCAGACGCCAAGGAGCGACATGTTCGCTGGCATTCTTGCAGCTGGTAGAAGAAGGTCTGGGAGGCGGGGCAGCTCTCGGTATATTTATCTGTCCGGTTGAAACAGAAACATGAGTTTTCACTTGGCTATTTGGAGTCAATGTAGTCCAGTGGTTCTCAACCCGGTCCTCAGGGACCCCCAAACAGTCTAAGTTTTTGCTCCCACTGGGAGCTGGGAGGGACTAAAATGTGGACTGTCTGGCAGGGAACTGGGCGGGAGCAAAAACATGGACTGACCTGGGTTTTCTGAGGACGGGGCTGGAAAATACTCTAGTCAACAAAATACAGCAAAGAAAACATCCATCGGCTGGCCTAGAAAGGATCCACTGACCACAGACATCAGTTCTCCAGTCCTGGATGATGATGTTCTTGGCTGTGCAAGCTCGCACATAGGAGGAAAACACAGCACAAAGGCAGTCCTGGCTCCGCTCGCAGTTACAGCTTGAGTACTTGCACCTCTGCAAGATAATATAAAAGGTCAGTCCTTACCACCATCAATATAGATGTTGACTGGGCAGTGGGAGACTGGTACGTACTTTGTAGAAGCTCTCAGGGTCAACCTCTGCATGACATGCAGCAAACTGGCTTTTACGGTCCCTTAGCAAGGAGCACCAATGTTCAGCATAGTTCTCTAGTGAGGCAAGAAGATGGTGTCACCAAAATATCAACATCATCCCTTCAGAAGCATTTCTACACCTGAACCCATATTATCCTTCAGCCCAGGTTGTTTGGGGCTAACACAACGTTCTACTGAAAGCAGGATAGGGAAACCTTGCATTGGTCTAAAGCACAAGTCAAACTGTCCTGCCTCTGAGGTCATTCAAACCTCACACTGTTAAGCATATATGGCAAACAGAGAAATGTCCGGGTGATTTTCATGGGCATTGAAAGCTAACCATTCTCCACACTGTAAGAGCAGGGGTCATCCAAACGGTCGGCTCTGTCTGGACAGCTGCCCTGGGTCTTCCAAGAGCTGGCAAAGGAGGAAGCAGTGCCTTCCACTAAGCCCTGGGGGGTCATCAGGTCGTCAGCCAGGATCATGTTGAAGTTTCCACACAGACCTGCACCAAAAAATATACATTTAGCCCTGTTAACAATAGGATGTGTACTGAACTGGAATTAGATACCTGTTCTTCCCTCTGCCCTTCATATTTTCAGTAGCATAACCAGAGCTAGTCGACACTGGCAATCTCCACTTATTTAAGAGATGCTGAAGTAGCATGTTCTGCTAACCAGATAGCTAGCTGTGATCTTGTAATGCTACCCGTTAGTTATTTATTTATTAAAGGTGGGGGTGACTTTTTGAATGGGGACAAGGCCGCCCCTGGACGCACCACATGTCTTTCCCTGATAGGCTGGATCCACAGTCACATACAATTGCATGATGGGAACATGCTGGATGCTTAGTTGTAACCCAAAATTGGTCTGAAGCAGGATGTGGAAGGAGGATGGTCTGAAGAGAGTCAGATCAGCTGCCAAAATAAAGAAAACAAACTCATCAGGTCTAAACTGAATGGCGGAAACCATCCCTAATTTTGTCTGCAGTCTTTTTTATGGATCTCTCACTGTAGATCATATATGCAATGGAGGAACCAATGTTATTCTTAAACTGATGTGTAATGCAGTTTAATCCAATTTTATTCTCACCTGTCCAGTATGGCAAAGTGATTTCTGCATTGTGAGTCACCTTTCCATCAGATTTAAACACCAAGGCCTATAATATTCAAGAAATAGCATTAGTGCAGTCCCATGTTGACAGTACTTTTCAGCATGTGGGCCTGAAGGTTCATGTTATAAATACCAAACCAGATCTCATCACCAAATCAAAGAGACAGCATGTAAACACTGATCTGCTCTGGTGTGGATGACACTCACGTTGCTCTTGTCATTATTCAAAATTAACACCACTGTCTTCAGGCACGTGTCGCTCTCCTGGCTGCCACAGGGAACCAGCTGGCCCAACACCGTGAACTTAGATCCTTCACAGTCCTGAGAACGGGGAAACTGCAGTGAGTCACTTCAGTATTTGCTACAGGTCCATTGTAACATTTCTGGTCATTGTTTGTTGGCAGTGAAGCTGGCAGGCTTTCCTTATTGTGCTAAGCGCCGAACACCGGCATCATCCAAAGACCCACCCTGGAGAGGACGTAGTAGCAGTCTCCGTGGAAGGTGAAAGTTCTGCCGTCATAGGTGGTGATGTGTGAGCCTTCCTCTACAGCACACTCGCCTGCTTTCTGCAGCTCCTTACAGGACCACATCCCCTGGTTACAGGTGCTGAAACACAACATGTCCCACTGAACCCAAGCCTTTTCAAACACTATAATATCTATCTGCAAGGATGCCCGGTATTCTTTGCATGAAATGAAACTTTATTTGCCCTCATATGAAAACAGACACATTAGAATGCATTAGGCTTCACAAATCTCATCTTGCACTCCTTTTTAAGACACACACACATATAGAGGTAGGAGTGAGGCTTGGCGTCTGTTAACAACTATGCTTTTGGGAAAAGCAGCCCAGCATGGGACTCAAACTGGAAATCTGCCGATCACAGGCACAGAGGCCTAATCCGCTGAGCCACACACTGCTCTCTACATCCCAGCTCTCTCTGTTTCTGCCTATTGCACAAGTGAGCACTAACTAAACGAGAAGGTGGATGGGGAGGGGGACGCACCACTCCTCACGCTCGAGCAGCAGCGTGTCCCCAGTATCATAGGGCCTGTTGTGGAAGCACTGGCACTGATCCTGCGGTATGCAGCCCCTGTCCGAGATGTCGTCCAGCACCATCCCTGAGAGAAGAAGCCAAACCAAAACAGTGAGCCCTGAGGGAGGGGCATCTTCTTAGAGGTTTTATATAACAGACCAACCATGGCCGGTAGCTTCTCCCAGGTTATATGTTTTTGCAAAAAGGTAACTGAAACCCTTTTGTGAAGGATGAAATGAACCGCGCGATCCTCTTTACAAGCTCTGTGCCCATGGACAGACTCTCTGAGCCCATTTGACACAAGCACTGACCTTCAGGACAGAAGCAACCATCCACACTGTGCTCATCACACAGGGACTTGGTGTCTGTGTTGGTGCAGGTGTTCAGGCATGGCGAGCCACTCTCCAGGTACACCATGTTGTAGGGACACTTCTTAACTGCATAGACATGACCAAGAACAACTTTTATGCAAGTGGATCTGTCATCTGTCATGCAACTACCATTAAATCTCACTGGACACTGAGGCACATGGTTTTAGATATGGCAGAAAGCAACAAAATGTCACAAACACTGAAACAGCAAGCAAATATTTAATATTAAACAAAACTTTATCTTTCATTCGCACAAGTATGAGTACAGGTCCATAAGAACGTGTTAGTTTCTAATATCCTATTTGGCTCTCCTTTTTAAGACACACACATACTGAGGTGAGAGTGAAGCTTGGGGTCTGAGCGCAGGATCAGTCTTCCATCCAGCTCCCCTGGAGCATGTTTTGGGGGGTTAAGGCCCTTGTTCAAGGACCCAGTGGAGACGCATCTATTCTGTGAATGTGATCCGGTGACTTTCCGACGCCAGGCACAGAGGCCTACTGGCCGAGGCACACACCATCCTCCCCATTAACACGCGTAGATATATATGATCAACCACAGCATCGGCGAACATTGGCACACGATGGAGGCTCACCACAGAAGTCGGGTGTCCTCCAGTTGGGTGGAGTGCCGCCAGCGTGGGAGCACTGTCGAGAGTACTCGGCAAGGGTGCTGCACAAGCAGAAGTCGTCCAGCGTATCTCCGCAGCTGCACAAGTCCTGGGCGCAGGCCTGGATATAGGGCTCCGGGCTCAATACTCTGGTGCAAGAGCTCCATGAGTCTACCTGCAGCATCTGGGCACATCTGTCAAGCTTTGTTAAGAAAGAGATGAAAGGGAAGTTAATTATGCAAGGCGGTTGGAAACGATATGGAAGGTCAGAGTTTCGAGCATAGGGCATGCACTCACAAAACCGGAGCAGGTGTTAACTGCTGTATCTTCAATGTCTTCTTCAAGAGGGTCCTCACAGTCTTCAGTGGGAATGTGAACCTTCTGCAGGTTGCCAAACTCAATGGTGCTGATTTCAAGACCTGTACAGAGCAGGACACCGAATGGCCCTCAAAGCTGAAACTGACCCCCTACAGCTTAGATGAAAATGGTATTCTACTGTATTAAGAATAAATAAAATTATACTTCAAATTAAAACAATTCTAAAATATAATTTAAAAATTAAAAACAAAATAAATTAACTTACATTATGTTAGTCAAATCATAGTAATAATTTATTGTAAAGGTATTTGATTTTTTTGTTGGGTTCTCTCATCTTGCACCCCCAATGAATGTTGTGTTTTTTTGCTAAAACAGCAATTGTTTCATCTAGGTTAAAATGGAACTTTAGAAGGTCATGGGTCAAAAAGGATTAGCTGTCACTCACCCTCCAGAAGGAACTCATTGTAGAGGGGAACGCCATTAAAATCCCCACACAAGCCGCAGGTGCGATTAGCGTATTTGGAACTGAGTTCCAGCTGCAATAAAGTGAGTAAATGTTGGTTTTGTCAAATAACATTGCTCATCTGTGCTCTTTAAATGACAAGTCTTCAAATCTCAGTCAAAACAGCTAAAATGGAGCAGTGAATAGCTGGTGCTCGTTGTAGATGGATCAGTGTGAAAGAGCTCACCGTCACGGCATCTTCCCCATTCCACAGGACGCTGAGGCCTAGCTTGCCGGTGACCTTGGTGTAGGCCGGGTTCCGCTCCAGCAAGACTCCTGAGCCATAGTATGGCATCACCACTCTGAGAAGAAACAAATGATGTCATTTACATTCACTTCAGCAGACGCTTTGTCCAATGCGACGTACAAGTGAGGCAAATAGCACATTACAAACATATGGCCGGCTGTCAAGCAGTCGACTGGACATAAGCTGAGCTTCTAGTGAATGTCCAGATACAGCTATAAGCAGAAATGAAGCAGGAGCTACACGACATCTCCCAAACAAGACAACTATTCAAGCAGCAGTAAGAGCAACATTAAGAGCATTCAGGCTAGTAGAGGTGCTCCTGGAACAGTTGGGCCTTGAGGCATTTCTTGAAGGTGGACAGGGAGTCTGATGACCGAAGCGGTTGAGCTGAGATCCATGGCATTAATGCATCAACAGCATGACAGTCTTTTATATTTCATTATGTATAAATTTCTAGCATCACCTTTATATGCAGCTCTATTACAGACTACATCACTCCTCACTTTGAGTGTCATATACACCAAAAATATCACTCCAGGATTCAGGTACCACTCCTTCTCACTATAACACTCACACATCAATATCCCTGCCCACTTATTATTTGGATTTGTTATAAATTTTACCACTGGCTTATCTTATGTGTTTATGTGTGGTGATTTTTAATAACTACTGAACCAATTGTCTGAAACACACAAGTACGATTTCGATCATTTTCCCATAAAAGTCCAGCTTTTTAAAAACCTTAAAACAAAGGTGCTCACTTTTCTCCATTGACGGTAGCCAAGTTCTTGCTGAGAATGATGACCAGATCCTTGATGGTGACCACCACTCGACTGATGGATGGGTGACCATCAACCAGGGTCTTCTTCATGTGTACAGAGAATTCCAGGAAAGACTCATGACAGTCAGAGGCCAGGTTGTACTCACACAAGCCTGGGTATTGATACACATCACCATCGAAGGTCTTGAAGTGGTCTTTGCCCCAGGTGCTGCAGATGCTGTTGATGTGATTTTGATTCCAGGCTAGAATACAGGTTGTTATGTTATGAAAAGATGCGAATAACACAAAGAACAAAATTAGCATTGGGGCACCAAAATCTGCTGGTCAAATGGCATGTAACACTTCTGTAATAACCATTCACATCTCATTGATATAGTGTTACCATACGATGACCTTTTCCAAACATGCAACCTCCCATACATGATTTTAGCCCGGTAATCCCAGCTTAATTGAATCCTTATTAATTCCTGTTTGATCTTTATGAACATAATCTTGGCTGATAAGTAACATTTAAGGATATAATATAAAATGATCATTTAAATGTTAGCAACATGTACGTTATTTGGAGTTTACCGACTGTTCACTGGCAAGCAAACCGACAAAAAGTAACAAGCAGAAAACAGCACAAAGATACAAGGCTACCATTACATCTCCCTAGTCTGATACTCGCTACAGTGGTAGACTACTGACAAGTTGGGAACAGACATGGAGAGAACTCCATTAAATGAACGTATGCAAAAAATCAAATTAACCTTAGCAAAAGACGGAATGATTAAATTCAACCAATCTATTCTCTTGTGCAATGCACCCCTCCCCTCATCTGCAAATTTTACCGACAGCATTCCCGCCCCCCACCCTGATCCGTAAGTTTTACTGCAGGCATCGCAAACTTTGATTAGAATATTATTCATGTTCCGTTGTTTTATAGTATGTTTTATAAATCCAATGGCCCACGATGTCAGGGTAGGGCCCCCAGAGAAATGAGTCTACCCCTGCATATGGGTAACCCTTTCAGTGCCTTTGCTTAATCTTCCATCTTACCTGCTCCTGTCTCCACCTTGAGCGTCAGGCAGAGTAAGAGTGCCAAGATACAGATGGGCATGGTCCCCATCTTGGCAGACACCTTGAGGACTTGGAATCACAGTGCAGGAAATGTCCAAGCTGAGCCGTGTCTCCCCTTATATGGGCTAGGCTTCTTCTGGCCCACGCCTCTAAGGTCCCACTACCTTCATCGAAACAGGACTTTATTGGGTCTTAGCAAACACAAGACAGGCTGGTGCCACAGTCAGAATACACCCCCGGGAACACCCTGACGGTCGCTGTTTGTCCCGCACTCCCACCGCCTACTCTCTGCCTGAACCTGACCTCAGCCACGTACGCTGTAGTGTAGTGCACGACAGACCATTTCCCAGTATTTTCCTGGAGAAATTCCAGTTAAATGAATTCCTGAAGGGTACAACTAGAAGGAATCAACCTTAACCTTGAACCTGTGACCGCCTCCTTGTGTTTAGGGGGTATGGCTAACTTTGAATGTCTTTCTGGATTAGGTAATGCAACATATTCGACATTAATACTCAGCATGGTGGTTCTTTGAGTAACACAGTTACCTCCCACTCTTGAATTCTGGGTTTGGGTCTGGCTCCAGCTCTGCTTACATATTTAGGGTGAACACAGGTCCTCATTTTCCAGGACTTGTCCTCTTTTTTGGAACCTAAAATTGCTTGAAATGTCAAGGATTTCGCATTTTCATGATTTATTTGCTTTCTATACTCAGAATACTTATGTATGTGCATATTTGCATCGCTTTGATGCCTCTTGCATTGCCTCCACTGGGAAGTTGTAAATGGCACTCAGGCTAAGCGAGGAAGCTGAAACACAAATAACCCAGGAGCCACTGGCTGGGAGCTATTCTCCCAATGGACCACTGGCTAAGAGCTATTCTCTGAGGGGCCACTGACTGGAAACTCATCTCCCAGGGGGCCACTGGCTCGGATCTCTGCTCCCAAGGGCCCCCTGGCTGGGAGCTCTTCTCCCAGGGGCCCACTGGCTGGGAGCTCATCTACCAGGGGCCCCCTGTCTGGGAGCTCTTCTCCCAAGGGGCCACTGGCTGGGAGCTCTTCTCCCAGGGGCCCACTGGCTGGGAGCTCTTCTCCCAAAGGCACACTGGCTGAGAGCTCTTCTCCCGAGGGGCCACTGGCTGAGAGCTCATCTCCCAGGGGCCCCCTGTCTGGGAGCTCTTCTCCCAGGGGCCCACTGGCCGGGAGCTCTTCTCCCAAGGGGCCACTGCCCGGGAGCTCTTCTCCCAAGAGGCCACTGGCTGAGAGCTCATCTCCCAAGGGCCCCCTGGCTGGGAGCTCTTCTCCCAAGGGGCCACTGGCTGGGAGTTCTTCTCCCAGGGGCCCACTGGCTGGGAGCTCTTCTCCCAAGGGACCACTGGCTGGGAGCTCTTCTCCCAAGGGGCCACTGGTCAGGAGCTCTTCTCCCAAGAGGCCACTGGCTGGGAGCTCTTCTCCCAAGGGCACCCTGGCTGAGAGCTCTTCTGCCAAGGGGCCACTGGCTGAGAGCTCTTCTCCCAAGGGGCCACTGGCTGAGAGCTCTTCTCCCAAAGGACCCCTGGCTGGAAGCTCTTCAGGGGGTCTTACTAAGCCAGGAGGGAGGGTACATTGTATTCTATTCTTTGTGGAAAATGAAAGATTAAATGATGAATTAAATGCATGTTGTGGGCCTATAAAACTGTCTTCTGGGCTGTCTGAGACCTCTGGTCTAAGCAGTGTAATATTTCAGCTTTTCTTACACCAGACTCATTATCCACGGCAATCACTTGGCCAGCTTGCTTACCTAGATGGGGACAAACTAGCAGGTCACGCAAAGGGCTGGGCGGTTCCTGAGCTCCAGCAGGATCCTGCGGAGATGAGGAGGAAGCGAAGGCGACACTGCGGGTAATAAACTTCATTGTGGGGTCTGATCTTTCCACCACCATAAAGAGATAATAGGATTTCAATTAGCAAATGCTTCATAAATACAACAAGTGGTATTATAAATACTGCACACCAGTACTAGTCTGAACAAACTGAATAATTGCAAAACATTGTTTGAGATAGTGTACACCATATGTTCACCGGGATTTATGACAGGACTGGCCCGGAAATTAAATAGTGCTGCAGTATTCGAAAACACATTGAATTAGTATCTGAACTTGAAAAAAGATATTTTGTTTCTCTTTTACACCCCAGTGTGTAGCACAGTCTACAAACTTAGCATATGAGACAGATGCTTTTAAAATGATCTCTGTCAGTTAGACTCAGAGGCGACTCTAGGGACGCTGGGAGCCATAGGGAAAAATGGTAATATTTATTACCTTTATTTTACTGTGAAGAGTAAATTCATAATATCAACAAAGAGAATTTAATAAACACAATATGTCTTTCATTTCCATGAGAAACAGAATGACAAAGCAGATTTGTCGTTGCAATGTGCAATGTAATCAGCCGTCCTCGGGGGCCCCCTCCCAGCTCGGGGCCCCTGCCTGTCCTGTCACTGTGCCTCTGATTAGACTGGCATAAAACACCCGAAAAAGAACAAAAATACATTTATTTTCATTTGCTTAATTTTTGTGTCATTTGAAGAATCATTTAAGTGTATGTGAAATGTATCTGGCAGACTGTTAAGCACTTAATGGGTGGATGCAGTAAAATCCTTAAAATAGATGCTTTACATATGATATGCTCCAATATCATAAGAACATAAGAAATTTACAAACGAGAGGAGGCCATTAGGCCCATCAAGCTCGTTTGGGGAGAACTTAACTAATAG
>JAODKC010000021.1:6310399-6321214 GCA_026777985.1 Mormyrops attenuatus
TTCCTCAAGTTCATTTTAAAATGTTCTCCCACTAATTTCCACTTATGGCCACGAGTTCTAGTATTTAAACTAATATGAAATTTAGCTGAACAGCATCCTGACCTGTTAGAATCTTATTTACCTGGATCATGTCCCCCCTT
This sequence comes from Mormyrops attenuatus, assembly GCA_026777985.1. Lineage (NCBI taxonomy): Eukaryota > Metazoa > Chordata > Actinopteri > Osteoglossiformes > Mormyridae > Mormyrops > Mormyrops attenuatus. The sequence continues at coordinate 6,310,540 of JAODKC010000021.1, forward strand.
AGACTCCCCTATCAGAGATTAGTCGCCGGTATAAGAAACACTAAACAACCTTTTAAAGACGTGTAGGGTGCCCTTGGGAAGCAGAACTTATACAGATGGTTATACCTTATACAGTCAAAGAAAATATGTAAGGCTGTGTATCTGGGTAGTAAATGTATATTTGCTCAGAAAACAAATAAGATTACAATACATTCAAATGAACATTAACACAATAAAAAAAAAAAACAAGAATTTCTTCTGTTCTCCAAAAAGTTCATGTTGGATAGCTCGATGAATACCACTTAGGTTCTCAAACCTCTCCGCAGTTAATATAAATTACTCAGTGAGGTACTGATTAGCCAAACATGGTACAGTGGTACCTCGACCCACGAACAGTCCTGTTCACGAACAAATCGGGGTCCATTGAAACCACCCCAAAGAACGACCCGAAACACGAAGAAGTGTATACAGTATTATGGCCAAGAACAGTTGTGGGATGTATAAAAAAAACTTGTTGTATGTCTTTACTATATCTCTTCAGAGTTCGAATATCTGAAAAAAGAAAAAAATAGAGAGAGAGAGAGAACGTTCAGTTATAGCGGTACCTTTCAGTGATTGATAAACATGTTTGTGATGGTTTTTGACAGTCACATATCTATACATAAAATTACAGTACTTCATTAATCACATAAATTGTTAAGTAACTCCTATTTAAGTCTTATATTCTCCATTCACACATAGTGGCAACTGCGTATTGGTTGTTTACAGTACAAACAAAGAAGTCCATCGCCATACAACGCGTGGCATCACGAAATGTACATAAAAATTTTAGGCATATGAAAATAATGTACAGTATAATAAAAAAACACATTTTCAAAATTACTGTGTTTTTGACTGTTACTCAGCCTTTTAATGTTAATTGTTTAGTTTTTTTGGGGGGATGTTTTGTGGTTCCTTTCCGTGTTTTGGTATCTTTCGAGCGACCAGTCTGCCTTCCGTAAACGTATTGTTTGAATGAATTATTTGTATTTACATTATTTTAAATGGGAAAAATTGATTCAGGTCGTGAACTTTTCGAGTCCTCGAACGAAATAAGTTCGTGAGCCGAGGTACCACTGTACGCTAGTAATTAAGTTGACAAATGCGTTGGTGTACTGGATAGCTACTGCGCATACCGGGTTTTGAAGCGGATAAGCTGACACACTTTGACAGACATAATTGTATTACACTAACATGAAGATCATATAAGCACTGTTTTCTGTAACTAAGACTTTTACAAAGTACTGTAGCTCTGTAGATCTGGGAATATTTTAAGAATTGTTCTGTTTCTATATTCAGTAAGAGCGTGTAATATATCGAGAGCCTATAAAGAGCATCTTCTAAATGCTGTAAATCTATAAAATATTTACACTACTTAGAGTTGCAAGCAAATTTAATTGCGCATGAGAAGCTGTGTCCCAACTATGGTCTAGTGAAAGGTTAACAATGATACAGTCCTTTCTGTGGTTATGCCCTACAAAGCTTACACAGCTCAATGAGAAACTAACAGCTATGGCATTTCAGCACATTCACACCTCAGCTGGTACTGCCAAGAACACACATATACAGTTTGACTGATAAGGAGAACAATATGACTATTGCTGTTTTATGGCTCTCTCTGTTTTTAAGTATTTTTTTGTTAATGTCTATAAATGGATCACATGTATACATTGTGCACCAGTATTATTGTAGTCAGGGGGTCCTGAATCTAGCTGTTCAGGCATTGACAGTGTAGCTTGTTGATGAATGAACTGCCATTGCTACAGTGTTTCGTAAAGGTTGAGGGCGGAGCTTTGGTTAATGCACAATTCAGTTGTAGAAATGTAGACCACAACAGATTCCTGTGTTCATGACCTGAAAAAGACAGTCATTTCTGGGATCATTTCGGGGCAGTCAAGAAGGCATCAAGTAACTCTGAATCAAAACAGACAGAGGAGTCATTCAGAAACTTTCTGTGAGATTATTTATACTTGAATCAAATCCAATTGAACTTACTTAAGGCCATGTTTTTAGTATTTTTTAAACATATTCATAACAAATAATAATGCAGTTATAAAGCATTATAAAAATGCCTATATTTATGAAAAGGCATAACACATTATAACCACATGTATTATGCATTATGAATGGTTTATGAAGCTCTCATTCATAATTCACTATAGATACCTTTATAATGCAGTACAAAGCATCCTTAATGCTTATATGGACCATTATAATGCATTATAAACATGGCAATAATATGCATTATGAATGTGCATTATAATGTACAAAATTGAAATTAAAACACTTCTTGAATGCAAAGGTAGAAATAAGCTGATAGCTCTTCCAGAGGTTTGCTATCATGCCATGAGGAATGTGAGAAGGAGTGGCCATGGCATCTATGTATTCTTGGATCTGCTCTAGTTTCTGGTTTCCCTGAAGCGCACGCCAGGAGAGGAACACGGCTCAGACATCTCCCTCACGTGTGAGAAGGTGGCCTGGAACCATAGCAGGAGCAGGTGGTGTGCTCTGCAGTCCAGGATGTGGGTACAGCAGCAGAGGGGTGCCTGGGCACTGCCCATCCTGTCTGCCACCTGCTCCCCTACGTCAGCATTACTATCACCCGACATCTGGCATGCAGGCCCGACACAAAGGAGCTTCACGCCCCCCCCATCACTGTCGTCATGGCAAAGCCTGGCTCAGCGGGTTAGGACGTGATGCTAGTGGTTAAAAGTTTGCCGGGTCAATTTCACGTTGGGCCCTTGAGCGAAGTCCTTAATCCCCAATTGCTTCAGGGACTGGCGTACACTCATTCCTCAATCGTACGGCACTTTTGGATGATCTCTCTCAGCTCTGGAACCTTTTCAAATTAGAGCAACAGGAACCTCAAACTTTTCCATACTCACGTCACACTATCCCTATACCCATTAAAACAGTAAAAACACTTAAGGATGGAAGCATCCTGGAACTTAAACTTACAGTCCAATCTCCCAAACACACAGTTCCATTCCTAATCACCGGCTTTGACTGCATTCATACACTCTATCTATAGATTATCCCATTGCAAATAATAATAAAAACATCACAGCATGCTGTTATTTCTGAGAAGTGCCTATTCCCACAACACTGACTGACTGCTACATATTACTATGCTCCCTGCCGTAAAAAGCACAGAAAGGCCCAGTCATATTTGTGCTCGGCCCAGTTACGCACCCTCAGACTTGCTCTTGCGGCCTGTAAAGCATTGAATGGACACAAGCGGTCCGAGTGACCAAACTGCCCCCAAGAAATTCTTAGCCTTCAGGTAATTTCGCTGTTACTACTTTTGTTGTATATGGATATTTTCATCATCATCATTACTAAAATATAGTTAATGCTATGAAATAGTTAAATTAAATGCAAAAACATGAAGCTTTAGCTAAATTTTATTGATTTTCAAAGCGTGTGAAGGCAGCACATAAAACGAAACGAGTGTGTTATCAGCAGCAGGTCCTACTAGGCACGACACTAAGCAAACATAGAAAGAGGTCCTGCGTATTCGCCTGATACGCTGAGTAAATACAGGCAACAATCTGAGGGGAAAAACATATCAGGAAGTATATATCTACCCACTGCAGTGGCTGCTGCCTAACTACTATCACAAATCCTGTCAAAGTGACAGTGTTTGGCCAGCCTTCCGCTGAGGCCATTGGTGCATTGTTGCTGACAGGATACCGACACCCCCCAGTGTCTGCCTGCTGTGTTACTGGCCAGTGTAAGGGAATCTAGCTGGCTTTGAATATACGAACAGAGTATATTAGCAGTTCCTGCTGCACCTTGAGCTATTTCGCCTCCTTGACGAGCCCCACCCGACCATCCAAACAAACTGCCCTCCCCCATTGGGCCGGTGCACCAGTAAATCCACCCCCCTCCATCTATGGCTTGCATAGTGTTCCCACCTGAAAGAGACGCCCTCTGTATCCCTCCACCCGGTGACAGTAAAAGACGCCCTTCAGAAGTCCTGGCTCACTGACATTAAGAGGCAGCTGCAGAGCTGGGGGCTTTAATAGCTTTTACTAAACACCCCGGCACTGATGGTAAGTACAAACCATAGAAACATTAATATTCCCGATGGACTGGCGTCCCACCCAAGGAGCCCCCCTACGCTTTCTGAGGCAAGTTCCAGGCTCACTGCAACCATATACTGGATAAGTGGTTATGCAAGATGTATCTGGTTGGATGAATAGGATTTCAATTGTATAAATAAAACTCTGCCACTATAGGTGGTCCAACACATAACCAACCAAAAGGAGCCGAAATGGCTGACTTCTCAAGATTGCATCCGAAACACCTTTCTTACTTTACATCTCCATTCTGGCCAGATAGATAGATAAACATTATTATTAGTCAGGCTCTGTGGGATGGGAGTCTGTACCTAGAATCGGAAGGTTGCCAGTTCAAATCCCACAGTTGGCAGAGTGAGCTTTATTCGTATTTGTACAAATGGAAGATAATTACAAATCGTTTCACATCAGGTCCATCAGGTGGCAGTCTATACCAAATTTACGAGTTTGCCCAACTTAAGGAGAGAAAAGAAAAACATGAATGGGAGCAGAACTCAGTACAGTATTTAAAATGTTTTTCCAGGGCCCCCGTAGGGCTCATGTACCTGTCCTGATACCTACCCCACTCCCCTACACAAAATGGCATTCCTGAAATGTGCAGTTATTTTCCGTTTATACTTGTTTTAGGTGTTGCTTTGCCATCACATTTTCTTATAACACTACTAGCAGCTAAAATATCTCCGTGGTTCCACCAAATATGTAAGGATTAACTGAGTAAGTTTCCCACCATAAAAAGCATGGTGGCTATTTTACACATTATCATCTTTTTTTAATTTGCTATAATTCTATAATTTTTTTTAGTATTTCTGAAGCACCTAGGCATTGAGGGTTCTCATGAGCCCAAACATGAACATCGGCAGTTTCTTTGCAGCTTTTGTTGATTTTCGTAAAAAGCACTTGACTCAGTTGCTTAAGCTGCCCTGTGGAACACCCAGCCTTCCCAGACGGGATCCTCATCAAACCTGCTGGATGTCATGGCTGGCCTGTACACCGGTACTGCGAGTGCTGTGCAGAGTGGAGGCAGAACCTGTGTTCTTCCCAGTTGATTCTGGGGTTCGCCAGAGGTGTGTTCTTGCTCCTACTCTGTTCAGGGTTTGTATGGACTGGGTATTGAGCAGGGTTGTGGGGTACAGTGGCTATGGGGCATCTGTTGCTGAAGATTCACTGATCTTGACTTTGCAGACGATGCTGTTCTCGTCGTGGAGTCAATGGTGGCTCTAACTGGGGCTCGAGAGACTGAGCGAGGAGTCCGAGTGTCTGGGCTTGCGAATGTCCTGAATAAAAACCAAGATCCAGGTTTTTAATGGCCTCTTGAGCACAGCCGTCAGCAGTCTTTCTGCGGGGATAAATGTCGACTGGACTTTCAGAACCCTTAGGTAGCACTGGTTTCATTTTGTGTCGAACGAGCGGTTGCTCAGGGAGTCCCAAATGAGGAACATTACCTGCTTTGTGTGGGAGCGTCAGTTACGCCACTAAGGCCATGTGGCGCGATGCCCTGAGGGTGATCCGGATCTCAGGATCGTCATTGCTGAGGACACAAGTGGTTGGACCAGGCCAAGGGGACGCCCACGTAACACCAGGCTGCAGCAGATAGGCTGGCATTTCAGGAGGGCGGGACTGGATCGCATGTCGGCCTGAAGGGTTGGCAACGGGGATGCTGAGGTGTTTCATCGTGTGGTTGGTGAGCCAGTGTGCTGTTCCAGTGCAAGCTCCCCATCCTGACCTGACCTGAAGGTCGCGATTCCGAAATAGATCTGCCCCAAGATCTGACTTAGTATAAAAACAACTACACATCAGTAACTGAGAAACCATGAAACCATGAGAAAAGTGACACATTGACGTTTAATGGCCATAACCTGGTGTATGATACAGAGCAGATTTATTGACATTAAAAACAAATGAAAACACCACTGGTCGAAGGCACAGGGAGGAGCTGAAGGCAGTGGCAGCTGTCAGTCAACGGTCACATGCCACCACAAGTGACCAATCGTCACAGGGCATCAGAGCATCGCCTCAAATCACAAACCCGTGGTTACTTGGGCATAGTTAAAATTTTCACAGATCCATATATGTCCCACAATTCCTTTCGCCATTCCAAACAGTAAAAAGAAAAACGGCATATGGAAAAGCTAGAGATGGCTTTGTGTCACAATAAATGACTTTAGACACGAGTCCCACCAAACCCTATCCGATGAGATTATGTTTGCCTTGCTCGCTGGCTGCCTGAAGCACTTTAGAAATGCATCCAATCAGTGGAAAATATTCACACTGTTAGCAGCTCACCATGCTGGATAGAGAAGGAGACCATGCAGCCGGTCTCACTGCAGGACACACTGGGCACCACCCTATACTCACCTGAACGCCACCTAGGCACTTATGGCTGTCGCTGCGATTTAATGGAGGCACTTAGTTGAACAGCTTGGCAATTCATAAACATACGGGGGTTGGGGGATGGGGCCAATCCCAGCATGTGCAGGCCAACAAGCAAACTGCATTCTGGGTGTCAGTGGGCCCCTCCTCCTGGTGAAGCTGCACCACCTACGGGAATATGTGCCCGACCGGGAGTCTAGCTGGAACAGCAGATGTTTTACCAGCTGGCCTAATATCTGTCAGAGTGAAGTTAACCACTGCGATGCAAAGAACACTTTAATACGACTTTGGTGATAGGGGGGGTATAAAAAACACAGGGTCACCGGGGGCGACATGTTCACTCTCACATGGGCTGGGCCTTGCTGGGGGACCCTGGCCCTGAAGGCACAATGGTGGAAGCTCCATCACACAGTGCAAAGGGTCTGGCAGCACAGGAGATACACAGTCAAACACGGTCTCGAACCATGTGACACCACATGTGCACCCCATCAGGTAAACTAACCAACAACAGGGTGTCCCATCAGTTAAACTGACCAATCACAGGAAGAACCATCTGACCAATCACAGGGTACTCCATCACTTAACTTGACCAATCACAGGGCAGTGTCATGGCTCCTTTAGACTCAGAGGACACAAGCTAAACCATTTTCAAAACGGCAAGGGGGCTAAAAGCAGTCTTCTCTGCTGACTGAAGCCCATATATGAAGTATCATTCTCTTGCACATGCGCAGGGATATAGAACAGTAGACAAAAAAAACGTGAATTATTAGTAAAGCTAAGTGACAAAAGGTAATCATTTATATATGTAAAAAAATAACAAAAAATTTACACTGTACATTGAAGCAATTCAAATGTAAATATCAAAGAGGAGGAGGGGAGATGAAACACAAAGATCTGATCACTGGTGTAGCAGACAGGGCACACGGACGCCCAGGCAAACCACATCACCACCACAGCAGCAGCCTAAAACTGATCCGACAGCAGTTCACAGAGCCGCTGCGATACAGTGTCCCTGCTTGTCCGTAGTGTGAGACGGTACATCTGTTAAGAGAAAGGGGGAGAGAGAGAGAGATGCATTTGGACTGGGCACAGCTCTGCGCAGTACACACGCAAGCACACGCTCTGGGCCACCTACCTGTGCCTGTGTGTTGGGCTCCAGCCTCAATAAGCAGCCCACCTGCGTCGTCTTCGTGTGGATCACTCCAGCACCAACAAAGTTGGACGGGTTGGGATCCACTCGGTCCAATAAGGCCACGCCAAACCCAATGATCTGAAATTGAATCACACAAAGAGCATCCAAACTGCCCATCCTGTCCTTCATTCATGCAGTCCATTTGGAGCACAGAAGTACCGCAGACTAGCTAACCTAAGAGTAACAGCCCCAGCACACGACAGACACATCCTGTTTGAGAACATAATGGGCTCGGGTCTCTGACATTAAACTGCTGCCCTACCTTGGCTTTGGTGACCTCAGTGTCCATGGAATGCTTGGCTTTGAAGATCTTCTGTACCTCCTGCTGAGGACTAAAATAAAATAAAAAAAAAAATAATAAAAAAATTTCCCATTCTCCATAATTACTCACACTACAGGCTGAAAAAAAGGACCATGTGGAATATGTGCAGATGAAGCCCTCCTGAAAGGTAGGCAGCCCAATTGGAGCCTATTGATCTTGAGACTGGTGACTGACTGACTGACTTACGCGCTAAGCTGCTTCCAGCGCTGGAAGAAGTCCTGTGATGTCATCTCCGTGGGCTGGAAGAACTTGTTGAGGGTGATGGGCAGCTTGACGGCAATGTTCTGCAAAGTGCCCCCGTACCTGCAGGGGACACAGCAGTGTACAGGTGAGTCACCTCATACCGCTTCTGGAACAGACCGATCCATCTATGCAGAAAGTCAATCAACAAAGGACTCACAAGGCTCCTATTCCATGAGAGAACACTGCCCCCTATTGGCAACACATCCAACTACCACATCTCAGATTAACTTAAAAATCTTAAGTAGGCTTAAAGGTCAAATCAAAAGCAAATGATATACTCCCAGTAGATATATTTTTTTTTAAAAAAGAGCACTGAACAGACCTGAACTGGATGCTTAAGACCGGTGCCTCCACAAAGTCAGACACGCACTCGATGTTGAGGATCTGCTGCAGCTGGGCTCCTCCGTCCACAGTAGGGTCAGCGGGCTTGATGTGAATGTTGAGTTGTGGGAGAACATTAAGGAGATATCACACACACAACGCAACCGCAGCAAACAGCAGATCTGTACCACCCAAAACAAGAAAGGCTCCCCCAAGCAAACAAAAGGCCTTCGATTGCAGTTGAAGGATATGTGTTTTGAGAGAGTCCTGGCAGATAACAGAGGATGAGAAATTGAGGAACTGCGTGGAAGTTTTGTTGCCATAGAAGATGTACATGCGACCTAAAGGGAAAACACAGAGTAAACACATTACCCACCAGTGCACTGACACTAGGGCTGCTCAATTACGGCAAAAATCATAATTATGATTATTTTGGTAAATACTGAGATCACGATGATTTAACACGATTAACTCATTGACTTTGAGAATATCATGCATTTGTTGAACTTTTTTTTAAAAAACAGTCTTTTAAACATTGGATTTCTTTGAACTCTAATTCAACTAAGAAACAAATAGAGAGAGGCTGGAAAGGGCCTGGATTTATAATACAAGACAAAATCGCAATACAAAGACAGCATCGTAGCGAAACAAAATGCGGTACTATTGTATAATCTTGAATATTTTGCTTTGATAAATCGTTGGATGCCAATATCATAATTAAAGATTAAAATTCAATTAATATCCCAGCCCTAACAGACACCACTGCTCTGAGATCAGCCAGCCACATCCTGCTACTCACCCAGGTTCTGCCTGAACTCTGACTTCAGACCAATCTGTACCAGCTGATTTTCAAACAGGACGCCGTTATTCTTGCACACGAACCTGCGGGAGGGTGGGGAGGGTCAGGAGGAAAGAGTCCAATGTGAAGGGACACAGTGACACCCTGCCATGCCACATATTCAGGAATCCCACCTCCCAGCATGTCAGCGTCTTACACGCCTGCACTTCAACCATGTCCCTGGAGATGGAGCTGCCCAAAATGAAAGCCCCTTCCACCCGGCTACAGTGAAGCTTCACTCCAGCCCACCTTGAGAAGTTGTCATCAGCTACAGGACCCATGGGAACCCCCGGGGCAGCGGGGGCGTGGTTTTCTGTGAAAACGTCCACCAGTAGGCCTCCGGCTGAGGAGGAGGGAGGGGCAGAGGAGAGGGCGGGGCTGCTGCCTAAGCCCAGCAGGTCAGTGGACGGTGAGGGCGTTGACTGCAGACACAGAGACATGAGGAATACGAAACTGAGAGGGACCATGACCGCTTTGAGCTGCTCACACTTGTGTTAGGGGAGTGCGACTCGGGCTGGCACAGCGGCAGGGGGGCGTCGCAGATTGCTTCTATTTCAAAATGGTCCTGGTAAGATATTTACAACTGTCTAAAGAGAAAACATTCAGAATCACGCAGCAGCAGCACTCTGTGACCTGCCAGACAGTGACCCTATAGTGAGACCCGTCTTGAGTTCTGGAAAAATAAATACAGCTCACCTTTATTTATCTGTCTAAATGTTAGTATCTATTATTTAAACATCTTTATTTTTTGTATATTTTACTTTTATTCCATTTGCTATTTCTTGACTATGTTTAATTGTACACCGCATGCACCATAACATATTCTGTGTACTTTGTGTACCTGGCGAATAAAAGGATTCAGATTCAGAAATTCTGCAACATCCCCTTGCACTGTTATTCAGGCCCGTACAGGTGAGTGTGCTGCACCCATCAGCTTGTCTAGTGCACTCTGCATGCACACGTCTCACCTTCACTGAGACTCACATCTTGGGCCCAGATCATCAAGTCAAACTCCATGCAGATGCCAAAGTGCTTCTACTAAAGCTACTTCACCATAAAAACCCAAAGCACAGCCATGATGGCAGCTTCCATTCACCTTCAGCTGCTACTGAATGGCAAAGACATCCCCGGATTTTGTTGTTGACAAGCACATGGGCATCCTGCTCTGTGAAGTCACCACTAACAAAACGACAGCATGTTCAAATTAGGTTAATGGTAAAGGATGACATAGGCCAGTCAGAGGCAGGACCTGCAAGGGAGGGGCATAAGCCAAGCCAGTCAGAGGCTCA
>JAODKC010000021.1:6343189-6361827 GCA_026777985.1 Mormyrops attenuatus
ATTTGGCTTTGTTCATTCATCCCCCCAAGAAACAGACCTTTGTATTTAAATTATTAAGTTCTCCCCCCCCGAACATCAAACTCCTGCCTATGCTGTTGAGAGCATCAGCTCAAGTCGGATGTAAAATAATGCTTAGAAATATGGAATAGTGATACTTTTATTGGTCTCATTGTGCAGGGTCAGCCATTGTGCAGTGCCCCAGGAGCTGGGGGTTAAGGGCCTTGCTCAGGGGCCTGACAATGCCATCAGTCTACCAGCACAGGGATTTGAACTGGTGACCTTCTGATCACAGAGAAGTCCCAATCCGATGAGCAATACACCATCCCCCTTATACACTGATTGGTACAGTTCTGAGCTATTCTTTATGTGTTAATGTCCAGCACTGAGCTAACGGAGGCTTTCCGAACCTTTTTCAAAATACACCGATATATGATTAAAGGGGCTGTTAATGTACCACAGTAGAGGTTTTCCTGCCTCCTTAAAAATGGTTCTGGTTCCTCGCTTTTGTTTGGTTCTGAAGTTTGCATTCGTTCTGGTTTCTGGTTTTTGTGAGGCAGTGTTTCTCTGTGTGTTCTCACATCTCTCTGGGGTGTATAAAAATTACACATGTACTTATACACACATGCACCGCTCCTTGTGTTCCACAGGGTGGCGATATAACTCCAAAGTCACTGGAAACACAAGCCATTCTAAGCATAAGCTAGTATTTTATCACATGTGACGATTTTGCATCTGGGTGTCCACTAAAGATATTATTCTTTCTGAAAAGCATAGAATCTAAACTTGCATCTTTACAGTCAATGGTAGTGGTGTGCAGCCACAGAACTCGCAGCCGGCTACTGTTAACACAGCACAGCTCCAGCAGTCACAAACCCAAAGGAAGTACAATATTCCTCCCAATCCATCTATGAATTGTACAAAAACTTATTTAGATCCAAGATATATCATGGTGGATGAGTGTAGGATAAAGAATAAGTATACCAGTATAGAGCAAAGTGCAGCCCTGCACATAAGCTGGGGATACCAGGTTGGTCCACTTACTCCAGTAAGAAGAATCTGAACACGAATCTCAAATACTTTTAGAGTCATCCTCACAGGGAAATTGTGTTTTTGCATACAACACCTTATATCAATGAGACACCCAGACACAGTACCGCTACTAGCCGGTGTAGCACTCTAGGCAAGCATGAACTGTCCTAGCAGCGCACTTCACACCACTTAATGTTTCCCATTCTTTTTGAAGCTCACTGCATGTCATCCTCTGATTTGTGAGGCACTGCCAGATAAGTTGATGGTCATCTCTGGCATTAGAAAGTTGCTTCTGCCCTCTACCTGGTTCTACCCAAAAGGGGATACACAAAGACTAATTACAAAGGGGTCAGGGCAGGCACACAATGCAAATAACACAACATACATACAACAAACCACTGCGGAACCGAACTGAGGCAGGGACTTAAATACTGAGGGGTAACAAGACTAACACAGGGCAGGTGAGACTAATTAACAAGGTTGGGAAAACAGGCCACAGATTAAACTAATAATTAACTCAAGGGACTAGGAGGGGAAAACTAAGAAACTGACAGAAACAAGGAAACAGAATCTAACACTGGGAATGACAGATCGGTAAAAACACAGTCGAGGGCACAAAGGCAAAAAAACCCAAAACAGAATACAAATCAAAACACTGGGACTAGAAAACTGATTCAGTTGAAACACAAGGGAACAAAATCTACAAAAACAAAGGAAACAGGACTTGAACACATGACAGAGGAGTTCACAGGCAGCCGCATGCTCAACTCATTAAGCCATGCGGTCAATAGGGAGCAGGGGAAAACACGAAGGGTGACAGGAGAGACAGGATGGCCAGCGACGCCTGCTGGCCAAACGTGGAAGGGACACGAAAGACTGGGACAACAGGTGCTGATCCTGACAGCCGTGCAATATAGCCTTCTGCAGGAGAACCACTATTTAATTTTTTTTTAATAGAGTGGTCTGTTAATTTTTTGTGAGCAAGCTTGGGGGGGTCATAGCGCAGCACCCACAGAGCAATTTGGGGTTAAGAGCCTTGCTTGATCTACTCAGCCTGGGTGTTGAATCAACAACCTTTTGACCATAAGCACAAATTCCCAACCCACTGAGCCATACATCATCCCCATTTGCACATCTGGATGGAAGAATGAGCCCTCAAGCAGACCTCTAAACATTAATGACACAGCTGCCTGGTTTGGTGTCAGGAACATGCAGCACAAGTGAATATGGAAGGAGACCTGACTGTGCTCACCCGGGTGAATATTCTGGGATGTATGGGTTCATTCAGGCTCCCCTTTGCCTCCTACTGCACGCAAAGACCTTAATCCATTACTTGTCCACCGGGATGCTAATGTTAATGCTGTTTCAGCCGTTAAGTCTGCACTGCGTCCTCAGCGGCAGGACCTGCTGTCACAGCCCCCAAAGTAGGGCTCTGCAGACACGCCGAAAGCCAGAGGCCATAACCAGCTGAGCCGCACACTGCCCCCATTTCTGCTCCCAGCTGAGAGCACGTTTGGAGTACAATTCTTTCAGTTGCTAAGAGCTTCACAAACAATATTTTCTTAAATGAAATTTGCCACACCTGTATGCATTTAACAGATTTTGGTAGTGGTTTGGTAGTTTGGTAGTCGGTTAGACATTGATATATATTGCTTCGGTAAATTCATTGTGATTTTCTGTTTAATCCCACAACACACACGTGTAAGGTGGTGTAAATGTCTTAAAGGGACACACATACTCCATTGTGTGATAGAATTTACTGCTGTTATTTTGCAGAGGGTAGAACACATTAATACCATTTGGAATATGGGCTTACCATAGAACTAAATGCTATAAACTTAAGGTCTGAAGTGTTTGTCCAGAAATACAACACCACCTGGTGCCCTACTGTATGCAAATACAGGCAGCTGATGCACATCAGTTTGTATTCACTTTTATTTATTTGGCAGACACTGTTGTCCAAAGAGACATACTAGTGAGGCGGATAATACATGCCCCATGGCCAGGAAGATATGGGAAACATGGAAGCAGAGTCTAGACTACTGCCAGGCTGGGCCATTTTGCCCCATGATGCACTTATTCTAATTACCAGTTACTCTGCCTTCCGGCCAATCAGATGCCACTATTGGACATGAACCTTGGCCAGATACTGTTACGTGTATTTCATCAGTGAAGCAATGTGTGCCTCATTATGAAGCATATGGAGGCTTGAGGAGCTGGTGGACCACCTCATGGTGTAGGAATGGGGGTGAGGTCAGACATATCCCATAATGCCGTGGCAGCAGAGGATGAGCCGACCTGAAATCACATCACAGATTGAGCCTTCTGTAGATCCCAAGGTCAAAAAGTCTGTGTGTAAGAGACACAAAGAGACACAAACACCACCCTTCAAGGGCGACTGCATAACCAGAAGTATGTCTAGCTAGTGTTTTCTGCATGGATGTCGGACAAGTTGCTGCTTCTAGGTCTGATGGATGTCGAGCATATGCTGTTTTACAAGCTTTAAAACAGAAATTTGCTAATATAACAAATATAGTTAGGCTGCATATGTTGCATGGGAAAGGTTAGAGTACAACTAGAAGCTTGACAAAATGCTATGTTATATGGACCTTGTTTTGTGCACTGGTGTACAGTCATGTTGGAACTGGAAGGGGCCATCCCCAAACTGTTCCCACAAAGTTGGGAGTATGAAATTCTCCAAAATGGCTTCAAATGCTGCAGCATTAAGAATTCCGCTCACTGGAACTAAGGTGCCAAGCCCATCCCCTGAAAAACAACCCCACACCATAATCCCCCCTCCACCAAACTTTTAAACTTGTCACAATGCAGTCAGGCAAGTTCCGTTCTCCTGGTAACCGCCAAACCCAAATCCATCGGATTGCAGGACAGAGAAGCATGATTCGTTACTCGAGAGGACATGTCTTCACTGCTCCAGAGTCCAGTGGCGACGTGCTTTATACCATTGCATCCGACGCTTCGCATTGCGCTTGATGATGTAAGGCTTGGATGCAGCTGCTCGGTCATGGAAACCCATTCCATGAAGTTCTCTACGCACTGTTCTTGAGCTAATCTGAAGGTCACACGAAGTTTGGAGGTTTGTAGCTATTGACTCTGCAGACAGTTGGCGACTTCTGCACACTGTGCGCCTCAGCATGCGTTGTCCCCGCTCTGTGATTGGCCTACCACTTCGTGGCTCAGTTGCTGTTGTTCCCAATTGCTTCCACTATGTTATAATACCACGAACAGTTCACCATGGCATATTTAGTAGCGAGGAAATTTCATGAATGGACTTTTCATGAATTGCACAGGTGGCATCCTACCTATCACTGAGCTCCTGAGAGCAACCCATTCATTCGCAAATGTTTGTAGAAGCAGTCTGCATGCCTAGGTGCTTGATTTTATACACCTGTGACTATGGAAGTGATTGGAACACCTGAATTCAATTATTTGGATGGGTGTCCCAAAACTTCTGGCAATGTAGTGTATCTGTGAAACTTTTTGAGAAGTTCTAGAGCAGTGTGCAATGTATATTTCCAGCTGCAAAGTCGCACGAACGACCAGAGGCTTTTCTTCATGAAGGACCAATATCACAGCTAACATCGTTCAGTACTTGCACGACAGCATTTCAAGATGGATTGAGTCTCTCCTGGAGCAAAGGGTAGCCTCGCTCTTTATCAGATCCTTAATATGTTGTTTTGTCCACCACTGTATTGACGTGTATGTTGGTGAATTTGGGCTGAGCGGTTTAACAATCCCCAGGCACACCACATACCTCTTCTTTGGGACATTTTAAATTCTTGGTAACACTTTACTTGATGGGGCACAAATATTTAATAATAACCCAGCAATTACTGAACTACAAATTCGGAACAAATCATGAACAAATATTGTTGCTGCTCCAGTTAAAAGATGCATCATAATTCATTAACAATGAACAAACATGATGTCAGTATTTCACTTTTGTTATCCATTACTGGTTCCTTCAGTAGTTCACAAATGTTTGCAGAATTAACAGATATAGTAACAAATATAGTAACTGCTCGGGATGGAATATGCGTCATGATTCATTAAAGATGAATTAACATGAGATCAGTATGTAAGTAAGACTTAGTTTGTAGTTAATTACATAAGTATTAATTGCATAAGTATTAGTATATCATATTATTTGTGCCCTACTTTTGTGAAGTGAAGTGTTACCAAATTCTTCACCACGGAGATGACACAACTAGGAGTCACTGCTGCCTCCCGAACCGACATGTGGCTGAAAGCTACAAAAAGAGCATCCTGTAGCGCTGCTGACCTTGTAGACTGGCGTCTAATAACTGAAAGGGCTTAACGTGTGAAATCGATAAAATCAGAGAACTTTTCTTAAAGGTACACCACGCAGCCTTCTACAGCTGCTTGACACAACGGCTAGTGTTTCTTAGAGACGACCCTTGACGCAATTGCAGCTCCGCCCCCCTTTCACCCGTGCCGAGCAAGTCTCTGTTTTCAAAGTGTAGCTTATTTGTGTAACGTGTTTGAAAAAAATGTCCTACGCATTTATTTGTGCACATCTGTTTCATAATTGTTCATCTATTCTAAAGCTAAACGTTTAATATATTCACCAGAGAACAATTTTGAAAAAAAAAAATGCATTCTATGTCACGTTTAAGTTTAAAGGCCTGTATTAGCAGCAGAATGGGTATGCGATTAGAGTTTAACACGAAAAAATGTCCCCCGCTGTACTTGCAGCATTTAGAGCATTGTCCCTCTCTGTTTTTTGCATTACACTTCAGAACTGAAGAAGCCTCTAATTCAATAGCAAGTGTCCATTACAAATCTCTACATCCACAGAAGTTTAACTAATCATTATTTTATGAACTCATCCCATTTTGTGTAAATGTTCACAATGTTTTAAATAAACACACAGACAAAAACTTCATAAAAAATAATCATATTTATTCAAAAGAAATACAACAATAGGAAAGAGGAATAAAAAGAGCCTGTCATCAGAGTAATTTCCCTCTGAACAAATTAGATAAAATCTTGTATTGTCTTCTTAACCTGATCTTAACCTACTCTATGTTGATGTATCTTATCCTCTGTTGTCTTATGTTCTGCAATCTTATCTTAACCTATCCTATCTTAATCTTATCCAGTCCTATTTTACAATCTTATCTTAACCTTATCTTAATGTATACTACATTAATCTTATCTTATCCTAGGAAATGTTATACAATCATATCTTAACCTGTCATGTCTTGATCTTATCCAATGTTATCTTATGTTCTACAGTTCTATCTTACCCTAACGATATAACGTTGAATTGTGAAAACAGGACTGGGAATAGGCTATAAGCTATTTTATCGGTCTGCGATCTAATACGTGATTATGGCTATGATTGTTTGATGTTTGTTGATGATTGTTTTAAAAAATCTATTATTTAAAAGAAAGCATGCATATCCCTAAATCACGGGTGACGCCAGCCAGCTCTCTTATTTCCCATTTGCACTTAATACATTTTAAATATCATCTAATACATTTTAAATCATGTTGTTTGCGCACAACTAAAGCCCCCCACAATTTTCCATATCGTGATTTAAACTGATACGCCTCCATACTTACACACATTAATTCATATATGCATAAACGCACATACACGCCCCCTTCATAAATACGCATTACTGTGGTACTCACTCATGAAGCTGCCCAACTGCACCTAAGCATAAATATTAAAAGGAAACTGACATGTCTCCAAGCAAGACTCCGGCCCCACGCCGAGGAAGGTCTTTTGACTCAATGAACACTAGTTATGAGGAAAACCAACTCAACAATGAGGTAAGCACATACCTTATGCATAAGTAATACGAATAGGCTACATGAGGGTTTTATTAAGCATGATTGCTTAATTTCTGTACATTTATTACTGTGTTGGTACAAAAGCATAACGTCCCAGCCACAGGGTAATGAAATTTACTACATGAAGTCAGGAAAAAAACGTTTTTTAAACAAGTATTTGTGAACAGCTGTTTCGCTTTATAGTATCGACACATTTTATACGTAGCCTATATGTATCTATACGTTTGAAGAAACACGTTTCGTTGTGCTGCCTTCACAGGAGCAATGTCCTCACTTGACTCACCTTTGCAGATTAGACACACAGTAAAGCGGGTAATCCTGGTGGGTCGGGTGCGTCAAGCGTTAAGAAGGTCAGGGCTGCAGAGTATAATTATAATTATTATAACTATAATGTAATGCATGTGTCTGTGTAGGTTCTCAGTCGTCCAGGACATGACATTCTTACGGGCTTAAATCGAAGGCAACTGGACTTCTTTTTCAATTTCTTAAAAGCGTTTCACCTCTCATCCGAAAGGCTTCTTCAGTTTATTTCACTAGATATTATGCGCCCATATTTTGGGAATACGGGTGATCAAGGTCATTTCTCAATTTAGTCATGTATTAGGTGATGTATAAATTTGCCCATCTAACCCATTTTGAGTGCGGGTTTGGAAGGAGGAACAGTGCGTTTAAACTAATTGCATCGCAAAACCACGATCTCCGGACGCAGGCTCTCTCTTCTTCACCTGCCGCTTCACTCAGCACCGATACCAGACCGACTCACCTTTCAGCAAATTGCACACTTCGTACAGGTGACTGTAGTCCTCTTAGTTTAATATTATAGGGATCTAATAGCAATCTCCTAGAGGATTACTTTAAGACGTTTCGGGAAGGCAGCCATACACTGCGTCAGAAAGAGAAGTTATAGCACACAGAGTCCGAGTTTAGCCGCCTCATGCTGTCCGGGATCCTGCAGGCGGTCCGCCGGGGACAGCGGAGCCTCCCTCCTTGCCGGGTCCCTTCATTGCTCGTGAGACCCATCATGGTTGGTGCATAGCAATAGACGGCGTATAACAAGAACTGATCAGGGGTTCAATCAGCATTGCTACCAAAAAAAGTATTATATGCATACTGTTATTCGCTCTGTATTTGAATATGCATTATAATCCAACATTTATTATTAACCTCAACATTTTTTGTTAGAATTGTTTTAACTAGTTGCATCGTTGCGCACAGTCCTTAATTTAATATGAAATGAGCGGGATATTGCCTTACTTAATCTAAGAGCAACGTGCAAGTTGATACACATGAGAGTTTAAGCAGTGATTGTTGTTCTTTGCACGGGAATGTCTTGTTCGAGGATACCCTCGAACAAGGATATCTAGTGAAATCTAGAAATAGTATGAAATGGACTAAAAAGCCGGACTTTCTTTATGCATGATTCGTTTCAGATCTAGATGGATCGTAAAGTGAAAGCGGTTCACTCTTAAACCAAACAAGCAGTTTGATATTCTCATGTGGGCTTGCCTTAAGACTAAATTCACTCCTACGTCAAGCGGTCGTTTAGTACTTAAAATGAATTCACGGCCTTAGCAAGACCCCAGTCTGGGGTGGGCTTTTGAGGATGTCGGGTTCGAAATGTATTGGGGGGCATTTTAAATGATTAAATGGTTATATTTTTCTCTGTCTCTATTGAGTGGGCAGACGATCCGTTTGGAGCCCATACTTAGCCACACCCCTGCAATGAGCTCTTCTGTAGGAGTCATTATAAAGGCCAGCATAGGATCCTGGGAGTCAGTACTATTTCAGTACTTTTCAAAGGACCTGTCAGCTGTTTAATGTTCTTGATTAGAGTATTTGGACTTTTTTTAAATAAGATATTCAATTTTCTCACGTGAACACAAACTCGTGACAACTGAATCAGATCAAAGCATTTCACTCTGCTTATGACTGTATTTGGATTGTGACACTGGTCCATTTCTCTTCATGATGAATTATACTGTCCTTTTTGATGTCTTCTTTTTTCCCTCCAATAGATGAGCAAATCCACCTTCATTAAGATAGAGGAGAAGACCGATGTAAAACAGACGGTACCAGACCAGGGTTGCGCCACGGTGGTGCTCTCTCTGAAGAACGACATTGGTGGACTCTTTAAGGCATTAAAGCTTTTCCAGGTTAAAAAATATAATGGTTATAATAATAACGTTTACAGTTGAAATATGTGCAAACTGAAACGTATGTTGCAGTTGTGTAGATGTTTATCGTAATTAACAGGTCTGGTACGGCTTTTTATCAAGTAGGATAAAAACAACACGGTACTGTCACTAAATTCCTTGACGATTCCTCTATCTGATTTGTAGGAAAAACATGTTAATTTAGTACACATTGAGTCCCGGAAATTGAACAGACACCGCTCAGAGGTCGAGATCTTTTTGGACTGCAGCAGCAACCACGAGCAGCTAGATGATTTCATCCAGCTGCTGCAGAGGCACGTGAATTCAGGCATCGTGTACAATTCCTGCCGACAGGAAGAAGGTACGGGCCTGCTACAGCGCACAAACAGGAAATGACTGAGTCATGAATTAGCATCCACGAGTGATACCGCACGCCGATTTAATGAGATTACCACAAAACAAGATGAACGGCGTAACTTGATTGGAAACAAATTTGACCTGGTGATGAAAGGATGTGAAAACTGACTTGTGTTTCAGCGATGGATAACATGCCCTGGTTCCCCAAGAAGATCTCGGACTTGGACAAGTGTGCCAACCGTGTGCTGATGTACGGATCAGATCTAGACGCGGACCACCCGGTGGGTGCTTGCACACACACACCCACATACACACACCTTGCTTTGCCCTGTGGTGAACCTTGAAAAACACCCCTATCTTGACAGAAGACCTGCTTTTCCATCAGTGTTCATATGTTAGAGCACTTTACGTAGAGACATGTAATTAACATTCGGCACTCATGTGTGATGGTCAAATAACTGTATGAAGAATTCTGTTTTTACTTTGGGCATGGTGTTTGGCTCTGATGGTTAGGATGCTGTGTCTGTGGTTAGAGGGTCAGGTGTTCAAATCCCAAATTTGTCAGTATGATTTCACTCTTGGGCCCCTAAGCAAGGCCCTTAACCCAAACTGCTCCGGGGACTGGCTAACTTGTTCTTTGAAATCTATGCCGCTTTGAATAAAAGCATCTGCTAAACAAATACATTTAAGGAGGTGAGAGGACTGTAATGTGTCAGAACTGATATGTAATCACTGTGTAAACATCAATGCTCACATCTTCCCTATCCATAGGGCTTCAAGGATAATGTCTATCGGCGGAGGAGGAAAGAGTTTTCTGATCTGGCCATGAACTACAAACAGTAAGTCATTCACTAATGCCACTACTAGCACAGACGGAAAGAGATAAAACTTAATCTTCAAAGCAGATTACAGTTGTCCCCCCATATCTGCAGGTGGTACGTTCCAAGACCTACTTTGGTTGGTCGAAACAGCAGATAAGAGCAAACCATCCGCGGACCCCATATATAATGTGATTTCCGTACACATACATATCATAAGGTTTAATTGATAAATTATGTACAGCAAGGCATTACCAAGTACAGTGATAATAAAGTACACTATACATTATACAGTACTGTACTCTTTCTTGAATGAAAAGGATTCTGACATTTTAGCTTAATTCTCAACTGATGACAAAGCAATGAAAATATATAATGTCAAGGGATGATGGTGCAATGAAACTGATGCTTTTTAGAGATTTTTACAACAGACACTGCAATGAAGTAGCAATGAATGTGATCAGTGAGAGAACTTGAGGCCAACTGGAAGAGAGTTCTGCAGGGATGCATGGGTGTGGGGACAAAGGGAGATGAGTCATCTACTGGGTGTGACTGGGCTGGCAGATTTCACCATGTTACAACCTCTATTTGCATGGCGCGGTTTGAAACTTATGAACTGTTTATTTCTGGAACTTTCCAATTTTCTCTGGGTCGCAGTAAACCATGGATAACTGAAACCACAGTTACCGAGACCATGGATTTGGGTGTCCCACCGTATTTGCAATCAATGAATTCATTAGCTTGTTTTTTCACAGTGTGCACAGTAATTTGTTCATTAATGCATCTCAGTATTGTGAAACACTATGGGTTTTTGGGCACAGTGTCATAGCCGCAGCTTTATTTGAAATATTCTCATTATAAGTGTCTCTTGGTGACTGTCGCCTCATGTCAGCGGAGACCCCATCCCTCGTGTTGAGTTCACTGAGGAGGAGGTTCACACATGGGCTGTCGTGTTCCGTGAGCTTAACAAGCTGTACCCCAGCCATGCCTGCCGGGAGTATCTGACGAACCTACCGCTGCTGACAGAGCACTGCGGCTACAGGGAGGACAATGTCCCCCAGCTGGACGATGTGTCGCGCTTCCTCAAGGGTGAGACGGGGACCCTACACCCATGAAATGTTTAACTATGCTGGTGTGTAGTCTCAGTATGTGCCTGTGTGGTAGTCTCAGTGTGTGGATATGTGGCTGTGCGGTAGTCTCCGTGTGTGGCTGTGTGGTAGTCTCAGTGTGTGGCTGTGTGGTAGTCTCAGTGTATGGCTGTCTCAGTGTGTGGCTGTTTGGTAGTCTCAGTATGTGCTTGTGTGGTAGTCTCAGTGCGTGACTGTGTGGGCATTTGGTAGTCTCAGTGTGTGGCTTTGTGGTAGTCTCAGTGTGTGGGTGTTTGGTAATCACAGTGTGTGGGTGTGGTAGTCTCAGTGTGTGCTTGTGTGGTAGTCTCAGTGCGTGACTGTGTGGGCATTTGGTAGTCTCAGTGTGTGGCTTTGTGGTAGTCTCAGTGTGTGGGTGTTTGGTAATCACAGTGTGTGGGTGTGGTAGTCTCAGTGTGTGGCAATGTGCGTGGTTGGTAGTCTCAGTGTGTGAGTCACTGGTAGTCTCAGTGGGTGGCTGTGTGGGTGCGTTAGGCATCATCTGTTCTGACCTTATGCCACACCTCACTTCCAGAGCGCACTGGCTTCAGCATCCGCCCAGTAGCCGGCTACCTGTCTCCAAGGGACTTCCTGGCTGGACTCGCCTTCCGGGTGTTCCACTGCACCCAGTACATCCGGCACGGTTCAGCACCCCTCTACACCCCTGAGCCGTGAGTCTGCCGCACTCATCCGCCCTCCCTCACATCCACCGACAGGAACCCGGCCCACCCCTCCCTGGATGATGAAATGGACACAGTGCCGGGGTGATGGCTGACTTGTACCTGCCTGTGTGTGTGCCCTTTGTGTCTGTGTCCATCTGTGTCTATGATCACCACTTCTAGGGACACGTGCCATGAGTTGCTGGGTCACGTCCCATTGCTGGCGGAGCCGAGCTTCGCGCAGTTCTCGCAGGAGATGGGCCTGGCCTCCTTAGGGGTCTCTGACGACTCCATCCAGAAGCTGGCCACAGTGAGAAGCATGCACCCAGCCGCTATCAGGCAGACGTGCGCTTGGCCTCCGTGTGGCGCTAATGTTGCCTCCTGTACTGTGTTTCAGTGCTACTTCTTCACCGTGGAGTTCGGCCTGTGCAAACAGGATGGGCAGCTGCGGGCGTATGGTGCTGGGCTACTGTCCTCCGCCAGCGAGCTGAGAGTACGAAGCTTTATCATTTTATAAACAGCAAAGAGCGCCACACAGAGGCTTGGTATCAAATTATAGCATTACATGTGTAACCTAATGCATTACCAAATGTTAAACTAATTCATTACCAAATAATTGTTAATAATACTGTAGGATATTATTAATATTTGTGTGCCTTGTTCCTTACATTTTCCCAGCATTCAATGCCTTAAGAAGGTCTTATTTTCAGGATATGATCTACCTTACTCGGCAGACATTCGGGCCAGTAGCTTTTTTACCTTTCCCAGTAAAGCTGATGTGAACTTCCACTGCAGCACGCACTCTCTGGGAACTGCAGAATCTTGCCCTTCGACCCTAACATCACCTGCAAGCAGGAATGCAACATCACCACCTTTCAAGATGTCTACTTTGTGTCAGAGAGCTTTGAAGAAGCCAAGGCTAAGATGAGGTACAACCTTCCCAAGAATACCTTCTGAGATGGCTTTTGTATTGTCGAATCAATCTGATAAGACGCTAATTATGGCGATACAAGGTCCTGGTCCATCTCTCTAAGTCATGATGTAGTCAAGCAGGACATCTGGTTTTATAAGAGTTTTTGATCTTCCAACACCTTTTGTAGGCTTGTCTCTATGTCACCTTAATGTTGATAATCCTTTTCTAATTAACAGGGAGTTTGCCAAGACCATCAAGCGGCCTTTCACGGTGCGGTACAACCCCTACACCCAGAGCGTGGACGTGCTGAGGGACACAGCCAGCATCCACAGGGTGCTGGAGGAGCTGACCCATGAGCTTGATGTTGTGGGAGATGCTCTCAGCAGAATCGACAAGCAGTCGGGTGTCTAAGCTCCTTGTGCAGCCTATGGCTCACTGCTAGGCCTGCCCCCCCCCCCCACCACCTTCCAAACCCCTCCCCTGCTCTGTGCAGATATCTAGCGGTGCTTAAAAACCACTCCCCTCCAGCCCTGACCCAATACCAAAGAAAAAGAATTGAGAGCACATAGAAAGTGGCACACGATTTAGAGAAGAAACCTGAGAGGAAAATAAATATTATCTATTTTTTGTTCTTTGCTCCTGAAATACCCCACCATTCACATTTGAACTTACTCCTTTTTGCTTATTCTCTAATCCTTCCATCATTATCTGCTGCCCTCCCTCTCCATAATTATTATAATTATTATTCATTAATCACATTATTTATTTATCTGTCCACATGTGACATGGAGGAGTGCTTTACAGATCACAGTCAGCTAGAAGACTAAAGGGAGCTACCATCTTAACCGGATTGTTTAAAAGTCACACTGGCTGGTTCTGGAGGGAACAAAGCTGTCACCTGACTGTTACCTGACTTTCTGTTTTCCTGTATATATATCTGTCTAATGTTTTCCAAAGACTGTTCAGCTGCTTCAGGGATTTTTATCTGAGACCACTTACAAAAATCATACCGCACTTTGGGTGTCTGCCTGCTGTCCTCAGGGACTGCGGAGTAACCTGGTATTTACTCAGCCTGATAACTACTTAACTGAAGTCTGTATTTGGCTAATAAACAATCTGGTGTTTAGGTGTAATTCAGCAGGTCACAGGACAGACGCTCAAAGGTTCCAGTGAACCTATGGTTGGGAAATACCTTGATCCCAGTAGACACCCTGGGACTGGAGTAGGACAACAATGGTAATAAAATGCAGTGAATTATAGTGTTTCTAGGCTAAATGTAATAAACATACCGGTTTACATGTTGGTGAGTGTGCATACTTGTGTTTGTGTTTTTTTAAGTGTGTTTGTCAGCTGGTGGCCTGCCACGGTGAGGCCATTAGATTCTAGATAAATGTCGAGATTCATGTGCTCGCTTGTGGCACCATATTTAAGGAATATTTGGAAAAGCAAAGCAAACTTTTTGCACCCAAAAACTTCACCCTGACACCGTATCACACTGAGATGCAGGTTTGCTACAGCGCCCCAAACACTCACTCACTTTCTGCTTTACATCACTCCATCCAATATTTGGCAGTGCACTTGGTGACGTGAGGCTTGCATGCAGCTGCTTGGCCATGGAAGCCCATTCCATGGAACTCCCACACAGTTATTGTGCTGGGGTTAATGCCAGAGGAAGTCTGGAACTGCAGTTATTGAGTCTACGGAGCTTTGACGACTATTATGCACTCTGTGCAACCCCACTCTGTTACTTTACATGGTCTGGCACTTCATGGCTGAGTTCCTGTTGTTCCTAAACGCTTCCACTTTGTAATAATACCACTTACAGTTGACCATGGAATATCTAGCAGGGGAGAAATTTTACAAACTAACCGACTGCAAAGGTGGCATCCTATGACAGTGTTACACTTAAATTCAAAGAGCTCTTCAGAACGACCCATTCTTTAACAAAACTTTTGTCCATATAGTGTATCTCAGAACAAAATGCATAAAGAGTTTCCATTGTAGATCACTGTATCCAGGAATCCAAAAGACTTCTCACCTCTGATGGATTAACTCACTCAAACTACCAAGAATGTTGCGCAAACTTAGGTTTACTAGTTTTGTGAAAGATTGCTAACATACATCATCAGATTATTGTACAAATTATTTTTATTAAACCAACTGTAAACAAGCAGACAAACAAAAAAGAAACACTTATTCATGACAACATGTAAATGTACAAATATAGTAATGAAATTAATGAAAGTTTTGTTAAATTGAACAAAGTAATTGTATATTCAAATTATAATTAAAATAATGCAATAATAAGTTATTGTTATTATAGATTATCATTCAATTACAGTGGTAAATATGTAGTATAGAATGACGACAAAGCGCAATTTGACACACTCAACATGGCGGCCAGGCCGGTACGCAAAAAGAGTCACCACCGGAAGTTCGGCCCGATGTCGGGATTTGTCGCGACCATGTCCGATCTTCCTTCTCATGAGGGACGCAGGCTCGGATGTTTTGGACGTGACTTTGTTCACGTGGGTGAGTCTATCTAAAAGATAGATGAGGATTTGTATATTGATTAAAATTAGACTTCGGGCCGCGCCTCTGCTTTTTTTTTCCTTCGGATAACTAAATATGGTTTGACCAGCCATCCACCCAAAAGCGAAGCTACACCCTGATACATGTGTAATAGTTTTCTGCTATTAATGTCGATAATGACATCTGATAATGAAGCGCTATTTATAATATCCGCACATTCGTCTTCTTTAAAAGTTTAAAGTGACTGAATTGGAGGCTGCGCTTCGTGACATCAGGGTCTAAGCTTTTAAGCTGACACTTCAACGCTCCCGTAGGGCGCTAACAGCCACGGCCAGCTGAGCCAGGGGCATGTGGAGGACCGGTGCGAGCCCGGGGCCGCGCAGTGCGCGCTACCAACCGCCGGGGCGCGCAGCCTGCGCGGAGGCGGCGGACACTCTGCGCTTGTCACGGGTGAGTCATGTCGAATCAATAATGTAACTTATTAAACTAGTTTGAAGAAGTGGCGCAGTTGTATTCGCCCGTCTGAAGCTATTATATTACACTTAAGATAATTTTATAAATCTTATCTTATGTATCTCGAAGAAATTTGCCAGATGCTGCAGATGACATTTGGCTCTGCATCGTGACTTCGCACTGGTGTGTCTGTCTGACCATCCACAGAAGCGGGACAGCTGATGGTGTGTGGCCAGAACCACAGAGGACAGCTGGGCCTCGGCCATACATCTCAGATCACTGCCTTCGTTCCCTGCCCTTCCCTGGGCCCGCGGTTCATACGCCAGGTGTCCTGCGGCTGGGACTTCACCCTCATTCTGACTGGTGAGGTTTCCTGCAGTCGCGCTTATGGGTCTGGACCCAAGCTGTATTTGGTTTGTTTGTTCCAGGTGCTGACCAGAGGTCGCAATTTCAGGTCCAGAAAGTAAAAATCCAGACCAGGATTTAGTTTCAACCAACCACTTGAGTACTATTTAACTCTGACTCTTTATGCTCAGCTGGTTGGTTGAAACAAAATCCTGGTCTGGATTTTTACTTTCTGGACCTGAAGTTGCCACCTCTGGTGCTGGCTAATCTTCTCACAGCTTTGGGTGGATTGGGGGGGGGTGTATGGTTCAGAGGATTAGGATACTGTTCCTGCAATCAGGAACTCACTGGTTCAAATTCCAGGGTTAGCAGAGTGCTAACCATTGGCCCCCTGAGGGAGGCCCTCAATCCCCAATTGCTCTGTGGACCAGGGACGAACATCTCCATCACTGAGGCCAATGCGCTGCACATCTTGGTGCATTGCCAACGATCTGATATGTTAAAGATACATATGCAGCAACTACTAATGCAGTGCCATATGATTCACCCCTAGTGTGATGCAGTGAAATTTGACACAATTTGATTTAACATATTGCGATTCTACGTGATACAATGTGATGCAAAAGAATGTGATGCTATGCATTTCAATGTGGTACAAATACAGGGAATTAAGGTAAATATAACATTATTGGTCACATCTCTAAATAATAAAGGCATAGGGCTGGTGCACTGATGTGAATCTTACCCTCCCTACTAGGGACTGTCTGATCCCGCTTTCTCAAGAATCTATGTTGCTTTGGATAAAAGTATCTGCTAAAACAATGACAATGTAAATGTAGGGAAATTGCGTGCATTTCACCCCAGGACTGGGTATCCCATTGAATCTGGTCCAGTTTACCTTTCGGACCACTTCTGAAGAGATGGTGTTTTTCCAGGCCGCAACCCTGCCTGACCCGTCAGCTGGCGGTGGGAGAACTCAGCCTGGTCCTGCCATGTGTTCCCAATCATGGAGGGAATCTGATTGACGACAGTGCATCGTTAGGAACAGATCGTATAATCGGTGGACCAATTAGGGGCTTCGTGGGGCCACGCGTTCTAGCCACTATCTAATCACAGGCTGCTTAAAAAGATCTTTAAAATGGCATCATTAGACTGGGGTCTCCATAGACCTGTTACGTCAATCTCCAAAGCGGTAATGAAGTGATCAGGGCCTGGGGAGCTGACGGGGGAATGCAGATATGTGGCTTCCGAGACGTATGCAGGGTCAGGGCTGGATGGTGAGTCCTGGAGGGGGGTTAGTACAGAGGCTGAAGGGAGGAGTCTGAGGGAGATGGGGTCTTATGGGTCTCCTTCCCATAGCTCTTACAGTGCTTGCTCCGAGCATCGATGACCTGCTGTTCATAAGAAGGTGGGACACTGTAAATCCCTGTTGGTACGTCAGGTGCGGGTGTGTGATCATTCACAGTCTCTCCAGCATCTACACATGCTGGTTTACTTTAGATGAAAGATTGCCCCCTTGTGGCAAGGGATGAATCTACATTCCAGCCAAGGCTGCATTTGTCTTCCTAAGAATTCAATTGCCGTGATGTTGCAGCTCCTTTGGGAACATTGTAGCATTTTCCATCTGCATGCATGCGAGTTATGTGGTTGACCAACATATGGTTTTACTAGTGTGTGTGACCAGCTCCCCTTCTCTCTCTTTCTGCAGACTGTGGACAGCTGTTGGCCTGCGGTTCGAATGCGCATGGCCAGCTGGGCCTCCCGCAGGTCTCCGGGTATACAGCAAAGCCCTTGCCAATTGAGGTGGGGAGGGGATATGCCTTGGGCAGGGGGGCGTGGGCGGACGTTCAGACAGACAACCCAGTCATGAGTTTGAGTCATGAATTCAGTATTTAATCGGATTTAAGAAGCATAATGTGCCTGGGTGCTTTTTTATTGTTGTGTAGCACCAAGGCTGTGATTGAGTGCAGTAGTGACATTATTATAAAGTATTGAGAGCAGACTGCGTCTGACAGTAACCTCTGCCCTTTGACCTTTAACCCAGGGCTTGATTTCCCCCATCATCAGTGTGGCCACTGGGCTTCGACACTCTCTGGCTGTTGATTGTGAGTTGGACTGCTGAAAATCATAAATATTCTGAAATACTTGGTTAAAAGTATATATCTGGATTAGGGGTGGAGCCGAACCCGAATACGGTATTCGGAAAGGCACAAATAACGTTTTCTTTACGGATACTTATTTCGAACAAATACTTTAAAAAATATTTGTATTCGGGAACAAGAAAAGCTTTATATCAAAAAGCTGCGTTTCCTCATGAGCCCGCATTGCATGTCCGGATGAGTGAGTGAGTGACGTTCAGGAGTCCGGGGGGGTAAAAGAGGTGACTGACACAGGCTGCTCCACACAGCAAC
>JAODKC010000021.1:6377545-6390390 GCA_026777985.1 Mormyrops attenuatus
GTCGCATTCAAAAGGGGGCTTTTACAAAGAGGCACATCACATTAAACTGGGAGGGGGGGCAATTAAAAGGGCTCCACTCCTGCTTGGGGGATGGGGGGGATTTAGTGTGGTCTGTCAGGTGGTGCACATGTGTGTTTGTGTGTTAAAAAAGATGTAAAACGTGTATTTGTGATGGAAATGAAAAGGGCACGAGGATTGATAGCCGAACACTAGAAAATGAGACCCAGCAGCACAACACAGCTCCAGAAACGTCAGCTTTCTGACACGGCTGCTCTTCGGTACTCTGGATTACAAGTTTGATATTTGCTGGCTCTGACAAAACTGCTTTCAGCGCAGAACCAAACTGCTCGCGTGGGAAGCGGTGCCCGGGGGGGCAGGCCTGCAGGGGGTGACACTCTCACGGTGACACTCACCGCATGCAGCCTGTGCCGCCCTGACCCGGGCTGTCACCTCCAACGTGGCCTCCCCAGATGCATACAAGTGTGGCCTGTTATGTTGTTTTCATTGTCTTGTTTGGAGACATGTGAAACAAATGAGGGTATCAGGGGCGGGAGTTGCTAAGGGGTGGGGGTGAAAATCTAAAGTGAACAGATCGAGAATGAAACAAACAAAGGCGACACAGGGTAGGCGAGGGCAGCTGGTGGGGGCAAATGTGGGTGCGAGAGGACCTCCAGGATGGGCTGTAGGGCGGCGCCACCAGCGCCGATGACATTCAGGGGCTGTTTCTGCCTCCACCAGCAATGCAGTGATGGCTCCTTGCACAGGGTCAATGTGACAATGGGTGTGCTTTTCATTTCTGGTATCTCCTCTCATCTGTTCAATTACAGTCTGATAAAAAACAGAGCAGCCTGCTCAACAGCTGCATCCCGCATGCACTGTGCGCAACCAGGACCCCGGCATGCGGGGACAGGGGAAGGGCTGGTGTCGGGGGTCACAGAGGGCCTGCAGCGGGCTGACGATGGTCCTGAGGGTGAATCCCACCGGACCACCCACATCCCGCATCTGCCTGGGCGTCTGAGTCGGCATGAAACTGGCAGCAGGTGGCATCCTGTTTCCTGTCACATGACACATATTTATAGCCGATGAGGGTGAAATTCCTGAAATACCTCTCACCCTGAGCCAAATTATATTTTGCCGAAATATCCAATCAAACTAAATCTTGAAACTGTGTGTACAGAGCACCACTGAGCTGCCATCCAGGTCTGTCCAACATGCTCCATCAGCACGAGTTGGCGGCAGTCAACTGGTCAAAAAGCGTAGTATGTGACATGTTTGGGTGCCCACTTCCATCACCACTGTGACACCAGCCGCGAGCGGGACAGAATGCATGCAGACCACGGACAGTCTGAGGACATGCACAGACCAGACATCAGGCACACGCTCACACACACTGATACTCACACCACAAATACATATACATGGACGGAGACATCAAATCATGTTTCACTTGAACACCTGAACTTCAATTTGTTCCCTCTCATAGGATTGAATCTAGATCATAACTGTGAATGGTGTAAATATTTTTAAAATTTCAGTCAATTCAGTTAGATTCATAGCAAATGTAAATATCATAAACTGAACTAAATGAAAACCAGTGGCGTTTATTCCTGTTCCAGAATTGCTGGGACTTTCATTCATACAACTGAGCATGTGTGGCTTGAGTTCAGCATTATGGCTAATGTAGTTCGGCAGAGATGACGAGCTAGGAGACGATGGTTGTGCTTGAGCCTAGGCTAGCAAACAGAGATGGAAGCATTTTGTTGCATAAAGACCTTGAAGCATGCTCAGTTTGAATGAAGAGTTCCAGAAGCCTGTTTTCTGCAGTGAAGTTGACAAAAAGACTAAGGCCTCTCTATGTTAGCATTTAAGTGCTTTCTTTCCACAGCTGTGGTGTCCCTAGTTGAGGAAGGTACTTGGCATGAGTGATGAACCCAAATTTTTAGTGGGGATCTGCTGGAATCTGCATTTCTGGTTGAGTCCTGAGCCAGGATGAGGCCATAGGGGCAGGGGACATGGTCTGTGTGGGGGGGACAAGCCTCCTACCTCCACTCTGTCATGGGAGGACCGGCTGTGAGCGGACCAGGGCTTCCTCGTCCGGATGGGTTCCCATTAACTCTCCTTAGTGGAGCCCAGTTTAAAGGTTACTGAGCATCATCCATCTTGCTTTGTCTCACGTCTCACCCACACCACATGCTGAGGGATTGCCTCAGACTTATCATCTAAACTAATCTTGCATGGCCCTTTAATTGTCTCCAGTCGGAGGCGCTGCAGTGCTGAGGGACTGGAGACACGCTGAATGTGAGTGGGGTCTCAGTGCCTGGTGCACGGAGTCTCATTGCTAGGTGGGATGGCCTTCGGTGCCAGACGATTGGATGTCAATGTGGTGTGGGCAGGGCCTCAATGTGTTAGCTTAGCACAACTGTCCTCTTGGCAGTGCACCCACTTTAGCTGCAGCAGAGGGTACAGCTGGGAGCTGAGAGGGGGCGGGGCCTCTCCCAAGGTCCGCCCCAGAGAGGGCGGGGCTACAGGGCAGAGCAGGACAAGGACATGGGAATGGTAAAGAAAGAGGTCACAAACAAACAGTAAGGGGGAACAACAAAAAACAAACAAACAAAGAAAAAGAAAAAGGGAAGGTTAAGGTCGATCCAGAGCTCAGACTAAATCTGTTTCTTTTTGAGTGTATAAACGTGGATGAGAGAAAAACTATCAAAAGATCTGGAAAACATTCGAGATGGTCAGCAGGAGAGACTGAAAGGTTTTAGGAAGGGGTAGAAATCGAGCAATGTGTAAAGCGGTGCCAACAAGAAATGCATCACTGTGGGATTTGTTTTCCTCTCAGACCATGCTCTTAAAAATGAACATGAACAAACCAAGAATACAATGATTCAGATGTTTGCACAGATTTATTTTATCCACCCTTATTTACCAGCCCTGGATTCTTTTTAAAAAAGAAGATGCAGGTGAGAGGAAGAGGAGGAGGACAGGAGAGGAAGAGGAGCTAAGAAAAGAAGGTCTGACCAGAGGTGCCATGTCTCATGCCGGGAGGGATTCAGGAAGGTAGGAGACAAGCAAAGTAAGGAAGGGGTGGGGTTAGAGTAGGGAAGGGTGTGGTTAACATGTAGAAGGGCGTGGTCCTGTGTCAGAATGCCAAACCAGAATGCAGATCTGCTGAAGCCAGTACCTGGGCAAGGTGTAGGGAGGCGATGGGGTTGGGGATCCTGCCCTTTGGTGTTCTGTATGCTGGAGTTTGGGGGGGCGGGGCTGTGAAGCTGTGAAATGGTTCAGGGTAGCTGGCCAAGGAACAGATATAGCAATTCACAGTGTAGACGTGAAATAACACATGTGGATGGACATTTTTTGTGTAGTGTGCTTCTCCACTGTCATTTGAATTGTGTGTAAGGCCACAACCTGTCTGAAAGGACACCTGACTCAGCTGGACACTTGTGTGTGAGTCCACAACCTGCCCGAGAGGACTCTGAATCTGACTCCTGACTGTTTGCAGTGAGAGGGCTGTGCTTTTGGGATAAAGCCTGTGATTGTCTGTTACATACCCTTCCTCACTTGTCCCCCCGCGTGGCTGGGCCGCTTGGCCGCGGTTAGGAGGAAGCACGGCTGCTCACTTCTGTCGGATGGGCTAATGACCTGGCCGTCCTCAGGCGACATGGCCTGGTCTATATGAGGACAGTCTTCGTTGGCCAGCGCCGCCTTAGCTGCCTCGCCATTCGCTTTGGGATCTTCAAACATACAAGCACAAGTGAGACACTACGTATGTGCAGAGCGACAACCTAGTCTGGTGCAAGTTTCCCATATCTGAAGCTAAAAGAATAGGAGGCTACAAAGAAATGGCACCACCTGCTGTTGTGGAGCAATTGTTTGATTTGATTTAAAAATGGGGGAAAAAACATCAGCAGCACATTCATCTAACGTTTATAGTAAAACACGCTCTCCTCCCTCCTTAGCTCCCAAACCCCACCAAGCACCCAGTGACCCCATGCAAGTCAGTCACGCATGGTCTTAAAGGTGCTACCCCAGAGCCCCTTTGCTCCTACCCATGCCTTTCATTTCTTCATTAACATACATATAGCACCCAAGATGGATGCTAGATTACAAGAGAATTGCACTCATTCATGTCCCCTCCACACTCTTTGAGGCACGTGATGAAATGCTAACCATGGTTTAAGAACAATATGTGACGAGGCTTCATAAGATTTTTCTTCTTATTCTTTTGGAATAAAGAAGGTGGAAACCAAAATCTTATGCGCTCTAATAAAAAGACAGATAGTCACAGACTGGGTAAGGGATGTCCATAAGGCTGCAGTTTATATCCTAGTGGCTTTTTAATGTGTGTGTGCCTGTGTGTGCCTGTGTGAGCCTGTGTGAGCCTGTGTGTGCCTGTGTGTGCCTGTGTGAGCCTGTGTGTGCCTGTGTGAGCCTGTGTGAGCCCGCATAACACATTCCAGGAGCAGTCAACCAAGAGAAGTAGAAGGCACTAAGGAGAACAAGATACATTAAGAACAAGAAGATTCATCCTCATGAGGATGGCATTGATCCCATTTTGCTTTTTGAGGTATTTGATTGATATTTAATAGTAGTAACAGTAATAGTGATACTTTACCTATTCCCGTGGGGAAATTAGCAGGTTTTTGCATACCTCATCTAACTTTCCCGGAGACACACAGACAGAATATGAAAGCAATGGCATTTTCATTTCTGCCTAATGGTAAGTACAGACTGTGCTTCCACTGCACCAATAAGAAGTTAGTGAAGGTTTTTGATCACTTTTCAGAAAGGCCCATGTCATAATCCTAGGCTGGGCTTTGCGGTATCATCAGCAGGTTTTTGCTCTGTATCGCATTGGCTCGTTCATGCTTCACAGCACTCATGTCAGCTTTCTCATTGGCTTGTTCACACTCCACAAGCGTGCATGTTTGCGCTCTCATTGGCTCGTTCACACTACACAACACTCGTGTTGGTTCTTTCATTGGCTTGTTCACGATCCATAGAACTCGTGTCGGCTCATTCACACTCCATAGTACTTGTTTTGGCACTCTCATTAGCTACTTCACACTACACAGCACTACCGTACTGTCAGCTTTCTCATTGGCTAGTTTACGCTCCATAGCACTTTTGTCGGCGCTGTCATTGGCTCATTCACGCTCCACAGTCACGCGTGCCAGCTCTCTCATTGACTCGTTCATACTCCACAAGCACTCATTTCAGCTCTCTCATTGGCTTGCTAAAGTATAAGCCCAGCCATGTTGGATTTAAACTTCGTTTCCCTTCAGGTTCCTACCTCTCCTTTGACACCTAGCATGTGGGATGTAACGTCCAATGTATCTAAGAGAGAAACGCTGATCAGATGGTCACTCAGTAAGGAGAAGAGGGCAGGAATAGCACAGCATCACAGAGTAGCACGGAAGACGAGCTGAGAGTCTCGGACTCCTTAGATCAGACCTGGGCAAAAGTCGACCTGCCCGTTGGATGAAGCTTTATGTTCAAATCTATCCAGCTGAATTTATTTTAGCCTAGAAATCTTTCTTTGCATGAATTATAAATATAATAAATATAAACAGGAAAAATCCACTAGCTCTATTGATTTCTACGTGTATTAAAAAAATAAAGAAAAAGTCTATAATGGTTGCTTTGAAGGGACAATAATCATTAAAAATGGCTCCTGCCGACATGAGGAAGCTCAGATTGGCCCCCGTAGAACATAACTGCCCTGGCTGTGCCCGTGTGAGCACGGGCGGTGTTAATCCTGCCTCCTCCACATACCACCTTGATGTACATTGGTGCCAGTTGCCTACGTGCAGTATGCTTGCTCTCTGAAGTCTGAGGAATGTATCTCATCCCTTTTGTTTTCACCCTTTTCCTCACTCCCTGCCCTCCCTCTCCCTTCATCTGCATGAAGCCCCATCTTCCCTGCAACACTGCTTTCCTCACAGTTGATCCGCTCCCCATCTACTTTGGGCTGAATGTCTTCCTTTCGGCTCCATTTGTGCCGACCCACGTTTCTTGGCCTCCTCCTGGGTGCGGCAGCTGGTATCGAGATGATCTCCATGGGGCGCTGGGCCATGCTGCCTCCCCTGTACTGTGACGGCTGATCAGTGGGCCACCACAGGAGCCAGGGACAGGAGCAGCAGGCATCTGAGCAGGACGCCTACCTCCATGTGCCCCGAGGACCCCTCTCTGCTTCCTAACATACACAATCTGCCCGTGGTCATCGCCCTGCTACATAACGTCCATAATGCAACACTCTGCCTATACCATTTCCTACTACAACATTACTCTGTGCTGCAGGAAACCCACACCATAAAACTTACATTTTCATTTCAAAGTGCGCTCCTCCATTAAGACATGAAAGGCTGCTCTTTAGGCCACAAGGGACAGAATCCATCAGTAATTTAAACCTACCTACTGAAAGTGCATTGTGTTTCATTTACCAGGATTTGCATGTGCAGTTTAGTGCCTTGCACACTGTTACTTACACTGAGGGAATTCGAATAAGAGAATTCACTGGGTGCGATACATCTACCAAACTTATCAGTATCAATGTAAAAAGCAGGAAAAGTCACTTAACCCCATATGTGTACTGTATGCATTTACCCAAAACAGTACATTTATGTCTGGGCAGGAAAAACTTTAAAAAGTTAAAGTTTAAAAAGAACCTTAACCTTCAGTAATCAGATCCCTACTTTCTGATATATGATGAGCATGGAAATGGCTTCTTCTGCCATATAGGTATTCAGTTTGTTAGTATAAGTATACAGCAGTCAACACAACACCATGTGAACACATCTTTTACTTTGAATTTCTAATAGCTATCTCTACTGAGCCGGTAAAAGCTTCAGGCTAAGGGCAAACTAAACATTTAATGAAATTTGTTTTCATTTTTTCATTTCAGTTTTATAAGTATCCAGGACATCTCTCTCACAGCCTGGCACTCAAAGGATCAGTGGGGCCTGGGTTCTTTCTGTCCTTATAATATAGCACTGAGATTGAGCTGTTGGAATTGCCTGGCCTCTTTTGAGACGGTCCCTGGTGCACCGACATGATGGAGACAGGGTGAGCCCCTTCAAGACCCGGCCTACTTCCGAGGGACCATCTTGATCTGTATTCCACAAAGTCCTTATTTAAAAAGGAAGCTTTAAAAAGCATCTTATTTGGGTCATGCGCCCTGAGATTTCTCAGGCATCAACATCAGTAAAATGAAGGCCGGGGAATCGGGTGGGGTGGAATGCACACAGTTCTGATGTGGAAGAGCATCTTCCAAGAAGACGGGACTTAGAGTTATGAATCCCTCAGCTGGACAAGAACAATCATCAGGAAGACAGACGTGATGAGCAGAATGAATCACCATGGTGACCCTGCTTCCATAAAAACCAAACCCCGCCACCCCAAAGACGCTGCGTTATTTGCTACGCTGGACCGAAGCTCACGAGCACACCTGCAGGAGGCCGTCCGTGCAGACAGATGAGCAGTTTTGCCGGCCTAATTCCTCGATGAATAATTCAGACTCCCTGCCAGCTGAACCCTCACCTAGAGCTCCAGCGCTGCACATTTATCTGAATACGGAGCTGCAGGTTCCTCGGGCTCCTCGGCACCCTACTCACAGCAAAGACCCAGGCTACTGGTGTTACTGGGCTGAGTGCCAAACCTCCGAGGGACCTCACGCTGCTCATGGTCTGGTCTGTGCACGTTCACGGCATCTGTCTATTAACCATGAAACATCCGTCTATATGGAGCTGGGGCAGGTAATTACAGGCATCATCAGAACGTGGAACCCACTCACTTTAAGAAAATATCAGCTGGATTGCA
Organism: Mormyrops attenuatus; assembly: GCA_026777985.1. Lineage (NCBI taxonomy): Eukaryota > Metazoa > Chordata > Actinopteri > Osteoglossiformes > Mormyridae > Mormyrops > Mormyrops attenuatus. The sequence goes on from JAODKC010000021.1 coordinate 6,385,364, forward strand.
ATGAGTAGATGCAAATGCCTTAACCATTAATGCAGACAGGGACCATCTTTTGAACAAAGGGTTAAATATTGTGAGGACTGCAGGCCACAGGGCGGTAACCAGTGCTGTACATGCCTTACCTCCTGGACCAGAGCCTTACCTCCTGCTCATTGGCCAGAGCTGAATTTCTATGTCACATTTGGCCCAGCTCATTGGCGAAAGGCAAATCTGTATATAAGAGTCAGCCCAGCTCATTGGCTAGAGCCAAATCTGCATGTAAGAGTCAGCCCAGCTTATTGGCCAGGCCTTGGTTTCTGGCTAAAAACTGGCTTAGGTTCCAGTGCACAAATCAGCCTGGCTCATTAGCAAGTGCCAACATGTAGTCGTCCTGCAGTGCCCGGCTGTGAAGGCCTTCCTCCCTGCCGCGGCCATGAATGGTCACCGCCGGTGCTGCCGCTGGGCCCGTCTCGGGGCCCCCATCAGGGTCCGCCTGACTCACGGCTCCCCCTGAAATTCCCACGCGGCTGCCTTCACACTTTGCATTCTGCACGGCGCCACGGGCCGGCGCTGTGCGATGCTGTAATCATAAGCCCTGTTAGTGAGGTTAGAATCCACTCAGCTGGGGGGCAGGCAGGGGGGCTCTGCTAATTAAAACAAGTTAGGGACTAAAGTAAATGCGTGGTGAGGCCAATGAGGCAGGAAGCAGGTGCACCTGTTATAATCAGACCAACCATATTTGCGCAGAGCGCCGGACACCTGCGTGAAACATCTGCCCCCAGGGCCCCCCCTCCATTCTGGAAGACTGGGTCTGTTAAAAGGTCTAATAACTCTGATCTCATAACTCTGAAACAAAAATCTACAACCTTGTGCAAATTATTCAAAACAAGTTGTCACACAGATGTGCATGCATTGGCCTGGGACCTGCTGGTTTGCATAGCCAACAAGGCTGAGAGTACACTGAGTGGATATAGAGAGGAGGCATTGTGCCCACAGACTGGCAGGCCTGCTCGGGTGGGGTTAGAGCTGGGTGCTATAACTGTGCATCCGCCATCCATGTGTGTTTTCAGTAAATCCTCTGGTGTTCAGGTGCCTCTCCATGTCATCGTGGGGTTTCTCCACATTCTCCGGTTTCCCCCCCACAGTCCAGAAACACGCTAAGGTTAGTTGGAGCTGCCAAATTCCCCATAGGCATGAACGGTGCATGTGCCCTGTGATGGATTGGCTCCCCATCCTGGGTTATTCCCATGCAATTTTTATCAATCCGCCAGATCCTAAATCCGGACACAAGGCAATAAGTATGAATTAATGTGACTGTGGTGTCCGTTTTAACAGTGGTCAGTCCGTTTGCATAGAGATGCACCAGCTTGTTTCAATCAATTTGTACAATGGTGAATTTATTTATTGCATATTCTGCTCATCTGATAGCATGTCACATTTGTACAATTTTCACCCTAGTAATCAGATGGTTATCTCTTTTGTCTTAATGTCCACACCTTGAAATGTCATGTTTACATGTCTGAGTATTTATATTCTGTTTGTTACTTTCTCATTTGCGCTATGACTAATGAGACTGATATGTCACCTCAGTGTCTGACCCACGCATTATATATCTGAAGCTGACAGTCACATGTATGTTGAAAGCTGATGGCTGTGTCCCGGTGCTTCTTGCGGAGAGCCTGGACGTGTGCATGTGCTGCGGGATGTGTGAGTGGTGCAGAGGCGTGAATCTGTGAATGGCCCTGCCACGCGCCTCAAGCTCGCTAAATCAGGCCCATGGTGCTCCGCTGCCCAGACACCGTCGTCATGGTGACCAGGCTCGGCTCCCGAAAAAGACACGGTGAAGAGAAGTAAACAAGGTGGGCCATCAAGTCGAGCTTCCCGAAGATCACACACAGGGAGGCTGCCTCTTTTCCAACAAGGTGGTGCTAGATGTAAATACTGTCGAATTGATCCCCCTGAATGGCCTGAATGATGTCATTGCACTCAGCCTGGTCCTGGTGCTCTCTTATTATATTAATGTGGAGATGTGACCACACTCTGGCTGAGAGATCTCCTATACTCAAACTCCTTGCACACCCATCCTGGCTGTTTTTTTGTTATTCATGAAGTCCTCCAGCCTACTAGGTGGGCCATGATAAGTTTAGAGTAACATGGCCGTCTTTCGACCGATATCCAGCACCTTTTAGATAAATGGCTGATGTCTGGCTATGTGGGGTAGCACCATCGTCTGACAGCTTAAGCTGGTCTGTAGCTCGTCAATAATCACAGGACCCCAGTTTATCCTCTGGGGAAAAGTAAGCGACTTCGATTGTTGTGCAGTTTCAAAATCACACACCTTGGCCGTGTTGTTGCTACTGTTACTATGGTAACACACTTTTTAATGTGCATTTTGTGGTGCTAAAATTACATTTGGTGTCAGAGTGGCGTGTCAGTAGGATACTTTCAAAGAATATCAATTAGACCTGTCAGTTGTCCATCAAATCACTAGATGGTGGTTCAGGTCCTGCATTTGAGCCTTCATCTGTGTCATGAAGTACAATTAACTCTAAATCAAGTTCCGATAAATAAAAACTAGAAACAGCCCTCTCTCTCTGGGATGGGTGACCCATTTGTAAGAACATGCAGACTAAGGCTACAAAACACCACACTATAATACTGCAGTTGATCGGGATACGCTTTCACTTAGCCTTTGGTTTGATTTTCTGATTGTGGTTGATTTTCCAATGTGGTCCTCGCGGACCCCTAGCCAGTCCATGATATTGCTCCCTCCCAGCTCCCTGCCAGACGAGGACTGTCTGGGGGTCCTCGAGGAACAGACTGGGAAACACACAGAGATAAACCTCATGATCCGGAGTTAAGTCAAAATTTGATGGAAGAAATCAATTCCCTACCTTTGCCTGCATAGTTTTTCCTGCCACAGAATTAGATATTTTGTTGATTATGTAATTAGGCTTCTTTAGGGGATTGAAGTAAGGCTCTGCCACACTGAATGCTGACATTATAGCTGAATATAACAAAGCTAATGGATACTCCTACTATTTCGTGAATATGAGTTGGAATTTACTCAGAGAATGTGGCCTTAATCCTAGTGAGATTCCAGCACGGTGGCTGCACCGTCTGTCCTGGTTATCTATAGCTTCTGATGATATCTCTCAGTTCTTTGCCCACTATGTACATGACTTCCGCTGAGATGCTGCTCCCTCCTACTCTGCCATAAAATGGAAGCATAGCAATAAATAGAGAAGCTCTATCTTCACTGTCATAACCGCAAACTCGACTTGGACATTTCTGCTGGAATCCCATGGACAGCTGGGGCGTCATCCCTCCATCCCCGTGGCTAATTCTGGGCCGCAGACCCATTCGTGGGATATGCCATCACTGACTGACTCCTCATACGCCATTGGCTCAGAGCAGTAGCAAAAGGGAGGGTAGGACTGTGCAATCATGACAAATTTCTCAGCGGTATTTTGAGCCCTTGGTAAAACCCAGTCATGCAAGAACATTAGGGAGGAACAGTGGCCCCCACCTAAGACAGATGGCCTGGGTGTCCATGGAAGACCATGAACCAAACAGAGACCAACATCTGTCATTTTCTCCAGTTAGAAGAAGGGACTTAGAAAAGTTTACACTCTAAATCCTTGAATTGCACAAAGTCCCTCAGTTACTCAGTGATTAACAGGCCTTACCGTCGACTTCCGAGTGACTCTTTTGACTCTCATTCCTCGGTGACGTATTGACTCTCTTTCTCCATACACCCACTGCAGAGGCCTGGATATGTGTTCCTGTACGTTCATCTTCTGCTTGAGTGGAAGCAGTGGGCGCTTAGCCTTTCACAGCCTAAATCATATCACTCATGTCGTGTTGGGGGGGGGCGGCAGCAGACTATCACCATGTTGGCCCCATCAACGACAGAATCCGTGATTGGCGGCTCTGCCCCTAATCTTGATGTAGCTTACTGCTCCTTGCCCTCCAGCAGATACAAGTGCTGATGTACTACTAGTAGTGTCGATCAGCCAATGCCACTCAGCAACTGTCAACCAACCCAACCAATGGGGACCTAAAACAAGTCTGGCAAGAACTGCCCCAGGGTCTTGTGTACAAATCAGCCGGGCTCATTAGCAAGTACAAACTGGCCCAAACTGGCTGACTCCAGGCTTTAAAGAGGCCCTGTGCTGCCTTCAACACTGCCCTGCTATCCTCCAATCTCACTGGCTGGGATTGTAATTAAAGCTGGTGGTTTTTCATGAGCCAAAAGCACCGAGTCAGTGCTACTTGCTGCTAGGAAAGCCATCCCGCCCCTCAGCACTCTGCAGGGCCTTCCTGGTCCCAATCACACTCTCCACATCCCACCAAACACCGTTGCCTCGTTCAATCCGCCACCATCTGATCACATCAATCTCATTCAGGCTTCTGACAGATACCACTCATGTTGACGAAGAATGGGCATGTTGACAGTTATAACCTGAGCTTGTTAAAAGAAGAATTCGTTGTAATTTTAGGAAGGGGAATGTCTCCTTTTTTGTCCCTGTAATCACCTGTCTGTTACATGTAACACTGTGCTTTGTTTTTTTATAATATACGCAAATAGTAGGATGCACATTCTGGTAACTCCACTAAAACCAGTGAATAATTCAACTGCTTGTACAGCCGTCATTAATAATATGGAATATTACTGATGGTTTTTGTTTTAATATATTTGGAAGCAAAGAACAAGGAACCTTCCCTTCCTTAACCGTGTGTCCTCTGTGCTAAGAGGCGCCCTTACCCAGCTGCAATCAGACAGTTTACTGTAAAACATGAGAGCTACATGATATCAGTACTCTCTGGAGTTGGGAATGTTGTGGGATACTTCAAAGGGAAATCAGACGGAATCCGGGGTGTAGTGGAAGTCGGGAAGGAGCTGACAAGGGGGTGGGCGTGCCGTTTGATGAATGTGCCACTTGATTGCCATGGGTGAAACGCTGACCAGAGGGTGCAGCCCACGGGGGGGGGGGGGGGGGAGGGGGGGGTGTGGCCTTCCCAGTGAGGGGGGGATGATTGTGAGAGTC
>JAODKC010000021.1:6400073-6412847 GCA_026777985.1 Mormyrops attenuatus
GAAAAACAGGATAAACACCAAGGTGCCTTATGCATTGTCCAGACAACTGCAACTTCTGTCTGACACACAACAAGAGAGAGTCCGCTGTGTGGGATGAGATTTTCCATGCTGCTGCTATTAAAATCTCCTGGGGGTTTTTTCATCTGCAGTCTCGCTGTTATTTCATGCTGTGAATGAGCGTAGTCTGACCCTTCGTCTGGTGAACACGCATAAATAACTGAAGTTACACATCTCGGGCTTCCCCGTGTGCCCCCATGTTCTTCATGAGGAATACCTGCCTCACACAGGCACTCACAGTTCAGCTCTTTGCTAAAATGAGAAGCAATTGTACTTGCACCAGACCCTGTTAACACAAAATAAAGACTCCTGAAAGCCAGCATGCCACTTTACACAGTTCATACTATTTCTCACTTTTCATGTTGCATCTTCCTGGTAGCTGCTGTATGAAAACACAGTTGCTGATACATTAATGTATATTTTTGTCTTACTTTTCTGGATAACACTTTCCTTGAAGGGGCTCAAATATCTTAGTGAACTAGATACTACTCAAATCATGAACAAATATAGTAACTTCATGAAATACATGAACCATATTATTAATTAATTATGAACGAACGTCGGATCAGTTCATAACTAACACTTAGTTTTGGTTAATTGATACATTAATAAGTGTGTACTACTATATTACTACTACATTACTCGTGCCCTCAAGTAACGTGTTCTTGTTATTGTTATTCTTAATGATATTTTAATCTAATTTATTTGTATTAATCATTTTGCACAATTTTTCTTTGTATTATGCATGTCCCTTTTGAATACAAGTGCAGGTGCAAAAGCATTTCACTGCGCACATGTATAGTGAATGTTTGTGCATGTCACAAATAAGACTTTAAATGTGCTGGACAATCTCTGGATTCTGCACATAAAATTAGCCGTGTTCTTGCTCAGATGTGCATTTCATCCATTCATTTGGCTGTTTATTTTTTCAGCAAAGTGATACAGATTAACTACGTTGCCCCAAGGTCAAACGGCATTGCCCATCTTGGGGTTAATGGTGCCACAGAATGAAAATCTGACTTAACCTTGGCACAGTTGAATAAGGAGAGTTTGGTAAGTAAAACTGACATACTGTGAGTCTCAAACACTGCTGTTCCCTCTCTCAAATATAAGTCCCGCATATGTAAACAAAGGTAGCAAAATGGGCTGATTCAAAGATCCTAGCCTGTTATGTAACAGTCTTAATTACACCCCCAAACCTAACAAACACCAGCCCACATTCAAGCCCAATGGACCTGCACCTGTTGTATCATATATTTTCTCTCTCCAGCGGCATGTGTGCCCAATTTCCAGAAGTGCACCTGGTGAGGAAAAAATATATACTGACATCCACTGATTGAGGTTATTTATTACTGGTAGGCTAAGAAAGTGAGTCCTATTCAGGAGTATGTTTTCCAAAGCTTCTGTTAGTAACTTACATAGTTGGAACTGTTCAGCTACATAGTTCCTACTACAGTATGTAAGTTGCTAATGTTGTTAGCAGCTATGCTTTTGGGCAACATACCCCGGGTTAGCGGCGGGGTGGGTAGTTGCGAAGTTTGTGATGCTGACATTGACAAGAAGCTTCTATACCGCCTGTAGCCTATATCTGGCTAGCTAAAGAGATATATATACAAATATCTAATCGATACTGCATCAAAAATATTGAAACCGGATGTCCAAAATCATTAATAGCAAGACATTCACAAGCTGCTCCGCTTGTGAATGTCTTAGTTCTTAGTAAAAACTGCATGATGAAGCTGGCATCGTAAAATAATTTGCTGAGTGAGATGCAAAATAATTGCAGTGTTCTTATTATGAAGCTAAAAACAAAGTTATAACCATGCTAACATTGTGTCGAGGCTGACATGGGTATATTATAGTTAAGTGTGGTAAAGTAGAAAGAAGACAATTTAAAATCATGCTGTACAGTACAATATAGTAAATCCATAAACTAGTAACATAGTTATTATCATTATCAAGTATTATGTACTAGTACATAATCGTATGCACTATACTTTTACATGACTGGCAGAGCACTAGGATTGTTTACACCAGCATCACCACAAACACGTGAGTAATGTGTTGGGCTGTGGCGTCACTGGCCGATAGGAATTTTCCAGCTCCATTATAATCTTACGGGACCACTGTCATAAATACAGTCCGTCATAGACCGCAATGTCGGTATGCGGTGCATGCCTGTAGAGATGCTGATTTTAAGTCAAGCCATTGTAGTGCCTTACTATAAACCAGCCAATCAGAGCAGAGCTCATCAACATATTAATCAGCCCATCAAAAAAGGGAAAACAGCTTGATTCAATCTAGGGCCAAATAATAAGGCTGCAAATGGCCCTGTAAACCACTTCTAGGCATCTTTCGACCAAACCAAGTTCACATACCTTCTATACAGACACCAGAGAACAATGCAAAATACTGAAAAAATGCATTCTACAACACCTTTAAGCCCCCCGACTCCTGTGTGCTAGGGCACATGACCCCCCTCTGTGCCTGGGAATTGGAGTGGGTGGGCTGGCCGTGTAAGAGCACTAAGCTGCTGTGTGACTCCACACCCGCTTCTGGCACCTGTGGTACTTTATCACATGTTGCTCTCAGACGTAATGGGAATCCATGTTCTTTAAAAAAATGATCTGGGGGAAAATAAAAATTAGAAACTGATACGCTCGAATCTGGGTGACATCAAGCATCTAGCCGATGTGCTGAGGGCTGTAAGGCAGCCAGGAAGGCTCTCTCTGGGCGGCTTCAGGAAGACTTACAGGGCATTAGGTGGGGGGGGGTTGTGCCAAGGATCAGAAGGTCACTGGTTCAAATCCCCGGGTCGGCAGAGTGATGTCACCATTGGGCCCCTGAGCGAGGCCCTTAACCCCCAAGTGGTTCAGGGACTGTCTGACTCTGCTTTCTTTAAAAAAAAAAAAAATGCATTCCTCTGGAAAAATTGCTAAATCAATAAAATGTAAATGAAAGGTAGCTGAAGAAATTCCTAACATCAGAACAGCCCTGAATGATGCCTTTAACTGACTGGCATGCAGTTCCCATGTCGTCTTCATAAACATGCATAAATCCCTCTGTATTTATGTTTTAAAATACCAAAATTAAACGTAAACATTCTGTTGCAGGTTGAATTTTCATTTAACTCAGTAAAAACATATTTAATTAGCAATCATTAGATAATTCATGACTTGATTAATTCAGTTTCCATACAGGAAATAGGAACGCCAGTGCATCCCATACACAGATATGTACCCACAACCCACGAGCAAATAGAAGATACTTAACAACACAGCATGCAGCACCACATGAATGCAGGGGCAGGGGTGGGACTCAAACCCACAGCCCCATGGGATACAAGGCCACTGCATCACCCACAGACCCACGATGCCACGTGCTCCATCCGGCGGGATGCATTAATAACCAGCTGTCAGATGCTTAATGATGCAGTAGCGCCCCACACGCAAGGTTAAAGAAGGCTGCTATATATCTGGAATATGCTTTCAGTAACTGCATCCTGCAAACTCTGTCCTGTAATACTTGAAAACACCAAGGAAGGTTATTAGTGCATTAGCCTTTGAAAACACATAATCAAGCTGTTGCATTTGCTGTTTGTTTTATTGAACTTGCCCAATCTAACCCGTACCTCCATTTGGTCTGTTCTACTGCTCTCATCCCCCTTTATTCCACTCCTAGTCCACGCTCGAGTTGTGTACAACACAGTTACCCTATTTACATATTAAATGCATTTCTTTTTGATAAAGCAGATTCAGCCAGTACCTGGAGCAACTGGGGTTAAGGGTCTTATTCACGGGCCCAATTACAAAACCCTGAGTGGTTTTATATGATTATATATGAGTGGTTTTGAGTCTCGTAATCAAACCAATAACTTTTCAATCACAGGTACAGTGTCCACACATCGCACCCACGTCTGACCCCTTCTGAGTCCCGCCTCCCTGACACCTTCCTGGAGCAGGGTAACAAAGAGCAGTGGAGCTAAATTCATGCCCTTTCCTGCAGATCATCTGTATCCCAAACTACTTTCTGTGAGTCTGTGAGTAAGACTTGGAGCCCAGCACATGGACAGAGAAATGAACTCCTCCATGTGAATCAGGTTTCGGCATGGAACGGCGCATACCTGCAAGCTGTAGCACTGATCTGTGCCCGTTCTTAATAAATCACCACAAACAAGGGGGCTCCGGCGCAAAGCTTTCCGGAACCTTCTCCCCCGGCGCATCATAATAAATGACTGACTGACAGAATGGAGATGCTAGGCACCTGACTCTTGCTCTTCTTAATGGGTCTGCTAAACGTACCCTCACACAGTCCAGAAGACCTTACCCCCAGGATGGACTGAACAAGATACAGTAATTACAGAATTGAAGTGATGTCTCCCTTCAAAGTAGCGTCATCTTGTCTGCAAACTAACTGCTTTCCAGAACATTCCCGGTGACTTCCACTGCCTCCTCTTCGTTCGCCTTCACCGCCGTTCGCTCGTCCCTCTTGTCAGTGAACGAGTGAGCGAGGCTCATTCTAAAGTGCTGAGATTTCGTCATTGATTCACACTGACGAGGAGTTTGTTCACCCCACAATAAAACATGGCTGCCACACAGACTCGCATGGTCCCAATGCCCAGGGACAGATTAACATATTTACTTCTCTGGGGGCCCGAGGCTAAGGGGTACATATCACAGCGGCAGATCCATTGCCCACAGGCAGGATGGGTGCTGATGTTTGCCGGGGCTACAGCCTAGCAAAGCCTAAGCATTAGTCCACCCAAATAATAAGACTGCAAATGGCCCTGTAAACCACTTCTAGGCACCCAAAGTGGACTGTCTATTTGTCCAGGTGCCCCGATCTGACGTCTCATGTTCCACGTGATTCGCAGGTCTAGAGGAACGTGCTCTAACCCCAATTTGACCTTAAGCCCTACCCAGCCCTAACCTTAAACATAAGTAACCAAACAAAACATGAGACTTTTTGCATTTTTAGTCTTTTGATTGCAAAATCAAATGGTCCTCACAACGTCAAAACTACAGATTTTTATTACATTGTGGGGAACGTTTGGTCCCCACAATGTAATATAAACATAATCCACACACATACACACACACACACACACATACACACAGATTACGTATTTTTTTACAGATTACGACTCTCCATTAATTTCTATGGGCTTAGGAACATGCTGGTTCTTCTTGACCCAGTCGGGCCTAGGTCAGGTCCCATTTGTTGTGTTGGAGTACTTCATTTAGTCCATGCTAACTTGTAAAAACTGGTATTTCAGATGTGGCTCATATGCGCACACATCCACAAACGTGCCGCACTTCAGTCCTAAGGAAACTCCTTGATGAATGAGCAAGTCAGCTAGACCAGGATATCCCTTAAAACACACACACATCTCTGTAGACCCAGCCTGTATTTAGTCCAGGCAGAGAATAACGACAGACCTGGATAAAGAGGGAAAGTGGGCCAGTCAGAATGGTGTCAGTCGGGATGCCCCGTCTGAGCCGTGTGTCCCAGGCCTGAGCCTCTGAGATGCTCCCATGTCCCTGATGGTGCAGCAATTAAGGCTTGGAGAAGGAAATTGAATTATCGTAGCAGCTTTGATCTTCCTGTAACTGTTGTCCTGATTTGGATCTTTTGGATGGAAATAAGCTTGACAGCTCCAACCCGGGTATGGTACAGATTACCTGCAGTGTTCCTGTGAGGTGTTTGTGTGTGTGTGTGCCTGTGTGGTTGGGCATGTATATATTACATATATATTACCAAATGTCCCCACAACGTGATAAAACCTGTTATTTTGATGTTGTGGGGACGTTGGGGACATTTTTTCAGGTCCCCACAATGGGAAATTCAATTAAAAAAAATCTGTGACTGCAAAAAAAACAAAAAATGTCAAAAGGCTTGTATTTTGTTTGGTTAGTTATGGTTAAGGTTAGGGCAGGTGGGGGTTAAGGTTGTCAATATAGGGATTAGGTTTAAGGAAAGACTGAGAACAGAAAAGCGATGGAGGTTCCACGAAACTCCATTAAAGAATCATAGCCTGTTACTGCCTGCTAATGAGGATTAACTGCCAAAGCTTAGATCTCCTCTCAGTAAAGACAGAAAAGCATCAACATTTTGTTATAGCACCATGGTGAAAGGTTGTGCTGGGGGCCCCTGAGGTGCTACGATGAAGGGCTGTGCTGGGGGCCCCAGAGGCACCATGATAATGGGCCATGATGGGGGCCCCAGAAGCACCATGATGGAGGGCTGTGCTGGGGTCCCCAGAGGAACTGTGATGGAGGGCCGTGCTGGGAGCCTCAGAGGCACCATGATAAAGAGCCGTGCTGGGGGCCCCAGAAGCACCGTGATGGAGATCCGTGCTTGGGGCCCCAGAAGCACCATGATGGGGGGCTGTGCTGGGGGCCCCGAGGCACCGTGATAAAGGGCCGTGCTGGGGGCCCCAGAGGCACCATGATGGAGGGCTGTGTTGGGCTCCGCAGAGATGCTGTGATGGAGGGCCGTACTGTGTCCCCAGAGAGCACAGCATGTGGAACACCGGAGCTGTTAGTCACGATCATCCCACAAACGCAGGTCCTCCACTCTGCTTCTCATTCTTACAGTCTGTGGTCAGCTCAGAGAGCAGCCTATCAAGTGAAATGCTCCTCACCATTCAGCTCTGATGCCAGCATCTGTCACATAACTAACAGAGCCAGAAATATGAGCCTTATTTACATTGTTTATGTTGACCTACCTGTACGTCTGTGTACATAACAAAGATTCACATTACGTGATTAATTCAAAATAGTCTCTATGCATTTATTAATATCAATATGATTACAGCCTTGTAATTCACTTAGGCTTGGTAAACATCTGCATGTAAACTGATGCCATACACTCTGTGTAATATGGGAAGATATAAATGGGCTTGCAGTGGGGTGAGTAGCATAGGAGGGCTCTGGTTACAATAAGTACTATGTGGGGTTCTCTGAGTACTGTGCTAGGATGCATTAAATACAGTGCAGGATTCTCTGAGCACTATGCTGGGTTACATGAAGTACCATGTAGTCTTCTCTGAGTACTGTGCTGGGGTACACTAAGTACAGCGTGCGGTTCACTGAATAGTGTACTGAGGTACACTAAGTACAGTGTGGGGTTCACCGAGTACTGTGCTGGGGTACTCTAAGTACAGTGTGGAGTTCTCTGAGTACTGTGCTGGGGTACACTAAGTACAGTGTGGGGTTCACTGAATAGTGTACTGGGGTACACTAAGTACAGCGTGCAGTTCACTGAGTACTGTGCTGGGGTACACTAAGTACAGCATGGAGTTCTCTGAGTACTGTGCTGGGGTACACTAAGTACAGCGTGGAGTTCTCTGAGTACTGTACTGGGGTACACTAAGTACAGCGTGGAGTTCTCTGAGTACTGTGCTGGGGTGCACTAAGTACAGTGTGGAGTTCACTGAGTACTGTGCTGAGGTACACTAAGTGCAAGGTGGGGTTCACCGAGTACAGTACTGGAGTACTCTGAGTCCTGGCAGTGAGATAAAATGAATCCTATGACCTCACTACTAAGTTCACTAGTAAGACCTGCAAACAGACCATGTTCTGGCTGCAGTCTTTACTGAGGGAGATGTTCACATGGACATCCAGGAACAGTATCTCCTCATTATGGGCACCTACAGGCATTTCCTTCTGCAGCTTTCCCCTGCTGTAAGCCAGGGACTTCCTGAGATGCAGCATTATGGTGTTTCTTAAGCCATCTGACAAGATGACCTGATGATAGAGGGCAGCGCTTCCTGACGCTCGGCCGGATTCCAGCCCCATCTCACCTGGGAGCCCAGACGGCAGGCCGTCCGCAGGCCAGTAACGATCACGACAAAGCAAGGACACTGACAACCTTTTTTTTTGGCAGCCAAGCACCTCTCACAACATCCTATAGAGATGGAATGGCGGATTGCAGCGGAAATCTGAAGACTCCTGGCTTTCCAAGGTCTGGGGGTTATGTGAGCTGACAGATTTCACATATAGCTGACACGCACTATTTGACAGAAACAGTGTGTCTTTAATAAAGAAGCTTTAGTTTCTCTTGCCTTTTACAGGGACCTAGAAGAGAGTCCAGATGGAGCACAGCTGGCGTGCAGTGTGTAGCTCAGTATGCTAAGGAGCTGTACCTATCTCTGGAAGGTCATGGGTTCAAATCCCTTGGTGAGCAGAGGAATCACATCACCGTTGGCCCCTTGAGCACATCCCTTAATCCTAACTGCTCCCGGGGTGCTGGATGCTGACTTTCCGCCCTTGTACGCTGCTCTGAACAAAGGTTTCTGCAAAACCAATGTAGCGGTTGAGGGCTTTAATTTCGTTCCTGGATCCAAGAGACACAAAGAAAGTCCTGCAGCTTGAACACACTTCTGAAAATGCCGCACGTTTAGCCAAGCAAAAACAGTGTTATAATTCACATTTAGTTAAATGCGAGTTTTATTTTAGCTAACTAATTCTACAGTCCCTAATTCTACAGTGGATATTAAGGTTATACATTTAGATCCTTATTATTTTAAATTCAGCATGAGCCTTTTGAAGTTGATTTGCATGGCTAATAAAGAAGACATGTCAAGTATTTTCTGAAGGAGGACATTCTTATTCTTCATTAGATGGTTCTGCAGACTGCCCCTATCATTGCCTGTTCCAGAGCACTGTTTTCGCCAAATGTGCATGTTTTGCTGGAACCTCTGGCAGAAGCTGCGGATCATAGTGGGCCTGACTTCGAGACACGGGGTGGGGGGAGGGGTCAAAGTGCCAGCAAGTTATAGGAGACCTCTGGTCACAACAGCTGCTCTGGAGAAAAATGCTTAACACCTTGTACACAGTTAGACACCGTCGCCTATTAACAGTGACCCTGTGAATCTCCATCTCAGTACCTACCATCCTGACCTTTACCAAGGACCTGTCCCCAACACATGCATCATCCCACGCATGGGTACACGTGGTCCATCCACTGCTGCTTTACCAACAAGGTTCCTGTACCAACTACAGAGGGGAAGATGCTGTGCGACCAGGTGTCAGGATCTGCACGGAACACGGCAACACTTTAGCTCCGGTGACCTCAGAGCCCCGGTACACTGAGCAGAAAAGTCACACCTGTTAGTCTAGAAGAATAAGTCTTAATGAAGTATTCTTACTAAAAAATAGTTAATTACTACAGCCTAATTATTAGACCATATGTTTTGGTGTCTCCATTCTTTACATTTTTTATTTTTGCTAATTCTTTAAATGTACGATAAGAAAAAAACAGGTTTCTGAGCAGAGAGCAGAATCTCGAAGCATTCTCGCTCATTTCCTCAGTAAGTTTGTTTCCTCGCAGCTTCACCTCTGCTGATTCAGCTTCAAGGCCATTTTCTTGGACTTCTACTCAAAGACGTGGGATTTTTACACATGCTGTCAGGCTGCAGAGTTGCCTTTGTCCGCGTCGCCTGGCTTTGCAGCTTTAGTGCAAAATAGTGCTTGCCATTTCTGCGAAAGGAACTTGAACAAAATAAATCAATAAAATGGTATAAAGGTTGGAATTTAAATCACTGCACCTGGGTCACGGCTGACCTCGTATTGCCACGAATATCTCGGAAATCCTCATTTAAGTGTCGCTGTGTTGGCTGCTCAGCTACTGGCTCAAGGTGCATGTAGAACCAAGAAAGGAGAACTCGCTCTTCCTGCCCTGAATTCCCTTTAAATCTACTGAATCCACAAGGAGATGTTCCACTGAGTCCTTCTAATCATCCTGCGTCAGTCTTATTTGATCTATGTCCCTGAAGCACCATGGATGGATTATCATCTGAGGTTTATTCCGCTTGCATCTGCTAGATGCCATCCCTCAACTCCAAGCTGAACCAAATTCCACCTAATGGGGAGTAATTTACTTCAATATACCAGAGTTTAATGTAATATAATTCATTAGATTATAATTGAATGTATAATTCATTTGCACATTTT
This sequence comes from Mormyrops attenuatus, assembly GCA_026777985.1. Taxonomy (NCBI): domain Eukaryota; kingdom Metazoa; phylum Chordata; class Actinopteri; order Osteoglossiformes; family Mormyridae; genus Mormyrops; species Mormyrops attenuatus. The sequence goes on from JAODKC010000021.1 coordinate 6,410,087, forward strand.
GCTAAAAGATGGGACATTGCTGACCAGCTGATTCACTGTATAGTAGACAGATTAGTTGATTAACTAGCTGACTATCACTCTAACAGTACCGCTCCATTAATGACAGACTCTTTGGTCATGTGATCAGGCAGGCCATTCTGCGTGTGTCCGGTTGCCGGGGTGTCGTTTGTGATGAAGCCACAGGGAAGATGCGTTGCTGGGACGCAGGTCCATCGGCCCCCAGCATCTGTGCGGACTACTGGCATGTCTCCTCCTCCTCTGCAGGAGGGGCCGAGGGGGTGTGGCCATTCTGCGCTCCCTTCTTGGGGGCTCATCACATGCCACAGATGGGGGTCCATTAGTCTCCTGTGAGCTACGTGTGTTGTGGATTAGTGCCTGCTGAGAAGTAGATCAGAGCTCCCCTGCTGGTTCCTGCACGCAACAGCAAGTGGCTAGGTCCTGGTGTTGTGTGTGTGTGTGGGGGGGGGCGCAACTCAAGACTCGCTTGGTTGCTCCCGAAGTCTCACCTGATAAGTCAGCCGTGCCTAAAACATGAAAGCTCTCAGTGCATCAGGAAGCAGAGCCTATCTTTAAGCTAATCTGCCGGCACTCAGTGCCACCGCAGTGACGGCAAGGCGGCAGAAGGAGGAAGCCCACAGAGACAGGAGTGTTTTTGCTGACCTAGATTTTGCGCATTTTGAATATGTAAACTGAAAAACTGTTAATGGAAATGGAAAAAAACCCTGAAATTATCACAAAAACGTTTTTTACGTTCTGTTGATAGTGGTTTTTGTGGCGAGTAGAAAAAGAAGTGATTTGCAAAACTGCAACAAAAACAAAACCTGAGAATGAATAGATATAAAGGACATGTTATTTGGGCACTAACCTCTTCTAACTCGCGGAAAGCCTGCTTCATGCTGAAGATGGATGGTAATCTCATGACATGATTAATGACAAGTTGTATTTTCATGATGTCCACTAATGGAAAAACTTTATTAGTGACTTCATTTTGCAGACTTACAGAAAATTCACTGATAACACACACAGCCCGGTACCAGGCAGCAGAATTGCAAGTTAAACTATCGTAGTGTCCACCCACAAATAGACTCTCCTGTTATGCCTTATGCTATGAATATACTGCATACAACATGAAACGTGATATCAAACCTATGTCATGTGTGCCATTTCACTGCTATTACAAACCCATGTTTCTCCATTAAGACACCAACAGACGAGGCTCCTTCCAGCTTCAGACATTTCCGGAAGAAGCCACGGACTGCCAGATATAAGCCAAGAGCCTCTGAAAATTTCTTATTATAGTTTTTTGAGAAAAGAAAAGCTGACCTGGTCTGCGGAGCGAGTCTGGAAACGCCCACTGACGAACACGGCCATTAATTAGCTTTCTGCTAGAGCTAGAATGGTTGCCATGGAAACATATTCCCAAGATCCACTGAACAAAATAGTATCAAATCTAAGGCTATGATGGTAACCAGCTACTATAAGATAATGATAAACATATATTATTTCATTACAGCAATAAAATGCCCAAAAATCGTCACCCATCCTAGACTTGTCACTCAGAAAAGAAATCAATCTGTGCAGAAACCTAAATCGTGGGGTTGGGTGACCTGTAGGGGCTCAGAATGCATGTGGTCTTTGCTATAGATGGAAGGGTGGGGTCACGCTGCAGTGCTGCTCTCAGGCAGGTCACTTACACTCCCCCCCTTCTGAAATGCCTGGCACAGTGCTGTACAGGGAACGAGGATTGAGAATGTGCGGCAAATTGAGCTGACCTCCCCGTGAAAGCCAGTGATCCACACCTGGCCCCCACTCTGCCACCTACACACCTGATTTCACCTGTCACCCACTTATGAAGTGTTCAGATCACTGGGACAGACACATGTGACATGCGCAGCGATTGGGGGGGGGGGGGGGGAGGGGGGCCGAAGACCTGCTGGAGATGTAACCTAATGCTAATGACACCACTTTATTTAGACTTGCAGTTCTTTTTTGGCACGAGCAACTAATCGATGATTATCGCCTCAAACCCAGGCACTGAGGAGCCCGTTCGGCTTTAGACAGAGTGTGGCGATAGGTAGACCCTGTGCTCCTGTCATTGCCAACCACAAACCCCGTCACCCCACTCACCATTACCCATGAGCACCTTGGCACGCATCAAGCCGTTTAGACACATAGGTTTTCAATGCCTTATATTATTATTTTCACCATTCCTGATCTCAGCACAACTCAGCTACATCAAAACCTAATCTTAAATCACTTTTAAAACACTACAAATGTGCTAAAGCTTACAAGGGAAAAGTTGGACGTGACTGTATTTCACCACGAGGTTGTGAAAAGAGCAGCACCATGGATAAACTGTCCGTCAATGTGATGTATACATGCTCTCCTCCGGGAGATCTCCAGCAGCTGTTGGAGATTCTCCTTCAGCAGTGAGACAGCATCATCCTCCGTGGGCACAGTGAGGAAACAACCTCATCTAGCCAAGAACAAGCGTCCATCACAGATCAGCATCCTCATAGCTTTGTTGTAGCGCAGGCTTTTGAGAGAGTTCTCCTAGTACCATGTAGACTAGCATCATCTCCTGTAGCATCCCAGTTGCCTATGGATGTCTCCTGTCCAATACTTATTTTGAGCACCCTCGGGGCCGGCGGCTGCCGGGGCGCGGGGGGGGGGGGGGGGGGGGTGGGGTGGGGGGGGGGGGTGGGGGGGGGGGGGGGGGGGGGGGGGGGGGGGGGGGGGGGGGGGGGGGGGGGGGGGGGGG
>JAODKC010000021.1:6419364-6430735 GCA_026777985.1 Mormyrops attenuatus
TTTTTCTTTTTTTTTTTTTCTTGCTCCCCCCGGGGGGGGGGGGGGGGGGGGCCCCCCCCCCGAGGTTTCTTTTTGAGTGGGGCCCCTGTATTGGCATATAGGGGATTTTCCAGGTGGGCCGATGGGTATGTGGGAATAAAAATGGAGGGGAACTGCCCCCCATTGGCAAATTTGTCACTAGGCAAATGTTATCAGCCGTAGCCACCAGAAACAACAAACCATTTCCTTGTCATATGCTGTTAATCACCCAAACCCAGATTCAAAGTAGGCTCCTTCAATGAATGTTTAGTTTTGAGCATTCGTCGTACTTATTCATGCTCATCTTATATTTTTTGTGTTTCTGCTAACGTTCAGAATCATAGTCAAGGCAAAGATAAACGTGATGATATGATGCAGAAATGCATCGTGACAGACAGGGTAGGGGCTCCTGCATGTGCGGGAGGCATCGAAGGGGGGTACTCCAGCCATAACATGCGCGTAATTAACGTGATTCGTATTTGGACTAGGATATTGCCCTCAACACTGATATTTTACAGCATCCCGGATTGCAGGAATAAATTAATTAGTTAAACGGCTGGTTGACATCGATAAGGTTATCTTCAGTAGCAGCTAGGGAGCCGGAGGATGTGCGTTGTGTCTGGAAGGCGCTGGGCAGTTAAACCGTTTTTCGGTGGGCAGGCTTTCATCGGCTGGGTGTTGCCCGTATGCGCCCATTAACCCGCTCCCACCATTAAGCGAGACGAGCACCGCTTTGACTCTGCATTTCGCTCCTCTCCCAACAGTGATACCTCAACGATGGCGGTGCAAGGCTGCACAAAATGCATCAAGTACTTGCTCTTTTTCTTCAATTTCATTTTTTGGGTGAGTCGCTTCTTCTTAGGCGTTTGAATAATCTGTTTTTATGCATGATAATTTCACCACCCGGGCGTGTAGTCTTGTTTTCCGTTCGCTGTTTATGTTTACATGTAAACAAATATGAAATTTGTTGCATTGTGCTTAGAAAATTGCAGCGTTGAGCTGTTTAGTCAAGCTAACGAAATAAAAAAAAAAACGGCAAAACTTTACTTGGAAAGTCTACCTAACTTTCGCCTGCTGTTTTGCAGTACGCGCTTCATTGTTATCATTGGTATAACTGTTATTATCATAGGCATGGAATATCTCAGTATTTAGCCATAACTGAGACAATATGCATGTTATGATGGTCTATAAGCATCGTACAGTAATCAGGGTGCCCATGGGACCCCCAGTCCGACCCTGCCCTGTCTTCATATCATAAGGGATAAAATAAGACAATCTCCGTGTGCGTTTGAGTTTTTACCCTTTTTAAAACGACCATAAAACAGTTAGACCTATTTAAACTGTAATGCTGTCATTATAAGTCATTCTTTACTTGTACCGGCGTTGAAACCTATACCAAACAAATCAGGCTGCTTTACTTTATTGTTTTTTTAAATAAATAAAAATGTGGAGGTCTATGCATTCTTTAGTTCTCTTCCTGCGATTTGAGTGTATGAAATGTCGGGACAGGGCTGTGGTGTTTATGGCTGAAAAAATTGGAAAATGGTCTGGAAAACATTCATCACTATTTCCCTAGGCTGCAGAAAAGAAAGAAAAAGATTCGCTAGTAGAGTCTGGGCGTTAAACGTGCGTGAAGTTTCATACAGGAACTAATGAGATAGTATGTGGCTATTAAAAACTGGATGTTTATTAACACAAAACGCGCGTAGACGTTAGAGTTGATCTGAGAAAGTTCCTCAGGTACAAGAAGACGAAAGCTTTCTGGTTTAGTATTAATAATTTTAACAATCATATTTTGGCAATAAATAACCTTTATTTCAAATCGTGTCTTATTGAATCAGCATGATATAACTGTATACGTAACTGAGCACATTAAAGAATTTATCGTGATTATTATATCCTCTCCAACTACATTTGTGGTTATTTTTTCAATATTCGGTTACATACTTAGTAAGACGTATGTAATGATACGGCCAACCCATATAGCTCAAATTCTGTGCCCAGAAGTGTTTAAGACATGCCACTGCTATTTTAACTTTTCTAGTTCTTGGCTATTCAGAGCAGGTTTACTATGTCGGCTAAAAAAACAGGCAATGCTAGCATTCGTTTGTTTCAGAACTCCAGTGCGCATCTGGTTTCCATTAAGTGTCTTGTGACTAACCGTGTTTTGTTTAAAAAATTATATATATACCAACAGGCATAGCCAATTTCCAAGGAATTTAAAATGCTTACTTCTTGGTGATTACACCTATAGTGAATGCATCACTCAAGAGCAAACTTTTCTTTCCAGAAATCAAAGGAAAAAGGGAATTTGAGTGTGGTGAAAAGATGAAAAATATCCAGTCACAGGACTACGAAACGCATATAGCCCCCTGCACCCACCCCGCTTGTGTTCCCTGACTGCCTTATGAAAGAGTGAGCAGGTTTATTGAGGTCTTGAATGTGATTTTCAACATCCCGCTGTAAAAATGTACCAAAGTAAAACATTCCTTGGATACAATACTCAAAAGAGAGACTGTAGGTAAGAGGATGCCTTGATATGCAGTGCTGCTTATCTCTGTGAGATACTCCAACGTGGGGTGGTGTTTCCAAAGCTGCGAGTGTGTTTTTCATGGCTGGTCTGTGCTGTAATAGATGGAGTATCTCTCTGCGCTCTGGGTCTCTGCGCTTTTGCTGTGCTTCTGTGGTTTTCACTGGCGCCATAGACGGAGTTCCCTATAACTGTCTTATCCATTACCTCAAGTCATCAAATATTTTTAGCTTTCCAGTCAACACTCTGAAGGGCATGATAGCTGGGAACACTAGGAACTGTTTCATTATAAACAGTTCCACATCTGCATAGGGTCTGTTTAGATTCGGTTGGGTCTGTTCTTTGATCGGCTGCAGAGCTGTAGTTGAATGCATCACTAACCAGGACCTGCATTTGCTCCTGAAGACGAGTGGCAGCGTATATCACCACTCAAACCACACATTTATGGGGGGCCCCTGAGGTTTGGGGCCCCACCTGTTGACTACAAACAGGCTCTACCCTAATTTAACATAGGAACACATTCCATATTTACGAAGTTCTGAAGTAGCATGTTCTGCTAACCAGCTAGCTAGCATGATCTTCGGGCTCTGCTCACTAGTTATTTAGTTTTATAATATCTGAGGGAGGTCTTTTTGAGTGGGGTCCCAGAAACAACAAACCTGCCCCTGCACATGGCTGTATGGTTAGACTTGCTGGGCTCAGTTGCCATGCCCTTTCAGGATGTCTGGAAGTTTTAATGAGTTCTGGTTTCTTGTCTGCTCTGGCCATTTACTTCATTTTGTCCTCAAGCCCTCAGCTGTGTGTATTTTGCAAACACCTGACCTGCATCTGAGAACAGTGACTAATTCCTCACGAGAGACTTCATTGATCAAAGTGTGGAGAAGGTTATGCTTTAGGGCCCTGAACATCATGTTCACAAGTGGACAGAAGCCCATAAGTCTCGGAAAAGGGAAGCAGGTCATCGGAGATCTACTTTCTTCATCATCTCTCTCATTCATGCTGATTCAAATAATTTGGGCTCTTTTGTGAGTGGGATTGGGAAACGGAGTTTAGATATATAGCCCTGTAATCCCAACCTGCCCAGATGATTTTTTTAAATGATCAGTAAGGTTTTGGTTTGTCTTTTTCCAGAGCCTGAAATGAAATTTTAGGCTAGTTTCCTCTAGATCATTTCAGGGTTCCAAGGTACATTTATTTATACAGCACAATTCAGGTGTCAGGCAATTCAAAGTGCTTTACAAAGACATAGGGTCATATTAAAAATAGAAGACAATAAAAACACATTTAAAAGACAATAAAAACAAAAACCTAAAAGCCAAAACAAACAAACGAATATTTAACTACAAAGGAGTTACATTGTAGTTGCAATTGCAGAGTGGCAATGGAAGCCGCGCTTCATGAGAAAACGTTAACTCCTGCTGAGGCTCAGATCAGCAGCCGAGCTACCACCAGCAGCGGGCTTATCCCCTACTCTCCTCAGGGCAGCGGCGTTAAACAGAGACCCGAGCACCGAGCTTCAGAGACAGCTGAGGAGAGGGAGGGACATTGTGTTTTCCGGGGGAACAGGAGCCTTTGTGCCCCATTAAAAGAAAGGCAATGAAGTTGCTATGATCAGACTGTTGGTATTGTGTAAGATCTCCTCAGTCACCTAGCAGCCCAATCTGCTCCTTCTTGTACTGTAGATGCTGACTCTGCTATATCATTCCAGAATGTGCAAACTGTAGTAAGTCTAGGAAGTCCTTCATTACTCAGAGTTACTGTAGGACCACCTCCCATTGCGTCTTCATTATAGGGACCACAGTGCCACTGGGTTTCAGGAACATCCCTTCTTGTGCACAGAGACTGTTCATAACATTTTCTGGGGGAAACCTTTTGTACTCTTAGGGACAATTTAAACATGTTTTAGAACCACTGCTGGAGCACAGAAGCCTTAAGGACTTTGGGATCAATTCCTGCCTCCTTGCCCATGGATACCCATTCTATCTCTCTTCTAACTTGAGTTGGGAGCGTCTGCCAGAGGCCCCAGTCTCTGAGATCTTTAATGCATGTCTCCAGCAGAACGTCTCTTACATTCTGAGTGAGCCTGGAGACATTGAGCCTGAATGGGCAGTGTTCTGTGCCTCTGTTTCTGAGCTGGCTTTGTGGAGCTCTGGCCATAATGTTGTTGGTGCCTGTCATGGTGGCAATCCCGAATCCCGGTGTTGGACACCAGCAGTAAAGGGAGATTGAAGAGGGACGTCTTCTGGGCTTGGTTAGTTTGTGGGACTCTGGAGGTGGCTGACAGGTACCGGAAGGCCAGACAAAGTGCCTCATTGGCAGTTGCGGAATCAAAAACTCAATTGTAGGAGTTCAGTGAGGCCATGGAATATAACTTTTGGTCGGCTTCGAAGAAATTCTCGCAAACCATCAGGCTACTCAGGAGGGGAAGTAGGGCTTTATCCATTACAGCAGGGATGGAGTGTTGTTGACCTCAACAGGGGAAATAGTTGGACGGTGGAAGGAGCACTTCCTGACCTCCTGAATCTCGCTGACACGCCTTCCTTGGAGGAAGTAGAGTTGGAGGACTTTGGAGGAGGACTCCCCCTTGTCTAGGGCTGAGGTCATTGAAACACTGAAAAACTCCACAGTGGTAAGGCTCTGAGGGTGGATGAGAATCACATGGAGTTCCTGAAAGCTGTTGAGATTGTTGGACTGTCTTGGCTGACATTGAGTGGAGGTTGGGGAGAGTGCTGTTGGATTGGCAGGCTGGGGTGGTGGTTGTAATATTAAAGAATAGGGCTTGGAGGGTGTGTTTCAAACTCAGAGGGATCATACTCCTCAGCCTCCCTGGTAAGGTCTATGCCAGGGTACTGGAGAGGAGGGTCTGTCTGTCCAAAACCATGTTCACATGTGAAGTCTGCCTGTTCTTCAGTCAACGCAGTGAGGTACCCAATCTGAAATTAACCCATGAATAGCTTTTTGGTGAGAGGTATAGAATGTTTAAGTATAGTCATCATAAAACATCTTAACGTTACGCAAAAGTACAGGTAGTAAAATGTGTGAGCGTTTCAGTGGGCACCCATATAGTGAGTTTACTAAAACAATAACTGTGCATTAAAGAATAAGACCGGCACTCTGTCTGCCTCGAGTGTAAGCAGAGTGATTTGGAGGAAACAGCTTGTTGGGTTTGGCCCTGATGTCCCTCAGTCTTCCTCTGCCCGCCTTGCCTTGGATTTGCCTTTTGAACTTGGACATTTCAAGATGTTTATTAAGGTGTCAGACACAGCCAGGCGCAGGCAAGCTCTTTGTTTACATGCCAGAGTGTCTGTGTGTCATTTTTCACTCTACACAGTAAAAATAGGTAAAGTCTGAAGACATGAAACTTGCTAATATTTCGATGTCAGAGTTTATATGAAGTTTTAAATTCTTCTGCTTGGGATGAGTTTGGTGACTGTGTGGATTGGGGGAGAGGGAGACCCAGTTCATGAGGAAAAGTCAGGTGGCTGCCTGTAGCTCTGCCCCTCCCATTCCCCCTTCTTTGCACCCCTCCCCTATATAAGCTGAAGTTCACACACCATCTGCATGACCCATATCTTTGGTTTGGTGTATTTTTCCCTCTTATTTGACATATCTTCTTGCTGGGTTGGTCAATCCCAGACCATCCCCCTTCCTTTTTCCCTATAAACCCTCCTCTGTCCCCGCCTACCCCCCTCCTGGGGCACCTGGTTCTATTTAGTGTTCCGTTTCAGTGGCGTCCCACCCTAATAAGCTGGATCCCTAAGACACGCTGCAGGTGCCTTAAAGTATTCCTGCTGCCAGAGGAAGCATGGTGGATTTTTCTTTGGCTGATGGCGCTGTGAGCTAGCAACTCCTGCATATTCTCCTCCGTGCAGGTTGCAGGTTAAAGCACATGTGCTTCCTCTGAACTCCATGTGACTGAGGTAGCCAATCAGCCGCTTGGACCCACAAGTAGTGAGGAGCGGGCGTCACTGAACTGGCCTTACTCTCAGCGATTTATAACCGCTTGGTGAGAATTGATTGTTACTCCCCACTCAGAAAAGGATGTGCTGCCTCTCTGGGGTGGGAAGGTTTCCAAATGAGTAAGTGTGCCAGAGTAGCCTGTTGTGAGCAAGCAGATTATTGCCATACGAAAAATGTTTTTGTGATATATAGCACTTTTGAATAAAGTCATCATAAAATAAGCAAAAGTTAAGCAAAAGTATATATAGCAAAATGTGTGAGTTTCAGTGGACACCTGTATAGTGAGCTTACTAAATTAGTAACAGTCTATTAAAGAATAACCATAAACCCAGAGTAAGGCAAAGCAGCTTCATCATGTATTTTGAGGATTGTACTATCGGTTTTCAGGTGTTTACCTCTGCTTACATTTTATTATGCTTGTAAAGAACTTTATGTTGCTTTGGACAGAACGCCTGCGGAATAAATGTAGAGTAAATGTACAAGGTCAGGTGTGGCTGTTTGTTGGTAAGGACTTCACATAAGGCAGGGGGGGGTGTGAGAATGGGACAGGGAGGGGGGCGGGGTGAAAAAGCTGACGGTGTAGGCAGAGGACACACAGTGACACACACACACACCACTGCACTCTGTGGCACCCCCAGACAGGGGCCTCCCCCGGCAGTGGCCTGGGCTGCTGTCTCCTTGGCGTCGGTCGCCGTGGTAATCTCCCTTCCAGCCTACTCTGATACTAAGAAAAGTGGTTGCTCAGTAACCAGACAAATACAGTCACAGCTAAAGGGCGAGGTTCTGAAACATCTGTGCAGCGGCAGCAGTGCGGACTGGCCCCACCTCCCAAAAAGGCACCCCCCCACGACCCGTGACAGCCGATCCCGTCCCGGTAACAGCATCCTCAGTTCTTGCTTCTGTTTCTCGAATAGCAGCAGATTTAAACATTGGTGATGTCAGGTATATTAAAGTTTCTATACTGTACCCTCGATATACCCTCTATGTGTCTCTCTCGTGCTGCTCTTAAAACGTGGATCACTGGGTTTTTCGGGGGCCTCTGAGGTGTCTGGGTTTTTCAATAGCATGTGGTCTCGTACCAGAAGCACCGGCTTTGAGATTGCAGCATCAACCGCTGCATGCAGGGTGTGTTTAGGATGGGAGGTCGCTGCCAGAGATTGGTAAAAGAAAGAAGAATGCAGTGATGATTCTTGGAAAGTAGTGGCTCAACGACTATCTGTGCAGCCAAAATGAAACTGCACATTTCACTGTTAGTCACGTGAGCCTGACAGATGCTGAGAACTGAATATATATGGGGGGGGGAGGTGTCAAGGTTTTGCCGTCTTATTCAAATGTATTTTGCTCTTACCTTGAGTCTGTGAAAAACAGCAGCCTATTATTTCTCTCTAGACAGTTACATTTTTATCTTGGCAGACATTTTTATCTAAAGCAATATACCTTTTTAAGAAAGCATGGTCAGGGGGTCTCTGGAACAATTAAGGGTCTTGCCCAAGGGCCCAATGGCAACATCACACTGCTAACCAAAGGATTTGAACCAGCGACCTTCCTATCATAGGCACAGCATTCTAACCTACTGCACACCACCCCAGACAAGTGTGTGATTCCCAAACCGAGTAAGAAAGCTACAAGGCACAGGAAGCCAGGCTCTCAGACAGGCAGAATCCAATCTCCTGATACTGCCAAGTACAAAACAATGCATCCTACTGAGAAAGTACCATGCAGACTGATTTGGCCGCCTGAGTCTATACTGGATAAATGTTTACAGACGATGAATAGATTATTAAGGAAAGCCCTTTAATAGAAAAAGGCAATCCCATTAATAAGTAAGGAACGGTGGTTATAAAACGCATTACACTGGATGACTGTATTGATTGTATTATGTATCTTTGTTATAGAGGCTAAATGAAATGTTAAGTCAATGTGGAAACCTGTCCTGTATGCAGTGCTCACAGAAAGTTTTGGGATGCTTTCAGTAAAAATATTGTGAATTAATGTTTTTTTTTTTTTTTAAATAAAAATCATTACTTTGATTTTACAAAAAATTTTGATTTGCAAAAAATATATGTCACATTAGACAGAAACGGAAGTCTTAAAGTAAAATATTAATTTCCAGAACTAATAAATTGAAATCCAAATTATAGTTCTACAAGAGCTGTTCTAAGTTAAAAAGTTCATTGACCGGCAGTCTTTTTGGGTGCTTTTTTAATTAGTTACACCTTTGCAATAACATAAAACATCAAACGTTTGTGTTTAGTATCTCTTTGGGAGCCAAGGACTACAATTGCAATTAATACCAACATGTCAAGACCTGAACTGAATGAGTCAGTCAAAAAATTAAACATTGCTTGTCAATGGACTTTTGTTATGGCCGTTAAGTCCCCGGAAAATGCTCTGGGATGCCAGGTAACAGTCTGCACTCGGGGACTTAAGGAGAGTAAGTTGGGATGTGTGAAAATGAACTCATCCCCATGTACCTGTACTAATATAAATGACGAGTAAAGCCCTCATGTCATTTAATCATTTGAATAAGCAGTTGGAATGTGAGTCAGACCGGTAAGAAACACCTTATTTCTGCTATATTCATTTCCCAAGAAATCAGTATTAGTACCATGACTAATATTGCAAAATAAAAATGAGCAGAGACTCGTCGCCTTGTGCTGGGAATAAAGTCATGGGAATAATCATCGATTTCTGCAAAGCTTGTTTTACATGCATGCCTTTTTCTGCCATGTGGGACACGGTGATGCTTAATCTGTATTTAGTTGTGGAGTGCTTGGGCGGGGGGGCTGATCATGCCGTATAATATGTAAATTCCCACTGATGGTAACGGCCCAGAAATTCCTACTGGGTATTAAAATTATGCAAAACTTTAGCGTTGAGTATAAAATGTATGAGCAGGTTAGCTACAGAGCCTGAAACAAGGTGGGAGTCTTCCTCGACTCTCAGCCTTCCTCCTCATTGTCAGACTTCCTGTCCTTCAGTGGCCCCTGTGCCTGGATCCTCAGCATGAGAGGAAATGTCTGTGTTTGTGGCCCAGCTGGTTGGGACTCTGTGCCTGGTGCTGGCAGAGGGATGTCGCTCTTGGTTACTTGAGCACGGCCTTGATTGCTTCAGGAACACTGACTGTGGCTGCACTGCGGCTGCCTAAGCTGACTGTCACCTGTATGTGTGTCTCAGGGAGAGCGTGATGGAGTCAGCACAAAGACCATGTCCCCATGGCGATGAAGGCAGTGTCGTAATTCACAAGGACCGCGCTATACAACGCTCACAAATCTAAGGCCCATATCTAGATTCGATTTTATTTTTTACGGTTCTCCATGCTGATTAAGACAGCCCCCTTTTTCCAGGCAGCTCAGCGGTGGATGTTGCTCCTGCAGATCATGCCTCGCTGTGTAGCAACAGATGAGTAAAGCCAAAAGTTACTTCTCGCCAGGGGCCCGAATGTTTACATTACTCACTGCCTGACGTCACTCTGGTTTGCTGCCTAACGCACTTCCATTTCATCGTGACCGTTGGTACTGATCACTGTTGTGGCTAATTTTCAGGTTCCCTTTGTTTGAGGTTTTTTCCCCAAAGAAGGGAAGTCTGCAGACACCCAAACCCTGCTTTACACCATTTTGTCCTAAAAGGAAACCATTTTGAAATTTGTCTCTAAACTTCATCAGAAACTCACCCCTTGAGAAATACATACAACGGACGAAAATTCATTTGGAGAATGCTTGTCGTGAAAATATAAGTTATATACAACTGTAGGGAGCATAAACTGACTCAAGAGCACATGCCATATGGAAATTAGAAGTTGGATAAGGTCCAGAGCTTTTAAAAAAAAACCTTTTCTGGATAAATAAGATTGAATAGAGTGAATTTTTACAGGGGAGACACTACATTTGAGAAATTGTGTACAGATAATGGGCTCTGCCTTAAAATAGACTCAATAAAAGAAAAAAACATCACAGTGTCATATTCATGGAAAGCCCAAACGTGTAGCCTGATGTGCCTTTGTGGTTGAGTGTTTTGGCTGGGCCTATTTTTATGGGCCAGTCTTTACTGCTGCTTTGGTCACATGACCAGACAGTTGGCTTTAGATGGTGATGTAATGTAGCCCCACAGTGTAGCTGGTTACTCAGCCACTAACCCTCTTTATACATTCTTCTCCATTTTTCCGGAAGCTGGCGGGTGGCCTCATCCTGGGTGTGGCGCTCTGGCTTCGACACGACAACCAGACCAGCAAACTCCTGATGCTGCAGCTTGGAGACCAGCAGGCGCCCAGCACCTTCTACATAAGTAAACAACCTTTTCCGGCCTTATCGCCATGACAACACCTTTCTGTAAACTATTGAGGTCATCTCCAACGTTCCTGTTTAGAAATAACTTCTTGACTTTCTTTATGTATATATCCTCTTTGTGCATTAACAAATATTCTCTGTTGATGCTGGATTAACTTCTCTGTGGGCCCTAGACTGACATAGGTGCGGGGCCCCCTAAGTGGACCATTCGATTTATTTTTTGGAGCTGAAAGAGAAACGAAAGTTAAAAATGCTGGAACATCAATAGCATGCCAATCAGAGTGCAGGGTGCCGGCGGTAACATTTACTGATCAGGGCGGGGGCAGGAGTGCTTTGGTAAAATTCACCGATCAGGGGGAGTGGAGTATCAATCCACTAAATTTAAGATATATTATTGTAGATGACAATATTTTTACTAAAATTGTTATATTTGGAGTGGAGATTTGATCTATGTGTTTTGTTAAAAAAAAAGTTGAACTCAGCCTGGGTGGGGGGGGGGGGGGGGGGCGCCGGGGGGGGGCGGGGGGGGGGGGGGGGCGGGGGGGGGCGGGGGGCGGGCGGGGGGGGCGGGGGGGGG
>JAODKC010000021.1:6433144-6474179 GCA_026777985.1 Mormyrops attenuatus
TTTTTTTGTATTTTTTTCTGCTTTATTTTTTCTTGGGGTGGGGGGGTGGGGGGGTGTGGCTGGGAGCCATCTGTAGCTGCCCCCGCCCCCCCCCCCGCCCCCCCCCCCCAGTACACACAAGTGGCCTCTGGCTGGGTCAGCGCCTCACGCCTTATCAGTGTCCATCTTGTGTGCCATCGGTGTGCCAGAAGGGCCACACACCTACGCTCCATAAATAGTCCTGTGACCCTAGGCAAAGGGGGGGGGGGGGTCAGGGCAGTTTGTTTGTGAAAGACAGGAAATGTCTGTTGTTGACTCTCAGCTGCCCCCCCTCCCCAGCTACTGTAGTGTGACAAAAGGCCGGAATGGGAATGCGGCTTCTCAGGAAATGCCAGTAGGCCGACGCAGTTTCAACCAGGGGGGTGGGGACTCTGCAGTCTACCTAAGCAGCAGAAAAGTGACAGAGTCGTGTCAGTGTCATTCCTGTGCTCCCCCACCCCCTATGGGGGGGCTGACTCAGCTCAGCGGGGTCCCTGGCCCCTGTGTCTTGGGGTTTGAAACGGTGGTCATACCCCAGTGGCTCCTGTGAGTGGCCACGGAGGTCAGTGCTGTCCCTTACAGTTGCAAGTCCGATAAAGCCTCACATCCCGTAAAATCACACAGTAAAAAAACAGGGCTTAGGGAAGACATAGTTGGGGCAGAGCACACAGAACCTAACCTAGTCGTTTCAAAAAACTCCGTAAGTTCAAACTTTTCTCTGAAGGTTAACACTTCTTTTTTCGCAGCTTAGACACTTTCTTGCTGCCTCATTTATTCATATTTACAGCAGTGCGGTAGATTAATGAAAATGAGCACTTTTTCCAGGCCATGGAACGTGTTCAGAGCCCCGTTTGTCAAACATTGATAACTGGGTTACCTTGCTAGGGCTCCGGATCTCAGAGAACCTGCGAGTCTGCCGTCTGCGTTGCTGTGTGACCTATAAACCATGCCCACTGTTTTGGTTACATCTGCTAGTGTGTTTCCTATTTGTTTCCATGCTTAGTTACCACTTCCATTTATGCCATTTCTTGCTTGAACTCCATTATTATTAAAGGAAAATATTCCATGGCACTCTGTATAAATGATTCATTGAAAGAATGTCCCTGTGGATGGAAATAAAATGAATGCATGGGCTTCTATTTTCCATCTCTGACACGTAATTAAAAAATTTGCTGGCATAATACAGTAGTTTCCTTTTCTTGTCATAGCACCCTGTAGATATTTCCTGCTTCCGGTTTGCAGCCTCTGTTTTTAGCAGCTCATGTACAGCCCCTCTGTGTCTCCCTCGCCTTCCCAATAACAGGCCATATGCAGTATAGATTCATAAGCAATGTCATCTCACCCCAGGAATGCAAGTATACTTGCTCATCCTCCAAGCTGGTCTGCAGGAAAATAAGGTGATGTCAGATTACTTAAATATTAACCCAGGATAAGTGGTTAGAAGATGGTTGGATGGATGGATGGATGGATGGATGCAAATACTATGCAGCCCAGGGGTGGGCAATCTTATCCGCAAAGGGCCGGTGTGTATGCAGGATTTTGGGATAACCTTTAGGTCAGCTGTTCAAACCCAGGTGTGAGGACTCTTCAGCCAATCAGTCCTCTAATTAGTGACCTAATTAGGGAATTGCAGCGAAAACCTGCATACACACTGGCCTTTTGCAGATAAGATTGGCCACCCCTGATGTAGCCTATTGTGCACCCTGTGCTTAGGCCCCTATCACGTCCTGCTCTGGGTCACAGTACCCCAACAACATAACAAGAAGATCATTTCCCTTTGTTCACTAAAGTTATATTTCCAGCATAAAATGGAGCAAATGTCAAATGAAAGCATTAAATGGGATTAATGGAACAGATGCAACCTAGCCCACTAACATAAGAACCGCTTCTCAAGACACTAAACTCCTGATAGTTACCACTTAAGATTTTTCTAGCACTTTAAAGTACCACTAAGGAATACAACAGATTAAATTTTTTAACACTACATGGGTTATGTGGAGATTGTATTTTCATTTTATCATTTTCATTTCATTTTTTGCAGAAAATACCTCCCATACATGGGTATAAAAGGTGCTACTTCAGAGACACGCAGTCTTAAAGCAGCAGTCAAATGTGACAATGTGATTGTACCCCTACAGTCACTGGAAAACAAGGATCACTGCAATAGACAAGCAGATATATTTATGGAAATGACAGTAGTTCTTCATTGGGTTACATGAGTGAGTCTTTGTCTCCAATGCTGTGACATATGATGAGCGTGCCTGACATCAAGTCATTGGCAGTCTCATCTCAAAAATAATGAAAAATGGACTGAGTTTTGGAAATTTTCACTTCAATTGTCTATTAACATTACCAGTCAGAAGAGAAACTCTGTCCATTCTGTCCTTCTGTGAACTTGGGGTGGACCACAAGCCCCCCCCCCCCCCATAGAGCACACTCAATGTGGTGTGACCTGTGCGTCATGTTTGTTTGGTTTGATAACCACGTAACGTTAGAGGTTACCTGCAGCGAGTGTACATGTCGGTAGACATTCAATGTCACAGCAAACTTTCAGGATGCTGGGGAACGTACTGGGCTGGTATTTTTTAAAGTAAACACCCAGGCGTATCACATATAGACTCTGTTCCCGTTATAGCCGAGGTTACTCATTACACATCTGCCTCACGCCCTGGCTAAGTAGAGACAGCAGATGGCAGCCCTTCATTACTTTCTGTTTCAAGTGGTTTTCGTGAGTGTGCCACCCAGCTAAAATGGCCTTTTTTAGGTTTTAAAATGAATCTGCTCCTGCCAGATTGAAGCCATAGGGCGGCACTTTCTATAAATACCAGTAAACCTCAGTCTTACCATGGGAACGTAGGTCAGCAGATGCTGCACAGGACCAGACGGTTGCTGCTGCCGCTGAAGGTGGCGGGAACTTGTTTATGCTTGATAGAAAGTCCCGTGTAAGTGAGAGTGAAGGATAGAGCATGCAGAAGAAGCAGAGAAGGCCAGTGAAATGCATCATCAGATCAAGGAAGACTTAGTCAGGTGACAAACCTGACAGTGATGAGAGCTTATGCGTAAGGAACAGGAACCCGGTGTGGCTGTCCATGCTCAGGGTGTGGCGAGTGGCACAAAAACTTTTCCTAAGAGAATTTGTTGTGTTTTTTCCAGCACAGTCAATAAAAATATAAGTAAATAATCCCCATTCCAAAAAGGGGGCGGAGCTTCAACTGGTTCATTTAGTCAGTTCGTTTACTGAGTATTCAGTGAGCCTTTAGTGAGCGCTTAATGAACTTTTACTAAGTATTCAGTGAGCCTTTAGTGAGCGCCCAGTGAACTTTTAGTGAGTATTCAGTGAGCTTTTACTGAGTATTCAGTGAGCCTTTGTGAGTATCCAGTGAGCCTTAGTGAATATTCAATGAGCTTTTAGTGAGTATTCAGTGAGCTTTTAGTGAATGTCCAGTTAGCCTTTGTGAGTATTCAGTGCGCCTTAGTGAATATTCAATGAGCTTTTAGTGAGTATTCAGTGAGCCTTTAGTGAGTGTTCAGTGAGTGTTCGGTGAGCGTTTAGTGAACCTTCAGTAAGTGCACAGTGAGTGTTCAGTGGGTGTTCAGTGAGCGTTTAGCATTATACTTATTCCCTCTATTAATGCCCTCACCCCAGACACCTGTTTTTCCTATCTGTCACTCATGTGCCCTTCTTCGCGTGAGTGTTCAGTGAGCCTTTAGTGAGCGCCCAGTGAGTGTTCCCTCCATTTATTGCCCACACCCCGGTTGGCTGTTTTTCCTATCTGTCACTCGTCCTACTGCACGTGACTGTTAAGTGAGTGTTCACCAAGTGTTCAGTGAGCCTTTAGCGAGCGTTTAGCGTTACACTCGTTCCCTCGATTTATTGCCTTCACCCCAGTCGGCTGTTTTTCCTGTCACTCATGTGCCCTCCTGCACGTGAATATTAAGTAAGCGTTC
Organism: Mormyrops attenuatus; assembly: GCA_026777985.1. Lineage (NCBI taxonomy): Eukaryota > Metazoa > Chordata > Actinopteri > Osteoglossiformes > Mormyridae > Mormyrops > Mormyrops attenuatus. The sequence goes on from JAODKC010000021.1 coordinate 6,437,111, forward strand.
ACCAAGTGTTCAGTGAGCCTTTAGTTAGCGCCCAGGGAGCGTTTAGCGTTACACTCGTTCCCTCCATTTATTGCCCTTGCCCCGGTTGGCTGTTTTTCCTATCTGTCACTCCTGTGCCCTTCTGCACGTGAGTGTTAAGTAAGTGTCCACCAGGTGTTCAGTGAGCCTTTAGTGAGTGCCCAGTGAGCGTTTAGCATTACACTCATTCCCTCTATTTATTGCCCTCACCCCGGTTTTTCCTATCTGTCACTCGTGTGTACTCCAGTGCTTGCTCTCACATGCGGGAAGGTGACCCTTTTGTAGCTTGTCTGAGGCCAGGTTGTCATTTTAAAAATCAAAAAGGACCCCCCCCCCATCATGCAAGCCTAAGAGACTCACCCCTCTTCTAGTGCCTTCCGGGACGGGAGCCGGAGCTGCAGCCTCATCTGTTTATGTTTAGCATCTGCAGGATGAGCCCGGCCTTCGGTCACCATGGTGATGGCTTTAGATTCGGAGAGTGGGGAGGCATTCTGCCTTGGTCCCTGGAAGTGCCCCATTTTTGCGTTCCTGTGCAGACATTCCTATTTGGTTCGGAGGGCGCCCCCTGCAGGCCTTGACCCCCGAGTCGTGGCGATATGGGCAGGGGGCTGGAGATGGTCATTTGTCACACTGATCCTCCCCCCCCTCTGTTTGCATGCTCTTCCCATGCTTGTTTCCTCCTGAAGACCAAAGACATGTAGTTTGATTAGCGTGTGTAGCCCACATGTGTGTGTAGGTTATGTATATTTTACATAGTATGACCCAAGTTTCCCCACAATGTGACCGTGTGGGGACCACATTTTCAGTCCCCACAAGCTGAAACAGTAAGACTTTGTGACGCCAATCAAAAAAATAATGACAAAAGTCCTGTATTTTGTTTGGTTACTTGAGGTTAAGGTTAGAGCTGGGTAGGGGTTAAGGTTGTCATGTTGGGTTGGGTTTAGGGTTTTGCCCATAGAAAAAATGATTATAAACATATATGTGTGTGTGAGCCCCTGTCCTGCGATGGACTGGCATCCCATCCAAGCTGTACCCCATCCTCATAAAGAAGATGGATGGATGGATGGATGGATGGATGGATGGACGGTTCTTATTTGACAGGAGTTCAATGCTGTTTCCTGATGCCAGACCTGACTGTCTGTGACGAGCAGCTGGCTTGTGGATCGTCACCCCCTCAGGATGCTGTGACTGTGAACATGATGTTGTTCGTTCAGATCCCAGGATCAGCAGAGTGGTTTCACCAACGGCTTCTTATCTCCAGTTATTCCAGTGACTAACTGACCCTACTTTCTTGAAAAACATGTCTCTTTGGATAAAATCCATAACTAGTTTAGTGTCGTGTTCAGTTAGGTGTTAGTCTTCTGTGTAGCTCACCTTGCTGGTGTTTAAAGCCCCCACTCCCTCTCATTGTTACCTATTACTGTTAAGAGCTATAGATGTGTATGTGATTCTGTCCGTGTAGCTAGAGGCAGAGTGTATATTGTATGTGGAACACAGAAGAACCATTGTGTAGATAAAGATGGGGTCTCCTGGCAGCAGAGGTGAGAGAAAGAACAAATTAGCAAGAGGAATACCAGGGGGTCAAGGGTTATATGAGGAAGGCCTGGGGGAGGCACCAGACTGCTTGGAGGGGCAGTCATTCCCGTAGTTTTGCATTCATACACATGTTGGCATGCCCATTTTCTTTTTCTTTCATCGCCATCTAGTGGCAAGTAATGAACATTGCATCAATGCTATTTTTTCCATTCCCGAGACGTTGATTTTTTTTTCTCTCTCTCTCTCTCTCATCGCCATCTAGTGGCAGATGCTGATTATTGCATAAAAGTCTATTTTACCCATCCAGTAAAATATCAGTCTCTTTTGACTACAAAATCTGGAAGGTTGTGGGATTTTTTTATGGGAGGGGGGAGCTGGATCATGTGCTCTGTTTTTCAGGCGACCCTCTGATTTACAGGTGTCTACATCCTGATCTCTGTGGGTGCTGTTATGATGTTCGTGGGCTTCCTCGGTTGTTACGGTGCCATTCAGGAATCGCAGTGCCTTCTTGGAACGGTGAGGCGTGTACCATACTGTTGGCATAGCTCAGGTTCAGTTTTGTCTGAGCCAGATCATAACTGATTAGAAGTTTTTATTACTCTTTGATTATAAGTATTATTAACATATAATTAGAAGCATCGGTAACACTTAAGGCCATGTTTTAGTCATTTATAAACACATTGATTACAAATAATAATGCATTCATAAAGAATTATAAACATGGCTATAAACAGATAGCACTATAGATACCTTAATAATGCATTATAATGGTCGGTATAAACATTAAGGATGCTTTGTACTGCATTATAAAGGTATCTATAGTGCATCATGGATGAGAGCTTCATAGAGCATTCATAATGCATAATAAACATGGCCTTGAGTAAAATGTCACTGAAGCTTTAGTACCGTAATGAGCCCTTTGTATACTATACCTTTGATGTAGTTCAGATTCAGTTTCTCATGAGCATGTGTCCCTCGTCCTCCCCGTCCCCTGTCTCTGTCCCTTGTCGTCACCATCCCCTCTCTCTCTTTCAGTTCTTCACCTGTTTAGTGATTCTGTTTGCATGTGAGGTGGCCGCTGGGATCTGGGGCTACATGAATCGTGAAACGGTGAGCAGCAGAGAGCTCGTCACCTTTTTCGAGAAGTCACAGTAGGTCAGCTGACGGACAGTCTCCCTTCCCTCCCTACCTCCCGCTCAGATCGCCAAGGAGCTCATCACCTTCTATGACACCGCTTATGACCAAAGCATCATAAGCAGCAATAAGAACCAGGCTGCCTCCACTGTGTTGAAAGTCTTCCATGAGACGGTAGGCTACTGGTCGCTGGTCACTACTCACACGAGGCAGTGAAAGCTCTCCAAGTAAGCTGGCAGCTAAAATACAGACCAGTACAGACTCAGGAAAAAGATGGCCTCTTCTTACTTGCCCATGCAATTGGTAAAGTAATAAGAAGAATACTTTATTAATAATAATAATAAATTTTGTTTATATCTATGAAGATGAACATATGTTTGCCCACAAGTTTTTATTCGAATTAATAACAAATAATCATGGAGTATTCCATCATAATAATTAGTTAATCATGAACAATGCACTGGTTCTGCTGATTTCTGTGCACATTTTCAAAAAGATAAAAAGGTAAAATCTTGAAAGTAATATCTTTCATAGGACAAGAAAATAATCATTAAAATGGCCACTGCCAACATTGGAAGGTTGGATCCCCCCCCCCAGAAAATAGTCACCAAACAGACTTGATTTAGCGGATCGCATAGATTTTACAGAAATTCATAGCCCGTTTTGCATAACTAGCTTTTTAATAGCTTTTTAATTTTTACAGTGGCCAATATATAATGTCTAGTCAAAATAGCAGATTTAATTTTTATTGTATTGCATGAAGAGTATCCCCCAAACCCGTCTGCAGGAGCCCCCATAGGCTGCTGGTGAGAAATCATGAAGAGCTTTACTGGACGTTACTTATCCTGCAGATGTTTGGGTGATCAGTCCAGTGATCCTCCCTTGTGTCTCTCTTTCAGCTTGAGTGCTGTGGGAAGGGGGATTTCACAAGCGTCTTCACTCAGTATGCCCGGGACCTTTGCCCTCTCGACTCGACCAAGCAGGATACCAGAAAGGTCAGCGAGCATCTGCTTTGGCTTTTTACTGCTCGTTCCCTTCAGAGGTCTGTTATTAGCAGAAAGAAGAAAAGGGTGAAGCCTGGCAGGAAGTGTGAGTTCTTACCTGGGAAATGATAAACCCTGCTGGCATAGTAAATGGGTAAAACAGCAGGGTGATATATTTGTACTGATAAAATGAATGAATGACTGAAGTTTATCCCCCCTTTTCAAGATCAGAAATGCCAGCAGCTCCTGCCTCGTCTCATATATCTGAAAAACTTGTCTTTGCATCCAGAATTGTCATATCCGCGTGAAGGAACTCTTCGGTGAAAAGCTGTACTTAGTTGGTATCGCCGCCCTGGTGGTAGCCGTTATCATGGCAAGTATCCATGCACGGGGCTATGGGCCAGGGTGTGGTGCCCTAAATGGTGTCATGCATGGCATATGACCTGCTAGCCAGGCCTGGATATGTTACTTCAGACTGATGTCTAACCATCTAACTTTTAATCTCTAGATCTTCGAGATGATCCTCAGCATGGTCCTGTGCTGTGCGATTCGCAACAACCCAGGGTACTAAACCGCTGGGGGAGGAGCCTTGAACTCATGATCGGCCGATGCACCGGCCAATAGCAAAATATCTGTTTGGTTTTGTATTTCCTGTCACGTTTAAATGCAGTTACCAGGTTACTTTAAAAAAAATAATGCATTTTTTAAACACTTTTTAAAAATTCCGTGTTGGGTAGTCACAGCTAAAATGTCTGTACAGTATCCAGCTAAAACAGGTCGTGTCTCCAAGCAAACACATAAGCAAATGCACACCTTTTATTACTTTTGTACTTTCTTGCATTATACATGCTACTTTGTAAGTGCCAAGGGTCACTTGACTTTGCGGAGCTTCCCATGATCTGCTGTATAAACTGTATATATTTGCAGTATTTTATCAGTGACAAAAATGGATGCTTTGTCATTTTTCAGCACTTCTTTGGTATATCTTGTTTGAGTTGAGAAGGTTTAGTGAGCAGTGGCGTGTTACCTAAATCCAGTGCTGTATCCCAGGTTCAGGAGCTAAGGGCTCCAATTACCATACAAAAATTCTCCATCATTGTATGTACTACACTTCCCAGCAATCTCAGGGCATTGGTAAACCCCTCCCCTTTTACAGGTGCATCCACCACCACCAAAGAAGCCACTCCCACCCCCACCCTAACATAGTTATACCACCAATTAAGGCACTCACACACACCTCCACCCTGGCAGAGTTACGCCCACCAGTGAAGCCACTCCCACCTACACTCTAACAAAGCTGACGTCCACTACAGACAGAATTCGCCTTCATGCATGAACAAAGACCTATGTAAACTACACATTGTGGGTTCTGGCAGTACACAGACTTCGTATCATATGTTGTTCAGTCTAGGCAAATAACAAGGATGTTTCGTTTTTTTTTTTTCTGGGCCATTCTCTCCTGTTCACAGTCCTGCGTGAAACTTTTCCTTCCACGGAAACACTCATTTGGTAGCTGTCCTGGTGTCTCCTTCACCAAGTGCTTGGCATATGCCACGTACACAAACGCCTCAAGTTTCAAATTTTATTGTCATATACAGATAACAGTGTAGCATCATTAGCCGCAATGAAATTCTTAGACTCGTGTTCCCCCCAACTTTCCGTAAACATATAGAAAGTATACGGATTAAAAAAAAAAAATGGGTAATAAGAAAATAACATTATTAGAACAGCCTCACCTACATGGGATGTCAGTGAGCACCGGGCTCCCCAGGGGGAAAGGCAAGGTCAGGCTGTCTTTCAGCTGACCAGGCAGGTGGAACCATGCATCTTCACTTCCTGAGCATAGTATTGCTTCTCATCAGCACACCGCAGCACTAGCAGATAACTTGGATATGTATTCACACCACTAGGGGGAGCCTTTGCCAAACATTGCATGTTGATCACGATATATCTGCAGTGTAACTTTGTATGGGTTGTAATGTACAGATTTATGCCCATCCTCAAATGTGCCATTTGTAATCCTGTGTGTAATTTGGCTGTAACAGCCTACTGCCAACATGTCCTGTCAACACATTCACATATTTAAGGTGTCTTTCTAACCTGTACAGCTATCTTTATATATAATTGTACCAATCAATATGTAAAGGACACGCTAGCTTCTTTGCTTTTGGTACTTTGTTAAAACAGAATGTGTGGAAAGGATCTGAATCAGGCTGAACACAGAAGGTTTGAAGATGCTCAGTAAATGATTGGTCAGTGATTGTTTAAGATAAGAAAGGTCGAGAACATTGTTATTATTATTATTATGATTATTATTATTATCTTTTTCAATTCTTATTCTTTTTCAATAATTTGTGTTTTTTTTTCAGAACAGGTATAAACACGTTCACTATCCTTTTAAAGAAGTTATATATGTTCGTCCTTTCTAGGATTTATTGGATCAACAAAAAAAAGTATAGAGAAGTGGGACCTGTTAATGCCTCCCAGTAACCCAGCAGGAGCGGAGATTCGGAAAATGAATCTTTTTTGCAGCGATGCCATCATCAGTGAAAGCCCTGTTATTTACATTCCATCTCTGAATGTGTGACACGTTCCCAGGATGTCGGCTCTCCTGTGCTATTTGGCGCTTTCACCTCCTTGCTGAAATCCCTGACGCGGTTTCATTGTATCTCTCGTGTACTGTGTGCTTAATGACCCCAGGGCTGATGTACTTACTCCTGTGCTGTCCACGGTTACCGTGCTCTGTGTCTCGCCCCGCATTAAAGGCCCTCTCGCCCCCAGTCTCGTGTCATGTGTGCCTCCAACCCTCATTGCCACTTCCTGTCCCACCCAGACAGGAGCACCTGGACCAGCTGGCAGTTTGCTTCATACACATCTTAGTGACTCACCCCCTCACGTCAGGTCCCACTCCCTCTATAAGACAATCCCTCTATAATGCAGTCTAACAGGTGGGAATTAAGACCTCAACTTGGTAATGGGGAGGGGAGGTCCTCTTACTGGATCACTGAGTAAGCCTTTTGATGTGCTTCAGGTAAATAAAGAGATGTTGGAAATCAGTCATTCCCTGAGCACCCCCACACCCTCTTTCACACTAGCAAGGAAGGGCTTCCCCAGCCCCTCTTACAGTAGAAGCAGGCGTTTTCTCTGATGCTGCCCCTCGCCCATATGCCGCTGACTGATCCCTCTGCACGTGTGTCATTGCAGATCCCAACAAGCAAAGAGCTTCCTCTATATCCCTTGTACAATATTGGACTTTGTACTCTAATAAACATGGTCACTCCATGATGTCATTCCTCGTTTCTCAGATGCTCTGAAGGTGCCAGCAGGACATATGGTAGCTAAGGGATTGTACTCATTACCACAGAAGTTTGTGGTTTGGGGGACTGTACTTCTGAACCTCTGACATGGTACTTATTGGGGACTGAAGATTGTAAGCTATTCCGGTGTCTGCAACTGTAATAGATATGCATAACGAGGACACAGATTTTGCTGGATCTCCAATGATACGCTGTGGGCACCATGATGGTTGCAGTATGGAGCAGTCTGAATTCTGTCATGACCCCATTGTGTGGAGTTTACATGTTCTCCCTGGGTTCACATGGGTTTGCTTCGATAGTCCAGGGATGCTATGTAGGCAAATTGCTTTAGTATGTGCATCTTTCCAATGAAGAAAGTTCTGGCCTTGTTCCCTGTGCTACCTGGAACAGGGTCCATGGACCAACTCCAGGTCTTGTCATAACCTGCATTAGATTAGGCAGTTCTAGAGAAGTGATCCAACACCAGACCCTTTATTGCTCTCTTCAGCAGACATTAAAAATTCCTGCAGGCTCACAACGCAAAGCATTAAGTAAAATGAACCTTTAGCAAAAAAAAAAAAATGAGGGTGGAAATTTAAACGGTTTGTTACTTTCACCTTGGTGGCAGGGGTATATTCTTTTCAAATAACCACAATTACTCACCAGTGTCCCCTGATGATACGACAATGGTTGCTGCAAGTTGCATTCTTCTGTAGGTTTGACGGCAGGTGACGATGATTCACTCTGGGATGAGCGACTAAACCAGGTCTACAGGTTCCCTGCGGGTGGAGCCTTGTGACTGGAGGCTGAGGCACCATCAGGCCTCCCTTCCCCAAGGGTGCGACCTGTCTACTCATGTCAAAGGAGTAAGTGTAACTCCCAGCCACCCAGCTCACAAAACCGGTTCTCAGGAACTCCCTGAGAAGCTCTCCTGGCCTGTGTACAAGTGCTGCTAAGAAATATCTTGTTAAAAGGTTAACACCGTTTAGGAGTCAAGAGTCGTCCCAAGGACACGCCCCTAAAGTGGGGTTAAAGGCACAAACTGTTATTTCTTGGCTCGTCAGGGATAATCACCCAGCTTAGAGTCTGAACTTTCAAAGGCCACAAATGCAGTTTTGGGCAGTGTGTGGCTCTGCGGGTTGGGATGCTGCAAACAGCAGGTAATTGGTTCAAATCCCAAGGTCAGCAGAGTGATTTCCCCATTGGACCCCCGAGCAAGGCCCTTAAACCCCCAACTGCTCTAGTGACTAGCTGACCCCGCTCTCTCAAAAAAAAAGTGCATCACTTAGAAATGCAGACGATCTGATAGTCAGTCCACCCTTAATTTGAATCGCTTGACTTCTCAGGTTGAAATGGGTGGTGCCAGGCTGGGTGTGACATTGAGCCAAGAAAACAAGTGCGTTTTGTCGTCTGCTGGTAATCCGGCCAACTGTGTAGCATCAAAGGCACTAAGAGTGAGGAACCAAAGACCGCAAGACTGAGGGTCGCAGGAGGGACTGTGCTATTATTTTGGAAAGAGGTACTGGAACATCCAGTTATCAAAATGTTGAAGTGTAAATCTGTAAAGTATGCTGGATCATTTGGTTCAATGAATCCCCATGTCACATCACGGGGGGGGGAGCACGGACAAGGGAAGTAGGAGATGGAGCCGCAGGATGGGAGAACGAGGGATTTATTAGGGAAAACAATACGGGACATGAGGAGAAACAGGCAGCAACGTCAATGACAGGACTGGGGAAAGACTAACAGGGAAGCACTTAAATACAGGCACTCAGTTAGACAGAACTAGAAACAGTTGGTAACATAGGGATTCCACACGTGGTTAACGAGGGGCGTGGCACACAGGAGGAGCGGCACAATCGGGATATGACACCCCACCCCCACCGTTATGAAACCCTATACCTGATTCAGAGAACATTGCACAACTAAATTATTCCGCACATGTTATTCTGATCTAGCATCATGGAACCGCTGCATTATATAATGATGGTACAATGCAGGCTGGGCCTGTGATTTTGCACCATGCCAGGCCTATCCTGTGTAAGATGGTGGGAGATTGATAGTGCCAGAAAAGAGAGTGTGATGCGAGTATTATAGAGCCAGGTCATGGACTGTGGTTGGAGTATTTTGGAGCCAGGTCAGGGAGTCTGGTGGGAATATTAGGGAGCCAGGTCAGAGAGTGTGGTGGGAGGATTTTGGAGCCAGGTCAGGGAGTGTTTTGGGAGTATTCTGGAGCAGGTCAGAGAGTGTGGTGGGAGCATTATAGAGCCAGGACAGGGAGTGTGGCTGAAGTATTATGGAGCCAGGTCAGGGAGTGTGGTGGGAACGTTATGGAGCTAGGTCAGGGAGTGTGGTAGGAGGATTTTGGAGCGTGGTCAAAGAGCATGGTAGGAGTATTTTGGAGTCAGATCACAGTGCATGGTAGGAGTATTATGAAGCCAGGTCACAGAGTGTAGTGGGAGTATCATGGAGCCAGGTAAGGGAGTGTGGTGGGAGTATTATGGAACTAGGTTAGGGAGTGTGGTGGGAGTATTATAGCGCCAGGTTAGGGAGTGTGGGGGCTAGTGACAAATATCCATGTCAGTCGAGGGAATGTCACCTCTGTAACGCAAGGGCATGTGTGTACATTATCCTCTGAAGTCCTGAGTCAGCCAGAATGAATTCCATAGCATGTCCTGAAGAGAACACATGGATGAGTGCGATAATCATGTGCAGCGCGAAAGTTTATCGGTCCGAAAGCATATGCAACAGCATGTGTGTGGCATGTGCAGCAGTATATGAACCTTTTCCTTGTACGTGTGCACGTGGGTGACAGTTTACATGGATCCCCAACACACAACTGACACAACCACCGACAGCACCTTCAGACAGGTCCATTTGGGAGAAAAAAACTTAAAACATTATATAAAATTGATCATGATACCAAGATGACAGTACAAGATGAGCTCCTGAACCCATTCGTACGAAAATCTAGCTAGTACACAGATTATGCACCACTGTGGGGCTTCCCTGTGCAGGGAGCAGCCAAATCAGGGGAAAGACTGAGAGACATTAAGAATGTTGGTTTACTTTCTGGAATAGAATCTGCTCTAGCAGATAAAAGAATATAGGAGTGTAGAATTCCTGGGATTTTTTTTTCCTTTAGACCCTGTAAACTATCATTATGGACTCAGAAGTGGAAGGGCGGTGGGGTTATGATGATTCTGTCAATCATCAATCATCCTAAGAGGGTAGCTTTGCAGCTTCCAGGCCACACTGGCAGCATTCGCAGGAAATTCCCGCGTTTTCTGAGAACTCGGCTTCCCGCAGAAACAAACTGCAACATGAGCTGGTTGGCGACGTCCCAGCCAACTTGCAGGCATTCAGGGTGTCTCTGCTGAAGGGACGCATCACTGGGCGCCGGCGACTGGCCCACATGGCTGCGATACCCTATAGGCAGGGTGGGAACTTGCATGGGGACATGGGTGTTTTCTCAGCACCGACATGGTTTCTGTGTTAAAATGATAAACTATTTAGTCATCAGTCCGATTGTTTGAAGTAGAAAACCATAACCGTGACAGTATGCCACATTGCTAAATAACTCATTCAAAAGCTTGTCTGTGAATAAGTTATATAAAGCTGAAAGTTGATATACCGGATAGGACCCACTTTATTAGCTACACCAAGCTAGTGCCAGATAGGACCAGCTTTATTAGGCATACCTATCTAGTACTGGGTAGGGTCTACTTAGCTAGTACCGGATGGGAACAACTTTATGAGGCATACCTAAATTGTACCAGGTAGGACCTGCTTTATTAGGTACGCTTAGCTAGTTAGGTAGTACCAGGTAGGACACACTTTTATCTCCATAACCATTGCAATGGTAGACAAGATGTATGTTCAGTGAGCCCTTTCTGGAAACCTCTGCGGTGCTGAGCTGTTCTGAGCCTAACCTGCCATTCTCCTGTGACTGCTCTCGATAACAGGATTCACTCTCAGCAATGCAGCTGATGGATGCATTCTGTTCCTCACACCATTTTTTGTTACCTCTGGACACTGCAGTGTGTGAGAGCCCAGGAAAGTGGCTGTTTCTGACCTGCTGGAGCCACTATGCTTAGTACCGACGATCACACCGCGTTCAGAATCACTCAGATCACACGCCTTAGCTGCTCTAATGTTACGCTAACGCTCGCCCCTGTCTATGTGATTCTGTATATATATGCAGCTACAGCTGGTTGGGAAGAGCAGGTCGTTTGTGTCAGCAGGCAGGTCTCCCTAATGCTAATACGCGCTGCTTATTTTTAGCGTGATTCAGAACCGAAACTTCACCATAAAACTGCTCCCTGTCTTGAATGGCTGAATTTGTTATGCTACAGTTAAAGAAATGGGGATCAGGTGAGATGTTTAATTTGCTTGGCCACTGTATGAAGGGAGGATTTATTTAGTCTTTCATAGTTGCTTTCTTGACAGCGCCAAAATACTATGAACAATTCTGCACTTTTAAAAAACTCTGATTAGTAAAACCAAACTTCTGCTACTGTCGTCAATGTCATGTCTAAACCCTTTGTTGAGTTACACCCACTGGCTCACCTGGAACCTGCCCACAGGTGCTCAGCACATACCTTTGCCGTTTTGGTGAACTTATGTGCTGTCAGGGCGTGTGCCTGTCTGACAGTATAACCCTAACCCTCAAATAGAGGCGACGACTGGAACATAAATATTGCTCAGAGGAACAGCTCCAAGCAACGGCCACCTGTTTCCACTCGTGAGCAACCAAGGCAGCATTCATGGTAAGGAGCATCTGAAGATACCTTCTTGTGGCTATGAGAACTCTTATCAGCAGTTTGGTGTGATAGGTGTTTTGCTCTCTATATGACTCCATGAAAAACATTTCAAATTTCGGTGCCACTTTACAATAAGGCTCCCCATATAAAGAGTTTATGAATGGTTTATAATCTGGTTATTAATTAGGTTGTAACACTTTGTAAATTATTAATCGACAATTTTAAACAAGTTATAACATAGTTTTCTTTTTATTGATGAGTTACTACCATTTACAAGTGGCAAAGGGGAGCCTTATTGTAAAGTGGTACCCAAATTTCTTTACCAGAATGCAATGCATCGTGTATGGTGAATCACCTGCCCACCGGGGGAGAAACATTTGTAGAAATTTGATTGTAACTGTGTATTGGATTCATGGATGTAGAAGATGAATGGATGTCAAGATGGATGCAAAAACGGTATCTTATGCTACTTTTCTAGAAGATAAGTGAAAGGCCGCTTCAGCAAAGCTGTCTGTTCCTGTGGTCTATTCAAACTCTGCAGGTATATGTAGTGGATGTGAATTTTTCAGTAAGCCAAATTTTGTCTGTAGAAAGAAAATAGCTACAATACCAAGCAATAGAAACGTATTCTTTCCATACTATAAAAAAGTATCTCATGAGAAGTGAAAGCTCATTTTTGTGACATCTAGCACCTGTTCCTACAATTTTCTACAACTCGGTGTGAATTCCAAGATATCTGAGAGTCAGCGATGGGTATTAGTGTGGGAACCGATACGGGTGGCGTGGGTGTCAAGAAACGTTGGAAATGGGTCCTTAAAAGAGGGACCAGCATTACTTGATGAGGAGGATGATTGGATGAGGAGAGCATAGGCCCCCAAATGTCCCTCTTACTCTATGACAATGTCAGGAAGCAGGGAATGAAGGACTAGAAATTGTACGTATTATTTATTACACTTAATATACTGCACATTCCCATCTCTTCATTGGTCTTTTTAAGTATGTCACAAACAAAACAAATAATCAGTGTTATTCATCTAACCGGGTGCAAATGCATGTCCTTCATGGGGGGTGACCAGATTTTCTCCCTAAGTTAACAGGTGACAGACAGCATCTCTGAAGTGGGGGGGGGGGGGGGCACCGAAAATTCTGCTTTTTTCAGAGCAACACCCACAGCCCCACCCAGGCAATGAATTGGAAAGCCAAGGTGCCACTCCCTTTAATAGCCAGGTTCCTCTCTGCCGCGCCCCGCGGTATTGGGTCCAGCAGTTTCACATTCGGCTTCACACATGCCCAGGCAGGACGTTCACTTGTTCAATGGTGACTTTCACCAGCGATGATGTCACCAGCCACAACCTAGAGTCGGAGGTTAACGTTCTCACAAGAAAACGTGCGATACATCATCACACCACTAGACCGTCACCTTCCATGGGGGTCGCCACGATGCTGCGGTAAAGCAGGTGTTGTTTATGGTATTTTACATCAAAAATGCCTAGCTGTATAAAGGGCACGATGCAACTGGAAGCTGTATCAGGCGCTATAGACACAAGCAAATGAATAATTCATTCATGTAACATTATCATCGCTGTGCCACAGCGCATAATGAACAGCCCATTTAATTGAGTGTGATGCAGTCATGCAGCCAGTTAGCTGAACGTGCAAAGGAAAGCATTTTAAGAGTTTGGTTGGAGAACAAATTACAAGGGAATTCCAGTTCACACCAATGCACCATATGATTTTTTTAAACAGAACTGGCCTATATTATTCAGCTACTAGCTATTTTGAACATAAACTACTAATTGACTGGAAAGAAAAGCAAACTGGTTCAGTTAGCCCGAAATTCTCTGAAACATTTTATATGATAATTTCCAGAAAAAGGTAACGTCCCATAAACCCATCATGATCAGGTCAGATTAGCGTGATGGAATGACATAAAGATCTCCGGGAGAGCTGTTCCTTCAGGAAATATTCATTTTAAGTTTCAGGATGCATTTTATTGTCACTTGTGTTTGGGGAGGACAGAAATTTTTATGTCACATTTCTGGGGGGGATAATTGTGCAGACAGCAATGTGATACAGGACAGACAGCAGTGTGATACAGGACAAACAGCAGTGAGATATTGGACAGACAGCAGTGTGATATAGGACAGACAGCAGTGCGATATAGGACAGACAGCAGTGCGATACAAGACTGACAGCAGTGCAGTTCAGGACAGATAGCAGTGCGATATGGGACAGACAGCACTGTGATATGGGACAGACGGCAGTGTGATACAGGACAGACAGCACTGCAATACAGGAAAGACAGCAATGTGATATAGGACAGATGGCAGTGTCATACAGGACAGACAGCAGTGTGACATGGGACAGACAGCAGTGTGATATAGGACAGACAGCAAAACAGCACTGCAATGAGAAAGAAGACAGTGCAGTGTAAGAAGTGACAATAAATTTACAATAGACAGGTGGCGCCTCGGGGGAAGATGTGCAAATAGTCATAGAGGAAGACGGTACTGATAAAGTGCCTAAGTGGAACATGGGCAGTGGAACATAACAGTGTCCAATATAAAACAGAGGCAGATGCTTGGTTGTTTAGCAACCTGATGGCTTGGGGGAGGAAACGGGTGAAATGGGTGGTGTGGGTGCTGATGCACTGGCAGCATTCTTGAGAGGTCATGAGTGTGAGGAGGGTGTAAGCCAGATGGGTGGCTGGCATCACAGATGACTCTGCCCTCTTCTGGCACCGAGGGAGGTAGATGGATTGTGCGTGAGGAAGATCAGCACAATCAGAGGACCTGAACGGTTAGGTTACTCATGATGAGTATAGGCTTATTATGATATTCAATAAGCTTAACTAGAAGAGGGAACTAACCATTGGAGATGTAGATTCAATATATGAAGCTTGTGTTTCTGTGTGCATGAAAGTATATAATTTTTATCAGATGTGGTAACAGTCTAGAGCAGGCCTGGGTGATTGTTTTTACTCTCATGTCTCATGGAAGCTACAACAAAAGGCTTGGTCTTTGAATGCTGTTATGGAAGTAGCAATTGTTTATGTAATTATCCATGGCACAAATGACAGTTATTTGTGATCCCTCTGTCACACATAACAGTCATTTCATAATTCATGGACCTAGTCATAACCGGGTAAAAGCTAGAAAAGTCATAAACGATCATGTTTAATTCATAAGCAACCAGGGATATTTAATGATGGGAAATAACGTTGTTGGGGTCCGGCTACGTTATCGCCAGTCATGCAGATAAACGGAGGACCGTAAAATCACCAAAACATTGATTACTGCATAAAATATTACAAACTATGAAATATTATACACCACAAATACTGTGTTAATATTCATGACGGGAATGGAGGATCGCACAAATAATAATAATAATAATAATAATAATAATAATAATTATTATTATTATTATTATTATTGTTGTTGTTGTTCTTGTTATTGTTGTAAACAATAGAGATTCAGTAGCTATATTGGTTGGACAGCTATATTCTCTGGACTTTTACAGAGAATACCGGGATAAGAGATCCAACCTGAATCCCCGCCCAGCTTTAGTCACCAGCACACAGACCGACGTGCATTTAATAGCAAAACGGAGCCGTGCGTTACACTCCTGTGGGGACGTCTTACTGTGCTAGTGGAAAGAAGTCAGAACTTCAAAGAGCACTTCCATATCTTGGTGAAAAGACTGAAAACTTGGGATTTCAGCGGAGCTTAAACTTTTAAAAGTGCTTTTTTGTAAGCAGGGAGTCTGCGCTGCTAGATCGGAGCGTCGCACCTAGCCGGAGCCGCTATGAGCGTCAGTCCGGCCGCTGAGAAGCCCTTTCTGTCCACCCTACAGCCTAAAACCCCCGTCACCACCTATGCCATCCCCTCGGAGCTGCAGCTGGGATATGCCGGATCCGGGGCGGACCAGGAGGCGAAGAAAAACCGGGTGCAACAGCAGGTCCACCTGCGGATGGCGGAGAGGTTCAGCAGCACCTTGCCGCAGATGAACCGCACGACGTCGTACGCGGCCACAGGTGAGAGCCTTTCCCGAGCTCCCGACGCGGGCGGTCACACACGCACAGCCTCGGTCTCCGGCACGGCGACGGGAATCAAGGTGTTAAAGCGCATGGCGCTCATCTGCTCTCTCCTTACTGCCATGTGTGAATGCAGCCTTTGTCTGACGTGAATGCAGACGAAAGGAATTCAATATCATAACTGTGTGCTGAGTGTTGATGGAAAGGGCAAACATATTTCATTGTGCAGCGGACGTAGCAAATCCTCTCACCATTTAATTTCATTTGCCTATAATGACTGCTAAAAGCCCGGGGAATAATAATAATAATAATAACAAAAATAATAATAATAATTATTATTATTACTATAAATGTCGTAGCACTTTTGAATGCTTTAGTGATAAAGTGATTAAAGTCAATTTATCAGTGTTTGCTGGTGTTTCCACATCGGATTATCAATTTCTTTGGATCTTTATCCAAAGTAAACTAAAGAAGGATTACATTCCCTCTCCATAGTTCCACAGAACATTGCGTCCGTGAAGTCTGGGGGATTCTTAAAAATCAGAATGCTAGGATAAATACTGTGTCAGGCTGATGCTTTTTTTTTTTTATCCCGTTCTCATACCCAGAACATTTTTTGTAGTTTGAATTGGAGGAATGTGAGCCTAAGACCCAGAATGCGGCTGTGAACTTTCCAGAGCCTTTGCTGACATGCTGTGAGAATTTGTGGGAGTCTTTCAGTCCAGTGGGAGCGGGGCGAGGTTAGCGGCGGATTATGCCAGAGCAATTATTGTTCTGAAATAGAGTAATTACTTCAGTGTGCATATACTGTATAGTTTTCCACACACAGAAACTCGCTCAGGTGTCCCCGAAACAACAGTACTGCAGTAATAGGGCTACTTTCAAGCACAAATTCCAGGTAAAAGGTAACTTACTTTATAGCTTGAAGCAACTGTGTAGGCTATTTGTTCTAAAAGTACGAGAAATAGGGGGAGTCACGCTCACCTGTCCTGTTCTGTCCCTTAAAAAAAATGCGCTGTTATTTAAACATTGCGCAAAAACAAAACCTGACCTGTTTTCGGGAAATACGCCGTATCCGTGTCATGTTTCTGTTAACTTATCTTTTTAATTTAATTTTCGAGACTTTCGAAACATACACTCTACTGTTTCAGAAAAACTGGTTTTACTCTGAGAACCCTGTTAAATATGCACTGTGTGTTTTGAACGATGATATAGTTGTTTACGAGCTGAAATAGCAGGAATGCCGTGCTGTTTATTCCAGTCCTGTTGTGATACATGCCCTTGAAGTGCGTGTGACTGTAGAACTGTCAATTCAAAAAGACTTTATGTTATTAAAACAGCTATAGATTTTTCCGTATTAATCCTGAAACATGGTAAAATTCACAACCACACATCTTGCCTAAACGACAGTCCCTGATACAACAGCCAGTCAAGCCTAAAAATTTGTACGTTTTTATCCGTTGAAAATGTTCTTAGAACCAGTCTCTATTTCAGACCCCTAGCATTGTGTTAGATCTATTTTGCAACCACCCTCAAAGAATCCCTAGACTACTCATTATTTAATATTATAAATCGTACTTGATATTTTACTTATTTACTCAGGTGTACTGTTTTTTGTGAAAGGTTCGTGACTTGGCAAACTTGTGTTTTCTTGACTGGCCCAGAGATAAATATTTAAAGGCTTGGCACATTAATAAATACAGTATTAATGAATCACTCTAACAAATAAATCACAAGTGGTTTTTGTACACGATGTGCTGCCTTCAGGCCGAGACACCGAGCTCCTGGCCTGTTGTCACACACTCTCGTCGACAGTGTTTCTGAACAAGGAGGGCTGGTGTCTATGACTTCATGAGACAGTTTTGGACCCGGGGAGTGGCACTCCTCCATAAAATAGCCTCACACCTTTGTGCCCATGACATCCCAGCAGTAAATGCTGTGTGTCGCAGGCTTAAGCAGTCTCCGATGGCCCCGTCCTGCTCCCAGGCTGTGTTCTTCTGAGCGTTACCAGCTACATAAGCTGCCTGCCCTTGTTGTTCTAAATGAGCACAGCTTGTTGTTCTGGAGGTAGCCCTGGGCACCTGAAACGTAATCCCTGGACGTAGTGAGCAATGGTACGTAATCCCCTGCTTGTACGGGGAAATGCCCCTGGCACCCCCCAGCTAGGACCTCTGTGGCTTATTCACTCTTTATTTCATCATAAAGGTTGAAAGTAAGAGAGAATATAATTTAATCAGAGGCATATAATGTTACACCAAAAAATTGTTAAGTGTCGTTAGGTGGATTTAGGTCTTCTTGTGTCCTAAGAATGACTTATTGTGTTATTGATCTTCTTGCACTTTTCTGGGGAGTTTCTGTCCTCTGTCTGTTTTTGTGTATGTGTACTGGGGTGTGTGTCCCTTTGCGAGGGTCGCTTTCCTTATCCTCTCTTCTGGCCCCCGGCTCGCACCTCTTATCTGGCGTCGCTTCTAAAGCAGGAGACATTCCAGAACAAGCTCAGTAAGCTTTCTCCCATGTGCAGAGCAATCACTGTCATGCCCCGGATGGGGCAGGGAGAGGTCCAGGACGGTGCAGGCAAAGAACAAAAACAAAGCACCTATAATTTAGGATCTGCCCATAACTACTGTAAATATACTCATACCGCAACTCCTATCAGTAAGGCTGACATGCCTAAACAGTGTTTTTTTCTGGCAAAATACCACAATACAGGAAAGACTTCCTATAACTGTCAGTTTAATGACATCTTAGGTGAATCGGCAATCAGCTGACATATTGAATTAAAGTTAAAGTTGGAAGCAGCAAATAGTACAAGAATAACGGCAATAATAACAACAACAACAATAATGCATGAGAGCACTGCAGACTAATTTAAATTAAACGGTAATTTTCAAGCTCATTAATTAACCCTTGAAAAATCAAATAATTAGCAACTGAGTCTAAATTTGAATGGCTCGGTTTGTATTGGTAGGAATCATTTGGGAGCTGGATTCTAGCGACTAGCAGCTGTTAGCTGTCATTGAGGTTCTGGCAAGGCTGACAGTTTGGGGCTCTGTACCTGAACCGCAGCCCCTGGCATAGCGACCCATCTCAGCTATGCGGCTCTGCTAGGTGGGCGTGGCTGTAGCCTCCCCAGGCATGATGGGACACGACGTGCCCTCGATTCACACAAAATGCAGGGTGGAGTTGGGTGTGCCTCTTTTTCATTGTTCCTTGCTGGTGCAACTATACTGATGGCTGTTAGAAGGTGCAGAGCCACCTCAGCCTGGGGAACGGAACCAAGGAATCATCGAGGGCACCCTCCATGTTTGCTGCAGAGCAGGAGGATTGGTCTGTAGGTGCACTGTGCAGCCAAATGCTGTCATGCTCTAGGATAATGCTTTATTTATTACTTGCATGAATGCAGGCATATTTGTGTTAATTTTCACATATCCCATCTTGCTCTGCTTATTAAGACATGCACACATATATACTGTAGATGAGAATGAAGCTTGGGGTCTGAGTGCAGGATCTGCCATCTAACTAGATGCATTCTTTGGGAGGCTAAGGGCATTGCTCAAGGGGTCAGCAGAGATGTGGTTAATACGGGATTCAAACCAGCAACCTTCCAATCACAGGCACAGAGGCCCACCCACTGAGCCACACACCACACCCTAGTGGATTTACACAATAAGAAACATCGGTCCTGGCACTCCTCTGTGGCCCAGGGGTTTTAAACCCTGGACATTACTTCTGATTAATTAAGGGCAATTAACTTCTACACAAAGCTCTTCTTTTGATTGATGTATCCCAAAGAAATTTGATGTTTTATACGTTAGGCATTTTCTAACAAGTCCTTCCTGCTTTCTTCCATAGACTTCGGCAACTCCACCTCCATGAAATATGCCACCTACAGACCCTCGTTCACCACCAAGTCTCAGATGGTATCTGCAAACCAGACTGTAAGTGCGACACGGCCTCCTAAGCATTTCTCAGATATTTGCAAAGTCCAGTTACTGACACCATAACACCCAGTGCGAAGTCACTGGTCACTGTGGTCACAGACACATGTCCACTTCTGGCCCAGCATGCCTGCTGGTCTTTCTTGAAGTCATGTGACTTACTATTGGGATTAAAGGTTCAAAGCAGAGATGGAAATCCAGATGTCTGAGATTATTTTCATCCTACTCCAATCTGTTGGTCCAATTCATTGTTATTTATTTGTGTTTTTTATGCAAAACAATGGGATTAACGTGAAAAACTGCAGGTTCTTACAATGACCATACACATGTGGTTGTATATTTGATGGGTTTTAGGCTCTTTAAAGGATACATCAATAATGGTGGGAACTATGCTAAAATCCCAGATCGAGGAACTACATTTTTACTAAAAGAAAGCACTATAGATTTATATAGTGATTAGTGAGTGAGTAGTTTTAATATACCTTATAATTTTATATAGTTTTATAGTTTTATATATATAATATATAGTTTTAATATCTTGGTGTCCAGAGACATGCAGACACATGCGTATGAGGTGTTGGAGTCAGAAGGGAGGCCCGCCAGCATTCAGAGGCCCTTCAGCAATTTGGGTTAAGGGTCTTGTCCAGAAACCGCAGGACTCAAAGCCACAACTGTCCAGTCAGGGGAACAGATTCCTAACCTACTGTACTACAGACCTTACCCAGACTCTGACTGGAAAAGTTTTAGTAAAACATGCATCTGTGCAACTAGATAGAAGATGTAGAAATGTAGCGAACAAAAACATAAGACAGGGAATGATAATAGCAATAATAATGTCTGACGGAGTGGTATTTGGAGTGCTAGAGCACTGAGGTATTTCACAAGGGGCCTCCACATCTCGCTGTGAATATTACAGAATATTTCGTGGTGTGGCTACAGCAGTCATGCAGGAGACTGAGCTAAGCTAAGCTGGCAATGTGGTGCAGGTCCTGGAAGTGTGAGTGGCAGCATTATTGTGACAGCATCTCGTGGCAACACAGAGAACAAAACATGCCGAACGGGCCTTGGGTGGGGTCTGACATGTTTATTGCGACAAGTGGGGACGGGGTGTAAGTAAATACATAAAATAAAGAATTCAATCTGGCTGGGCTGGGAGAAAATAAACAGACTCAACCATATCAGACAGAGACAAAACAAAGGAGGAATTTTGTTGATACCGGTCTTGGAGATGGAGTCATTCTGGGTTACGGATGGATGGACAAACCCGAGCTGAGCAGGTTATGCCCATATTTGGAGTGGAGGGTGTGAAAAGGATTAACTCCAACATTTAACTGTGAATCTCAGTTCTGCACAACCTGTATCATGACTGATCAAGAAGCATGTGCTGAAATGGGGAAGTAATCCATGCAGCCGAGGTCTTGCGTGTTTGGGATGAGTGATCCTAAAGTACACCGGTCCTCTGTTGTGCGATTTTTGGAGCTCTTTACAGTTTCCTGTGCCTATGCTTTCGGGAACTGTGCTCCTGAAGGACTGCAGGTGTAGAATAGCTGTGATGCAGTTATTGTGTCTTCAGATGCGGAGAATATACAGCGTGAAGGACCTGGATTGTTCCCATTAAACTATCAAGATGAATTCACTGCGCTAAGCAATTTCTAACCCATAATTGGTCAGCTTACATCTTAGTCTAGTCAACTAGCCATTATCACCTCTTATTTAGCTGTCTGTACAAAGTGTGTAATTAGTGACCAAATAAATTGACAACAAATAAAATGAGTGTCTTATACAACAGCGTAAATAGCTTCAGAGGCACACAACTTGGTACATTAGGTATCTGGATGGGTCTTTCCTAAAGATACATAAGGGAACCTATTATGAAAACCTTTGCCATGGTCGAGTAGAACAAAGAACCATAAATGTTGTCTTTGTAGCCCTAGAGGATGCCACGCTAATAAGCTTAAACCAGGATTCTTGTCTCACAGATTAACAGGGTGCCACAGTACAGCTCACGCTCTATGGTGGAGATGGACGGACATGGGGGTAGCGGCTTCTACCAAAAACGGGCGGGGACCCTCTCCCCAGCCTCTATGAGGCTGCAAGGCCAGTCACCGGGCTCCGCCTTGATGAACATCGACTTCATTAACGGCAACGTGGGGTATGACAGCGGCACCACCCTCCAGCGCCAGTCCGCTTATGGGGAGACCGGCTTCTCCATGCAGTCGGCCAAGTCGGGCCAGATGAGGACCCTGCAGCGGAGTCTGAGCGGGACGCTGATTGGGAGTGGCATGGTTAACGGAAATATGGGCGGTAACATGAGTGGCACCGTCGGCGGCGGCACCATCGGCGGCGGCACCATCGGCGGCGGTACCATCGGCGGCGGCACCATCAACAGCATGGAGCAAACCCAGCAATACTCCTTCAAAGGCCCCGCCTACCGTACCCTGACCCGCATCAACCGCGTGTCCCGCCCTGGACCTCCCCCAGCGCAGCAGATATCCGCTGGTGGCACCATCCAGCGCTACTCAGAAGGCTTCACCAACCATGTGGGGCAGACGGTTGTGACGCCGCAGATCCTAATGCAGCAGCACAGTGGCTGCAGCCTCCCCCGCAGCGGCTCCATGAAGAGCATCACCAGCCTAAAGGGGGCCGATGTCTTTGATGGTGCCATGGATGGCGTGGACAATGGACCAGGATTTACTGGGTGAGTTGCGTACTATGCCCGAACCCCACAGGTCAAAAGTCACACGGGCATCTGGCTCTGGCAGGGTTACCTAAGCTCTGCAAAAAGACCTCTTAATAATGAGATTGGGGCAGTCTGTAAATGTCGGGGTGGATTCTATCCATGCCCGTGCCTGGATGTCCAGCTAGCCAGTGGCATGAGTGTCTCAGTGTCTGGTGGTTCATTTGTGGTTAATTTTGGGGGAGTGAATTGTAAGCGTGTGAAAACTTTCACCCCAGCGGGATTTGGAGATATCGCTGCAGAACCGGTCTGGGTGCGGCATTGGGACAGTGTCTGGACTTGTTGTCTTTGCCATAGCCGGATCTTTATGCAGGTGTTCAAATGTTCACACGTAAAAGTCAAAAGTTTGGCATCTGTATAAACGTAAAAAAGGGAACCCAAGGCATCCTGTGTCACATACTCAGGTGTGGCTGATAGCTTAGTCATTAAAGACGGACTTGTGGGTTTAAGTCTAGCAGTACCACCAATTTCTGTAAAATATCCAGATGTTTGAATTAATAAAAGAGAGTAAAGATAATAGGTCTGTCTGTTTGATTGCTGCTGGGTTGATGACCAGTGGGAGGTGGGAATTCTTCATTGTGTCCACACACTTTCCGTCTGTTATTTCTCCTTCTACTCACTCACCTTCTGGTCACTCGCTGTTTGCCATCTCTCCATCTGCGCACCCTGTATTCACTTGCTGTCTGCTTACTCACTCTTTGGTCACTCACTGCCTTCTTACTCACTCTCTGATCACTCACTGTCTGGTTACTCGCTCTCTACTCACTCTCTGCCTGCTCACTTATCCTCTGTTCACTCTCTGTCTGCTTACTCACTCTCTGGTCACTTTATGCCTGCTCATTCTCTGCCTGTTCACTCTCTGTCTGCTCACTGGCTCTCTGGTTCTTCTTGGCGTAGGCTTGACATGGACACTGCAGTCTCTTACCTGAATGTACCGGACCCAGAGGTACAGGTCCAAGGCACTGCTTTCATCCAACACGAGTGCTACCATAAGGAGCAGGCCAAGACCAAGGTACCTCACCTCTGACTTTCCACATAGCCTGACTCTGCTACAGAAGATTCTTGCTGTTTCTCCACTGATATGTATATATTACATCGTTCCCCTGAGTGTTTCATGCTGAAATATAAAGTCCTGCATTAAACTCAACCCTGCATCCCGCCGGTTGCTTTTCTAGTCGTAGTAATTTACCTATTCTTATAATTATTGCCAGAAATGTTACTTATTACTGGGTGGTCTACTAGTCATGTGACCATGTGACAGTCCACATGATCTGCATGTGCAACTAATGTACTGTGGCCAAAAAAACTGGGATGTAAGTCAGTTGTGAATGGACATATATGCATGTTTAACATTCATGAGCTCAACACAAATGAGGTTTGGCTGGCTTGTTCACCTGCAATGTGACACATATTCATGTGCATCCCCCCTGCCCCCCAGCTGCGGGAGCTGAAGGGCATCCCTGCCCTGGTGAAGCTCTTCACCAGCCCGGACCTGGAGGTGCAGCGCTACGCCACGGGGGCCATGCGTAACGCCATCTATGAGAACATGGAGAACAAGGCGGCTCTCATTGAAGCAGGGGGCATCCCCCAGATGGTGGAGGCGCTCAACGAGCCTGATAGCGACCTTCGCAAGAACATCACAGGTCAGGCACCCCCTATGGTTCGAGGAATACCTCTTCAGTATCTTTGCCATGACAGGAGCACTTCCAGGGTGCTAGTGAGTAACGTTCAGCCCTCAAACGGCAGGTTGCTCAACAGGAGCCGTTGTGGTAAAATGTTAAATAAATTTAAATAAGTATAGAGATAGTTGCTAGGCTGCCAAGTAACTTGGTGATGCTTTGGTAACGGTGATTTGCGGATTTCTTCTCTCCCATTCAGTTTATACTCTTCAGTGGATCCACGTGCACTTGTGCTTTGTTGTGAAATCTAAGTGTTTAATAGTGAAATCTGAGTTTTTAAAATCTGGTGGGTCTTCAAAACCATGTTGGGTTTTGTTTGTTTTTAAAGGCTGATCTGCTGAAAAAGGAATCAGAAGCTGCCTTATCAGACCTTCTGATAATCTGGAAAAACATCTGCTTTTTTTCAGATTTTCTAGTCTTGTGAGTCAGGCATTTTGCAAGGTCAACACCCCGCTGGCTTGATTCCAGTGATAAGGACCCCTATAGATTCTACAGGAAATGGAAGGATTTCACTGGGAGGGTGTGGCAGGGGAGGGCAGGTCTGGGGGTTTCGTATCAGACATAACTCACATCACCCATGTGAGTCATACGGTCACTTCGAACCTAGACGTTCCCTGCAGCTGACTAAAAGATTTCTGTTCAGTTCAGTTCAAATATACAGCACCCTTCCCAGCATATTTTCCTGAGGGAGATCAGTACTTCAGTAAGTCGTGAGTGGGCAGGTAAAGGCAGAACAACTTCTGCGCATCAAAGGGGACATCCAGAATGTTCTATAAACTAGGATCTCTCTAACAGAAGGCTTTGTAGTTTTTAAATTCTTTAAAAATTATGGTAACACTGGAAGCACTCATGTATAATGCAGCATAGCTACCTTCATAATACATTATAACGCATTCATAAAGTATTATAAACACTGCTATAAATATTTATCAAAAGGCATAACACATTATAGCCATGTTTATTATGCATTATGAATGTTTTATGAAGCTCGTATCTATAGTGTACTATAAATGCCTTCATAATATATTATAATGGCTTATACTGACTGTTATAATGCATTATCTATAATCTATAAGGTATCGATAATGCATTATAATGCATTATGATGACTGCTTTAATTAAACCCGAATGATTTTTCATTTTGCGTTACGGAGTCTGTGAGTGCATCTTAGACTGTACATGTTCGACTGAGCCGGATAAGAAAGGAATGGGTTTTTGAATGCCTTACATCCGAGGTGAATAATTATAATTTTGGTTGAAATTCCTGTTGCCTCTTTTTGGTGTTCCTGACTGAAGGCTTTGGGGACATTCGGTATAAATGTGACTTGTGGTCTCAATCCTGAGATTTGACCGGCACTAGGTGTTGGTGGTGTCTGATGAGCTCCCCTTCTGCATGCCTGAGCTCCCGCTCCCCTTCTGCATCTGCAGGGATCCTGTGGAACCTATCCTCCAAGGACAACCTGAAGGAGAAGGTGGCGAAGGACACCCTTCCCCAGCTGACCAAGAAGATCCTGGGTCCTCTCTCTGCTGGCAAGGAACCTGAGGACAGCCAGCAGAGTGCGTCTGATGTGGAAATCTTCTGCAACACCACAGGCTGCCTCAGGTACTGGCACAGATGAAACAGTCCCCTTTCTACCTTCCTTTCAGACCTGACACTTAGCGCCAGTGCGGCGGCGTTCCTCATTCTGCTGTAA
Source organism: Mormyrops attenuatus (assembly GCA_026777985.1). Lineage (NCBI taxonomy): Eukaryota > Metazoa > Chordata > Actinopteri > Osteoglossiformes > Mormyridae > Mormyrops > Mormyrops attenuatus. The sequence goes on from JAODKC010000021.1 coordinate 6,462,925, forward strand.
TGTCGGCCTAGCTCCTGTTCCGGCTGTTTACTGGGCGGTGACCTGATTTCACTCTGGCTGCCCGCAGGAATCTGAGCTCCTTGAATGAGAAGACACGTCAGCAGATGCGCGACACTCCCGAGCTGGTGGATTCTCTGGTGGGATACATCCAGGGCTCCCTCCAGGATGACGGCGTGAACGGCAAGGTCATCACCCACTCCTCGCTGCTGATTGGTCAGCTCTGAGCGTAGCTGTGGTGCTTGATAGTGCCTTGATATGATCTGTCTGTAGACTGGAAGGTTTCAGTGTCATCTACAGGCAGCAGTTCACCAAATCCAGACCTCAGTGTCTCCCTCTCCAGCCCCCATGTAATTTGGAGTTAGCATGTGCATGAAACGCCACCCTCAAGGTGACATCTCCACCTCTCCCTGCTTACCTCCATGTGCCTGTCTTCCAGGGAGTGGAGAACTCCATCTGCGTCCTGAGGAACCTGTCTTATCAGGTGTACAGCGAGATGCAGCCCTCCACCCTGCGCCGGCTAGAAGGGCCGTCACGCTCTGAGGACAGAAATTCCAACCCCGTCATTAGCTGCTTCACCCCCCAAAGCCGCAAGGCCAAAAACGTACGCTGCTTTTATTTTTTTCTCAGGACCTGCCGTACTGTTAGTATGTACCAACCACATGAAGGCGTACAGCGCAAATGCTGCTAGAATGAGCTGTGGGAGCCGTGTCTTCAGTTCAAATTACTGTTTAAATGTCTTTTTTACTTATTAAACATGTGTTATGCTACTGTACACCTGCAGTTTCTCTCCTCCTTATAAGTGCTGTTTTTCCTGCAGGCACTCAGCTCGGATGTGTCGTTCACAGAGGTGGCGAAGCAGCCTAAGGGACAGGAGTGGCTGTGGCACCCCCAGGTGGTGGCGCTGTATAATAGCCTGCTAGAGAAGTGCCAGGAGAACGCCACTACGAGGGAGGCGGCCGCTGGGGCTCTGCACAATATCACGGGCGGAGACCAGAGGGTAGGATACAAGGCCTCCCATTGCCTATCGCCACAAGGGGCCACTCTTAGGCCTCAGTGTCTGTTGGTCCAGGGACTCGACCCAGCAACCTTCTGATTCTTCACCAAACTGTAGGGTTTAATGAGAGCTGCCTGCCCTGTGCTCCCCCCGTTCTTCTCCTCTGCAGTGGGCATCCGTGCTGAGCCGCGTTGCCCTGGACAGGGAGCGCTCTTTGCCCATTCTGGTGGACTGTCTGCGCACCACTAACAGTGATCAGGAGCTGCGCTCGCTCACAGGGCTCCTCCGGAATCTGACTCGCCAATGCGGAAGCAAAGACACCATGGGTGAGCAGGACCAGGTCTGCTGTTTCTGGGGCCCTTCTCAAAAAGTCACTTTGGCACCCCCTGCCCCACCCTCAGATGTTTCAAAAGCTAGATAGATAGCCATGGAGCAGAGTCAGAAGATCATAGCTAGCTAGTTGGTTACCAGAACATGCTGCTTCAGAATGTCCTAAATAAGGAGCATTTTTATTTAATGTTTAGTGTAGTGCCTGTTTGTGGCCAACAAGGGGAAGGGGGTAAACCTATGGGGCCCCACCCAAATGCATGGTTTGAGTGGTGGTAAATACCTTTGCTGCTGGACTTACGAACTGGCAGGATACATGTTTGAATTGAAGGACAGGAACTACTTTCAAACCATGACTCCATGAAGAAAAACGCTGACTTGTCAGAAAATCGAGAATGTATGAGTATCATGTGGAAGTGGTTGGAAAACACAAGCAGGAACGCTGTGGACACTGCAGGTCTGTCTCTCCCAAACAGTGACCAAGCTTGTGAGCCCCCTGGTGACGCGGTTGCCAAATGACGGCCGACAGAAGGAGCCCTCCACCGAGGTGGTGATCAACATCTGTGGGGCCCTGAACAACATGGTGGCAGTCAGCTCCAACGCTGCCCGCGAGATCACCTACTTTGATGGCCTGCAGAAGCTGGTGGCCATCAAGGACTCTAATGACGGCAGGTGGGAAGGATAGGGGAGAAGCAGGGCTTTCCACTGTCTTTAAGCTTGTGGTATCAGGTCTGCTACAGGTGAAGCCGGAACAGTAGCTGAGAAGGCTCGTGGTCAGGTGTGGGAAACTTTTGTGGAGCCTTTGTATCATAGCCTGCCTTTGTATCACAGCTTGCCTCTGCAATCTGATTTGCCTCTATAACCCGACCTGCCTCTGTACCACTACCTGCCTCCACACCCCAAACTGCCCCTGTATGACAGCCTGCTTTCATAACCCAACCTGCCTCTGTATCACGCCCTGTCTCCATATCCCGACCTGTCTCTATAACCCAGCTTGCCCCTGTAACTCTTATCTGCCCCGACAGCCCAACCTGTTTTTGTATCACTGCCTGCCTCCATAATCCAACCTGCCTCTGTAACCCGATCTGCCTCTGAATCACGTCCTGCCTCTGTAACCCAACCTGCCTCTTTTTCTCCCTCCCCCCGCAGCCCTGGGAAGATAAAGGCAGCCAAGGCAGCATCCACACTCCTTGGCAACATGTTCCAGTACAAGAAGTTACACAAGGATTACAAAGACGTAAGTAAATAGGATGGTGGAGGGTGGAGCACATACCAGGGCGGTATGAGCAGATTTGGGGGTGGGGCAGGGGCTGGGGTGCTGTGGGCGGGTTTCGGGGGTGCAGTGGGCAGGTACTGGGGTGCGGCACAGTTGAGTATAAGGTTCCCAGAAAGAGAGCAGCTGTGTAGGAAGCCAGTCTGTCGAAGGGTGATACTTGGATACTAGGATGAGTAACCAGCATGTGTTTGTGGTCAGGATGTGGCGGGAAAGCGTGAGAAGAATTTTCTGAGTGTCAGGAATCTGGTGTTGGTTTGACTCCCTATCAGTGACCTCTCCCCCGGATCTCGCTGCTCAGCTCCAGTGCGCCGTTTACCAAACCCCCCCTTTTGGAATGGAGCTTATCTGCAGGCTTGAAGTACAGCAGGACACCAACCACCACCCGAACTGCATGCCTTCCTCCCTTTCTCACTCTGTCCCTCCCTCCCTCCCTCCCTCCCTTTCTTCCTCTCTGTGGTTTTATTCAGCTTTTCATTGTAATTTGATATGAAGGGACACATGAAAAATCGCAGCACGCGTTTATTTGTCGGACTGTACACAAACATGCACACGTGTGAGAAAGTGCTGGAATGCCAACACTCTTGCACCAAAGGGCATCTGCTGACACCAGCCACATCCTGCCCCTGGGCTGCAGTGCACTGTGTGTGAAACATCCACAGATGCGTGTCCTTGCTCGCATTTCCCGTCTGTCCTCATCAGCAAGGTTATCTGGTGAAACTCACACAGCACATGTCCGTGGCTCAGTATTTACATACAGTCTGGGGTGATGACCTGCACTGAGCTTGGGTAACCAGCTTAGCCTTTATGCCACATTCTGCACCTCTCATTGCTTGTCTCATTTTTATTTTGCAGAAAGGGTACAACAGAACCGACTTCGCTGAGACCATGTAAATTATTTAAACTAGGACCACCCCGCACCCTGCCACCCCTGCCCTGAATGACTGGCCACGTTGACTCGAGTGCAAGAAAGAAGTCATGTATAGAGGCCATGTGGTTATCGCATGTGACCTCCCTCGGAGTTTCTGTTAGGCTGAAAGGTACAGCCAGTCAACCAATGGCAGCAGTGAATTCTGCAGTCTGATTGGGAGCTTCACTTCACATGCAAATCTGCTTTTGCTTCACTCTTCCAAAAAGAACATAATAATCACTTTTTTCTGTTCATCATTCACTTAAAAAATCCTGAAGATAATTCCTTGGAGTATGTGACGGTTTCACTGCCCCGACGGCCCAAATGTGCGGCTGGTCCAGAGCAGCAGGAAATCTCTCCACTTGTGATGTTCTCAGAGTTTCCGAAACATATCGGCAGCTGGAAGTGAGGACTGAACCAGGCCAGACTTGGAGCTGTGATGAGGCTGGAGCTCCCATTGGGCAGCACCGTGCTGATGCTGCTCTGATGGACGGCAGTTCTCTGCCTCTACCTAAGCATCAAAGCGTGCTCTGAGGTTGGCACCGGAGGGTCCTCTTACGGAACGCTGCTCTGCATCCACTGATCCATCTACCGGCGCCGGGAAATGAACACAGGCCCGAGGACACAGGGTCTGAATGCTCCTGCTGTCGATCCTCGGAGACGGGCAGCCCCCACTGTCCCCACAAAGCCCTCCTCTGCCTGCCGGCTTTTTTTGGGCCAGAATTGTCAGTCCTGTAACGGCATCGATTTCTCTAAAGCATTTGTGAAACTGATTGTGTGTGCCTTAACTCTATAAGTTATAGTGTAAAAATATAATACGTGCTAACTAAGTATGAGATTACTACTGATGGTGGTGAGCCACATTTCAGATGGTTTAGAATTGTGCATAAGGGATTGTTTTATTCTTTTTTTAAGATTTGTTTTAAATAAAAAATGAATGTGATGTTACACACATGCCGTGTTCCTGTCCTGTTGCAGGCAGGTAACTTTTATTATTTGCATTTTATTATTATTCACTGTCAGCTTGTGGTGACCATATAGGCATTCCTCTGGAATGTTCTGTCCCCAGTCTGGGTCTTTTGGCTTCCCAAAGGCATGTTCATTATTATTGTGGTGATTGAATCCATCTGTTTTATCTCTTGTCCTGCTCATCTTTTACCTAGTGCCTGACCTGCTTAATAGTGCCAAATGGGTTATTCTCTAATATTTTACTGGATCTTTTTATAAGGCTATTCATTAAAATGCAAAATGTTTTTTTTTAATCTTTCTCTTAGTTTCACTGCAGTATCTGTTAGGCAAGTATGTTGATTTCCTGGTTTAAGTAATCTGCTGCCAGGGACATGTTTAATCCTGCAGAACTACAGTATTGGTGGTGCTACATGCCGCTATGAACTCCCCCAGAGCGCCACGCGGGCACATCAGCATACATACACCATGTACATGCAACCTGTAATGATGGACTGGTTCTCTGTTTCATTTTACTGGCAATAATAAAGGCATCTTTGGTTTATACGCGACTCGTCCTTTACTTAGATGTGATGTTCAAGGCTTTTTGCTGTTTGTTGAGAGCAGGGTTATTAAAGTTTTTTATCTGCCCTTAATTTTTGATTTTTTTGCCTTTAGTTGCAGTTTGTGTTAAGAGTGCACACATAGTTGTAGTATTTGTTAAAATTGGTCTAGTTTCTTTGTGTGAGCTTGAAGATTATTATCGCTGTCCATGACAACACAAACCGGCTCATTGTTAAAGAAATCCCAAGTTAGACTCTTGTTTTCTTCCGAATTGCTTCACCTTCTACAGCAGTCAGTTGGTTAGCGTACCCATGGAATGCTACATCACAGCCCATACTTAAGACATCATCACCATCTTCTGGGTATTTGAGAATTAGCAGTATAGAATGGATCTATTTTTAATCGGATGAAGTCCATGTAATGATAATACCAAAGCTGAAGACTTCTTTCTCTTCCGTTTTATTTTTGTTTTGTAATGGAGATTAGGGCTGTCGCGATATAATCATGACTATGTGGCGCATGCCAATAATCACCAGGGCTTTATATGATGGGATTAAACATTTGTCTGGACTCTAGCTTTTCGGTACCATGCAGTAGAGTTGCTGATTTTGATTTTTCATTTCTTCCCTTTCTACATTAAACACAGATTTTTTTTTTGCTTTAAAAAGTAAATATATATTATCTAACTATAATCTATTATAAAACCTAACACTAGGTAAGGTATACTACCTTTAGCTATGAAAACATTATTATAGGTATTATAATAAATTCTAAATAACTTTAACTTAATGAATTTGGACAGCGTAACGCCGACATTTCTCACTTCTAATCCATTTTGTATTTCTCAAAAATCCTGCAACAATGAAAATTAAAATGAAACTAGACCACTTGCATTTTTATTTCCCACTCATGTATGAGTCAGATGTGAAAATTTTTTTAATTAAATAAAAAAATCTTTTAGTCTTCATTTTCCTATTTGACTTTCCAATTTCCTGCTTTGCTTCAAGTTCACAACATACAAAATAATACATATACATATGTATATGTTAATTGGAGAGGACAGTGGGCGGAAATACGGATCACTGCAGCGCTTTCTCAGTGCGGTTGCCAATTCCGTTGTTGTATTTCTTGTTCATGGTCAATTTGAAAATGAAAAGTCAAAGTTTTTTGTTTAAATTTTTACATCTGATACATGAGTGGAAAATTATCAAAAATGCAAATGGCGCTGTTTCATTTTAATTTTCATTTTGGCAGGATTTTTTGCACGTACACTTTGAAAACAAAATGGCAAAATGGAGATAGTATTTCCATTTTATTCTTTTGCAGAAAATACCTCAGCAGCAGACTACTTCAAATGAATGGAACAGTGTTTAGTTTTTTCATTTTATTTTTTGCAAAAAATAACTCCCATACTGAAGTATCACCTGCTGCAAGGCTGCACTCAGGTTCTCATCCCTGAGGCGGTTCATCGTGTGGTGGGTGTGGCAACGCAAGCGCTCCTTACCTCCTCCTTAGTACAAAACTCTGGTGCATGATTCCAGTTTTTCTTTCATATTTAACTGAAATTTTGGCTGGACACAAAACACGAGTGGCGAAGAATGGGGAAGGGGGGTATTCCACAAAGCAGTCGTTTTTCATTAAGCCAAAAAGTAAGGATTTGGCTTAAGTTATCCAGCAAACTGGGACATTATGCTTTGTGGAAAAGCATGGTTGAGCCATACCCATCCAGAAAAGTCTTCTCTTTTCGCCCACTCTTTGTAGTTGTGGGCAGTTTTTCTTTAACGCTGGTGACTCGCCCGATATTGTTTTGTCGTTCTTCTCGCCCGTCGCTCCCCACATCTCAAAAAATTAACAAAATAAATAAAAAGTTTCCCCGGGATTCATGTCCCAGGAAAGGATATTAATTTTCTGGGACAGTCGCTCCAAAAAAAAAGAGAACAATCCCGGAAAAACCGGGATAGGTGGCAGCCCTACAATGCCTACGGTTACTGACGCCCCCAATTTTGAAAGCAGACTAGTAGTATACCAAAATATTAATGAGAGGCATATTGCGACGCCCAAAAGTTAGAAATCTGTATAAGAATCCTTATGTTTATTAAATTCGGTTAGCGGGGCATGCCACATGGTTTTGGTAAATCATTGAAACAATTTATTAGCACTGAAGCAGCGGTGAAGAAAAGGACAGCTCAACAGCCACAACATCTTTTAGAAGAGGAGATATTGTGGATAGACAAGGTAAAAAAAAAAAGACGTCGGTACTGTGGCGGTACTTTTTGCATTTTTATATCCGACACGTTTATTAACCATAAGGATACTCCAAATTTATACAGCTTACTAATTTACAGGCGTCGCCTCTCATCCATATTTTAGGCACAGTACTAATCTGCGTACCTAGTTGTGGGCGTTAGTAAACGCCTGTAGTCGGTAACCCAGTTGCCAAGCTGCTGTGCCTTGCCTTGGGCGCCTACACCCAGTTCAAACCGAACGGCACCGTGATGCCAGGCCCAGCGAACAGAAGGAGTGGATCCTCATGTAATGGATCAGCTAGCTGGTTCCAGAGGCAGTGAGCACGGCCTGCCTGGCCAGGCTTCCTTTCAACCAGAACCCACCCTGTTCATACAGTGTAACGGTGCATAGCCTCACCCAGGTGGCTACATGCCAGGGAGTACCAACCTGTCTAAGCCTGCAGAACCCTGCTGGCTTACAGGTCCATCAGTGAACAATCACCTGCACCATCAAAATGCTGCTCCAGACCTACGTCCCATCTCACCCCCTTTGGTCAGCAAGCCAGTGCTGCATTCGATTTTAATTAGCCCTTTTTTCAGTCTTAATTACTTTATCAGCTGCCTTTAATTTGACTGATCTCAAATACCGATTTTGGGAAGTGACATACAAGACGTGAGTCAATGACTTAAAATATGTGCATGAAGTTTCAAACACAGCAGCTGCATTATTTGAGTCAATTCAAATTTATTTATATTGCACATTTTCACAATATTACATTAGCTTAAAGTGCTTTACATTGTCTCTGCACAATGCACCCAGACAGCAAGCCAGAGGTGACAAGTGGCAAGGAATAGCTCCTTAGTAGGAAGATACCTGGGGGGGCAACCAGATTCATTATGTCATCTCAGGTCTGACAGTTTTACCAGATATCTATTAGAGATAAAAGTTCTGCAATTTGCTGCATATTTGCAAACGTTGTTCAGAGAGGATCATCTGTTAAGGCACTGAACACCATGAACCTCATTAGAAATTTGAGTCTTCACTAAGAGGAGTACGAGAAATATGAGCGCTTGAGTTTATCTTTGTGGTCTGTATGAGTGTATGAGTGTGAAGGGTGAGTGGTTGTTCAGTACAGCTGTGCAAATTTTGGATGAGAAGAGGAAAAGACTGACAGAGAAAAAAATGCAGAGATGCTTACATTTCGACCTTCGTTTCTTGGAAAAGCATAGGACATTTTTTGTGGCGGTAAGAGTGACTTTATCCCGTGCTCGGCCATTGGTATTGGCCAATTCTGATTCCAGAATCAATCGGCGACCAGCCCAAAAAAGCCTGATCAGAGCAGCCCTACTGCAAACGGTTTGTTTGTGTGGTTCCCTAAGGGTGGAATGAGCTGTTGGACCATGTCCATCCATCAGACTCCCTGTCTATCTTCAAGAAACACCTCTAGACCCATCTGTTCCATTAAATCCTCTATTAGACTGTTGACTATTTACATTCCCAGAATGTTCTAATGCTGCCCTTCTGGTCCTAGCTACTCAGTTAGGTTCTTGCTTTGATAGAAGTTGTTCTGTAGCTCCTCCTCTAATACTGCTCACCCCTGTACCTGGGCATTCACTGGAAGCTCAGCCTAGCTGCACTTCTGCCTATTTGACTGTAACGTACCGTTACAGTCTGTAACGTACCGTTTGCCTCACTTGTACGTCACTTCTGACAAAAGCGCCTGATCAGTGTGGGAACTGTATATGTAAAGGTCACCTGTTTGAATTCCATGCTCAGCAGAGCAACATCATCTCCGCTGGGCCCTTAACCCCCCGAAAAATGCTCCGGAGGGACAGCTGACCCTGCACTCAGACATCACGCTGCACTGTCACCTCTATGTAGGTGTGTGTGTGTGTCTCAAGAGAAATAAAACTTAATTTGACATATATAGAAGACAGAGTATTTTTTAGTTTATCCCTTTGTAATGGTTTAAGCGTCACGATCAAACTTTAAAATACATGCTTATGCTGCCCCCTGCTGTCTAACCTGATAACTGAAATAGAAAACATTTTGTTATTGACACACTCCGTAAAAGAGCATAAGAATCGGACAAACCTCTGATGGTCTTCTAACCTTCTGGTGGATGTGCTGAGAATCCCAAGGCCGATAAATTCATAGAGATGCCCTTTTCCACAGCTTCCTAAGCTGGGAATTGACCTTCTTAAATAGTTTTTTCCACACTAGATTTGCAAGCACAAATAATTGATGAAAATGACTCAGATTCCATTATAACAAGCATAAGAAATTGTTTTTAATTTTCAACAAGCAAAATATTCACACTTCAAAGCTACAAACTAACATTTAACCAACAGAAATGTTAACCAAAGCTTGTTATTTTATGTGCTTAAACTCTTCATTAAATGAGATTAAACTAGAAATCAATACAGAAATATAATTTTACAAATTTGATATACACATAAATATTCACAAAATCTCGCCAAACGGGTTTCAGTTTGTCAAAAGTTATGTTACAAATTATTTTACTTCCAGAAATTAAATTAGATTATCAATTAAATTAAATCATTCTTCAAATCATCTTCAGACACAACACATCTTATTGTACGTTCCAGGTCCTTTCAGCACCGAGTTAAATGTTAAACCCTGCATACACTCTGCCTGTTCTAATACCTTTGATTCTTGCAGGAGACATGCTTCTGCTCCATAGCACCACCCAGTGCAAGGTAAAGGCAGTGCAACGACAAACACCTGCATCACATGCACTACAGATCAGGCTCTTTGGCAAGAGCTCTAGGTGCTGGAAGTGAGTTGGAAAAAGGCCTTCGCTCAGACCGGAGCACTTGTTGATGAGGATTCAGGACCAGTCTGATAAGGGTACCAGGGGCAAATCCCTCCCTGAACATCAATCCTTGATCTCCCAGTTCTTCTACTGGGTAATGCAAGAGTACAAGTACGCCAGTGGTTACCTGGACCGCTCATTTTTCGTCTCACCACAGATAGAAAAATGAAGGCGAGGCAGATTTGGCAGGTCAGCTTTCAGACATCTTCCTTAGTGACCAAGCAGTAGAAGTCAGCACGGGCACCATAGTTCCGGGAGCCTAGGTCAGAGACGTCTATATCGAAGGGCTTTGCTTCTGGCACTGGGGGCAGCTGGGGTGGGACAGCTGGCAGGGTGGGAGCTCTGCTGTTCAGGGTCTTGTAGACGGGGAGTCGTAGCCCTGGACAGGAAGTGGAGGTATATTACAATACTCTGGTGCACTATTACTGAGATTACAGATCGGTGTGTTTAGTGGACTTCAGCATGGAAATAGATGACTAGTGAACTCACTGGATCAGTGATCGGGCTCATTAACTGTTGGGTTATAAACATAAACACTGGACCCACCTGAGCCCAAACCCAGTTCTTTGTTAGAGTGCGTGAGCTATGGGCTAGGCATATAAAGGACACTGACCAGTAACAGATGACACCATCAATTTAACATGATCGAGCCACAGTCAGACTGGTTAGGCACTCGTACCAAGGTCACCCGATGGGTCACAGTCGAGGTCGGGGTGGCAGTCGAGGTAGTCTGGGTGTAGAGAGAGCATGGGGTCCCTGTCATCCTGCAGTAGCGTCTGGGGAGTCGTCATGGGGGGGCAGTGGTAGGCCATCTTCCGGGGCAGTGCTAGGGACAGCTCTTTCCAGAATGCTGACGAAGGAGTCTGGGGAGCACAATACCAAAAGCATGCTAATGTTTAGTGGGTACAGTCACACCGCTTTGATACTGCATGATGAAAACAGTGCTTTCTTTGCCATCTGCACAAGTTCGTAGGAATACAGTTAGTTTGCACATATACCATCATGGTCTACTTTTTAAGACACACGCATGTGGGCCTAATAGAGATGTGACTGTTCTGGGATTTGAACCAGCAACCTTCTGATTACAGGCACTGAGGCCCACGCACCACACCACACTGCATCACACGGGCTGCTCTCAGTGCATATGCTTAATAGCAAATTTGTAAAGTCTGCTGAGCTG